>CM038147.1:97537588-98137588 GCA_021437245.1 Aegilops speltoides
ATACAGGTGGCCCCGTCGGTTATGAATCCCAACGGTTCATACTCGTATCGGTTGGTATCTCTCTATTCTAACACAATACAAGTCATACATCAGGCGGTTTACGGCTACAAGTCCTAAACCAACTACGGGCCTTGGGCCTTTCCATGATTACACCACTAGCGGGCTAACCCGGCCCAAGCTTGGCGGTTTACACCTGATGGTAATATCTAACACGACATAGCGAGGCTCTTGAAAAGGCGCATGTCGGGCGGGAAGACACAGGGAAGGCCACGCCGAGGCCAAGGATGTCCGTTCTACAATCACGGGCTATGAAGGAGGAGCTGCGCCCGGTAGGAGATATTGTGGCGGCAGGCCTTTTACTCGTCGCGCCGGTTTACGGATCAAAGTATGCCCAACAGCCAGTTGTGGGGTCCGGAGGATCCATATATGGACTTAGCGGCAAGTGCGGCTGATGCGTTGTGCGCCGGGCGGAAGGATCACAAGGCGGAAGAGCTATTTTGGTCTCAATTCCATAAATGCGGATCGTTCACTTCCGTTGACCGATCAGTTGGCGAATAGGCTGAGCTAAACAGATTGTCCGGACTTGCCATGGCCCGATATCGTGGCTCATGTCGGCGAGAGAGCCCAAGCGACGAGCTATTTCGGCTTATTGCAGCAATTTCTTGGGCGGTGCCGCATATCAAGGAGATGAAGCGGTCGGCCTGCATAGAAGGTGCGCGGATGGCCCTTGCCGTGTGAAGACACATTGGGCGAGATGGATGCCACCGCTATTGCGGCCACGAGGGTTAGGAGGAAAGCGGTTACCCGCGAGCACTATTTTGGGGAAGTTATCGTGGCTTTTCGTGTAATAAGTCGCGATGCTAAAAAATGTCATGTTCAAATGAGCGTTTTATCTTGTAAAACAATTATGTTGTAACGCTTTTTATACTTATGCGTTCAAGTATTAAAATATCTCCTATCTGACCGTTTATGTATCGTTTGTATAACTTTGAAAGATTGCGATCTTGACTTCAGCCCTCACGCTGAAGGTGCGGGGTGTTATAAAAAGTAGCGCGTTTTCACACTTAATCAAGCGTCTCGGTCTGTTAAGGAGGTGGTAGCGTAGCAAGCGAGGCAATCCGGACTATGATGCTTTATCACTTTCACTTAGCGATGGAGTTCGAGGTGGGGCTACGATATAGCCCCTTAGGGCACCGCAGCTTCTCCGAATTCGAGCGTGTGTGCTGACGGAAATGGTCCTTCGTCAGCGAAATTCTAAACATTCCGGTAGTCGTCGAGTGGTTGACCAGTCTCTCATGTATCATGACGATCAGTTTTGGCTTTCTCTCTGAGGTGCTCGCCCGGCAGGCTGGGGCTGTCATGATAGTTCTCCACAGTGCGCGTTAGCCGATGATCTGAGCGTAAATGACAAAACACAAGAGCAAGGCAAACCCAACATTTGACCAAAGATATGATTCGAGCTGATGCATATAAGGCCCTAGCTGGAGATGCGAACACTCCCTAAGGTGTTTGGTCTTTGTAATAATGGGCAAAACAATGCCCTAAGCCCTAGTGTCCAGAATGCGGGCATGGTCTCTGCAGCGGCCCGATGCCAAAAGCGTCGAGCTCCGCTTTGGTTATAATGAGAAACCAAGGGATTATAACAACAAGAGCGATAAAAAGGTTTACGCGAGGGTCTTAATCTGAAAAGAATCCTCATGACGGGTCCCTCTTGCGCGTCTGCGCTGTGTCTCCGTTGTGCGTTATCACGGGCCAGGTGTGCATGTTGTTCATCTGTAAAAGAGAGACTTAGTTTGAAAGAAACTACGTCACGAAAAATATATATCTGAAGGAAGAAATATAAATAAGTAAGCGAAGTCGTGTGAGCTCGCTGTTGCTTGTCTTGCGCAGCCCCTTGTGAAGGATGTGCGGCTAGGGGAACCCTAGCTTATTTATGCGGACTCGTCTACTTGTGTCCGGGGTCTTTAAATGACCCTCGCCTTGAAATAATGCCACGTGACCGGGCATCTTAAGTGTAAGAGGCGGCGTAATGTGGTATGGCGTTAAAGCGGACAAAAGCTTCTCGTCCCAAGAGTGCTTGATAGCTACTTTTAAATGGGGCGATATGAAAGATTAGTTTTTGCGTCGAAAGTTGTTCGGTGATCGAACACAACTTCTAATAATAGGGAGCCTATGCACTTGGCGTAAGGGCTGGCGGCACTCCTTTAAAGGAAGTCGGCTGTGTTGAATTTTAGTAAGGTCTATCCCCAACTTGCGGATTGTGTTTGGATCTGACAGGTTTAAGTCCTTGCCTCCATCCATCGGGACTTGTGTAAATTGTAGTCCGTCGATTATAGGATCAATATCGGGGCAGTCCATCACGCATTTGAATGCTACGGAATAATCCGGTGGTCGAAAGTGATTGGTTTTGATGTCCAATCTCTATGTTCCGCTGGGTTGGACCGTGCGAGACCCATTTAGCGGGTGCCGCCTGTTTTTCCTTATTATCACATGGGTGAATTTACTACTTTGACCTCTTGTGGGAAATTCTTTTGTTTTCGGTGCTTTGCTGGTGGGGTTTATCATCTTAAGCAGCGCGTCGAGCCTTGTGTTCGGCGTTTAGTCGGCGGACTATTTGAAAACCCAACAATCTCGGTGGGTGTGGTTTGCGGGCCTTAGAAGTCTTGTGGATTTGACATATCCGACCCAAAATCTTGTTTAAGTTGGATAGCTCATCGGCTGTTATCCTTAAGAGCGGTGTTTTGTTGTTTGGCATGAGCTTTTGAATCCAGCGATGGTGCCGTGCTCTTTGGGCTTTTCTCTTTATTCGGTATTGCTCTTTTTCGCCGTGATTTTCGTTCCATCTCGATCTCGAATGTACTTGGGTCGCTGGTGCTACATCTTGCTAGCCAGCTATCCTCTCCCTTTATGCGGGTCATGAGGCTTGTTAGCGCGGACATTGTCTTGGCTTCTCTTGGCGAGGTGTCAGCGAGCCATTCATCTCGGACGTTGTGTTTAAAAGCTGCTAAGGCTTGGCGTCGGGACGATCGACTATTTGGTTCTTTTAGTGAGGAACCTGTTCGAATTTCTGTGCCGACTCTCCGGGCTGTTGAGTTATCTGACTTAGATCATCTGCATCGGGGCGGATATAAGTTCCTTGAAAATTTGCTCTAGCGTCCTCGAGCACTTCCCAACTTCCAGATGTTTTACGGGAGGCTTTTGAGCCAATAGCCAGGCTGGCCCTTTGAGCTTGAGGGTAGGTATTTTATGGCGTGGAGATCGTCTCCTCTAGCCATGTGTATGTGTAGTATATAATCTTCTATCAGACTCCGAGTGCATTGTTCCGTCATAGGCCTCTATGTTTATGTGTTTAAATCCTGCTTTGAGAATTCATGATCCGACACCTCATTAGTGAAACATAGTGGGTGTCTGGCGCCCACATATTCGGTGTACCGCTGTCTTGGACACTTGGCGTGTTGTATTGCTTCACAGGGGCCCTCTTCTTTGGCCCATAAATGGACTGGTTGGGCCATCTGTCCTTCGAGGTCATTAGTCGGTTTATATCTTGGCGCGCTTTCAGATTTTGGCCTATCATCTGGTGCGTCTATCCAACCAGCGGCCTCTTTGTTTTTTATTTGTGGGGCTCTATGGCCTCCTCATCAAATTCTGGCAGTAGCTTGCGCTTTGGGTAGCTCTTTGATTGATGGCCATTGCCGTATTTGTCTGCGGTTTTGAGCACTTTTCTCCACCTCATTTCTGAGTGTATCTTCCGCTGTTTTGAGCTTCCGTTTTTCTTTCTTCAAGCTTCTTGCGGTGGCGATGAGTCTTTTCCGAAGGTTTTTATTCTCCGGCGGTGTGTCCGGCGTGAGGTCGTCCGGACTATTTTTTTCGCCGGGCCTGGACTGATTATCTGACTCGTCTTGTTCGGACGGTTTCTTGTAAATCATCCACTGGTTTGCCCTGCTGTATTGCTGGGTCATTAAGAAACTGTTGTTGCGGCGGGACTTAGGTGACCTGCGTTGCCGTTTTGGTTGTTTGTCGGCGGGATTATCTTACGCGCCCGTTGGTCCTCGTTGTCACTTCCTTTTGGGGTATCCACCATGCATCGTCGTATGGAGGTGGTCTTCCACGAGCCCTATAGGCGCTGGTTCTTGTTCATCTCGGCATAAATCGTCCATGCCGTCGATGTCTTGGTCGTAATCTAGCATGTCGGTTAGATGCGTCGGCGATGGCTACAAAGTGGGTGGTGGGTGGGCGTTGAATTTCTTCGTCTCCCAAATCCCAACCGTCTGGCCGTGATCGGCGGGCCTCTCCGGATAGCGAGAGGTGTTTTAGCAATTTAGGATGTCGCCAAAGGCGTGTTGGAAGATGTCATGGTGGTGAATTCCATAACGGCGCCCAATCGATCGATTGGCGGGCGTGGGAGGTCGGTCCGGCACCTCGAGTCCACGAGTTCGCGGGACAAGGCTAGTGTTCGGTTCCATCGCCGTAGAAGTTGCAGCCCACGGTGGTGTCCAACCACCAGTCCTCGACACAGGCGATCGGCTCTGGACTAAGGGCGGGCGGATGCTTGTCTTGACCACCAAGGCCTTTGTTGGCGGCGAGCTAGATCATGCCCATCGTAACGGTCTTGATGCGCTTAGGCGTAGCTCAAGCCCGTCGAAGATCAAGTCCCCGCGGGTGTTGGCCATGAAGTTTAGGCTTCCGAATCTGACCTGATGGCTAGGGGTGTAGCTTTCGATCTGCTCCAGATGGCCAAGTGAATTAGCCCTTGATCGAAGCCGCCCGAATCTGAAGATCTGTCCAGGGAGAAAAGTCTCACCACAGACAGCGTCGTTGGTTGAAGATGCCATCGAGCCTATCGGTGACAACATAGAGGAACTCTCAATGAAAGCACCAATGTCGATTGTCAAAACCGGCGGATCTCGGGTGGGGGTCCCGACTGTGCGTCTAGGCGGATGGTAACGAGGAGACAAGGGACATGATGTTTTACCCGAGTTGGGGCCCTCTCGATGGAGGTAAAACTCGTCCTGCTTGATTAATATTGATGATATGGGTAGTACAAGAGTGGATCTACCACGAGATCAAGGAGGCTAAACCTAAAGCTAGCATATGGTATGATTGTTGTAATGTATGTTGTGTCCCTACGGACTAAAGCCCTCCGGTTTATATAGACACGGAGAAGGCTAGGAGTTACCAGAGTCGGTTACAATGGTAGGAGATCTACATATCCGTGTCGCCAAGCTTGCCTTCACGCCAAGGAAAGTCCCATCCGGACACGTGTGAGTCTTCAATCTTGTATCTTCGTAGTCTTGGAGTCCGGCGGAAGATGATAGTCCGGCTGTCCGGACACCCCATAGTCCAGGACTCCCTCATGGCACATGATATCCCATTGTCACCAAAGATAATCAAGGCAAGACATACATCAAGTGTTCTCATAAAAGACTCAATTCGATAAGATAACTTCAAAGGGGAAACTCAATTCATCACAAGAGAGTAGAGGGGGAGAAACATCATAAGATCCAACTACAATAGCAAAGCTCGGGATACATCAAGATCGTATCACCTCAAGAACACAAGATAGAGAGATCAAACACATAGCTACTGGTACATACCCTCAGCCCCGAGGGTGAACTACTCCCTCCTCGTCATGGATAGCGCCGGGATGATGAAGATGGCCACCGGTGATGGGATCCCCGAGGGAGTCCTGGACTAGGGGGTGTCCGAATAGCCGAACTATCATCATCGGTCGGACTCCAAGACTATGAAGATACAAGATTGAAGACTTCGTCCCGTGTTCGTATGGGACTTTCCTTGGCGTGGAAGGCAAGCTTGGCGATACGGATATGTAGATCTCCTACCATTGTAACCGACTCGGTGTAACCCTTGCCCTCTCCGGTGTCTATATAAACCGGAGGGTTTTAGTCCGTAGGACACAACAACAATCATACCATAGGCTAGCTTCTAGGGTTTAGCCTCCTTGATCTCGTGGTAGATGCACTCTTGCACTACCCATATCATCAATATCAATCAAGCAGGAGTAGGGTTTTACCTCCATCGAGAGGGCCCGAACCTGGGTAAAAACATTGTGTCCCTTGTCTCCTGTTACCATCCGCCTTGACACACAGTTCGTGACCCCCTACCCGAGATCCGCCGGTTTTGACACCGACATTGGTGCTTTCACTGAGAGTTCCTCTTTGCCGTGGCATATAGGCCCGATGGCTCCTTCGATCATCAACAACGACGCGGTCCAGGGTGAGACTTTTCTCCCCGGACAGATCTTCGTATTCGGCGGCTTTGCACTGCGGGCTAATTCTCTTGGCCATCTGGAGCAGGTTGAAAGATACGCCCCTGGCCATCAGGTCAGATTTGGAAGTCTGAACTTCACGGTTGACATCCGCGGAGACTTGATCTTCGATGGTTTGAGCCACAGCCGAGCGCGCCGCATTGTCACGATGGGCATGACTTAGCTCTGCTGCCGGACGATGCCCTAGAGGCGCTGCGAGTCGCTCAATCCTCAATTCGGGCCGGCTGCGCAGATCGAGGACAGGTGGCTAGACACCGCCTCGGGGGCTGCTACATCCACGACGATGGAGCCAAATACCGACCCTGTCCCTTGTGAGGCTCGTGACTCCGAGGTGCCGGACTCCTCGCCGGACTCCGAACCTCCCGCGCCCCCTCCAATCGAATCCGATTGGGCGTTGATCATGGAGTTCACCGCCGCGGACATCTTTCAACACTCACCTTCGGCGACATCCTGAATTAGCTAAAGTATCTCTCGTTATCGGAGAGCCTGGCGAACTGCGGTCGGGATGATTGGGATCGAGGCGACGAAGAAATTCAAAGCCCACCCACCACCCACTTTGTAGCCAGCGTCGGCGATCTAAGCGACATGCTGAACTACGACTCCGAAGACATCGGCGGTATGGGCGGCGATCGGGAGGCGACCAGAACCAGCGCCTATGGGGCCTTTGGAAGGCCACCTCGTCATCTGGCGTATACATGGTGGATACACCAAAGGAAGCGATAACGAGGAACAGCGGGGCGCGGCGAAGGATAATTCCTCGAAAAACAACCAAAGCAGCAGCGCAAATGCCACCGAAGTCCCACCTCGATAACAACAGGACCCATACCGACCCAGCTTGTAGAGCATGGCGAACGGTGGGCGACAAACATACTACCAAGCAACCATCCGAACAGGATGAGTTGAATGACAACCCATCACCGGCGAAAACAACAGTCGGACGATCTCACAGGACCGCCACGAGCATAAGAACCTTCACAAAAGGCTCGTCGCCCTTTGCAAGAAGTTTGAAAAGCGAAGCGAAGCGGAAGCTCAAAACAGCGGAAGGCGTACTCGAGAATGAGATGGAGCAAAGTACTCAAAACCGCGGAATAAATCGGCAATAGTCACCAAGCAAGAAGCTACCCAAAGCGCAAGCTGTTGCGAATTCGACGAGGAGGCCGTAGAGCTCCACGGTCAAAAAGCAAAGCAGCCGCTGGCGGATAGACGACGGATAGCCGAGGCTAAGAGAGCCAAGCGACGCGCACACAAACCGGCACCACGATCCACATAAGGATCCTCATAAAAAAGGATGGCCGGTTAGGTCCATCTATGGGACAAGAAAAAAGACTCGAGGAAGCAACACAACCGCGAGCATTTGAATATTCGGCACACCTAAATACGAGGCGCCGCACCCTATGTTTCACCGATAAGGTCTTGGATCATGAATTTCAGTGACATTCAAGCACAGTAAACATAGAGGCATCTGACGGAACAACAGACCCAGATGCGGATTGAGGATTACATCCTACACATACATATGGCTAGAGGAGCGATCTCCATGCCATAAAATACCTACCCTCAAGCTCAAAGGGCCAACTCGGCATTGGCTCAAAAGCCTCCCGAAAATACCAATGGAAGTTGGGAAGAGCTCGAGGATGCGTTTGAGCAAATTTTCGAGGACTTATATGCGCCCTCGGATCAGAGCGATAAGTCACATAACTCAACAGTCCGGAGATCGACCGCAAATTCAGAACAGGTTCCTCACCAAAAGAACAAAATAGTCGTTGTGCGGGCCTTGCAGGGCCTTAGCAGCCTTTAAGCATAACGTCCCAGGGCGAATGGCTCGCCGGACACCTCGGCGGGAAAAACCAAGAACAATGGCGGCGCTAACAAGCCTCATGACCGCTGTTGCGCGGGGAAGATAGCTAGCTAGCAAGATGCAGCACCAGCGACCAGTACATCCGAGTCGGGGATGGAAATGGGAAATCACGGCCTTGAAAAGACCGGTAGCGGAATAAGGAAAATGGCCGAATAGCTTGCGGCGGTCGGCGCCGGGTTCAAAACTCTCGGCCAAATAACAAAACACTGCATCTTAAGGACAACGGTGATGAGCTACCAACCTAAACAAAATCTTGGATAGGATATGCCAAATCCACAGTACCCGAAACACGCAAACCATACCCACAGATTGTTGGGTCTTCAAGCAGTCCGGCCGACTTAACGCCCGAACACAAGGGGCTCGACACACCAGCGAAGGCGATGGCGAACCCACAAGCGAGCACGGAAAGCGAAGACTTTCCACAAGAAGTCAAATCGGTGAACTCACTTCAAGTGATAGCAAGGAAAATAGTCGGCACCTACTAAAATCGCCCGTCACGGTCCACCCAGTGAGTCGAAATTGGATGTCAAAACCAATTACTTTCGACCATCAGGATTACTCTAGAAGTACTCAAAACGCAGGAGAGAGTGCTCTTATATTGAAGCCCATAATCGACGGACTACAATTTACACAAGTCCTAATGGATGGAGGCAGCGATTTAAACCTGCTATATCCGGACACAATCCATGAGAATGGGGATAGACCCTACCAAAATTAGCCATAGCAGCACTTCCTTTAAAGGAGTGGCCTTGAGCCCTTACGCCAATTGCATGGGCTCCTTACTACTAGAAGTCGTGTTGGTTCATCCGACAACTTCCGTCGCAAAAACCTAATCTTCCATATCGCCCCATTTAAAAGTAGCCATCAAGCACTATTGGAATGAAGCTTTCACCCGCTTTAGCATAATACCGCATTACGCGTCTCTTACACTTAAAATGCCGGTCCACGCGGCATCATCTCATTAAAGGTCATTCAAGACCCGGACACGGCTAAGCGAGTCCGGCATAAATAAACTAGGGGCTTCCTAGCCGCATACCCCTTTACAAGGGGCTGCGCGCACGAACAATGAGAGCCAATAAAGCTCAACTTTATTCATTGTAAAAAAATCATACTCTGTTTTAAACACATTTTTTGCACGATATGTCTCCAAACTAAGCTCTTCTCTTTTACAGATGAACAGCATGCTACACCGTCCGAGGATCTGACCTGGAGAACACGGTAGCGAGATGTGCGATGGGGACCCGTCGCAAGGATTCTTTTCAGATTAAGACCCTGCATAAACCTTTCTTACTGTCTCTTGTTGATACACACCCCCCGGTTTCTTACCATAACCGAGGAGGAGGCTGGCGTTTTGGCATCGGCCGCGTCAAAAGTTCTCGCCCGTACCTGGACACTAGGGGCTTAGGGCATTGTTACGCCGTCATCATAAAGACCGAATACGAGGGTGTTCGGCGTCTCGAGTTAGGCCTTATATGCATCAGCTCGAATCATGTCTTTGGTCAAATGTTGGGTTTTCCGGCTCCTGTGTTTTGCTGCCTTCGTTCCGTATCAGCTATGCGCACCGGAGAACTCTGCGATTGTGCCCGATTCGGCTGGCGAGCACCTCGATGAAAACCGAAAACTGCTTGTCATGATATAGCGAGAGCTGGTCGACCACTCGATTGACTACGGAATGTCTAGAATTCCTCGCTTTGTGAAGGACCGTTTCGGTCGAGCACATCGTGCCCGAATTGGAAGCGCGGTGCCCTTAGGGGCTATATCGTAGCCCACCCTCGAAATCCTATGGCTAAGTGAAAGTGATAAAGCATTATAGTCCGGTTGGCTAGTTTGCTCGCTACCACCTCCTTCACAGGACCAAGGCGTTGGATTAAGTGTGAAAATCGCCCTTTGCAAACACCCCGCACCATGTGCGTGGGGGCTGAAGCCGAACTGCCATCTTTCGGGTTATACATACATATACATTACGGCTGCCTGCAGAGATATTTCAATACTTGAGCGCACAAGTATAAAAAGCGGGTACATTATAAATATGGTTTCACAAATCATACATATCATTTGAACATAACATTTTTGAGCAACTGCGACTCTATTAAGCAGCGCCTGCGGACTTCCCCAAAATAGTGCTCGGCGGGTAACGGCTCTTGTCCGAACCCCGGGATGCAACATCGGTGTCATCCATCTCTGCCCAGTATGTCTTAACACGGGCGAGAGCCATCCGTGCACCCTCTATGCAGGCCGACCACTTCATCGCCTTGATATGCGGCACTGCCCCAAGGAATTGCTGCAATAAGCCAAAATAACTCTTCGGCTTGGGCCTATCCGGCCACAGATGAGCCACCACATCCGTCATGGCAAATCCGGACAATCTATTCAGCTCAGCCCACTCAGCCAACCGATCGGTCAACGGAAGTGGACGCTCCGGACTGTGGAATTGGGACCAAAAAAGTTCTTCCATCTCGTGATCCTTTTGGCTCCGGAAGTGTACGACCGCGTCCACCGCACTCGCCGCCATCCAGATAAGGATCCTCCGCACCCTAACTGGCCCAGCCAGTCATACTTCGATCATGAACTTCTGCGCAGCGAAAGGGCTTTCGACCGCAATGTCTCCGGCCTGATGCAGCTCCTCCTTTATAGCCCTCATTGCAGAACGGGCATCCTTGGCTTCGGCGGTGGCCTTCTTCAGGTCCTCTTGCTCCGCTTGGCATTCTCTTTCAAGAACCTCATAGCGGTCGGTAGCATCTTTTAGTTTCACGGCCATTCCGGCCATCTCCTCCCTGCTTCGGCAGTGAGCAGCCTTTTCGGCTTTTAGCTCCTCTGCTGCCTTCGAGGTAGCCGCATCACTTTTTCTTGCTTGCTCCTGGGCTCGAGCAAGCTCTGCCCGAAGGTTTTCCATAGCAGCGACACCATCTGCATCAAGCATACATGTTGTAAGGAATGGGCATCAGCTCCCTTACCAGGTGATCGCGGAGAAACCACCCACCTTGTGACTCGTCAAGTCGCCTATTGACCAACGCGATGTCTGCATCCGCAACATCCAGCTGCCGCTTTAGTTCGGCAACTCTATCAGTCCAGCTGGCCACCGAACGCTCCGCCCCCTGAATAGGAAGGGTGTCGGTGTCAAAACTGGCGGATCTCGGGTAGGGGGTCCCGAACTGTGCGTCTAGGCGGATGGTAATAGGAGACGAGGGACACAATGTTTTACCAAGGTTCGGGCCCTCTCGATGGAGGTAAAACCCTACGTCCTGCTTGATTAATATTGATGATATGGGTAGTACAAGAGTTGATCTACCACGAGATCAAGGAGGATAAACCCTAGAAGCTAGCCTATGGTATGATTGTTGTAATGTATGTTGTCCTCACGGACTAAAGCCCTCGGTTTATATAGACAGGAGGAGGCTAGGAGTTACAGTCGGTTACAATGGTAGGAGATCTACATATCCGTATTGCCAACCTTGCCTTCCACGCCAAGGAAAGTCCCATCCGGACACGGGACGGAGTCTTCAATCTTGTATCTTCGTAGTCTTGGAGTCCGGCGGACGATGATAGTCCGGCTGTCCGGACACCCCCTAGTCCAGGACTCCCTCAGTAGCCCCCGAACCAGGCTTCAATGACGATTAGTCCAGCGTGATTATAGTCTTCGGCGTTGCAAGGCGGGTTCTCCCTTCAAATTCCATGTATCTGCGAGCGTATAAACCCGTCTTGAATCTTGTGCTCCTCGGCTTCTCGCCAAATAATGGCTCCTTTCCGCATCGCATGAATGCGAAAAGTCGAGGTGCCTTTACGGTTCACCCCTAGTTGTGCGAGTCGTCCGCCTACAAAAGAGGCAGAATCGAGATCAAACCACACGTCTTCCTCCCTTGAATACTTCACGGGCGCCTTTGACCTAAAATCCATTCCATCATGGATCGTCGACCGCGGCTCTTCTTCTCGCGCTCCCAGCCCACCGCGAGGGTTGGAGGAGGTGCTCTGTTCATGCAATGAGCTAGTAAAGCTCAAGCGGGGATATCTCCTCCGGCTTTCATGATCGGTTCGAGCGGGCTGGTTACTATCAAGGTGGGTGGCAGCGGAGGCTACCGAGCCCCAATAAGGGGGCGGGTATGCTTAAATCCCCTATCGATAAGGGGACTCGGATTCCCGATACATCCGTTCCTCCGCGGGCTCACAGAGTTCTCGGACTCCAGCTTCACCACCTCACACCCGCCTCATCCTGCATATCGCGATTCGTAGCTCTTCTTGAGCTATTCCTGGGCATTGAGCCCCATTTCGCATTGTGGAAGAGGCTGTTCTTCCTCGTACCCCGTTCTCATGAGGGATCCATATATCAAGTGGGCGGCGCCGAAATATGGTGCATCGCCGAGACCAGATACCCATCCGGCACTCCCAAGAAGGCCTCCGAAGATTGGCCTTCAGAGTGGTTTTATATAGGAGGCAGCTCATTGCTGGGACCCGATCCGTATTGGCCTCCGGAGTTTAGTGCTGCTCCCTGAAGAAACACCTAAGTGGCGCCACGGAGCCCCAATTGGGGAAGACAAGCGTCCATTACTTAATGGGCGAATAAGATTGCTGGCCCACTCTGGGTTGACCATGATCAGTCATGGTGACATGCATCATCTTGAAGTACAGCCATTGCAATATAGAGGCCACCCTATGTGGGATTTCAGCGGGAAGGCGATGCCACCCGTCATGGCATAAGGGCGGATTCGTTGAGGACCTAGTGAAGATCTTGTCCGGTCTGTACAAGGGGGAGAAGGAGGACTTCCTTCGAACGAACCCCTTAAATGGGTTTTCCATGAACAACCCTAGAGGATGGGTAAGCGAACACCTTTAAGGGCTCAACCCATGCTTTCGAAGTTTAGGCTTCTCATATTATGTCTTCGGCGCAGGATCTATGCCGGACTGTGCAGGACATGGTAAGTCCTGCTCCGCAACCCGAGGATCCGGAAAGATCCCTAGATCCGGCCTCCGAAGAGGATTCGGACATCGAGGTGGAGCTGATCGACGGGGTATTTCACCAGCTCAGCATGGACAATGCTCTGGTTGCCATTATGGCGGACTACCCCGGGCTGTATCCGGCTTCGCAGGTGACCGCGACCGAGGTCCGAACACCATTATCTCGTCCCTTCCCTTTTCTAACCTTCGTGAATGATGGTATGTTACAGGAAGTGCCTTTACGGCAGGAAGCCGAGCCGGCGGCTGACCAGAGGCCAGTCCGGATCAACAGGCGAAAAAGGAGCGCGGTGCGGACGGAAACGTCGCCGCAAAGGTATAGCTCGTTTTTGAATTTTCAGAGCAACGTTCCTAGGAAGCGTCTGAGTGCTCATGATCTTTGTAGGAGAAAAAGCGCTTCGCCGGACTGCGGGCGCGGAAGTTACCGATCCAACCTACACGGCGGGCTCCGGCGCCCGGCACTGGAGGAGAGCAAGCGTGGCGCAGGCGGATCCTTCTCCAGCGGAGGACACCAGCAGACTGTCGCCACCAAATTTGAGGTGGAAGCGCCATGAAACATAGGCGCCGCCCGGATAGTATTCGTGAAGCGTGCTTCTCCCCGAGGCATTGGGCGCCTTCAACACGGGGGCCGCACCTCCGTGCCGCTCAAGATGGTTTACGAGCCACGGGCGGTATGTGAAAGACATACAGTAAGGAATTTTAATGGTTATATATACGGTAGCCCGAGACTTAAAGTAGTTAGGTTAACTGATTTAAGGATCATTTGAAACGTGAGGCTCTTCTTGAGAAGAATGCCCGGTGTCTCGGGAGCTGCAAGAATGCAAGGCCCAACTTGAGGCGCACTTGCTGCCGCAGAGGAGCGAGACCCCTCCTGGTAACACATTTTAATAAATATAAGCGCTGTGCGGCGTGCGCGCAAGTCTAATAGTGATATTGCAGGTGCCACCGGACAGGATCCGGACAGGCAGGAATTACTGCGCCAGCTAAAGGCCGGCGAGAGAGTGCTGAATAGGGTGCAGCAAGAAAGGAGCCAGCTCCAAGATGCCAACGCCCAGCTCGGAGAAGAGCTAAAAGGCGCCCAGGCTGGGCTGTCCAGCTCCATTAAGGAGAACCAGCGGCTTTGTCGCGGCATTTATAGTAAGTGCTTGAGCGAACTCTCCTGAAAAGAGGAGTTCGGCGAGGAAGTAAATTGACATAGTATGTCTTGTAGGTATACTCACAGGTCGCCCTGCAGAGGAGATGCCCGTATCAACGGGTGATCAACTTCCCGAGCTGTTCCAACTGCTCGAGCGAGTTCGGCGAGGCGATGAGCAGCGTCGTCCGGGCTTTATGGCCAGCCCTCTCCCTACCCGAGGGCCTTGGGGAGCTTCGGGAGAAGCTTGAGGGATGCGGCAGCGCTTCCGTTTGTGGAAGATTTGGCTTGCCGTCAAGGTGCCGAGGAGGCTTGGGCCATGGTGAAGGCGTGTTACAAGAAGGCGGATCCCAACCACATGGCGAAGTTGGACCGGTGGGGCCCGGCGGGAAGGAGATCCTGTGAGCTTAGTATACAGCCAAGTAGAGTTGGCTGCTAAATTTTCCCAGCGGGATTGTAAGTTAGACAGCACATTTAGGCGGGATTGAGGAGGAATACAATCGATAAATTTGACAATGTATGTTTTCCTTTAAAATGACATGTGAAATGCCTTCTAGCCGGATTGTAGATCATTTGTCTTTGCCGACCTTTTCGCTTCAGCCTCGGGACCCTAAAGTCCGGAGTGTATCCGAATACCGTTTTGGTTAAGAAACAACCGTGGTATGCATGGAGACCAGGCGTAGGGGTCATTAGTGCTTTATCAGACAAGTTCCCAACTAGTTATGTTATATTACATGGTTAGTAAGAAACATCTTCCAGGGAGAATAGTTCTGTTAAGGGTTCCTTTCCCTGGGAGGCATGCCCTAAAGTGCATGTCTGGACTGCGAAAAAAGCAGAGAAAAAACATCTGGGGGCGAATAAATGAGTAGGCAATAAATCATCCTTTAGGTCACCGACCGAATATTCCCTTAAGAACGCTAGCTTTCGGCTTCACCCAGTCTAAGGTACACATCCGGCTGACCCGGCAATAACAATCGTAGAGGTGCTCCCTTTACCTCCTAGCCGAACAATCGGGAACGTAGGGGTAAGCACAGGAGCCAGGCAACCCAGCTTGGCCAAAACTTAAGTCATATCGATGCATATAATGGTGAGCAAAAGGTACATGTGGAAGCTTGACACATGTGCTGGGCATAAAACCCTTATAATTTAAGCTTCTGTAAAAGAAGCTGTCACAGCCCTAGAATATTGTTTGTAAATAGTTGCATCTTCATCCAGGCATCATATTTAAATTTCTGAAACATGAATTGAGGATTGTTGAAGCCTCAAAACTTTAATTAAAAGCAGGGCAAAAGAACCACAGGAATTGCATTGATGTTTCCAAAATGGCCTTAAATAATGTTGTTTATATTTGGCAAGGTTTTGCACCAAACCAAAAATAATGAGCATTTTTGAGGAATATTTTGGGCCTGAATTTAAATCATTATTTTATTTGCATTTGGAATTATATTCATAACTTGTATGGAATATATTTCCAAATACCTACTACATTTTATGTCTTTGTTGGAAAAGTCCTTCTAGCAACATAAATTATTAGGAGGATATTTGGCACTGTTTTGAATTTGTTTAAATTTGAAAACAGTGGCAAAGTAAAAAAAAAAAAAAAAGCAGAAGAAATAAAAGCGACGAAACTTACCTAAACCCACTGGGCTCACCTATCTTGGCCCAGCCAGTTGTACCACCACTGGCGCCCAGCCCATTGGCCTCCTCCTGTCGTCTTCCTCCCCCCGGGAGGGCGGCGTGCTTTCGCCCAGCGCCTCCTGTGAGCCACCTCCTGCCTGTGTGCTTGCTGCTGGAGACGGCCCCGAGCGCCACGACACCCCTGGAATCCCCTCGACCTCTTCCCCGTGCTTTCCCCCTCCTCGGTTCTCTCTCTCGCTGGGACCCGAGCGCGCCGTCGCCACCACTCTCTGCCACCGTCCTCTCCGGCAACCCCTCGCTCCACCACCGAGCCCGGTCGCACCTCCGTGGACCAGAGCCTCTCCACGCCGAAGATCGCGAGCTCGGGAGCAGCCCATCGTCGCCATCGAGCTCGTCATCGTCCTCTGCCCCGACGATCGCCATCCATCGATTCGCCGTCTCGGCGCCTCCCGAACTGCCGAGCTCAGCCGACTCCGATGTAAGCTCCGCCGTCTTCTCCCTACTCCTAGAGCTTGTTCCCGTTCACTAGCCGTGCTAACCGTCGGGCCGAGCTCATCGCCGCCGTTCATGTAGCCGCCGCCGCCTCTTTCACACCTCTGACGCGACCGAGCACACCACCGTGCTCGGCCACGCCGGAGACCCCAAAACCCTCACCTATTGCTCTGTTGTGCACAAAGCCACCTTTCGCGCCTCACCCGAGCTCCGGCCGCCCTTGGCGAGCTCCTCGCCGTCGCTTCTGGCCACCCTAGCTGCGAAACAGCCACCCTTGGGCGCGCGCCGCATCATGGCCGTTCCAGCGGGACCAGATCCGCTGCTCCGTCGCGGAATCGCCGAAGCAGCGAAACGCCGCGCGCGTTGCTTACGCCGGCGGTTAGCCGTCGGCGTAGCCATCTAGTTAGGCGCTAATCCCCACCACTTAACCCCTAGCTCACTTACGACGGGCCCCACAGCCCTTAATTAACCAGGATTAGTTCGACCGAGTTAGATTAACTCCGGTGGGCCGGTGTCGGGTTTGACCAGCCCGATCGGCTTTGACTGGCCCCAGGTCGACCTCTGCTCATGCCTTGTCACACTGACATCACGGAACCCAGCGTCGGGTTTGACCGTGGCTGACCGTGTTGACCTCTTGAGGTCAACATGGCGTAATCTTGGCGTCATAAAGCTTTTTCAGTGTTTTTGTTAATTCAGGAAATTCGAAATTATTTAAAACTTGTAAAAATCATAGAAATTCAACCGTAACTCCAAATGAGATAAATTATATATCAAAAATGATCAGAAAAATCCAATCTATCCATCTGTATCATTTTCATGCATGTTAGAACAACTTATAGCTGCTGTATAGCACAAATCATATGAATGGCATTTAAATAATCACATGTGGAGTTTGAATTTGAACCTAGGGTTCAAACCAACTCCATTTAACTTGTTGCTAGTTGCATTAGCTCAAAACACCATCATATTGCCATGTCATGATCATGCATCATATTGTTGCATTGCATTGATTGTGTTCCTTCTCTGTTGCCGGTGTTTGTCCCTCTCGATGAGCGGCGTACGAAGCGGCGTGATCGATGACAGCGATGAAGAGCTATATTATCTTGGAAGTGCCGGGCAAGCAAAACCCCTTGTTCATTCGATACAATCCCACTCTCGCTCCTGCTCTCTTTTCTTGCATTAGGACAACAACGATTCAACTGTTACCTGCTGCGGTAGTTGAACCCCTTTATCCTCTGCATGACCTGTCATTGCCACAGTAAATAGATGAAACCCACTAGCATGAGTAGGAGTTGTTTGAGCCCTGATGTGCTTACTCATTCATGCTTGTTTATCATGCCTGCTATTGCTTAGAGTTGAGTCAGGTCTGATTCATCGGGAATGAATCGGAGGTGTGTATACATGTCCTACTGTTGAGAGCTAAGTGTGTGAACACGATTTGGTAAAGGTAGCGGTGAGAGGCCATGTAGGAGTACATGGTGGGTTGTCTCATTGCAGCCGTCCTCAGGAACTGAGTTCTGTGTTTGTGATCCATGAACAGCTACTACCACGCATTGGAATGCTTAAGTGCCCTCTCGGCTTCTTAATCACCCTTGTTCTCTGTCCGGGAGTTGCAACTAGTTTACGGTGTTTGTAGGTAGTGTTAGTAGTCTACCAAGTGGCACCGTGCAGGTGGGCTTGGGACAGACTAAACCTGATGTACAGTGTACCAAGTGGCACCGGATGGTGGGCTTGGGAACCTGCTCACATCGTTTGGGGCCGTGGCGACACCCGGCGGATCTCCTTGCGGATGGAACCGAATAGGCGATAAACACAGGACGAGAGACTTGAGTGTTAGGTAGGCGTGGCGACTCCTCGCCCGGCTTCCGCTTGAAGGTTGCGAGGTACATGACGTGTCTGAGGCGATAAGTGGCGAGGCGTGTGTGAAGAAGTACACCCTGCGGGGTTATCATTATCTATTGAATAGCGGATTCCTCGGATATGGAAACTTGGACCCTTGCATAGTTCATAGACAAGTGAAAGTGGATACTCTAAATACACAAGATAGCGTGAGTGCTATGGATGGCGTTCTCGTGAGGGAGGCGGGAGCGGATCCATAGTGGTGTATTGATATGGTGAATATGTGGACTCGTGTGCCACCCCAAAGAGTTACTTGCGATTAAGTAGTTTAGGATAGCCACGAGTCAAAGCTGGCTTCTGCTGTTAAACTCCACCATCCCTTGTTGATAATGATGCATATGTAGTTAGTTACGATGTAAGTCTTCTTTGGGTACATTTGTACTCACGTTTGCCTATTTTATGTTTTTGCGGAGAGACTTCAGTCTAGCTAGTAGTTCCTCGTGGACTTCGACGTTTAGCTTGATACCTCAGCTACGATCTTGTGCCCTCGGCAGGATCTGGTAGACAGTCAGGCTTCTAAGCCTTTTTCATTTGTAGATGTCGTACTCGGACATGTTAAGCTTCGCTTGTGCTTGACTTGTATGCTCACGAATGTTGGGTCGTGAGACCCTGCTTATAATATCTCGCTCCTTGGAGCCTAATGAATAAATAATTGAGTCGTAGAGTCATGTTGTGATGCCATGTTGTATTTGCACATATCGAGCATATTGTGTGTATGTTATTGAAATGCTTGGTATGTGTGGGATCGACTATCTAGTTGTTTATCTTTAGTAGCCTCTCTTACGGAAATGTCTCCTAGTGTTTCCACCGAGCCATGGTAGCTTGCTCTGCTCAGGAATCTTTTAGGCTGGCGGCATGTGTCCTTCTTCGTTCTGTATACATCCCTTGAAAATGTCACGCGTTGAGTCTGGGAGTCTGTTAGCCGCTACAGCCGGTTCTGCGAGTCCTGCTAGCCAGTGCTACAGCCGGAACTTACTCGCTGATGACCGACACGTTCGATCTTTGGGTCATGGATGCTGTCCTGTAAGTCTGTGCCACTTTGGGTTTCGACTAGCCATGTCAGCCGGGCTCCTTATCATATGGATGCTAGCGACACTATCATATCGTGTTCCAAAAGGCATAAGCGGTCCGGGCAAAGGTAAGGCGACACCGTGGGGATACCGTCGTGAGGCCGCAAAGTGATATGAGGTGTTACATGCTAGATCGATGTGACATTGAGTCGGGGTCCTGACAGTTTTGGTATCAGAGCTTGACTGCCTGTAGGATTACCAAGCCAAGCTGGTCGAAGTTGAGTCTAGAAATGCTTTAGTTATATGTAGGGGAATTGATTGTGGGATGGAACGTAAGGCTCTTTTTACTCCTTATACCTCATGGCCTTCTGATCTGAGTCAACCTCTTCTTTTCTACGGGGTTTAGGAACTAGGCCTTTTCATCTATCTATCAGGATGACGTGTTACTAATCCCTAGACTTATAGAATTGTTGGACTTAAGCCTTGGTTCAGTTCCTACTATTTCCGTATGTTAACTGTTGATCTCAAAACCTTGATATTGTGCTTATGAGTGGCTATGCCACCATTTTTGTAGGATGTCTAAAACTCTTTTGAGCATTTACAGCCGTTATGCTGTCCGAGTCATCCCAGGTTTCTAAACAATCTGACGCACTTGCAAATCATTTCCCTCTGGTTTTGATGTTCCTTTGGGCCAGGTTAATCACACTAACTGCTGAGTTGAGGTACTCTATTGCCTCGACATATATGTTGGAGTTATTATTATGACCCTAGGTGTCTTACAGGATCATCTAGTAATTTAGCCATGCTTTGTGTTCCCAGTGTGATGATTTTGGCCTTCATTCTCGAAAGCATCCCGTGATGCCATTTAGTAGTAGGTATTCTACTCCTGGGTTCTTGACCCAAGATTCACTCCACTTACCTCGTGTTGATAGTGTTGCTAGTTCCTTTAGGTTATTGGTAACCTTTGCATTATTCCTCGTGGTCCGTGGTATTTCCTTCTTCCAAATACTATGAACCGCTTATGGCAGAAGTTTGTTGGATCAAAAGATCACAATAGGTGTGCTCTTGATGAGTTCTCCATTTTATATTGTGACTCTGCCAGTTCTACCTTTCCGCATGGATTATCCGGAAGAAATATGTTGAACTCGTTCGACATTCTAATCCATGCATCCACAACTCAGGAAATCATATGTTCTTCTGGGTTGTCCCTCTTTAGTTGTATTCTGACCCCCGTCTATCATTTGATAGTCAAGAGTATGCGAGCATTCGTTTATCGATGCCTATTACTCTTGTGGTCCGTCAAGCCATTCTATTCGAATGACTTGGAGAAACAAACTCGATACCTTGTCCACTTGAGGATTGGGTCAAAGTAGTTGTATTCCGTGGATCAAAATGCTAATCCAGCTTTTGTTACATTCTACCTTGGAGTATTACCATCTTTATATCAAGAATGTCATGGGAATTGCACACCATCCTATGAACTCTTGACATAGTGATACTTCTACGCCATCATTATTCATTCCTCGGTTTCGTGTTATACATGGCGAAATGCCGACAAAGTGAATTGTGATGTACGAAATCAATACTCCGAGCAAGTCGTTGCTTGGTAGTAAATGGACAATATTCTCACTCTTAGCGTGTTGGTTATTGAATCATCATTCAAAGATTGATCGTGCTACCTAGTCCTTATACGGTGCACTCTGATCAATGAGTTAGGATTATCAATTCCTTGCTTATTTCACCATATCATCTTGCCCTGAAAAGCAAGATTGTTCTCGAGCTTAGTGACATATCGGTGGTTCGTGATTTTCCGTATATCTTCTCGGAAGTATTACCAGGTTGTCACCTGACCGCTATGTCGAGCTCGTGATCAAGTTGGTTTCTTGTAAACCACCCCATCTCCAAGAATCTGTGTTGGATACCCCTAAGCTAGTTAGTTAAGCTAAACAACAACTTGGAGAGTTGGAAGATAATAGCTTGTCTGACTCAGTTCATTCCAAAGGGATATCTTTGTGTGTGTGTGTTGAAGAAAGATGATATATTCATTGATTGATCCTCATGGTCAATTGTTGGATTTATTATCTTACCCCAAACCTTTGATTTGAGTGTGGGCTATCGTCAAATCAAATCAGAACCAATGATGTTCCTAATGTTGTCTTACTCGTGGTTGATCCCTCGAGCATACACCATTACACCTTTTGGATCTGACCAATGCTATCACCTATTCACATAATTATGGAATTCCATCTTCATGGAAACCTGGATGAATTGTTGTTGAGCCCATCGACAACATCCTTGTCCTCCATAATTTTGTTGAATGTTAAGCTAGTGTTGGAAACTTTTGAAAGCATTTGTTCATGCTAGCTCATGAAGCATATGTTCGGATGAAAGAAGTGACTTCCTCTAATTCATGTGCATTTGATGCAAGTTGCCGCTGTGAATACGAGAAAGTCAATGTTTCTTCCTTTGGAATCGTCCCAAGTCAGTCATGCATGTGCGGAGTATGCTATGGTTTGACAGGCTCGCAACCTTCATCCCATATGTATCCCTAGCACACCAAGCCACTGATTGACTTGTTCAAGATAAAGGAGTCTGTTCTAAGGTGAAATCTTTGGACCTCCACACGTGGAGACTTCGATATCCTCGATGATGGTTCCCAACCTGAACTCGGTAGTGTTTTATTATAAGACTACTATGTGGTCATGCTTGTCTAGGACAGCGTGTTCACATGTATGTAGCAGAAACAGCTCATGTTTTGGAGCTTACTATCGTAGTTCATCTCCTAAGAATCTCGCAGCGTCATCTCGTCGATTTGTGTTGCAAACTTTCATTTTTCTTTCTAGACTCGATGAGTCTGGATTGATCTGACACCAACCAGATCTGAATCTCAAGCAGATATGATGGTTGGAGCTATTCCAAGATCTATGATGTAGGTCCCGACAAGGTTGATGTTGGCCGACACACCTAGTCGGAAGATCTATTATTGTAGAATCTTGATTGAGGAAGTTGGCCACCTCCCCATAAGGATTTCGTAGGATTTACTCCGGCGAGTTACTCCTTATGGATTCTTGTCACACCAAAGTCCGACCTGTTACTTGATGTTCTAGATACCAAACCATTTCAATGAATGGGTTACGCTAGCACATCAAGGAGAACGATAAAGCGGAGTGCTAAATGTCCCTCGGTCGATCATCCAGATTTTGTTTCCTTGGCCTCGCTAAGGTGAAATCTGAGAAAGTGTTATCCTCCTTTGCATCTGCATTGTCCATCGCTATTCATCATGGTAGTATGTTGTGTTGTCAGCACCCTTGACATGGATGTTGATAAAACCTTGATGACTATGGAAATGCTCAAGTTCTTGAAACACGCTGGCGTTAGGTGTTACCATCGACACTAACTGGGATTGCTCTCAGTTTCCTCGATTATGCTATAACTTTTCAAACAGTGGACCCACTCTCTACTGTTGAGCTTATCCCCAGTTACTAAAATCATCCCTTGTGTTGTTTTCAACAAGGTAATCCACAACATCCATACTAGTCCGAGCATGCTACTCCTTCGAACTCCATCAAATGATCGCTCGAGAATTGCCATTAGCCTGGTATGAAGAGCTTCAATAATCCTTTTTCGATAGAGTTTCTTTCTGTCGTCGTTGTGTTAGATGAAGATCTCGAAAGCAAAGATGTCAAGATCAATTTGGAGCAATGAATCAATATCAACAATGAGGGCAGCTGGATCATGAAGATTGTGCTAGCTTTGTGTCCCCTCTGTCTTCTTACCTCACGTCTTGAATCTCGGGACGAGATTTTTGTTTAGTGGGGGTGAGTTTTCACAGCCCTAGAATATTGTTTGTAAATAGTTGCATCTTCATCCAGGCATCATATTTAAATTTCTGAAACATGAATTGAGGATTGTTGAAGCCTCAAAACTTTAATTAAAAGCGAGGCGAAAGAACCACGGAAATTGCATTGATGCTTCCAAAATGGCCTTAAATAATGTTGTTTATATTTGGCAAGGTTTTGCACCAAACCAAAAATAATGAGCATTTTTGAGGAATATTTTGGGCACTGAATTTAAATCATTATTTTATTTGCATTTGGAATTATATTCATAACTTGTATGGAATATATTTCCAAATACTGAAAACATTTTATGTCTTTGTTGGAAAAGTCCTTCTAGCAACATAAATTATTCAGAGGATATTTGGCACTGTTTTGAATTTGTTTAAATTTGAAAACAGTGGCAAAGTAAAAAAAAAAGAAAACAAAACAGAAGAAATAAAACAGAGACAGAAACTTACCTAAACCCACCTGCGGCTCACCTATGCTGGCCCAGCCCAGCTGGCCAGCCCACCTGGCGGCCCAGCCCACTGGCCTCCTCCCTGTCGTCTTCCTCCCCTGCCAGGAGGACGAAGGCGCGTGCTCGCCGCGCGCCTCCACGCGCGAGGCCACCTCCTGCCTGTGTGCTTGCTGCTGGAGGCGGCCCCAGCGCCACGACACCCCAGAATCCCTCGACCTCTTCCCGTGCTTTCCCCTCCTCGGTTCTCTCTCTCGCTGGGACCCGAGCGCGCCGTCGCCACCACTCTCTGCCACCGTCCTCTCCGGCAACCCCTCGCTCCACCACCGAGCCCGGTCGCACCTCCGTGGACCAGAGCCTCTCCACGCCGAAGATCGCGAGCTCGGGAGCAGCCCATCGTCGCCATCGAGCTTGTCATCGTCCTCTGCCCTGACGATCGCCATCCATCGATTCGCCGTCTCCGATGCCTCCCCGGGCCTGCCGAGCTCCGCTTCGACTCCTATGTAAGCTCCGCCGTCTTCTCCCCTACTCCTAGAGCTTGTTCCCGTTCACTAGCCGTGCTAGCCGTCAGAGCCGAGAGCTCATCGCCGCCGTTCATGTCGCCGCCATCTTTGTCACCTGGCGCGACCGAGCACACCACCGTGCTCGGCGCCATGCCAGACCCCAAAACCCTCACCTATTGCTCTGTTGTGCACGAAGCCACCGCTTCGCGCCTCACCCGAGCTCCGGCCGCCATGCGGCGAGCTCCTCGCCGTCGCTACCGGCCACCTAGCTGCGAAACAGCCACCCTTGGGCCGCGCCAGCGTCATGGCGTTCAACAGGACCAGTCCCGCTTGCTCCCGTCGCCGGAATCGCCGGAACGACGAACGCCGCCGCGTTTGCTTACCGCCGGCGGTTAGCCGTCGACGTGGCCATCTAGTTAGGCGCTAATCCCCCACCACTTAACCCCCTAGCTCACTTACAGACGGGCCCCACAGCCCTTAATTAACCAGGATTAGTTCCTGACCAGGATTAGATTAACTCCAGTGGGCCCAGGCTGTCAGGTTTGACCGGCCCAGTCAGCTTTGACCTGGCCCCACTGGTCAGCCTCTGCTCATGCCTTGTCACACTGACATGCGGAACCCACGCGTCAGGTTTGACCGTGGCTGACCGTGTTGACCTCTTTGAGGTCGAGCATGGCGTAATCTTGACGTCATAAAGCTTTTCTGGTGTTTTTGTTAATTCAGGAAATTCCAGAAATTATTTAAAACTTGTAAAAATCATAGAAATTCAACCGTAACTCCAAATGAGATAAATTATATATCAAAAATGATCAGAAAAATCCAATCTATCCATCTGTATCATTTTCATGCATGTTAGAACAACTTATAGCTGCTGTATAGCACAAATCATATGAATGGCATTTAAATAATCACATGTGGAGTTTGAATTTGAACCTAGGGTTCAAACCAACTCCATTTAACTTGTTGCTAGTTGCATTAGCTCAAAACACCATCATATTGCCATGTCATGATCATGCATCATATTGTTGCATTGCATTGATTGTGTTCCTTCTCTGTTGCCGGTGTTTGTCCCTCTCGATGAGCGACGTCGAAGCGGCGTGATCGATGACAGCGATGAAGAGCTATATTATCTTGGAAGTGCCGAGCAAGCAAAACCCCTTGTTCATTCGATACAATCCCACTCTCTCGCTCCTGCTCTCTTTTCTGCATTAGGACAACAACGATTCAGCTGTTACTGCTGCGGTAGTTGAACCCCTTTATCCTCTGCATGACTGTCATTGCCACGATAAATAGATGAAACCCACTAGCATGAGTAGGAGTTGTTTGAGCCCTGATGTGCTTACTCATTCATGCTTGTTTATCATGCACTGCTATTGCTTAGAGTTGAGTCGAGTCGATTCATCGGGAATGAATCGGAGGTGTGTATACATGTCCTCTTGTTGAGAGCTAAGTGTGTGAACACGATTTGGTAAAGGTAGCGGTGAGAGGCCATGTAGGAGTACATGGTGGGTTGTCTCATTGCAGCCGTCCTCAGGAACTGAGTTCTGTGTTTGTGATCCATGAACAGCTACTACCACGCATTGGAATGCTTAAGTGCCCCTCTCGGCTTCTTAATCACCCTTGTTCTCTGTCCAGGAGTTGCAACTAGTTTCTGGTGTTTGTAGGTAGTGTTAGTAGTCTACCAAGTGGCACCGTGCAGGTGGGCATGGGACGAGACTAAACCTGATGTACGGTGTACCAAGTGGCACCGGATGGTGGGCTTGGGAACCCTGCTCACATCGTTTGGGGCCGTGGCGACACCCGGCGGATCTCCTTGCGGATGGAACCCGAATAGGCGATAAACACGGGCGAGAGACTTGAGTGTTAGGTAGGCGTGGCCGACTCCTCGCCCGACTTCCGCTTGAAGGTTGCCAAGGTACATGGCGTGTCTGAGGCGATAAGTGGCGAGCGTGTGTGAAGAACTACACCCCTGCAGGGTTATCATTATCTATTCGAATAGCCGGATTCCTCGGATATGGAAACTTGGACCCCTTGCATAGTTCATAGACAAGTGAAAGTGGATACTCTAAATACACAAGATAAGCGTGAGTGCTATGGATGGCGTTCTCGTAGGGAGACGGGAGCGGATCCATAGTGGTGTATTGATATGGTGAATATGTGGACTCGTGTGCGCCACCCCAAAGAGTTACTTGCAGTCGTAGTTTAGGATAGCCACCGAGTTAAAGCTGGCTTGCTGCTGTTAAACTCCACCATCCCCTTGTTGATAATGATGCATATGTAGTTAGTTCTGATGTAAGTCTTGCTGGGTACATTTGTACTCACGTTTGCCTATTTTATGTTTTTGCAGAGAGACTTCAGTCTCGCTAGTAGTTCCTCGTGGACTTCGACGTTTAGCTTGATACCTCAGCTACGATCTTGTGCCCTCGGCAGGATCTGGTAGACAGTCAGGCTTCTAAGCCTTTTTCATTTGTAGATGTCTGTACTCAGACATGTTAAGCTTTCGCTTGTGCTTGACTTGTATGCTCTGAATGTTGGGTCGTGAGACCCCTGCTTGTAATATCTCGCTCCTTGGAGCCTAATGAATAAATAATTGAGTCGTAGAGTCATGTTGTGATGCCATGTTGTATTTGCACATATCGAGCATATTGTGTGTATGTTATTGAAATGCTTGGTATGTGTGGGATCTGACTATCTAGTTGTTTATCTTTAGTAGCCTCTCTTGCACCGGAAATGTCTCCTAGTGTTTCCACCGAGCCATGGTAGCTTGCTCTTTGCTCCGGAATCTTTTAGGCTGGCGGCATGTGTCCTTCTTCGTTCACGTATGCATCCCGGGAAATGTCACGCGTTAGTACCGAGTCTGTTAGCCCGCTACTGCCCGGTTTACCGAGTCTGCTAGCCCGATGCTACAGCCGGAACTTACTACGTGATGACCGACACGTTCGATCTTTGGGTCATGGATGCTGTCCTGTAAGTCTGTGCCACTTTGGGTTTCGACTAGCCATGTCGGCCGGGCTCCTTATCATATGGATGCTAGCGACACTATCATATCGTGTGCCAAAAGGCGCAAACGGTCCCGGGCAAAGGTAAGGCGACACCGTGGGGATACCGTGCGTGAGGCCGCAAAGTGATATGAGTGTTACATGCTAGATCGATGTGACATTGAGTCGGGGTCCTGACAGAAGCCCCCAGGTATAATGAGTGTGGATGGCACATCGAGTGCATGTGAGTAATATAAAAATAGGCCCGTAAGGGCTTTTTAAATAAAAAGGCATAAAAAGAGAAACAAAAGATAGCCGAAGTGTAAAAGTTTGGACGGGGGAAGGGGACGAACTCTTAGTCCGGCGCTAGGCATAGAATCGTCGGAGGTGGGCTGCGTTCCATGGGTTCGGCTCGAGTCAGTTATCCGACGCATTTCGTAGACGGTATGCGCCGCCGGTCAGGACTTGAACAATAATGAAGGGCCCTCCCATTTGGGCTTAAGCCTGTCCTTTTTCTTGTCCGGCAGGCGTAGAACTAGTTCACCAACGTTGTAAGTCTTGGCCCGTACTTCTCTGCTTTGATATCTTTGGGCCTGTTGCTGATAAAATGCGGAACGAGCCTTCGCAATGTCACGTTCTTCTTCAAATGTGTCCAAGCTGTCCTGCCGATCAAGCTCGGCCTCTCTTTCCTCATACATGCACACTCGAGGTGAATCATGAATGATGTCACAGGGCAAGACTGCCTCTGCGCCGTATACCATAAAAAATGGTGTGAATCCGGTAGTACGGTTAGGCGTTGTCCGCAGCCCCCAGAGTACGGAGTCGAGCTCCTCGACCCAGTGCGTGTCGGATTTAGTAAGTGACCGCACTAGGCTGGGTTTAATGCCGCTCATTATTAGACATTCGCTTGTTCCACTTGACCGTTGGTTTGAGGGTGATAGACTGAAGCGTAGTCGAGCTTGATGCCCATATTTTTGCACCATGACTTGACCTCATCGGCTGTGAAGTTCGTGCCGTTGTCGGTGATGATACTGTGGGGGACTCCGTAACGGTGTACTACCCCAGATATAAAGTCTATCACTGGTCCGGACTCTGCCGTTTTGACCGGTTTGGCCTCTATCCATTTGGTGAATTTATCCACCATGACCAATAGGTATCTTTGCTTGTGGGTTCCCCCTTTAAGGGGTCCAACCATATCAAGCCCCCAGACCGTGAACGGCCAGGTAATAGGTATAGTTTTGAGGGCGGTGGGTGGCATGTGGCTCTGATTAGCAAAGAGCTGACAACCAACGCATTTCTGGACTAAGTCCTGGGCATCTGCCCGGGCCGTTGGCAAATAAAATCCTGTACGGAATGCCTTTCCTACAAGGGCTCGGGCTGCTGCGTGGTGTCCGCCTAGTCCGGCATGAATTTCAGCCAGGAGGTTTCGCCCTTCGTCTTCGGAGATACACCTTTGAAGGACTCCGGTTGTACTTTTCTTATAAAGTTCTCCCTCGTGGACCTTGTAGGCTTTCGATCGCCGGACTATGCAGCGGGCCTCGTTTTGGTCTTCGGGAAGTTCCTGCCTAAGTAAGTAGGCTAGGAATGGTTCTGTCCACGGGGCGATTACTACCATTATGACCTGAGCTGAAGGTGTTATGTCATCAGCTGAATCACCAATTGGCGCGGTTTTTCCCGGTTTGTCGCTTCCGGGCTCCTCTTCCCATAGTACGAATGGCTTGAAGAGCCGTTCCAGGAAGATATTTGGAGGGACGGCATCACGTTTCACGCCGATGCGTGCCAGTACGTCGGCCGCTTGGTTATTGTCTCGGGCTATGTGATGGAATTCGAGTCCTTCAAACCGAGCTGACATTTTTAGGACAGCGTTGCGATATGCTGCCATTTTCGGATCCTTGGCGTTGAAATCTCCGTTTGTTTGGGATATTGCAAGGTTTGAATCCCCGCGCACCTCGAGGCGTTGAATGCCCATGGAGACTGCCATCCGGAGACCATGTAACAGGGCCTCGTATTTGGCTGCATTGTTGGAGTCCGTGTACATTATTTGAAGTACATACTGGACTGTATCTCCGGTTGGGGATGTCAATACGACGGCAGCCCCATCCGCCAACATTTAGAGCCGTCGAAATGCATAGTCCGGTTGGAGTATCGCCGTACTCTTTAGGGAGTTCGACCCGGTGCGTCGGCGACGAAGTCAGCCAAAACTTGTGACTTTATAGCTCGCGAGGTTTATAAGTTATGTCGAATGGTAAGAGCTCAATGGCCCATTTGCAATCCTGCCCGTTGCGTCGCGGTTATTTATAATGTCATTGAGTGGTACTTGAGGCCATTTGTTATCGAGCACTCTTGAAAGTAGTGCGGAGTTTCGGGATGCCATGAACACCGCATATGCTATCTTACGATAGTGCGGGTAGCAGGATTTGCGGTGTTAACACAGTGGATACATAATACACTGGTTTTTGAAGAGGGAATTTCTGCCCTTCTGTCACTCGTTCGACAACGAGGACCGCACTTACAACTTGATGCGTTGCTGCGATGTATAATAACATTGGTTCGCCCAACGTGGGCGCAGCCAGGACCGGATTTGTTGACATATTAAAACCGAGATTACGATCCTCGGCACGCTGTCGCTTATGACAACGTACCGAGTCTCAGGGGCTACTATCTATACAGGGCACACTCTATGTGCAAAACTGTCAAAAGGCATGTCATTTTTACGTAACTCAAACCCCGCCAGTAAACTTCTGACGGCATCATGCAACCCGCTCTCAGCGGATGAAATTATTTCAATTACCGTACTCATTAATGTACGGTGATCTTCTGAGATAGACGCCCTCTCGAGCAGATCCTTCAGCTCCCCCAGCCGTACACCAGTTGGTGCCGAACTCTCCGGCCCTGCCGTACTCGGGGGGACCCTCCGGACAAAGGTCCCCCGAAGATGAGCTCAGCTAAGAAGGGCGGAGATCCGAACTACAAGGTAAAAACTTCGGTTATCCTCAGAAACAAAAATAAGGATGTCCCTTATTACAAAACTCCCCCTTTTCTACTTATGGCTCGCTGGAGGGCTGATTCCTTTTGGGAGATAGTGCGGTCGGGGCTTCTCCTGGCGCAGGATCCTCCGATGAAGATTTCTTCCCCCGCTTTGAGGCCTTAGCCTCCGGATCTTTGGAAGCGGTCCTCTTCTCCCCCTGGAAGGAGGGATTCTCGATCCCCCTTTCTTGAAAGCCTCCTTAGAGGAGGCGGTAGTTTCTTTGTTTTCCCCTTCGCCCTCTTCTGAAGGCGCAACCTCCAGCATCTTGACTAACACGGGATCCGGCGTGGTCTCCGGGAGGGGGGCCGAACACCGTATCAGTTTTGCTTGCGCTATCCACTCTTGTCCAAGGGATAGCTGGTTATAAGGCAAATCCATAATAAATAAATGGACGATATGTCCAGACACAGGGCTACTTACTTGAGTATCCGGGCGATTGCATCTTAGGCCGGCGTCCTCGGTCATCTCCGAACACATCTCTTGTGATCCGAAGAACAGTTTATACATCTCCACGGGTGTCGTACCCATGAAGTGTTGAAGAGCTTGCGGTCCCTCCGGATTAAATTCCCACAGGCGGAGGGGACGACGTTTGCAGGGCAGGTAGCGCCGAATCACCATAACCTGCGCCACTACTACCATATTGATCTCCCTATCTTGGAGGTCTCGAATCCAGCCCTGCAATATGGGTACGTCCTCGGACGGCCCCCAGTCAAGCCCTTTGTTGACCCATGACGTCAGCCGTCATGGAGGGCCCGAGCGAAAGGCGGGCGGCGGCCTCTGCCTGCTGCCCCTAGGAGCGGTGATATAAAACCACTCCTGTTGCCACAAGCCGAGCTCCTCCTGAAAAGAGCCCTCGGGCCATGGAGCATCGGCCCTCTTGCTTACAACCGCCCCACCGCACTCTGCTTGACGCCCCTCAATCTTCTTCGGCTCCACGTTGAAGGTTTTGAGCCACAAATCGAAGTGAGGGGTAGTGCGGAGGAAGGCTTCACACACGACGATAAATGATGAGATATGGAGGATGGACTCCGGAGCCAAGTCATGGAATTCCAACCCATAGTAAAACATGAGCCCCCTCACGAAGGGATCCATCAGGAATCCTAAACCCCGACGGAGGTGAGACACGAACACGACGCTCTCGCCAGGATCGGGAGTGGGAATGACTTGCCCTTGGGCAGGCAACCTATGCGAAACCTCGTAGGTTAAGTACCTGGCTTCTCTTAGCTTTAGCACGTCCTCTTCCGTGACGGAGGAGGGCATCCACCGGCCCTGTAGGTCGGAGCCGGACATTGTCGAAGGTCCGAAGTACTCGAATCTGGAGCTTTGAGTGTTGGAACTCGAGGCGAGGGGCGGATTCGATTGAGGGTTGAAGAAAAGGAACGAGCCTTGGTCTCATTATAAAGAGGAGAATACCAAGAGCCGTCCACATGACCGTTGGAACTACGCCGATGGAGGGTGTGGCAGCGGCGCGGTTGGTTACCCACGTCCGTATTGATGAGGATCCGGAATAAGGGAACACGATCTCTGCTTGACAGGGCGTGCCAAGAAACCGCTTAAGCTAAACGCGCTGAGGTGGTATAATAAAAGCGATTCAAGTAAAGGCTTGGTTGTGGTGTGGCGTCACACCACAAAATCGTCGTGAGATGGAACTTGTGTAAATATTATTCTCTCTCACGGTGGTATGTGGAATTTATTTTCTGAGCGGACACTATCCTGGTGTTCACAATCTTCTATGAATTATTCGGAGGAGGAACCCGCCTTGCAATGCCAAAGACAATATGCGCGCGGACTCGTCGTCATTGAAGCCTGGTTCGAGGCTCTTGAGGAGTCTGGACTAGGGGTGTCCGGATAGCCGAACTATCATCATCGGCTGGACTCCAAGACTATGAAGATACAAGATTGAAGACTTCGTCCCGTGTCCGGATGGGACTTTCCTTGGCGTGGAAGGCAAGCTTGGCAATACGGATATGTAGATCTCCTACCATCGTAACCGACTCGGTGTAACCCTAGCCCTCTCCGGTGTCTATATAAATCGGAGGGTTTTAGTCCGTAGGACACAACAACAATCATACCATAGGCTAGCTTCTAGGGTTTAACCTCCTTGATCTCGTGGTAGATCCACTCTTGTACTACCCATATCATCAATATCAATCAAGCACGAGTAGGGTTTTCCCTCCATCGAGAGGTCCCGAACCTGGGTAAAAACATCGTGTCCCTTGTCTCCTGTTACCATCCGCCTAGACGCACAGTTCGGGACCCCCTACCAGAGATCCGCCGGTTTTGACACCAACAATCCCCCTCCAGCAGGGTGCCGGAACGGGCTCCCGAAAGGTTTTTGGTGGATAAAGAGGCTTGCGGCGGCGGAAATCGATCTATCTTTTGTTCTGGAAGTTTTAGGGTACGTAGGTATATATGGGTGCAGGGGTTACGTCGGTGGACCTCCGGGTTTCTCACGAGGTAGGGGGGCGCGCCCAGGGAGGGGGGGGGGGCGCCTCCCACCCTCGTGGGCAGCCCGGGACTCCCCTGACGTGCACTCCAAGCCCATCAGGTTGGTTTCCTTCCAAAATTAACTTCTCCAGTTGATTTCATTCCGTTTTGACTCCGTCTGATATTCCTTTTCCTCGAAACACTGAAATAGGCATAAAACAGCAAATCTGGGCTGGGCCTCCGGTTAATAGGTTAGTCCCAAAAATAATATAAAAGTGGATAATAAAGCCCAATATTGCCTAAAACAGTAGATAAAGTAGCATGGAGCAATCAAAAATTATAGATACGTTGGAGCGTATCAAGCATCTAAGCTTAATTCCTGCTCGTCCTCGAGTAGGTAAATGATAAAAAAAATTTGATGCGGAGTGATACTTTGGCATAATTTCAATGTAAATCTCCTTAATTGTGATATGAATATTTAGATCCGAAAGATTCAAGACAAAAGTTCATATTGACACAGAAATAATAATACTTCAAGCATACTGATCAAAGCTATCATGTCTTCTCAAAATAGCATGGCAAAAGAAAGTTCATCCCTACAAAATCATATAGTTAGGCTATGCTTCATTTTCGTCACACAAAAGATGTCCCAACTTCTATACCCCCGATGACAAGCCAAGCAATTGTTTCATACTTAAATAATCTCAAAATTTTTCAACCTTCACGCAATACATGAGCGTGAGCCATGGATATAGCACTATGGGTGGAATAGAAGGGTGATTGTGGAGAAGACAAAAAGAGGGAAGATAGTCTCACATCAACTAGGCGCATCAGCAGGCTATGGAGATGCCCATCAATAGATATCAATGTGAGTGAGTAGGGATTGTCATGCAACGGATGCACTAGAGCTATGAATGCTCAACAAAAGAAAACTAGTGGGTGTGCATCCAACTTGCTTGCTCACGAAGACCTAGGGCATTTGAGGAAGCCCATCATAGGAGTATACAAGCCAAGTTCTATAATGAAAAATTCCCACTAGTATGAAAAGACTATTTATGAGACCCACTATATGAAGAACAAGGTGCTACTTTTAAGCACAATATATGAGACTCACTACATGAAGAACAAGGTGCTACTTTGAAGCACAAGTGTGGAAAAGAGATAGTAGCATTGCCCTTTTTTTGGGCCTTTCTTTTTTTTGGCCTTTCTCCCCTTTTTTTGGGCAATGCTCTAATAATGATGATAATCACACTTCTATTGATTACAACATAAGGATTACAACTCGAAACTTAGAACAAGATATGACTCTATATGAATGCCTCCGGCGGTGTACCGGGATGGTGCAATGAATCAAGAGTGACATGTATGAAAAATAATGCATGGTGGCTTTGCCACAAATACAATGTCAACTTCATGATCATGCAATGGCAATATGACAAAAGTAATGTATGTCATGATGATGCAAGTTGCATGGCAATGTATCTCGGAATGGCTATGGAAATGCCATGATAGGTAGGTATGGTGGCTGTTTTGAGGAAGATATAAGGAGGATTATGTGTGATAGAGCGTATCGTATCACAGGGTTTGGATGCACCGGCGAAGTTTGCACCAACTCTCAAGGTGACAAAGGGCAATGCACGGTACCGAAGAGGCTAGCAAAGGCGGAAAGGTGAGAGTGCGTATAATCCATGGACTCAACATTAGTCAAAAGAACTCATATACTTATTGCAGAAATTTAGAAGCCATCAAAAATACAAGTTCTACGCGCATGCTCCTAGGGGGATAGATTGGTAGGAAAAGACCATCGCTCATCCCCGACCGCCACTCATAAGGATGCACAAGCCAGGTACACTTCATGTTTCAAATTTGTTACACAACTTTAACCATACGTGCATGCTACGAGACTTGCTAACTTCAACACAAGCATTTCTCAAATTCACGATTACTCAACTAGCACGACTTTGATATTATCACCTCCATATCTCAAAACAATTATCAAGCATCAAACTTATCTTAGTATTCAACACACTCATAAGAAAGTTTCACATATCTTGAATACCAAGTATAATAATATTAAGCAAATTACCATGCTATTAACGAGTCTCAAAATAATCTAAGTGAAGCACGAGAGATCAATAGTTTCTTTAAAACAAACCCACCACCATGCTCTAAAAGATCTAAGTGAAGTACTAGAGCAAAAATTATCATGCTCAAAAGATATAAGTGAAGCACATAGAGTATTCTAGCAAATTCCAATTCATGTATGGCTCTCTTTCATTAAAGAATTTCAGATCTTGATATTTTATTCAAACAGCAAGCAAAGCTAAAGAAAACTACATTGCAAGGATAGCACAACTCATGTGAAGAAGCAAAAACTTAGGCTCAACCGATACTAACCGATAGTTGTTGAAGAAGAAAGGTGGGATGCCTACCGGGGCATCTCCAAGCTTAGATGCTTGAGACTTCTTGAAATATTATATTGAGGTGCCTTGGGCATCCCCAAGCTTGAGCTTTTGTGTCTCCTTAATTCCTCTCATATCATGGTTTCTCTTTTTATCAAAAGCTTCATTCACAACAAACTCAACAAGAACTCGTGAGATAGGTTAGTATAAACCAATGCAAAACCTTATCATTTTCTACTGTAACAAATCACTAAAATTATTATTCAACATTGCATACTAAATGTCTCTGCATATTTAATACTCCTATCTTCAAATAGAATCATTAAACAAGCAAACATATGCAAACAATGCAAACATAACAGCAATCTGCCAAAACAGTACAGTCTGTAAAGAATGCAAGAGTATCAATACTTACCTGATTCCAAAAATTATGAACTAAAATTCCCACTGTAATAAATTTATCAGAGCTCAATATGCAAAAAGATTAAACATTATACCACTCTCTGACTTTTCTAGGGAATTTTTGCAACAGCGGTAAACTTTCTGTTTTCAAACAGCAACATGTATACTAGCAAAATAAGCATGGCAATGGCTATCCTTGACTTCTTTATTGAAACTAAAGATGCAAAACTTTTTTCTAACTAACAGCAATAAAAAACTAACAAAAGTAAATGACACTCCAAGCAAAACACATATCATGTGGTAAATAAAAATATAGCTCCAAGTAAAGTTACCGATGAACGAAGAAGAAAGAGGGGATGCCATCCGGGGCATCCCCAAGCTTAGGCTCTTGGTTGTCCTTGAATATTACCTTGGGGTTCCTTGGGCATCCCCAAGCTTAGGCTCTTTGCCACTCCTTATTCCGTAGTCCATTGAATCTTTACCCAAAACTTGAAAACTTCACAACACAAAACTCAACAGAAAACTCGTAAGATCCGTTAGTATAAGAAAATAAAACCACCACTTAGGTACTGTAATGAACTCATTATAAATTCATAATGGTGTAATATCTACTGTACTCCAACTTATCTATGGTTCATACCCTCCGATAATACTCATAGATTCATCAAAATAAGCAAACAACACATAGAAAACAGAATCTGTCAAAAACAGAACAGTCTGTAGTAATCTGTATCAAACGTATACTTCTGGAACTACAAAAATCCTACCAAATTAGGAAGTCCTAAGAAATTTGTGTACCAATCCATATAGAAAAGAATCAGATCAGAAGCACGTTTCTGTGAATTGACAAAACTAATTTACTGGGTGCAAAAGTTTCTGATTTTCAGCAGGATCAACACAACTATCACCGTAAGCTATCCTGAAGGTCTTACTTGGCACTTTATTGAAACAAAAACTATAAAACATGATTACTACGGTAGCATAATCATGTGGACACACAAAAACAGTAAGGATAAGTATTGGGTTATCTCCCAACAAGCGCTTTTCTTTAATGCCTTTCTAGCTAGGAATGATGATGACAATGATGCTGACATAAAAAATAAGAATTGAAACATAACGGGAGCATCATGAAGCATATGACTAGCACATTTAAGTCTAACCCACTTGCTATGCATAGGGATTTTGTGAGAAAACAACTTATGGGAACAATAATCAACTTGCATAGGAAGGTAACACAAGCATAGCTTCAAGAATTTAAGCACATAGAGAGGAAACTTGACATTATTGCAATTCCTACAAGCATATGTTCCTCCCTCATAATAATTTTCAGTAGCATCATGAATAAAATCAACAATATAACCAGCACCTAAAGCATTCTTTTCATGATCTACTAGTATAGAAAATTTACTACTCTCCTCATAAGCAAAATTCTTCTCATGAATAGTAGCGGGAGCAAACTCAACAAAATAACTATCATATGATTTAAAATTAGGATCAAGATGACAAGTTTCATGGTTATCATTATTCTTTATAGCATACGTGTCATCACAATAATCATCATAGATAGGAGTCATGCTTTCATCATAGTAAATTTGCTCATCAAAGCTTGGGGGACAAAAAATATCATCTTCATCAAACATAGCTTCCCCAAGCTTGTGGCTTTGCATATCATTAGAATCATGGATATTCAAGGAATTCATACTAACAACATTGCAATCATGCTCATCATTCAAAGATTTTGTGCCAAACAATTTAGAGATTTCTTCTTCTAGCACTTGAGCAGAATTATCCTTTCCATCATTCTCACGAAAGATATTAAAAAGGTGAAACGTATGAGACAAACTCAATTCCATTTTTTGTAATTTTATTTTATAAACTAGACTAGTGCTAAAACAAGAAACAAAAATATTCGATTGCAAGATCTAATGATATACCTTCAACCACTCACCTTCCCGGCAACGGCGCCAGAAACAGCTTGATGTCTACTACACAACCTTCTTCTTGTAGACGTTGTTGGGCCTGCAAGTGCACAGGTTTGTAGGACAGTAGCAAATTTCCCTCAAGTGGATGACCTAAGGTTTATCAATCCGTAGGAGGCGTAGGATGAAGATGGTCTCTCTCAAGCAACCCTGCAACCAAATAACAAAAAGTCTCTTGTGTCCCCAACACACCAAATACAATGGTAAATTGTATAGGTGCACTAGTTCGGCGAAGAGATGGTGATACAAGTGCAATATGGATGGTAGATAAAGGTATTTGTAATCTGAAATAATAAAAACAGCAAGGTAACTAATGATAAAAGTGAGCGTAAATAGTATTGCAATGATAGGAAACAAGGCCTAGGGTTCATACTTTCACCAGTGCAAGTTCTCTCAACAATAATAACATAGATAGATCATATAACAAGCCCTCAACATGCAACAAAGAGTCACTCCGAAGCCACTAATAGCGGAGAACAAACGTAGAGATTATGGTAGGGTACGAAACCACCTCAAAGTTATTCTTTCGGATCAATCTATAAAAGAATTCGTACTAGAATAACACCTTAAGATACAAGTCAACCAAAACCCTAATGTCACCTAGATACTCCATTGTCACCTCAAGTATCTGGGGGCATGATTATACGATATGCATCACACAATCTCGGATTCATCCAACCAACACAAAGTACTTCAAAGAGTGCCCCAAAGTTTCTACCGGAGAGTCAAGATCGTGTGCCAACCCCTATGCATAGGTTCCCAATGTCACGAAACCCGCAAGTTGATCACCAAAACATACATCAAGTGGCACATGATATCCCATTGTCACCGCAGATAATCACGACAAGACATACATCAAGTGTTCTCATAAAAGACTCAATCCGATAAGATAACTTCAAAGGGGAAACTCAATTAATCACAAGAGAGTAGAGGGGTTGAAACATCATAAGATCCAACTACAATAGCAAAGCTCTGGATACATCAAGATCGTATCACCTCAAGAACACGAGAGAGAGAGATCAAACACATAGCTACTGGTACATACCCTCAGCCCCGAGGGTGAACTACTCCCTCCTCGTCATGGATAGCGCCGGGATGATGAAGATGGCCACCGGTGATGGGATCCCCCTCCGGCTGGGTGCCGGAACGGGCTCCCGAAAGGTTTTTGGTGGCTACAGAGGCTTCGGCGGAACTCCCAATCTATCTTCTGTTCTGGAAGTTTTAGGGTATGTAGGTATATATGGGTGCAGGGGGTACGTCGGTGGACCTCCGGGGTGCTCACGAGGTAGGGGGGCGCGCCCAGGGGGGGCGCCCCCACCCTTGTGGGCAGCCCGGGACTCCTCTGACGTGCACTCCAAGCCCAACCATTTCCTTCCAAAATTAACTTCTCCAGTTGATTTCGTTCCGTTTTGACTCCGTCTGATATTCCTTTTCCTCGAAACACTGAAATAGGCATAAAGCAGCAAATCTAGGCTGGGCCTCCGGTTAATAGGTTAGTCCCAAAAATAATATAAAAGTGGATAATAAAGCCCAATATTGCCTAAAACAATAGATAAAGTAGCATGGAGCAATCAAAAATTATAGATACGTTGGAGACGTATTAGTGCGTATGATGTGGTAGATGCATTGGAATGGAGGAGGGGCGCCTTTATATGAGGGCAGTGAGGGCAAACTGCGTTGCATTCACATTGTGCAGCCTCTTTTCACGGACCTCCTCCCATTACTTCCCTCATGCATTAATTGAAGGAGGATGCATTGGCCGTTCAACATATCGGGAACTGCTACTCCCTCACTCGTTTGCATTAAAGGTGTATCGGGAACTGCGCCGCCCGCTGTCAAATCGAATACTCCCTCCATCTAGGTGAGTATTATAAGTCATCTTACGAAAACCAAATACTAGTAAGACTAGCCACCGTGGGAGTAAATTCAACAGTAACATCGAGTCCAAGTCAGCAAATTTGCTTATGTGGCAGTGAGTTAATGAGGAGAGAGGTAGTTATAATAACTTACTAGCTAGTTACTGTAACATCACATGTCCCAATGCAATATGAGTCTATAACCTAATAAATGAAGCTTTGCATGTTACCACACTTATGTTACTACTACCTCTGTCTGGGTTTATTGGTCCCCATTGTATTTCGTGCCAAAATTTGACCATAGATTAAACTAAGAAAATGTTCACGCATGTCACCAAACATTATATTTTTCAAAACTATGTTCAAATACGAATCCAAGGAGATAATTTTTCTTGACATGCATTAACATTTTGTTAGTTAAATATTTAGTCAAAATTTGGCACAAACTATAAAAGGGACCTATAAACCAGGACGGAGGTAGTACCCTACCCACTATGAAGGTAGTAACATAGTCTAGGGATATGTGTATGTTACTAGTGTATGTTACTCACCGTTGTGGCTAGTCTAACACATAGGCATGGTGCATTAACTCTCACGTTGTTTCTTATTTTTTGACATAAATAGAGGAATCAACCAAGAAGAGATGTGGGGCTTGTATGCTTTTAATGACTTGAGACTATCAAACATGACATGTAGTGGTCAGTTCGTTGCACAAGAACAACTACAACCCACGTCAGCACACACGCATCTTATAGCATCACATCCAATGGCTATAAAAGATGAATGAGACCAAATTATATCTCATCTAGATGAGTTCTAGCAAAACTGTATTAATAATACTTAGTACTCCTGCGCCATGTACTATCATATAAGTATCATGTAGTACTTTATTTATTGCCATGTATGACTCATAGTTCACGAGCGCTCTCTATATGTACCACCTTTTTTTTAATTTCAAGTTTTGCTCCATGGCGCAATCCATCGATACTACTACTGTACAAAAGTGGACTATATACATTTTTTAAAAGTCTAGAGGGCGGGGCAGTCTAGCTCGGTCGGTTTCATGAGAGGCTAGGGCCTTTGTGATTTGACGGCTCATTAATGCTGTCAAATCGAGTAGTACTGCGCCGCCCGCTGCACGCCCGGCGCCTCCATTAAATCCCTCCGTTAAACCCGCATGCAAACCGAGAATCCTACTCCAGCCACACGTCCGTTCATGAGCGGGCTGGAATTAAACGCAACACCGGCCGAGCTCCTCCCGTCCGCCCTGAGTTTAAACGAGGCCAGACGCCGGCCAAGCTCCTACCGCCCGCCCTCTATTTACACGAGGCTAGTCAGACAGCGGGCAAGAATCGCACCCCTCCAATGCTCCTCCATCTCCTCCTTCACCATTTTCTCCACCCTTCCGATGGCTTCCGATGAGCCGTTCTCTAGCATATTACCCGGCTGGGTGGCCCGCCGAGCCCTCCGGATACGGGTGAGGCCGCTCGTTGCTTCACCAACCTCGCCTGGCCCGACGGAGCCAGTTGCCGCCCCAAGCAGGCGCGTGGTTTAGCAACTCACCGCTCCAATTCAGCTCGATGAGGAGTGGCAAGTTGCTCCACGCCGGTACGACGACAAGCACGCCGGTACGGGCGCCGTCGCTGCCGCGTCGTACCGCGCCACCAGTGTCTGCGGTGGCCGCGCCTCCCATGTCGTGGCGCGCCTCCGTGCTCATGCGGTGCCATGCGGCGAGATGCGAAGCCAGTGCGTGGAGAGTGACCAGTCGGTGGCCAGCTTCTCCCTGTCCATCGCCATCATCGAGGAGAAGTAGAACACGGGAGGCCGCCGCCACTTGGGACCCATGAAGGCCACCGCTGAGGCGACGACCGCAGATTCAGGTGGTTTCTTTGCTGCTTCGTCTCTTCCGAGGACCTTCGTCCACCCCGCAAGTGTCTGACCGACATGAGGAAGACAAAGGGATCCGCGGGCGGCCATTTAGAACTAAAATAAGTCTAGATATATCCATTTCTAGGACAAGTATTTCCAGACGGAGGGAGTATTAATTATACAAGAGAGCCGGATTGGCACCTCTTAGTTCATGTAAATGTAATGAAATCCATCATGTTTATATGAAGATCCGCCTTTTTTATAAGAAATCCTTCATGCTTATATGAAATCAGTCCGTGTTTGCACGAATTTCATCTGGTTGGTTAGAGTTGTAAAAATGTATGCCGTTGGCATTTGATGTCGTCCTCCGCGGAAGGAAGCGGGAGGAAATTTGCCGGCTGCTGTTGGAGATGCTCTTTATGCTGGAAATAATAGAGTGACATCCAATCAATTTGAGTTAATTGCCTGTATGATTGTCCCTCTATAAAAAGTTAATTGCATGTACAGTGTACACGTGACTTGCAGGGTGGCTACAACATCGTACAGAAAGTTAAAAAGAAACAAGTCCATCCTTAATATTCTAAGTACTCTGTGGGTTCCACTTTGTCGATCTGATGCGAAACAAGTATATATTAAATAAGTAGAGTAATATATAATATAAAAATCTAAAGTTAAAAGACAGAATTCGAACTCATGTCATCGCGTTGCGAGCATCCGGCGCTAACGAGCCTAGCACATTTTGTTGTGGACCATCTTTGGAGATATATCTCCATGTCTACTCTTATATATACTCCATTAGCTCCTAAATATTTGTCTTTTCAGATTTCAAATGGACTACCACATACGGATGTGTATGTAGACATATTTTAGAGTGTAGATTCACTCATTTTGCTACGTATGTCTTTTCAAGGAAGGGTTGATTTGTCCTTGATTTATTTATGAGGTATCCAGATGGCAATTGCACCGCCAAGAAAAGAGGGTAACATCAAAATTATGGACTACTTTTTTGAGTATGTTGGTAAGGTCCGGTCATAGTCACTTGTTGAAATCTCTAAAAAGACAAATACTCCCTCCGTCCGGAAATACTTGTGATCAAAATGGATAGAAGGAAATGTATCTAGACGTATTTTAGTTTTAGATACATATATTTTTATCCATTTTGATGACAAGTATTTTCGAACGGGGGGAGTAGAAAACAGAGTTGGTGATGATGGTGTGCGTGCCATCCTGCAATATAGGCCGTCGGATTTATATCTAACGGATAGGAAAGGAACTATGACAATTTTGCAAAAATATACCCACACGTCTCTCCACGTTCGCAAATAAGGCCTTCCCTCGTTCAACCTTTTCCCTCACAAGATAAACTACTCATACAAATGCATCTTGATGTTCCGTGCAACGCACGGGCAGCTAGCTAATTTCTTTTAAAGTAGTTGCTGCGATAATTGAGTTGAAGTGATATGTTTTATGTCTGCCCCGAATGATTTCAGATTCACTAGTAGTAACAAAGAAAAGGTTGCCTTGTTAATTAACAGAAAAGAGGGTGAGAACTATCACATGAGGCCGGTAAAAACAAGGCACACTGGGTTCAGCATCATCGTCACTACAGTTGTGCGCGCGCGAGAAGTCTACATATCGAGGGGCTACCGAGCGAGGCACCGAGACACAATGTTTGAGAGAGAAACCAATTGACAGATTATGATCTGATTGAGTTTTCACCCTTCTGCTGTCATTGTTGGGGGGGGGGGAGGGAGAGAAAGACGTATCGAGAGTGTGTGCGGTAGGCACAAAGGCACAACTAGCGAGTGTGTGTGTGTGTGTGTGTGTGTTTGAAAGAGGAGTCGATAGATTATTATCAAGATCGATGTGCCACCCTACCCCTTCAGTGCCGGGTAGTGTGTGTGTATGTTTGAGAGAGAATCCAGTCGATAGATTAGTATCAAGATCGAGGTGTCACCCTACTCCTTCGGTGCCGGGTAGTGTGTGTGTGTATGTTTGAGAGAGAAGCCACGATAGATTAGTATCAAGATCGAGGTGTCACCCTACTCCTTCGTGTTGGGAAGTGTGGGTGTGTGTGGGGGGGGGCAAGTGACACTCACATATCTCTACTCTTATAAAAAAACAGAGTTGGTGATGATGGTGTTCCTGCCATCCTGCAATATAGGCCATCCGATTTATATCCGACGGACATGAAGGAAAATATGGCAATTTTGCAAAAAGATACCCACACCCCTCTCCGCATTTGCAAATATGGCATTCCCTCGTTCATCCTTTTCTCCCACAAGATAAACTTCTCATACAAATGCATCTTGATGTTTCGTGCAACGCACATGGGCATCTTGCTAGTAGGGAGAAGGAGTTTGTGTGACACATGTCTAGCTATATTAAGGGATAGGTAGATAGCATATGTCTGAGAGACATTATTATACTTTGAGACATTAGTGGCTGTGGGTGGGCGGAAATAAAGGGGTGGGCGTGTTAGACATAGAGAGGGTGTGTGTTTCTGTGTGAGACTTGTAGGACGGGGTAGAAAGATGAATTTAACCCTCACCGAGGGAGAGAAATACACGAAGTGCGCGTGTGTGATTCCGATGCCCACAGGGAAATGAGATATGTATGCGTGTGAGAGAGATTGCACAATTCATTCACGTATCACTATCTAGCGACCGTGGACGTGCATCTCTTGAACATAAGTCAATATCTACTTCGTATCGTGGCCAAAGGTACAATATCGATTCAACGCTATAAAGATTGGACACTCACATATCACATTTTTTTCTATTTAAATAAACCTTTTTCAGTTGTGCATGCCAAAGTTACAGTGATGTTTCTTCAAACAACCAATGTAGCTATCATGCACATGCACCATTGTTACTCTTGCATTCAATTCATTAGTCTTGGATGATTTAAGTTTCTATTTTGAAGTAATATATGTAATATTCATATATGAATTCAACGGTTATGCAATTTATGAAATGGAGGCTATGTAATCATATGAGTTAACACTTTTAAGTAGCTAACTACAATATCCATTTCTTTTTGTGCGCCTCTACATTAACACGTCAATGCATTATGTTTAAAGTAAATAATCAATGGCACTAAATTATCTATTTACACGAAAAATACATAGGCTGAGCGTTTGATCCCTTTTTTGTGAACGCGCCACTACACCTACGATTGGCTGCGCCTGTGTGAACGTCAAAGTTATCGGCGCATCATCCCGAGTTATTGTCTTTTTTTCTGGGGTGGACTTCACACCAGTTATTAACAGCTGACGCGTGCCCCGCGTACATAGTCTAGCATGACCTTCCCGCTAGCACGGTCCAAAATTAGTTGAAACTGGAAACGAACGATCCCGCGGGCGGCAAAATCTCCCACCTCCTTCTAAAATTTCCGCCACCTTAGTCTTTAGCATGTGAAATCTCCCTTTTGTCCTTGGTGCATGGAGACCAACAGTTACAATACCGCCTTCATCTACATGATAGGTCAGGGCTGCTTTGGTAACTTCGGTTCCCCCCACTACATGACACCCCCATTTCCTCTCCCCCTCCCCCTCCCACAAAAACGACTAACTCCACGGCACTAGAGCATCTTACATCACGCCATCCGTACTTCATCGCCCTTTCTCCCCTCCCCTCTAGAAACCCTAGACTGCTCATCCACCGGCATACCATAGCCCATTCACTGCCAGCGGCGTCCACCTCGCCGGGTCTGCTTCTGCGGCCGCATATACCCCTCCCACCTCCCCCTAGAAACAAGTAGACTGCTCATCCACCACTGTACCACAGCCCATTCAGTGCCGGCCTTGTCCACGGCGCCGGATCTGCTTCGGCAGTACTCTCGTCAACCGCCGCGCATCTGCAGCGGCTCATTCGTACTCCCCACCGGAGACGCTTCGTCCACACCCCTCGGAGCCGCCCCACCGACGCCCCCGTCGACGGCCTCTGATCCTCTTTGCCGACACCTTCCTCAACCCTGCCGGAGGCACTTCGCCGACACCTTCCTCAACCCTACCGGAGCCGCTTCGCCGACACCAGCGTCAACCCTACCGGAGTAGCTTCGCCTATACCATTCTCAACCCTACCGGGGCTACTTTGCCAACTCACAAGTCCACGACCTCAGATCCGCTTCCTCGCACCCTCATCCAACCTACCAGAGCAGCCGGCGCCGCCCGCACGGCCGCAGATCCGCGCCGTTGACACCACCCTTAACCCAACCACGGGCAGCCGACGCCCGTCCACGGTCGCAGATCCGCATCGTCGACACCATCCTTAACCCAACCACCGGAGCAGCTTCTGACGCCCCGTCCACGGCCGCAGATCCGCGTCGTCGACACCATCCTTAACCCAACCACCGGAGCAGCTTCACCTACGCCCTTGTCCACGGCCACAGATCCGCTTCGCCCACACCGTAGTCCACCCTACCGGAGCCGCTCCACAAACACCCTACTCGACGGTTCTAGATCTCCTTACCGGACCCTGACAGCCAGCGCAGCGTCATCACCCTCGACATTTCTAACCTGATTCCCACCGTCTGGAGAGATGCCAAGCACCTCCCAAGGCCTAGGTACTTGTCACCTTTAAACCCGTCTAGCATCACCTACCCTATGTACTTCAAATATACTAACCGGTCGCTGTTACCTGTTATGCAGCTGGCAAAAACTACAAGGACGATGTTTCTTCTGGATCTAACAGCTTGGCCAACCAAGATCTTGGACTGAGGCATTGCTATGACCTTGTAAGCGCGTCTCTCTCTTGTATTGTTCTATGCCTGCCAGCGTGCTTTGCTAGGATTTTCGACCAGTAATCCCTTTGTGCAGACAATGATTTTACTACTGGCTGCTAAATTATATATGTAGATGTCATACATGATACTACCTCGTACCTCCGTTCCTAAATATAAGTCTTTCTAGAGATTTCACTATAGGCTACATACGGAGCAAAATGAGTGAATCTACACTCGAAAATGCATATATATACATCTGTATGTGGTCCATACTGGAATCTCTACAAAGACATATATTTAGGAACAGGGGCAGTACATTACACAAAATTGTAGGTGGCATGTAGGAATTCCAGTGCACTACATTAGGCTCCCTTAGAGTGCGTGCCAGTCCAGCATACAGAGTCATGGCTAGTTTATGGTACGCACACAATCGTTAATTGGTGGTTTAAATATGCACAAGGGATATGCAATGTAGTATCATGTAGAGATGTCTAAAATTAGCCGTGTCAACTTGCAGATAGGGTTACACAATGAAAAAGTAAAAGATGTATGTGGCAATTTCATGGAACATAGCAAAAAAGGAGAGGCAGCGGTGAGCCTATACAGTGTGCTATGGTACGTCACTCCTCCATTGCAATCATCGTGACATGTTATTTGTATGCCAGTTCTATTAGCCAAGTTTCTTAGGGACAGTTATTATGAGTTATTCTAAGAAAATAAGGACCTGTGAATATAAGCTCCATGTAATACGCCAACCAGTTCTTTTCATTGCGTTTTCAGCTTATCTTTGGTATAATCAGTGGAAAGTCTAGATTGCATTATATATATTTTTCATTTTGCTGCACATATGGAAATTAATTTGACTTGCAAACATCACAAATTGAACCAAGTGCAGTAATCAATATGATAGGAAAATAGACTATCGGTATTTGCTCAAAATGCAAATACAAAGATACCATCTACTTGGCACAATCTACTTTGGTCAATGTTTTCCATAGAGATCCCATTTCCTAATTTAAACGAAGAACTCATGACCCACATTTAAATGAAGAACAATTATTTGTTGAAATTCGATGGTCCAAGTGGCTGGTTATTATCATATAGCAGCACCACCTGAAAGCATCATATAGCAGCAACATCAGCTCATAGCAACTCATCATACAACAGCAGCAGTCTGCAATTCATCATATACCAGCAGCAGCTCATAGCAATTCATCATATAGCAGCAGCAAGAGCAGCTCATAGCAATTCATCATATAGCAGCAGCAGGAGCAGCTTGTAGCAACTCATCATAGAACAATAGCAGCAGCTCATAGCAATTCATCATATAGCAGCAGCAGCAGCTCATAGCAACTCATCATATAGCAGCAGCAGCTCATAGCAATTCATCATATAGCAGCAGCAGGAGCATCTCATAGCAATGCATCATATAGCAGCAGTAGAAGCAGCTCATAGCAATTCATCGTATAGTGGATCAGAATGAAAATTTGGCAAAAAATCAGAGGAGATCCTCACCTTGTTGGATGAGCTCTACCTTCAACAACACCTCAAGGCCATGGACTGGGAGGAGGGGAGGGGGAACAAGGTGCCTTCTGCCGCAGTGTGGCATCAGCCGTAGTGTGCAGCGCCTGCTGGAGTAGTGCATTGGACGAACCACAGTGGAGCAGCTGCTGGAGACCATGAGAATGAGGCGGCGCCAGAGGAGGAGCAGCCAGAAGATTTGCCCCTACCACGGCCATGTAGCCTAGCTGGACATAGCATCACCGAGGACCAGGCAGATGGGACCAAGTGGCGATGGCTCATTGGAGGAACCCTAGTCTTTGTGGCGGGGATCGAGGTAGAGGAAAGGGAGAGGAGATGCAAGCAGGCAGGGCAATCAATGCTTGCATGTTTGTTTTACTTGAGGTCGTGTGACACAGAGTCAACAATTGCATTTTGAGTGTAATATATGCATAACAGAGTCATTTCACTATTCCCTTCCCTTCAATTTTCTTGAGGTTCTACCCAAACACCCCTCAAAGCGAAATTAGTTAAGCCCAAGCCCATAACTCAAAAATGACTTCTTTACATCTTTTATGGCTTATTTTGACAATATACCCTGAAAAGGCGGAATCAAACTGACCCTTAACTTGCAATTCAATTGTGCTTGCAATGATGAATCACTCCTGCCGGCTATCTGTACATTTAGGCACCATCATACATGGCATAACCTAAAACATGTGCATTGCATTGTAGAATCTGGAATATGCAATGCTTATGTTAGTTCATACGTTGCACATGATGTTTAAATGCCCCTTAAATCTTGTCAGTCAAGTGATGGTCTTTAAGCCTCCTTCTTTGCTTCTTTTCTTGATATGTAAGATTTGCTCACACATCTGTTCAATTGCTTGTTTGCATCAAACAGCCATACTAGGACTTTGCTTTGGTTACTTGCTGTTCTTGACCTAACACTCTAACAGAGCTTGTCAACGATTTAAACACTAAGGGCTGCTGTAGTGGGGCCTTGTCTAACTCATAGGTGAATAAAGGTTTGGCTGTACACTACAGTAGGCTATCCAAGAGTACCTGGAGATCCAGTTCGAAGGTATGCCTAGTTTTTACATAGTACAGACATAGTAAATACTCATTTCATTGTGTGCAAGTGCAAGAGATGCGGCATGTTTCATTATGTGGCGTTGCTTTGTTATAATGTCATCCTTTTGTGTTCACAGACTGGAAAGTATGCATATTTATCTTCCAAGGAGATGAGTAACTAGTTTGTGTCACCTTGCAGAGGGGGTGCAATGAAGATAAGATTGAGGATTTCCAAGTACAAGTGTTAGGAAGGAGCCTTGCAAGAGAAGTAGGAGCTGCGCTGAGCCTCTTCAACCTGCTAAGGTAAGTCACTGTATGCAACTCAAAAGTTCAATTCCTTGTTTGTTTCAGGCATAGTTAATTTTCTCTTTTCAATTGCTTTATTTGTCCTCACTTAATGAGATGCCCAAATAATTATGCCTGATGTTCGGTACTTGTATCACTATTAGTTGACATAATTAAAGGCCTTACCATTTAATTACTCTGCCGAAGTGTGCCTGAAGCTTTGAAGTCTATTAACCAACTATTATTGCATGAGGCTCATTGTCGGTGTCAAAACCGGCGAATATCGAGTAGGGGGTCCCGAACTGTGCGTCTAGGCGGATGGTAACAGGAGACAAGGGACACGATGTTTTTACCCAGGTTCGGGCCCTCTCGGTGGAGGTAAAACCCTACTCCTGCTTGATTAATATTGATGATATGGGTAGTACAAGAGTAGATCTACCACGAGATCAAGGAAGCTAAACCCTAGAAGCTAGCCTATCATATGATTTTTGTTCGTCCTACGGACTAAAACCCTCCGGTTTATATAGACACCGGAGAGGGCTAGGGTTACACAGAGTCGGTTACAATGGTAGGAGATCTACATATCCGTATCGCCAAGATTGCCTTCCACGCCAAGGAAAGTCCCATCCGTACACGGGACGAAGTCTTCAATCTTGTATCTTCATAGTCTGGGAGTCCGGCCAATGATGATAGTTCAGCTATCCGGACACCCCCTAGTCCAGGACTTCCTCAGTAGCCCCTGAACCAGGCTTCAATGACGACGAGTCCGGCGCGCATATTGTCTTCGGCATTGCAAGGTGGGTTCCTCCTCCGAATAATTGACAGAAGATTTTGAACACCAGGATAGTGTCCGGCTCTGCAAAATAAATTCCACATACCACCATAGAGAGAATAATGTTTACACAAGTTCAATCTACTGACGTATTTCGTGGCATGACGTCACACCACGGCCAAGCCTTTACTCGAATTGTTTTTATTGTTCCACCTCAGTGCGTTTAGCGAAGCGGTTTCCTTGGCACGTCTTGTCAAAGCAGAGATCATGTCCCCTTATTCCGGGATTCTCATCAATACGGACGTGGGTAACCCAACCGCGCCCGTTGGCACGATCCCTCCATCGAAGGCGAGTCCCAACGGTCACGGGGACGGCTCTTGGTATTCAACCCCTTTATAACGAGACCAAGGCCTGTTCCTTTTCTTCAATCTTCAATCGAATCCGCCCCTCGCCCCGAGTTCCAACACCCAAGGCTCCAGATTCAGGCGCTTCGGACCTTCGACAATGTCCAGCTCCGACCCACAAGGCCGGTGGATGCCTTCTTCTGTCACGGAAGAAGATGTGCAAAAGCTGAGAGACGCCAGGTATCTAACCGGCGAATTTAGCATAGGCTGCCTGCCCAAGGGCAAGTCATTCCTACTCCCGAGCCTGGTGAGAGCGTGGTGTTCGTGTCTCACTTCCGTCGTGGTCTAGGCTTCCCGATGGACCCCTTCGTGAGGGGGCTCATGTTTTATTATTGGCTGGAATTCCATGACTTGGATCCGGAGTCCATCCTCCACATCTCATCATTCATTGTTGTATGCGAAGCCTTCCTCCGCGCTACCCCTCACTTCGGATTGTGGCTCAAGACCTTCAACGTGGAGCCGAGGATGATCAAGGGGCGGCAGGCAGAGTGCGGAGGGGCAGTTATAAGCAAGAGGGCTGACGCTCCATGGCCTGAGGGCTTTTTTCAAGAGGAGCTTAGTTTGTGACAACATGAGTGGTTCTATATCACCGCTCCCAGGGGCACCAGATGGGTGGCGCCGCCTGCCTTCCTCTCGGGCCCTCAACAACGGCTGGCGTCATGGGTCAACAAAGGGCTTGACTGGGGGCCGTCCAAGGACGTACCACTGTTGCAGGGCCGTATTCGAGACCTCCAAGAGAGGGAGATCAATCTGGTTGTAGTGGCACAGGTCATGCTGATTCGGCGCCTTCTGCCCTGCAAACGTCGCCCCCTCCGCCTGTGGGAATCCAATCCAGAGGGACCACGAGCTCTCCAACACTTCATGGGTGCAACGCCCGTGGAGATGTATAAACTGTTCTTCGGATCACAAGAGATGTGTCCGGACTTGACCGAGGATGCAGGTCTGAGCTGCAATCGCCCGGATACTCAAGTAAGTAATCCTGTGCCCAGACATGCTATCCGTACATTTATCATAAACTTGCCCTTTAAAGAGCTATCCTTTGAACAGGAATGGATAGCAAAAGAAAAAATAATAAGGTGTCCGGCCCCCCTCCCTGAGACCACGCCAGATCCTGTGTTAACCAAGATGCTGGAGGCTGCGCCTTTGGAAGAGGGCGAAGGGGGGAATAGGGAAGCTACCGCCTCCGCTAAGGAGGCTCTCAAGAAAGGGGGGATCGAGAATCCCTCCCTCAAGGGGGGGAAGAGGACCGCTTCTGAAGATCCGGAGGCCAAGGCCTCAAAGCGGGGGAAGAAATCTTCACCAGAGGGTCCTGCGCCGGGAGGGGCCCCGGCCACACTATTTCCCCATGGAAATCAGCCCTCTAGCGAGCCGTAAGTGGAAAGGTGAGTGAGGGAGTCCTGGACTAGGGGGTGTCCGGACAGCTGGACTATCATCGTCCGCCGGACTCCAAGACTACGAAGATACAAGATTGAAGACTCCGTCCCGTGTCCGGATGGGACTTTCCTTGGCGTGGAAGGCAAGCTTGGCGATACGGATATGTAGATCTCCTACCATTGTAACCGACTCTGTGTAACCCTAGCCGTCTCCGTGGCTATATAAACGGAGGGCTTTAGTCCGTGAGGACACAACATACATTACAACAATCATACCATAGGCTAGCTTTAGGGTTTAGCCTCCTTGATCTCGTGGTAGATCCACTCTTGTACTACCCATATCATCAATATTAATCAAGCAGGATGTAGGGTTTTACCTCCATCGAGAGGGCCCAACCTGGTAAAACATCGTGTCCCTTGTCTCCTGTCACCATCCGCCTAGACGCACAGTTCGGGACCCCTACCGAGATCCGCGGTTTTGATACCGACATTGGTGCTTTCATTGAGAGTTCCTCGTATCGTCACCGATAGGTTTGATGGCATCTTCAACCAACAACGCTGTCGGGTGAGACTTTTCTCCCGGATAGATCTTCGATTCGGCGGCCGCGCGATCATGGGCTAATTAAGCAGCCATCTGGAGCAGATCGAAGCTACGCCCTGGCCGTCTGGTCGATTCGGAAGCCTAAACTTCACGGCCGACATCCGCGGGGACTTGATCTTGACGGGCTTGAGCCACGCCAAGCGTGCCGCCTTTATTACGATGGGCATGATCTAGCTCACACCGAAACGAAGCCTTGGTGGCCAGACAACAATCCGCTCTGGCCCTTAGACCGGAGCCGATCGCCCAGATCGAGGACCGGTGGTTGGACACCGCCTCGGGGGCTCCAACTTCCACGGCGATGGAGCCGAATACTACCCTTGTCCCACGCTAAGCTCGCGACTCAGTGCGGACTCCTTGCGGACTCCGGACCTCCAGCGCCCTTAATCGAATCTGATTGGGCGCCGGTTATGGAATTCACCTCCACGGACATCTTCCAACACTCGCCCTTTGGCGACATCCTAAATTCACTAAAGCATCTCTCGCTATCCGGAGAGTCCTGTCCGGATTATGGCCAGGATGGTTGGGATACGGACGACGAAGAAATTCAGAGCCCACCCACCACCCACTTTGTAGCCACTGTCGACGATCTAACCGACATGCTAGACTATGACTCCGAAGACATCGACGCTATGGACGACGATGCCGGAGACGAACAGGAACCAGCGCCTACAGGGCACTTGAAGACCACCTCGTCATACGACATATACATGGTGGACACCCCAAAAGACGGGGACGACGAAGAAGCAGCGAAGGCAGATTCTTTAAAGAAGCAGCCCAAGCGCCGGCGTCAGCGGCGCCGCTCTAAATCCCACCACAGCAAGAATGGAGATTCCGGCACAGGAGATAATAATACCCCAGAGAGTGTCGAAGATAATCCCCTCCAAAGAAGACTCGGCGCAGAGGATGTAAAGCAAGCCCTCATGAGAGGGCGGCAGACGAAGAGGTCGAGGATTATAACTATATGCCTCCCTCCGAAGACGAGGCAAGCCTCAACGATGACGAATTCGTCGTGCCCGAGGATCCCGTCAAACAAGAGCGTTTCAAGCGCAGGCTTATCGCCACGGCAAATAGCCTAAAGAAAAAGCAGCAACAACTTCAAGCTGATCAGGACCTGCTGGCCGATCGATGGACCAAGGTTCTCGCGGCCGAAGAGTATAAACTCGAACGCCCCTCCAAAAGCTACCCAAGACGCAAGTTGCTCCCCCGACTAGAGGAGGAAGCGTACATACCTTCATCACCAGCGCACGATACGGCAGACCGACCACCACGTTGTCGCGACAGAGAGGCATCCAGGCCCTCAACCAAAACCGTACCCCGGCATCGCTCCAAAAGTACGAAGCCAAAAGGGAACGCGCCAGACTTGCGGGACGTATTGGAGGACAAAGCAGGGCAATCCAGATCCATATACGGATCATGAGGGCGCCCAACGACCCGCGACGAATACCGTCGCGCCGGACACAATAACCCCGGCCGGGCCGAACACAGCAGACAACGCTCTCTCGAGTTGCATTGTGATATTGCTCAATACAGAGGCGCCGCACACCCGCTATGCTTCACTGATGAAGTAATGGATCATCAAATCCCTGAAGGGTTTAAACCCGTAAACATCGAATCCTACGATGGCACAACAGACCCCGTGGTTTGGATCGAAGATTATCTTCTACATATCCATATGGCCCGCGGCGACGATCTCCATGCCATCAAGTATCTCCCACTCAAGCTTAAAGGACCAGCTCGGCATTGGCTCAATAGCCTGCCCGCACAGTCAATTGGGTGTTGGAAAGACCTGGAAGCCGCATTCCTCGACAACTTCCAGGGCACCTATGTGCGGCCACCAGATCCGATGACCTCAGCCACATAATTCAGCAACCAGACGAATCGGCCAGACAATTCTGGACACGGTTCTTGACAAAGAAAAACCAAATCGTTGATTGTCCGGATGCAGAGGCCCTTGCAGCCTTCAAACATAACATCCGCGACGAGTGGCTAGCCCAGCACCTGGGACAGGAAAAGCCGAAATCCATGGCAGCCCTCACATCACTAATGACCCGCTTTTGCACGGGAGAGGATAGCTGGCTAGCTCGCAACAACAACCTCCGTAAAAATTCTGGCAGTCCGGATACTAAGGACAACAATGGCAGGTCACGTCGAAGTAAAAATAAACGCCGCATTAACTGCAACGACAAGGAGGATACGGCAGTCAACGCCGGATTCCGAGGCTCTAAACCCGGTCAGCGGAAGAAGCCATTCAAAAGAACCACTCTGGGTCCGTCCAATTTGGACAGAATACTCGACCTCTTATGCCAAATACATGGCACCCCTGAAAAGCCAGCTAATCACACCAACAGAGATTGCTGGGTGTTCAAGCAGGCAGGCAAGTTAATTGCCGAAAACAATGACAAGGGGCTAAACAGTGACGACGAGGAGGAGACCCGACCGCCGAACAATAGAGGACAGAAGGGTTTCCCCCCACAAGTGCGGACGGTGAACATGATCTACGCAAGCCATACACCCAAGAGGGAGAGGAAGCGTGCACTAAGGGACGTCTATGCGATGGAGCCAGTCACCCCGAAGTTCAATCCATGGTCCTCTTGCCCGATCACTTTCGATCGAAGAGACCATCCGACCAGCATACGCCATGGCGGATTCGCCGCATTGGTTTTCTCCAATCGTCGATGGATTTCACCTCACGAGAGTCCTGATGGACGACGGTAGTAGCCTGAACCTGCTTTATCAGGATACAGTGCGCAAGATGGGCATAGACCCGTCAAGGATTAAACCTACAAAGACAACCTTTAAAGGTGTCATACCAGGTGTGGAAGCCAATTGTACAGGCTCAATCACACTAGAAGTGGTCTTCGGATCCCCGGATAATTTCCGGAGCAAGGAGTTAATCTTCGATATAGTCCCATTTCGCAGCGGCTATCACGCTCTGCTCGGACGAACCGTGTTTGCAAAGTTCAACGCGGTGCCGCATTATGCATACCTCAAGCTCAAGATGCCAGGCCCTCGTGGAGTCATCACGGTCAGCGGAAATCTGAGCGCTCCCTCCGAGCGGAGGAACATACTGGCGCTCTCGCGGCGGAAATGAGCAGCCTTTTAGGCAATTTTGAGTCCGGCCGTTAAGCGGCGGATACAGAAAACGCACCAAGCAATACCAACCAAGACCACAGCACGATCGAGCACGCAGCGTAAATGCGTTCTGACCCCGCCCTCGCATGATTGCAAGAACAACCCTCCGCGTACATCATTACGCCTTGGAGATACCATGGGCGCAGGGGAAGGGGCACGATCACAATGGACCCAGAGTGCGGCTCGACCACGCCAGGGGCTCGCAAGTGTGCCCCCTTTTTTTATTTATTATTATCATTTTCCTCCTTTGTATACACAGGACTCCGTTAACCAGAGGCCCTGTCCGGCGGTAAACCTGCCGAACTCATGATGCAACAGCCAGGGAAGAAAGAAGGCTGCGACGAACACTCAGGTGGTCTCAATTACGAGCATTAAATTCGATTATATACACCAAGTCCGCAGCTCACCCCTGGAGGGGGACATGTTTAATTAGTCCAACTCCCTTGCTTACAGCACTATTTGTATCAGTCCGCACTCATTGCAGACTTCCTTTAATAAATAATGCAGCACTTTTTGACTGCAATTACATTACCTTATATATATATATATATATATATATATATATATATATAACGACTCCGAATCATGTCTTGGGTCAATAGTTGGGTTTTGCCCGGCTCCCACGTTTTGGTGCCTTACGTTCCGTTCTGTCGGCTAAGGTGGCACTAGGAGAACCACTGCGATTGCGCCCCGGTTGAGTCGGGCGAGCGCTTCAGTGGAGAAAGCTAAAACTGACCGGCATGATAAGGCGAGAGACTGGTCGCTGTTCGAGAGGTCTTTTCGGGTCCTTAAAGACTCACGCCGCTCCGAGCGAAGCTCCGGACAATGTCCGATGAAGGCATGGATAGCGCCCCGGATTCGGTCTTCTGAATACCAGGGGCTTCGCCGAAATTTAAAATTATAGAATTCTATGGCTAAGTGAGAGTGTTCAAGCATTATAAGTCCGGTTGCCTTGTGCGTTGTGTTGAGCGCCTCCCTAGATGGACCCAAAATGGGAACAAGAGTGCTCAAGTTTATCCCGAACACCCCAAAGACTTTCATGGCTCGGGGGGCTGAAGCCAACGACTTGCCATCTCTCAGATTTTATAAACGGCCGAACAGAAGGTAAGATTTTAAATTAAAACAAGCGTTGCTTAAGGCGCACATGAACAAAGTTTTCAGCGCACAGGATAATACATAGCAAGTTTACTCAAAAATTACATCTCTGGGGCACTCATCCGCAATATCGCGGGCTCCCTTCAGGACAGTCTTATAATACATTTCGGGCGTGCAATACTCCTTGCCCGGTGGCGGTGGGTCAGTGAGAAGCTTCTCTGCATCCAGCCTGCCCCAATGCACCTTTGTGCGGGCAAGGGCCCGATGAGCACTGAAAGCACATTTGCTCCCTAGGTGGTTTTGGTAATTAATGACAACATACTTTGTGGTTGGACTAATGCTTTTATCAAGTATGTCTCAGGAAAGTCAACCACTCTGGCATGGCAAAAGGACTAGAGAGGTGAACCCCTAGGATGCTAAGGAAAGGATTGGCAAGAAGCTCAAGACTCCAATTTTGGTTTAGTGATCCAAGATCACATTGAGTCCATAGGAAAGCCAATACTATTAAAAGGGGATGAGGTTATGATGATGACCTGGTTGCTCTAAGTGCTTAGTGATTTATCTCTCAAACTATCAGCAATCTTTCATTCCAACATAAACTCATAAGTAATCTCGGTCCCACCGATTTCAAACTCAGTCACACCGAGATGAACCACCTCACCATATAGCCAAACCCTAAGAATCTCGGATTTTCCGATTCCAAACTCGGTCATTCGAAATTGGTGTTGCCAAGCTTCAGAACATACGTACTCAAATCGGTGTCACCGAGATGAGAAAGTCGGTCCCACCGAGATTGGCAAACCCTAGACTTTGGAAGAATCGGACTAACCGAGATTGTATTTTCGGTCCCACGAAAATCCCAACGTTCACAAGATTTGAACTTTCGGTCCGACCGAGTTGTCAACTTCGGTCCGACCGAGATTGGTCAAATGTGTGTAACAGTTGGATTTTGTGTGGAGGCTATAAATACCCTCCACCTCCTCTTCATTCGTGGAGAGAGCCATCGAAAGAACTACCACTCCTACCTTACATTTCGAGAAGAAAACTACCTACCCTTGTGTTGAGATCAAGTTGCTCCACTCCCACCATATGAAACTTGATTTCTAGTCTTCCCAAGTTGCTTTCCACTCAATCCCTTCCTCCACCACAGCCAAATCAGTGAGGAGAGTTGAGTGTTGGGGAGATTATCATTTGAAGCACAAGAGCAAGGAGTTCATCATCACCAACCCCATCTATTACCTTTTGGAGGTGGTGCCTCCTAGATTGGTTAGGTGTCACTTGGGAGCCTCCGTCATGATGTGGAGTTGAACCAAGGAGTTTGTAAGGGCAAGGAGATCGCCTACTGTGAAGATCTACCCCGAGTAAGGCTAGTCCTCCGTGGGCGTAAGCCATGATGGCATAGACAAGGTTGCTTCTTCGTGGACCCTTCGTGGGTGGACCCTCCGTGGACTCGCGCGGCCGTTACCCTCCGTGGGTTGAAGTCTCCATCAGCGTGGATTGACGATAGCACCACATATCGGAACCACGAGAAAAATCTCCGTGTCTCAATTGCGTTTGCTCTTCACAATCTCTCCCTTACTATTCATGCAATTTACTTTCCGCTGCCCTATACTTTAGACTTGCATGTTTAGTATGTTGCTCGACTTGTATGCATGATGCTTGACTTGTCCTTCATTGTGAATTTGCTATGAATTTATGTTAATCAAAAGGCATAAACTTTTATCTTGTCGAGTTGTCTAATCCCCCCCCCTCTAGACACTCTTTCCTTCAACGATCCTACAATTGGTATCAGAGCATTGGTCTCCATTGCTTTGGTTTGCACACCATTGGAGGAAGATGGACGTGTCTACGTTTGGGAGTGTTAGTCATAGAGTGCCTATTCTTGATGGAGTGTCCTATAACTCGTGGAGGATTGAAATGCTTGCTATCTTTAAGATGTACAACTTGCATAAATATGTTGAAACCCCATATGTACCACCATTTGACCCCTTGCACCCTCATAGATGAAGAGCTTGATTTGCTTCAGTAACCTTAGAACTGTCAATCTTATCATTAGAGGTTTGCACGATAACTTGCTTGAGCTTGTCACGAACTTTGAGTGCGCCCATGCTATGTGGAAGTTCTTGGAAGAACTTTATCCGGACTACTCGTTGAGAGGTCTTGATGAAATTCTATACAAGACTGTTGAATTTGATATGTTGCGCCCAAAGATCCTAACTTTGATAAATGCTTCTTTGAGCTTCGTGATCTTATGAAAAGAAGGGTGATCCGGTTTTATCAATGTTGAATAAGAAATGCTCTTGTTTTGCATTCCGATGACTATTATCACGTTGATAAAACTGATGCAAGTCATTGTCAAATTGACCTAGGTATTGATGATGAATTATCTATGGGTCAATATGATGATGAGCACGAGCATGATGACGATTCGGACACCGAGCTAGACAAGATCATGAAGAGTCTCGGTCTAATGGCAAATATGAGAGACTACATATCCGGTGGCAAAGAATGGATTCTTGATAGTGGATGCACCGATCACATGACCGGAGATGAAGACATGTTTGAGAGCTTGCAAAGAACGATGGTCCACGCAAGTATGTGACTTTTGGAGACAACTCCAAGGGTAAGGTACTTGGCCTTGGTAAGGTGGCCATATCTCATGATAGCTCCATTAAAAATGTCATGCTTGTTGAATCACTTGGATACAATTTACTTTCCGTGTCTAGATTAGCTGACTTTGGATTCAATGTGCTATTCACCAAAGTAGATTGCCAAGTTTTTCGTAGTGACAATCATAACATGGTCTTTACTGGCATTCGTAGAGGTGACCTATACATTGTCGATTTCACTAAGAAAGCTCAACCTAGAACTTGCTTTATCGCTAAATCTGCTAAAGGTTGGCTTTGGCATAGAAGGCTTGGACATGTTGGTATGCGAAATTTAGATAAGCTAATCAAAGGAGATCACATTCTTGGTGTTAAAGATGTTTTCTTTGACAAAGATAGACTCTGTAGTGCATGTCAAGCAGGAAAACAAGTAGGAGGAAGTCATCCCGTGAAGAATATCATGACCACAAGGAGACCGCTTGAGCTTCTTCATATGGATCTCTTCGGTCCCAATGCTTACAAAAGCCTTGGTGGTAACTCCTTTGGTCTAGTTATTGTTGATGACTTTTCCAGATTTACGTGGGTATTTCTACTTGATGACAAATCGCAGGTTCGAAAATCTTCAAAACCTTTGCTAGAAAGGCTCGTAATCAATTTGAGGTGAAGATCAAGAAGGTTCGGAGTGACAACGGAGCGGAGTTCAAGAACGCCCATGTGGACTCTTTTCTCGATGAGGAAGGATTCTACATGAGTTCTCAGCTACGTACACACCTCAACAAAGCGGGGTTGTTGAGAGGAAGAACGAGCGCTCATTGAGATGGCGAGGACAATGCTTGATGAATACAAGACACCAAAACACTTTTGGGGAGAAGCCGTTGAGACAGCTTGTCATGCCATCAACAGACTTTATCTTCACAAGCTTCTCGGCAAGACTTCATACGAGCTCCTTACGGGTAACAAACCCCAAGTGGGATATTTTCGTGTCTTTGGTTCAAAATGCTATATTCTTGATAAGCATCGTCGGTCTAAATTTGCTCCTAAAACTCATGAAGGCTTTTTCCTCGGTTATGGATCAAACTCTCACACCTACCGTGTCTACAATAATTTCACCCAAAGGTTGAAGAGACGGTAGATGTGAAGTTTGATGAATCTAATGGCTCATAAGTAGAGCAAATGCCTATTGATGTAGGAGACAAGGACCCATCGGAAGCCATTCAAGATTTATCCATTGGAAAGATTCGTCCCATGGAAGTGAAGGAGAGTACCTCATCTACATATGTGGAGCCCCCTACCTCACGGCAAGGTGAACCTCAAGGCAACATGGAGGCTTCCACAAGTGGAACTCACCAAGATGAGGAAGTGCGACAAGAAGATCCACCACAACCTCCTTCTCCACCACCTCAAGACAACACCAACAACACGATGAAGAAGAAGATGAGGATGATGAGGAAGCTCAGCCACGACCACGACAAAAGCTATCCCGAGTTCGAGAAAGAGTCAAGAAAGACCATCCCGTGGAACAAATGATGAATGACATCGACTCCGGGAGAATCACTCGCTCTAAAACTCGTTTAGCTAACTTTTGTGAGCATTACTCATTTATTTCAAGTCTTGAACCTATGAAGGTAGAAGAAGCGCTTGAAGACCGGATTGGGTGAACGCTATGCATGAAGAGCTGCACAACCGAGAGAGGAACAACGTTTGGTCTTTGGTAGAAAGCCCAATGATGACCAAAACGTCATTGGAACCAAATGGGTGTTTCGGAACAAGCAAGATGAGGATGGACAAGTCATCCGCAACAAGGCTCGTCTCGTAGCACAAGGTTACACACAAGTCGAAGGTATGGACTATGGTGAGACCTATGCCCCCGTTGCTAGACTTGAGTCCATTCGCATTCTTCTTGCTTATGCCAACCATCATAACATTACTCTCTATCAAATGGACATTAAAAGTGCTTTTCTAAATGGTGAAATTGAGGAGGAAGTATTTGTGAAACAACCTCCGGTTTGTGAATCCTAAAAAGCCTAATCATGTTTACAAATTGCACAAAGCTCTTTATGGTCTTAAACAAGCCCCTAGAGCTTGGTACAAATGTTGACTAGCTTTCTTCTTGAAAAAGGATTTGAAATTGGTAAAATTGACTCAACGCTATTCACAAAAGGGTTGACGGTGAACTATTTGTGTGCCAAATATATGTCGATGATATTATCTTTGGATCAACTAACCCTGATTTTAGTGAGAAGTTTGGGAAGCTTATGTCAGAGAAGTATGAGATGTCCATGATGAGTGAACTCAAGTTCTTCCTTGGATTGCAAATCAAGCAATCTAAGGAGGGTACTTTTGTCTCACAAACTAAGTACACTAAGGATCTCTTCAAGAAGTTCAACATGCAAGAGAGCAAAGGTATGAGAACCCCCATGCCTACTAATGGACATAATGACTTGACTAAAGATGGAGAACCTGTTGATCAAAAGGTTTATCGATCCATGATTGGTTCTCTACTATACCTTTGTGCTTCTCGTCCTGATATAATGTTGAGTGTATGCATGTGTGCTCGATATCAAGCTGCTCCTAAAGAATGTCATCTTAAAGCTGTTAAAAGAATAGTGAGATATTTGATACACACACCTAACTTTGGCATTTGGTATCCTAAGAGGGCCTCTTTCGATCTTGTTGGCTATTCCGACTCGGACTATGCCGGAGACAAGATAGATAGAAAGTCAACTTCGGGTACATGTCAATTTCTTGGTCGATCCCTTGTGTCTTGGTCATCCAAGAAACAAAACTCGATATCATTATCTCTGCGAAGCGAGAATATATTGCTGCTGGTTAGTGTTGTGCTCAGTTGCTATGGATGAAACAAATGCTTAAGGACTATGGGATACATGCGAGACATGTTTCTTTGCTTTGTGACAACGAGAGTGCAATTAAGATTGGACACAATCCTGTGCAACACTCTCGCACGAAACACATTGAAGTTCGTCACCATTTTATTCGTGATCATATTGCTAAAGGTGACATTGATCTTAAGCATGTTCGTACTGACAAACAGCTTGCAGATATCTTCACAAAACCACTTGATGAGAAAGTGTTTTGTCGCTTGAGGAGTGAGTTGAACATCATTGATGCTTCAAACTTGGAGTGAAAACTCCATTGATGCATGCAAGGCATGAGCCAAATTGACTAATCCTTGATATTTCTCTTATGATGATGATCATATGTCTTGGACACATTTGCCCCTTGTATTGCATCTAACTCCTTGCAGTACTTGGATGGTCTACATTCTACAAGATTATCACACTCACTCAAATCTTGAGTAATCTTGTCATTGACCAAGTATCTAGCTCTTGGGATGTTGAGTTCAAGGAACAAAATTCCACATATCCTTTTGACACCATATACTTCTAGTACTTCACTCATGTCATATTGGATATTCTTGTGAATTTCCTTGCTTGCCTAACCCATGTAGGAAGATAAACTATACGATTGGAAATGGTGCTCCAACTTCACATTCTATGAGCATCTACATCAAGTTCACCTACATGAGAACAAGCAACAACAAGCCCAAGGTATGTCTTACACATCTTGAAAAAGCTTTGCTCAAAGACATGAGTACAAGCAGTTTCAAAAGATGTGATAACATCAAATGCTTAATCGAAAAATGGTAACCCCATTTTGAGCTTAAACGATGAGTATGACCTATGATCAAATGTTCTCATTTGACTCCTAAGTCAATATACTCAAACATAGGTGACTTTGTCGCCGACCCCTATCTAGATGAAGTACATATGTTTTGGAGTTTTTCTGTTTTTCTCTTATGCTCTCTCATTGAGTTTCCTTGCTTATTATTAAAAAAAAACTTCATCTAGCAATTTTTTATTTATTTTTATTTCTGTTTCTTCTGTTCTTGTGAATATCCTTTAGCTCTGGTAAATTCCCTGAAAATCATTTACAAATTCATTGCAAATCTTCTGAAACATTTCTTGCAAAGTGAGCTGAATTATTTCTGTATTCCCTTGGAATTAAACTCGGAGTCACCGATTCAATCATTTCGGTCTGACCGAAAAAGGGATCTGCCCTAAGTCTCTGACTTTCGGACTCACCGATCCATATCAATTCGGTGTCACCGATTTACATTCACCAGGATATCATCTTCTGCAGCTCATCTAATTGATTTCCATTCTACATACTTAATTTGCTCAGTTGTGATTCTTAATGAACCCACTTCTTTCCTTCCATCTTTCTTGCCCTTCCTGGTTTACTGTCCTTTTCGGCACTTGATGTCAAAGGGGGAGAAGATTTAGGGGGAGCTGGGGAGCTTAAGGGAAGATTGGAGGATATAAAAAAACTATATTTTAAAGGAAGAACAATCTTACCTTAAGGGGGAGAGGATCACATCAAAGCTTTGCCATATATTTCACTGTGATAATACTTTTGGCATTATTCTTCTGATTTTGCTTCTCTTGCTCTCACCATTGGTATCTTCTGAAAAGTACAATTGGTATCTTATACAATTGGCATCTTAAAAGATCACAATTGGTATCTTTGAAAAGCAAAATCTCTCAGAGCTCATTGAAAATCTTTTAGTCTTGGGAGACATGTTGGCTGATTCAAGCTAGTGCTCAACATGAGACACTCTTTATACATGTCATCCCTGGCTTGGTACTCTTGATGTTCTTGCTGTTGGTTGTAGGAATACTCTTGTGTTATCTAACCGTGTTTTCCCAAGTTTATTTCTTCAGGTACATCACCAAGGAACTTCAAGGTAAGTATATGCATCTTGCAGGATGTGCATGATGGTGACTTGCTTGTGAATACTTGTTTGCAAGAAATCACCATGCACATATGCATCATCTCTCATTACCCTCATCTGCTCTGATGCATATAGCCAAGCTGCATGCAGCACATCTTGCTTTTCTCTCATGTGTGCTTGTGGTAGTCCAAAACCAAAATCTAAAATCTTGCACACTTGTAGGGGAGCTTGTGTACTACATGTTTGTCAAAGCTTTAATGTTAACCTTGTCTTTCTTTCAAGATAGCTTTGATATCTTTTTACGTGTGTTGCCATCAATTACCAAAAGGGGAGATTGAAAGCACATTTGCTCCCTAGGTGGTTTTGGTAATTAATGACAACATACTTTGTGGTTGGACTAATGCTTTTATCAAGTATGTCTCAGAAAGTCAACCACTCGGCATGGCAAAAGGACTAGAGAGCTGAACCCCTAGGATGCTAAGGAAAGGATTGGCAAGAAGCTCAAGACTCCAATTTTGGTTTAGTGATCCAAGATCACATTGAGTCCATAGGAAAGCCAATACTATTAAAAGGGGATGAGGTTATGATGATGACCTGGTTGCTCTAAGTGCTTAGTGATTTATCTCTCAAACTATCAGCAATCTTTCATTCCAACATAAACTCATAAGTAATCTCGGTCCCACCGATTTCAAACTCAGTCACACCGAGATGAACCACCTCAGCCATATAGCCAAACCCTAAGAATCTCGGATTTTCCGATTCCAAACTCGGTCATTCCAAATTGGTGTTGCCAAGCTTCTGTAACCTTCTGTACTCAAATCGGTGTCACCGAGATGAGAAAGTCGGTCCCACCGAGATTGGCAAACCCTAGACTTTGGAAGAATCGGACTAACCGAGATTGTATTTTCGGTCCCACCGAAAATCCCAACGTTCACAAGATTTGAACTTTCGGTCCGGCCGAGTTGTCAACTTGATCCGACCGAGATTGGTCAAATGTGTGTAACGGTTGGATTTTGTGTGGAGGCTATAAATACCCTCCACCTCCTCTTCATTCGTGGAGAGAGCCATCGAAAGAACTACCACTCCTACCTTACATTTCTGAGAAGAAAACTACCTACCCTTGTGTTGAGATCAAGTTGCTCCACTCCCACCATATGAAACTTGATTTCTAGTCTTCCCAAGTTGCTTTCCACTCAATCCCGTCCTCCACCACAGCCAAATCAGTGAGGAGAGTTGAGTGTTGGGGAGATTATCATTTGAAGCACAAGAGCAAGGAGTTCATCATCACCAACCCCATCTATTACCTTTTGGAGGGTGGTGCCTCCTAGATTGGTTAGGTGTCACTTGGGAGCCTCCGTCATGATGTGGAGTTGAACCAAGGAGTTTGTAAGGGCAAGGAGATCGCCTACTTCGTGAAGATCTACCCCGAGTAAGGCTAGTCCTCCGTGGGCGTAAGCCATGATGGCATAGACAAGGTTGCTTCTTCGTGGACCCTTCGTGGGTGGACCCCTCCGTGGACTCGCGCAGCCGTTACCCTCCGTGGGTTGAAGTCTCCATCAACGTGGATTGACGATAGCACCACCTATCGGAACCACGAGAAAAATCTCCGTGTCTCAATTGCGTTTGCTCTTCACAATCTCTCCCTTACTATTCATGCAATTTACTTTCCGCTGCCCTATACTTTAGACTTGCATGTTTAGTATGTTGCTCGACTTGTATGCATGATGCTTGACTTGTCCTTCATTGTGAATTTGCTATGAATTTATGTTAATCAAAAGGCATAAACTTTTATCTTGTCGAGTTGTCTAATCCCCCCCCCTCTAGACACTCTTTCCTTCAACGATCCTACAATTGAATCAATACAGGCGGAGCGCTTGACGACCTCCACCCAGGGGCACGCATCCACCAGCCGCCGCATGAGGCCGAAGTAGCACCCAGGCATGGCCTGTCCAGGCCACAGCCGGACTATAAGGCTCTTCATGGCCACCTCAGCTACTCTGTGGAGTTCGACCAGCTGTTTCAGCTAGTCGCTTGGGGGCACCGGATGGCTGGCCTCAGCATACTGAGACCAGAAGACCTTCTCCGTTGAGCTCCCCTCCTCGCCACGGTAGAATGTGGCGGCATCGGACACACTGCGCGGCAGATCTGCAAACGCCCCTGGAGAGCTCCGAATGCGGGTAAGTGTCAGGTAGTTTACATTAACATGCTTGCTTTGCATGAAAAATGCCTTACCTGCCGCTATCTTCTTTAAATCTTTAACCTCCTGAAGGGCCTTACGGGCCTCGGCCTTGGTGGACTTGGCACTTTCGAGAGCCGAGTCAAGCTCGGACTCTCGAGTCTTGGAGTCACGCTCCAAGCTCTCATGCTTCTCCATGAGAGCCCGGAGCTCTTGCCGTACTTCCGCCACTGTGCCTCCTGCTTTTCCCTTTCTGCCCGTTCAGCGCCAAGCTTGCGTTGGTAGTGAAACAGCCTCCTTCAGGGCTGCCACCTCGTTCGTGGCCCCTGCAATACTCACATTATCCTTGTTAATTTTACTGCAACCTAAATCCTTTTCTGTAAGGTAACTATTCAGAGTGGTGTTGCTCACCTTCTTTGTCCTCGAGCCGCTTCTTGGCATGGCCGAGCTCTTGCTCGGACCACTCGAGATCCTGCTTCAACGCACCGACCTCCTCAGTCAATGCGGCAGAGGTCAGCAGCGCAGCCTGCAAACCCATATTGACATATTTTAAGCAACCCTGTGTATATCTTCTTAGATCCTCAGTCCGGCTTTTCTTTCCGAACACCGAACTAAGCATCAGGGGCTACTGTCTATGCGGTATTACTAATTATAACTTCTTACCTCAAAGCCTGTTAGAAGTCTGCTGCAAGCTTCGGTCAGCCCGCTCTTGGCGAGCTGAACCTTCTGAATCTCCGCACTCATGATAGTGCGGTGTTCTTCCTCGATGGAAGCGCCTTTGAGCGCCTCCAGCAAGTTGTCCGGCGCCTCCGGTTGGACGGAGGCTGCCGCGTCACGATCTTGCCCCTCTTGCGAAGGGGCGCTGCCGGACTCTGAACCGTCCACGAGTTCCGATGTAGAGTCGGCGCAAAAAGTCGAGGAGGCTGCTGGCGGCGCCTCGAGCCTCCTCTGATGGGTCCCTCTCTAGGATCCCACCTCGGCGTCCTCGTCGGCGTGGGGGGTAGAGGCAGTCGGAAGTGAATCCACATCCGACGGGGCCAACGACCCGCTCGATGAAGCGGGGAGATCATCATCGGCCGGACTGCAGACAGTATGCGGCATTAGTAGGACACTATGTGACACAAAATAAATTGCATATCATGGATCCGGATACTTACGATCTCGCCGGAGGCCTGGCCCTTGAAGGCCACTCCTCCTCGCCAACGTCAATGTTGGCAGAACTGTCCGGGGGAATAGTCCTTCCCCTCTTGGACCCTTTGGCCTCCCCTATCGGGGAAGCCTTCCTCTTCTTCTCTCCCTCCTCTGGGAGAGAGTCTTCTTCCTCCTCCTCGTCTCCGGGGAGGATTCCGCCTCGTCGTCGAACACCTGATTACGGGAACTCTTTCGAGTCCCCATGGCCACCTTCTTGGCCTTCTTCTCCGGCACCACGTGCGGTGCCGGAACCAGCAGCCCCGCTAGACGGGCGTCCACTATGTCTTCTGGCATGGGAGCTGGACAGATGAGCTGCTCGGCCTTCTCCATCCATTCCTGCCAAAGGAAAAGAGAGATTGAAACCCTCTTAGAATCAATCTATTTAACCACAAGTGTCCCGTAAAGGGGTTGAATCACTTACCTCGTCAGCTGGATGCTGCGAGCAAAATCCATGATCTTCCGTCACGGATGCGGGGGCTTCAGCGCCCTTAAACAGCACCCTCCAGGCGCCTTCGTACGTCGTGTCGAAGAGCCCACTTAGCACCCGGTGCTGTTTCGGATTGAACTCCCACAGATTGAATGCCCGTTCTTGGCAGGGGAGAATCCGGCGGATGAGCATGACTTGGACCACGTCGACGAGCCTGAGCTGATTGTTCACCAGCTTCTGGATACAGGCTCGGAGTCCCGTCAACTCCTTCGGATTTCCCCACAACAAGCCCTTCTCTTCCCAGGAGGTGAGGTGCGTGGGGATACCAGATCTAAACTCGGGGGCCGCCGCCCATGTGGGTTCGCGCGACTTGGTGATGTAGAACCACCCCGATTGCCACCCCTTAACGGAGTCCACGAAGGCCCTTCGAGCCAAAGGACGTTGGGCAACTTGCCCAACATGGCGCCTCCGCATTCCGCTTGCGTGCCCTTCACAACCTTCGGCTTGACGTTGAAGGTCTTGATCCACAAGCCGAAGTGGGGCCGGATGCAGAGGAAGGCCTTGCACACGACGATAAACGCCGAGATGTTGAGGATGAAGTTCGGCGCCAAATCATGGAAATCCAGGCCGTAGTAAAACATGAGCCCCCGAAAGAACGGGTGGAGTGGAAAGCCCAGTCCGCGGAGGAAGTGGGGGAGGAAAACAACCCTCTCATGAGGCCCGGGGGTGGGGATGAGCTGCCCCTCGTCGGGCAGCCGATGCGCGATGTCGCTGGAAAGGTATCCGGCACTGCGCAGCTTGGTGATGTGCTCCTCCTTAACGGTGGAGGCCAACCATTTACCTTCCGCTCCGGACATTGTCGGAGAAGGTCGAGGCGAGATGCGCGAGCTTGGGCGTTGGAGCCTGAGTGCGCGGAGATGGATAAGCAAAGGAGGAAGGAGGCGTAGGTGAGAAGGTAAATCCTTATCCCTTATATATATAGGCGGACGGAGACTATGCGTCCCCCACCAGCCCGGTAAAACTCGCTTATCTCCCAAGGGCCACCATCAATGGCGCGGTTTGGTTACCCACGTCCGTATTGATGAGAATCCCGGAATAAGGGGAACACGATCTCTGCTTCGACAGGCCGTGCCAAGGAAACCGCTTCGCTAAACATGCTGAGGTGGTATAATGAAAAACGATTCAAATATATGCTTGGTAGCAGTGTGATGTCATGCCGCATAATACGTCAGCAGATTGGACTGGTGTACATTTTTATTCTCTCTACGGTGGAATGTGGAATTTATTTTGCAGAGCCGGACACTATCCTGGTGTTCATGATCTTCTCTGGATTATTCAAGGAAGAACCCGCCTTGCAATGCCAAACATTATCTTGCGCGGACTTATCGTCATTGAAGCTTTGGTTCGAGGGGCTCTTGAGGAGTCTGGACTAGGGGTGTCCGGACAGCGGACTATCATCGTCCGCCGGACTCCAAGACTACGAAGATACAATATTGAAGACTCCGTCCGTGTCCGGATGGGACTTTCCTTGGCGTGGAAGGCAAGCTTGGCGTCTGGATATGAAGATCTCCTACCATTGTAACCGACTCTGTAACCCTAGCCGTCTCCGGTGTCTATATAAACCGGAGGGCTTTAGCCCGTAGGACACAACATACATTACAACAATCATACCATAGGCTAGCTTTAGGGTTTAGCCTCCTTGATCTCGTGGTAGATCCACTCTTGTACTACCCATATCATCAATATTAATCAAGCGGGACGTAGGGTTTTACCTCCATCGAGAGGGCCCGAACCTGGGTAAAACATCGTGTCCCTTGTCTCCTGTCACCATCCGCCTAAACGCACAGTTCGGGACCCCCTACCCGAGATCCGCCGGTTTTGACACCGACAGGGAGTTTTGTAATAAGGGACATCTCTGTTTTTATTTCTGAAGATAAACGAAGTTATTGCCTTGCAGTTCTGATCTCAGCCCTTCTCAGCAGAGCTCATCTTCGGGGGATCTTCGTCCGGAGATGATGGAGAGCAAAACGCGTCCATCTGCTGCACCGTCAGGCAGGGCGGACGACCCTGAGGTGTCGTCGTGGAGGGTTTCCCCGAGTCCGGCGGGACCGGAAGGTTCGGCACCAACTGGTGTACGGCCGGAGGAGCTGAAGGACCTGCTCGGGCGAGCGTCTATCTCAAAAGATCACCGTACGTTAATGGGTACGGTGATTGAAAGGATTTCATCCATTGAGAGCGGGTTGCATGAGGCCATCAGAAGTTTACTGACGGGGTTTGAGGTATGCAAAAATGATATACCTTCTGACAATTTTGCATACGCCCTGTATAGATAGTAGCCCCTGAGACTCGGTTAGTTGTCAAAAGCGACAGCGTGCCGAGGATCATAATCTCAGTTGTAAGATGTCGCCCTTCCTATACACGTGGCGGAGCGTTTGGTGGCCAGCCGGACTGATAGATTTGCCGAACTGAAGCGGCAACTTGACATTGCGGATGCGGACATCACGCTGGTCAATAAACGACTTGACGAGTCACAAGGTATGTGGCTTCTCTGCGGACACCTGGTAAGGGAGCTTGACGCTCGTGCCTTACACATGTATGCTTAATGCAGATGGTGCCGCTGCTATGGAGGACCTTCGGGCAGAGCTTGCCCGAGCCAAGGAGCAAGCCAGAAAAAGTAATGCGGCTGCCTTGAAGGTGGCCGAAGAGCTAAAAGCCGAACAGGCTGCTCACTGCCGAAGCAGGGAGCAAATGGCCGAAATGGCCGTGAAGCTGAAGGATGCTACCGACCGCTATAAGTTTCTTGAAAGAGAACGCCGGGCGGAGCAAGATGTCGTGAAGAAGGCCATCGCCGAAGCCAAGGATGCCCGCTCCGCGATGAGAGCTATGAAGGAGGAGCTACGTCAAGCCGGGGATATTGCGGCTGGAAAGCCCTTTCTGCTGCAGAGGAAGTTCACGGATCCGAAGTATGCTCAGTTGGGCCAACTGTGGGGTGCGGAGGATGCTTATCTAGATTTGGCGGCGAGTGCCGCAGACGCGGTCGCACACTTTTGAGGCCAAAAGGATCACGGAATGGAAGAGCTTTTTTGGTCGCAGTTCCATAGTCCAGAGCGCCCACTTCCATTAACTGATCAGTTAGCCGAATGGGCTGAGCTGAATAGGTTGTCCGGACTTGCCATGAAGGACGTCGTGACTCATTTGTGGCCAAAAAGGCCCGAGCCAAAGAGTTACTTTGGCTTGGTGCAGCAGTTTCTTGATGTAGTGCCGCATATCGATGCGATGAAACGGTCGGCATGCATAGAGGGTGCACGGATGGCTCTCGCCCATGTCAAGACATACTGGGCAGAGATGAAGGCCACCGCCGTTGCATCCCAGGATTTGGACAGAAGCTGATTACCTGCCGAGCACTATTTTGAGGAAGTCCTGTAGGGCGCTCGTTTAATAGATACGCAGTGCTCGAAAAGTGTTATGTTCAAATGACATGTATGATTTGTGAAACCATGTTTCAAATATAATATAAGGGCTTTTTGTACTTGTGCGTTCAAGTGTTGAAATACCTCCTGTGCGGCCGTTTAATGTATATATGTATATAACTTGAAAGATGGCAGTCTTCGGCTTCAGCCCCCACGCACATAGTGCGGGGGGCAAAAAAAGGCGCATTTTCACACTTAATCCAACGTCTTGGTCTTGTTAAGGAGGTGGTAGCGTAGCAAACTAGGCAACCGGACTATAATGCTTTATCACTTTCACTTAGCCATAGGAGTTTGATGGTGGGGCTACTATGTAGCCCCTAGGGGCACCGCGCTCTCCAATTTCGGTATGCGTGTGCTCTGGCGAAAGCGGTCCTTCGTTAAAGCGGAGAATTCTAAACATTCGGTGGTCGATCGAGTGGTTGACGGTCTCTCGCTATATCATGACAGTCAGTTTTCGGCTTTCTCTACTGAGGTGCTTACCTAGATGAACCGGGGCACAATCGCAGTAGTTCTCCTAGTGCCGCGTTAGCCGATAGAGCGGAACGTAAGGCAGCAAAACACGGGCCGCAAAACCCAACATTTGACCAAAGACATGATTCGAGCTGATGCATATAAGGCCTAACTCGAGACGCCGAACACTCCCTAGGGTATTCGGTCTTTATGAAAACGGGCAGAACAATGCCCTAATCCCCTAATGTCCAGGTACGCACAAAAATACCGACGTGGCTGATGCCAAAACGCCAGCCTCCTCCTCGGTTATAGTGAGGAACCGGGGGATGTGTATCAACAGGAGACAGTAAGAAAGGTTTACGCAGGGTCTTAATATGGAAAGAATCCTTGCAACGGGTCCCTACTGCACGTCTGCGCCTGTGTCTCCGTTGTGCCGTATCCTGGACGGGTGTAGCGTGGTGTTCATCTGTAAAAGAGAAGAACTTAGTTGGAAAAAGGGATCGTGTGAAAAATGTATAAACATAGTATAATTCAAAAAATGAATAAAATTGAGCTTTATTGTCTCTTATTGTACATGCGTGCAGCCCCTTGTAAGGGGGTACGTGGCTAGTAAGCCCCTTGTTTATTTATGCCAGACTCGCCTAACCGTGTCCGGGATCTGAATGACCTGTTTAGGTGCTTTGATCAGCAAAGCCGGATTAATGTGTGGCTATCAAGGCAGTCTCACTTTCTTCCATATTCAAGGAACACTCGAGGTTTCCCTTTAATGAGATGATGCCGCGTGGACTGGGCATTTTAAGTGTAAGAGATGCATAATGCGGTATTGTGTTAAAGCGGGCGAAGGCTTCGCGTCCCAATAGTGCTTGATAGCTACTTTTAAATGGGGCGATGTGGAAGACTAACTTTTCGCGACGGAAGTTGTCGGATGAGCCGAACACAACTTCTAGTGGTAGAGAGTCTGTACAATGGGCATATGGGCCTGGCATCACTCCTCTAAAGGAAGTGTTACTATGGCGTATTTTGGTTGGGTCTATCCCCATTCTACGGATTGTATCCTGATATAGCAGGTTTAGATCACTGCCGCCGTCCATTAGGACTTGTGCAAATTGTAGTCCGTCGATTATAGGATTTAATATCAGAGCAGTCCATCCTGCGTTCCGGATACTTCTGGAGTTATCCTGATGGTCGAAAGTGATTGGTTTTGATATCCAGTGTCGGGGCTCTGCTGGGGTGGGACGTGCGGCGTGTACTTTAATGGGCGCCGCTCTATTTTTGCCTGTTGTCACTTGAAGTGAGTTTACTGTTTTGCCCTCTTGTGGGAAGTTCCTTTGTTTTACGGTGCTCTGCTTATGGAGTTCGTTGTCATCCTCGCTTGGTGTGTCGAGCCCCTTGTGTCGGGCATTAAGTCGACCGGACTGTTTGAAGACCCAACAATCTCTGTGGGTTTTGCATGCTTCCCGGAGGTACTGTGGATTTGGCATATCTTGTCCAAGATTTTGTTTAGGTTGGATAGCTCGTCGTTGTTGTCCTTGAGAGGCAGTGTATTGTTGTTCTGCTGAGAGCTTTTGAATCAGGCGTTGACTGCCGTGCTCTTTGGGCCATTTCCTTTAGTCCGGCGCTAGTCCTTGCTACGTCGTGGTTTCCCATTTCCATCCCTGACCTCGGATGTACTTGGGTCGCTGGTGCTGCATCTTGCCAGCCAGCTATCCTCTCCCGCGCAAAAGCGGGTCATGAGGCTTGTTAGTGCGGCCATTGTTCTTGGCTTTTCCTGGCCGAGGTGTCTGGCGAGCCATTCGTCTCGGACATTATGTTTGAAGGCTGCTAAGGCTTCGTCGTCCGAACAATCGACTATTTGGTTCTTTTGGTGAGGAACCTGTTCCGAATTCTTGGGCTGACTCTCGGGCTGTTGAGTTATGTGACTTAAATCGTGCGCATCTGGAGGGCGGACATAAGTCCCCGAAAATTTGCACAAAACGCATCGTCGAGCTCTTCCCAACTTCCAATGGTATTTTACGGGAGGCTTTTGAGCCAATGCGGGATGGCCCTTTGAGCTTGAGGTTAAGTATTTTATGGCGTGGAGGTCATCTCCTCTAGCCATATGTATGTCAGGATGTAATCCTCAATCCAGACTCTCGAGTGCATTGTTACATCGTATGCTTCTATGTTTACGGGCTTGAATCCCGCTGGAAATTCATGATCCAACACCTCATCGGTGAAACATAGGGGGTGTGCGGTGCCCCTGTATTTGGGTGTGCCGTGATGTTCGAATACTCGACGTGTTGTGTTGCTTTCTGGAGCTTGCTTTCTTGGCCCATAGATGGACCTGACCGGGCCATCCTTTTTGCAAGGATCCTTTGTGTGTCACGTGCCGGCTTGTGCGCGGCGCCGCTTGCTGCTCTTTGTTTTTCATGTGGTCGTCTATCCGACCGGGCGGCCTCTTTGTTCTTTGATTGTGGGGGTTCTACGGCCTCCTCGTCAAATTCGGGTAGCTTTTTTCTTGGCGACTATCGCCGTATTTGTCTGCGGACTTGAGTACTTTGCTCCATCTCATTCTGAGTACGTCTTCCGCTGTTTTGAGCTTCCGCTTCTGCTTCTTCAGACTTCGTGCAGTGGTGACGAGCCTTTTGTGGAGGTTCTTCTGCTCCAACGATGTGTCCGGCGTGAGATCGTCCGGACTGTTGTTTCCGCCGGGGACGGATTGCTTATCCAATTCATCCTGTTCGGATAGTTGTTCAGGGGCATGTTCGTCGTCCATCGGTTCGCCCTGCTCTATGGCTGGATCTGTATGGGTGCTGTCGTTGTCGAGGCGGGACTTTGAGCGGCGTTTACGTCGCCGTTTTGACTGTTTTTCGAGGGAATTATCCTTCGCAGCGTCCCGTTGTTCCTCGTTATCGCTTCCTTTAGGTGTATCCACCATATATACATCATGAGTTGAGGTGGCCTTCTAGTGCCCTGTAGGCACTGGTTCTTGGTCGTCTCCGGCATCGTCGTCCATACCGTCGATGTCTTTGGAGTCGAAGTCTAGCATATCGGTTAAGTCATCGACAGTGGCTATAAAGTGGGTGGTGGGTGCACTTTGAATTTCTTCGTTGTACGCATCCCAACCGTTCTGACCATAATCCGGCCAGGGCTCTCCTGATAAAGATAGACACTTTAGCGAATTCAGGATGTCGCCAAAAGGCGAGTGCAGAAAGATGTCCGCAGCGGTGAACTCCATGATCGGCATGTCGGATTCGATTGGCGACATGAAGGCTCGGCTCGGGTCCGGAGAGGAGTCTGGCACCTTGGAGTCACGAGCTTCACAAGGGACAGGGTCGGTATTCGGCTCTATCGCCATAGAGGTAGCAGCCTCCGAGGCGGTGTCCAGCCACCCATCCTCGATCGGCGCAGTCGGCTCTGAGCTAAGGGTCGGAGCGGACTCTTGTGCGGCCTCCAAGGCACTGTCCGGTGGCAGAGCTAAATCATGCCCATCGTGACAGTGCGGCGCGCTTAGCTGTGGCTCGAATCCGTTGGAGATCAAGTTTTCGCGGACGTCGGCCGCATAGTTCAAACTTCCAAATCTGACCTGATGGCCAGGGGTGTACCTTTCGATCTGCTCCAGATGGCCAAGTGAATTGGCCCGCAGTGCAAAGCCGCCGAATACGAAGATCTGTCCAGGGAGAAAAGTATCGCCCTGAACCGCGCCATTGTTGATGATCGAAGGAGCCATCGGGCCTATGGGTGACGACACAGAGGAACTCTCAATGAAAGCACAAATGTCGGTGTCAAAACCGGCGGATCTCTGGTAGGGGGTCCCAAACTATGCGTCTAGGCGGATGGTAATAGGAGACAAGGGACACGATGTTTTTACCCAGGTTCGGGCCCACTCGGTGGAGGTAAAACCCTACTCCTGCTTGATTAATATTGATGATATGGGTAGTACAAGAGTAGATCTACCACGAGATCAAGGAGGCTAAACCCTAGAAGCTAGCCTATGGTATGATTGTTGTTCGTCCTACAGACTAAAACCCTCCGGTTTATATAGACACCGGAGAGGGATAGGGTTACACAGAGTCGGTTACAATGGTAGGAGATCTACATATCCGTATCGCCAAGCTTGCCTTCCACGCCAAGGAAAGTCCCATCCGGACACGGGACGAAGTCTTCAATCTTGTATCTTCATAGTCTTGGAGTCCGTCCAATGATGATAGTTTGGCTATCCGGACACCCCCTAGTCTAGGACTCCCTCACTCACAATCTAGTTTATACTATCCTAATGATTGCATAATTTTGCCTATTGTAGTATGTTTGTATGAAACCCTTCCCTAATACTTTAGTTGAGGTATAGAATGGCCAACTACTTGCTTACTTATACGCAACATGCTGTCTAAATTTGTAACTTGTCTGTGTTTTCGATTGGGCCCCAACATCATGCTCCTCTGGTGAGCTAAGAGGGATTTCTGTATGCAGGCTGCACAGACTATCTTTTTATAATTTTAAAATATCACCGCTTATGCTTCATGACGTGTAACATTTTTTGTGAAAGTGGCGTGTAACATTATTGTTAGTCCTGTTTTGCCTTGTAGTACAAAATAGTGTCTTGTTAAGCTTCCTTTGTTGTAACTATATTTTTGCCCTAGTCATGTGTACTTACAGAAACATTTCAGGATGAAGTGACATCAACATAAAAATCTGCGAGCAGTGCGGCATGGCCGTTACCGAATGATTATGGATTGGAATTGGAATGTGCTGATGTTCTCGAGCATCAACTGGAGGTGGCAAGACAACGTGTACATGATTGTCAACGTATAATCAACAAGTTGAGACTGGACATGCAGGTGTTAGATGCAGGAGTCAAAAAAATGAAACAAGACACCGAGGTAACCATGAAGGAATCGGAGATTTTGCAGACTGAAATTTGTGCTATCTGAATCCGGCCAATCCTATTTTCTGAAGAGATTATAGTTCAAATGGAGTTAAGTTGATGTGCGTCCATGATGTATGAGCCGTATTTGCCCAGTGTATGTAATTTGCTGTTTGTGTATGCTTTATTATCACCTGTGCCGTACCATAATGCCCAGTGGGTAAAATCGGCTGTAATTTCTTTATTGTATAGTGTAGGATTATTCTACCTCTCTATGCCTTGATCTCTTTGTTGTATATTGTATGCTTTTTAGAGGTGATAGTACTGAGTAGGATAATTCTTTGAATATGCTATATCGTTCAAAAGGGGGCCAACTCGCCCGACCATGGGCCTTCTACGTCTCGTAGGATCCATGGGCCTTCTACGTCTCGTAGGATCCACGGGCCTTCTATGTCTCGCAGGATCCATGGGCCTTCTAGGTCTCGTAGTGTCCATGGGCCTTCTACGTCTCGCAGGATCCATGGGCCTTCTATGTCACGTACGATCCATGGGCCGCCGACTCATTTATTGGTCTTGTACTGGCCTTTAATGGGCCGTAGAGGGGCCTATAATGGAAATCATACGTTTTATTGGCTGACCATAATAGGCCGTTAATAGGCCGTATTTGGTGATGCTATGAAAATGGCCCAACAGACTAACGGACCACAAACGGGCCGACTGTAACGACGGGCTGAATTTGGCCCACAAGCAGAAAATGACGGTAATGGGCCGTAAGTAACCGAATGCTGCGAGCACTCTAATGCTTTGCGGCTACTGATCTTTACGCAGCCAGGTGTATGTAGCTGCAAACACCACCCTTCTGTGAGCTACCATGAAGCAAGCACACGGAGATATGTCTAGCAAGTTTCACACTAGTAATAGTACTGATTGTTGACCTGTACGCGAGAGGGAGGGTGTCTTAAATGAATCTTTAAGGGTTATGCATCCATTTCTTTCCTAGGCGTTATGCTGCCGAAATTTCTAGTGAAGAGAAGAGAGTCTGATTGTAGATTTGGTATTGTTGAGTCGATCTACTATGGAAAATTCCTCGTTGTGCTCTTGCGGTCCGATAAGCCTAAAGAGCCTCGAGAAGGCGATCTGGACAATCTCCTCCAAATCAAAAGTGTTTGTTGCTATGGCAGCATTGCGAATTATCTTTCCTTTTTTACATCTTTTCTTTTTTACATTGAAGATCCGATGACACGAGTATTAAATTGATATATTTATCTATCTTTGGTTGTTTTGCCTATGTTAGAATTTTGTTTTATATTGTCTTATTTCTAGTTTATTTTTTTCCATAGGACGGCCCATGCATGCATGTCTAATACACAGCCATGAACTTCCTCAAATGTTTCTTGGGTGGGGAGGGGGTTTACTTTATACACCCTCCGTCCCATAATATATGAACGTTTTTTAAGCTATGTTAGCTTGAAAAACGTTCTTATATTATGGAACAGAGGGAGTAGTTCTGAGAGCGCAAGGCTTTTGCGACATTGGGTGCATGGTCATACATAGCCCTCCTAGAGATTTTCTTGTTCTAACCTTGTGCGTCCGCCAACCTAACAAAAATTGTATCCCACCAATGCAAACACACTAACACCCTGTGTGCTTTTGTTTGGTAGATATCATGAATGATGAAAAACCATTGCTTGTATAAAACACATCGACTGAGATGTAAGACAATTTTAGTCGAGTAAGAATAGACAAACTCTTCGAGCTATTGTGTGGCGAGGTGGCGACCATGACCCTGGCGTCAAAAGTGGTCAATGGTGTTGAGGGAGTCCTGGACTAGGGGGTGTCTGGATAGCCGAACTATCATTATTGGCCGGACTCCAAGACTATGAAGATACAAGATTGAAGACTTCGTCCCGTGTCCGGATGGGACTTTCCTTGGCGTGGAAGGCAAGCTTGGCAATACAGATATGTAGATCTCCTACCATTGTAACCGACTCTGTGTAACCCTAGCCCTCTCCGGTGTCTATATAAACCGGAGGGTTTTAGTCCATAGGACGAACAACAATCATACCATATGCTAGCTTCTAGGGTTTAGCCTCCTTGATCTCGTGGTAGATCCACTCTTGTACTACCCATATCATCAATATCAATCAAGCAGGAGTAGGGTTTTACCTCCATCGAGAGGGCCCGAACCTGGGTATAAACATCGTGTCCCTTGTCTCCTGTTACCATCCGCCTAGACGCACAGTTCGGGACCCCCTACCTGTAACGCCCCGGATTCGTTGCGCCAGGTGTCTGCCAGTTATTCGTCGTTGTTGCCATGTCATTTGCTTGCGTGTTGCACTTTGCCATGTGATCATCTGCATTTCATATCATGTCATCATGTGCATCGCATTTGCATACGTGTTCGTCTCATGCATCCGAGCCTTTTCCTCGTTGTCCGTTTTGCAATCCGGCACTCCTATGTCATCCGGCGTCCCCCTTTTGCCTCTTCTCTTGTTCGGGTGTTAAACGTTCTCGGAAAGGCCCGAGGTTTGCCAAGCGGCCTTGGTATAGCACCGATAGACTGCCTGTCAAGTTTCGTGCCATTTGGAGTCCGTTTGATACTCCAACGGTTAACCGGGTAACCGCAAAGCCCTCTTTGAGTTGCAGCCCAACACCCCTTCCAAAGTGGCTCAAAACCCACCTAACTCCCCTCCATGCTCTCGGTCATTCTATCACGATCGCGTGGCCGAAAACCGCTCCCCATTTGGACTCTCCTAGCTCCCTCTACCTATAAATATGCCCTCCCCTTCCATTTTCGCGGTCTAATTCCCCCAAACCGTAGCCCCGCTCCTTCTCCGCCGCCGGACATGTCCGCGCCCGCGCCCGCAGCCAATCGTGGCTTGCCACGTGTCCCCGCCGCCTCCCTCCGCCGCTGGCCCTTGAGCCCATCCGGCCCCATGGCCCTCAACGCCCGCCGCCGCCAGCCACCCGCCCGCCGCCGTCGCTTTGCCGCTTCCACGTCGCCCGGCCTTCTGCCCCGCCGTCGCCAGCAACCTGCTGCTGCCGCCGCCGCCAGCGCCGCCGCCTCGCCTCCTCCCGTGCTGCCGCGCCGCGCCCGCCCGGGCCGCGCCGCCCGCCCGCCGCCGGTGACCCGAGCCTGCTCCGGCCACCCACCGTCGCCCCGGGTTCCTCTCCTCCGCCGGCGCCGCCGCGCCTCCCCGGCCTCGCCCGACCGGATCCGGCCGGCCCCGACTCCCTCCGGCCTTCCCCGACCTCCTCTACAGCCATACCTCGCCGGAGTTGGCCTCGGATTCCGCCCGCGTTGACTTTCCCCGGGGTGAGGAAATCCACTAAGTCCTTTTCCCCCTCTTGTAATCATGTCATGTTCGTCATGCTATATCTGTGCACCCGTAGCTCCGTTTAGTGCGTGTAATACGTCAAATTGTTCGCCTCGACGAGTACTTCATTTCGTTCCATTGCATCATTTTCATTTGAGCTCATCTTGATGCCCGAAATGCTGTTGGAAGAGTGCATGTTGATGTTAATCTGCTGAAACTGTTATAACTTGCTCATTTATCATTTTTGCCATGATTGATGTGTGCATCCTATGAGGTTGATGTCTTCATGTGTTTTGATCTATGCTATGCCATCTTTCCAGTGGTGCCAACCATGTATTTTTGTGAGTTGTGTGCTGAGTGCATCAAGCTTGTTAAGGAGGGTACTTGCTGTTGCTGTTTTCCTCACAGATTCTGTTATATTTTGTTGCTATGTAAACATGTTGCTACTAGTCATTCTATGCATAATCTGGAGATGCTCTATAAACATGTTTTGATATACATGTCTTGCCCTATCCATTCATGCCCCTGGTTGCATTTATACCTTGCTGTAGATTGTTCATATCTTGCTCCAAAGTTCCTTCATAATGTTGTTGTCAGCCTTTTAACATTAAGTTCACTTGTTCCCATGTGTTTTGCTAGTGTTCCATGCAGCCTATGACCTTGCTCTTGCCATGCTTAGCTTCATAAACATGCCTTCTCACTGTTGGTTGCCTTTCCATGCCATGTATTGCTCTGTGGTGAGTGGTTCAAGCTCACCAACATGCCTACTTATTGTTGTTCCTGCCATGCATGAATCTGTAATATAACTTGCCATGTTTACATGGGCGCCATCATATTTTCTGATCCTTTTTGGCTCATGGTCAGTAAGGGACTATTGATCTATGCTTTTAGTAGATTCATGCCATGCCTTTGTTTGCCATGATAAGTTCATGTAACATGTTGTTTGATAGCTCTAAACATTGCAACTTTGATGTTATTTACGCTAAAGTCTGGCTGTTATTATTTGCAATCTTCCCATGTCCTTTTGAGCATGTTCTAGTGATTTCTGGAGATAGCTCAGTGTTCATGTTTTGTTGTGCTTTACCTGTACATCATGCCCATGCCTTTTGTTATTATGTTGGGGTGCTGTAGCATGTTGTTTTGATGCTTGCAAGTTGCCTAGTTGCTGTTTTGGACAGATTGTTGCTATGACTTGTATAGAGTGTATGTGTTGCACCGTTGCTCCGTTTTGAGTGTGCTCTATATGAAACTTGCTTAGAATTGCAGGTAGTTTCATATTAACATGTTGCATCCTTGTTTTGAGGTGTTTGCTTGATGTTTGGGTGCATTTTGCATCAATGCCATGTCTAACTTGTTTTGCTCATATCTTCTAGGCCGTAGCTCCAAATCTAATGAACTTTCTATGTAACTTGACTAGAATTTCGCGTAGATCATCTTGGTGCTCTTTAACTTGCTGTTTAACAACTTCAACTCAAGGTTTATTCAGTTCTGGACCAATTTCGAAATTTGCATATGAGGACTTACCGGAATTGTTATATGTTGTTTCCGGCCTCATTTAAACTTGCCTTGATGTGTTGTTCTTGTTTGCTTCATCTCTTGCCATGAATAGCTTCATCTAGCCTTTTCATGCATCATGCTTGTTGTGCATCATGCCTTGTTCATGTGTGGTGTGTTTACCCATGTTGTGTGCTTCTTCTCGATAGTTCCCGTTTCGTTGCGATCGTGAGGATTCGTTCATCTACGCTTGGTTCGTCTTCGTGGCTTCATCTTCTTCATGGACTAGTTCTTCTTCCTTGCGGGATTTCAGGCAAGATGACCGCTACCCTGGATCTCACTACTATCATTGCTATGCTAGTTGCTTCGATCTATCGCTATGCTGCGTTACCTATCATTTGCTCTTCAAGCCTCCCAAATTGCCATGAACCTCTAACCTTTGACACCCTTCCTAGCAAACCATTGATTGGCTATGTTACCGCTTTGCTCAGCCCCTCTTATAGCGTTGCTAGTTGCAGGTGAAGTTGAAGATTGCTCCATGGTGGACAGGGTTATGTTGGGATATCACAATATTTCTTATTTAATTAATGCATCTATAAACCATTTGTCAAAGGTTATCATAATTTTTTTTGGATTTTTTACTATTTTCCCTGATTTTACTGTTCACCCGGGAGCATTTGAGCTCGGGTGGAGATACTCCATGTCCGCTTATGACTAGGTTTATGCAATAGTCGTATGACCCAAACGAGAGAGAAGCTACACCTATGGAATAGTTTATACATAGATAAAGTTACGGGTTGACATGTCAGCATAGGGATGGAAATCGGGGGTGGCATGGGGAGAGAAGTCTTTAGGTTTTGTAGTTTTCTCAGGCCAGGTTTATACTCAAACTGAATGGCTAACGATAATCTCCCACATTGGCGGTCCTTTTTTAGGAGGGCGGGGGATCATCCATGTCGACTAAGTTTTCTCCTTTTTTTATCTACTCGCCACACGAGGATCATATTCAACTATTCCACGTCTAAATTTTAAAAAATTATAACTGTGCAACTTTTCAGCCCTCTCAGGCCAGTAAATTTTGTTGATGTCGGATCATCAATTTGGACGTTTTGAGTCGTCCGATTAGCTCCGAATCCTACTTAGTGAGCGTTATCCATGTTGGGTTGCTGCTCTGGTGACTATTTTGGGCGCATGTCGTAAAATGGGCTTGATGGGCTTGCCGCAAAAAAGACACAAGTCTCTGCACGACCCTCTTGCAAGGTCGAGGCCCTGTGGAGGGCAAACCCTATTTGGCGCGGGGATCGCAGCCTAGTGACCGCGCGCGCAACCCTCTCTTCGCGCTGCATATTTTGGGCCACCCCAGCTAGCCATTTCCAGTTTTGGGAAAGTTCCCAAACCTCCCGGACCGGTTTGCATGTTCTTTCTTTTCTCTTTTCCTTTTTTTCCTTTCTCTTTATAATTTTTGTTTTTCTTTTCTTTTTAAATTTGCTTTTTCTTCCTTTTTCCTTTTTTTCTTTTCAAATTCAAAAAATTTTGTAATCTGGTAATATTGTGTTCAAATCGGTGAAATTTTTAAATTTTGATTTTATTTTCAAATTAGTGAACATTTTCTGAGTTCAATTTCTGTTCATCAAAATCAGAAAATGTTCATCGAATTAAAAAAATGTTCATAAAATTTCCAAAAATGTAAAATTAGTGAACATTTTCTGAATTCAAATTCTGTTCATCAAAAACAGAAAATGTTCATCAAATTTAAAAAATGTTCATAAAATTTCCAAAAATGTTTGTGAAATTCAAAAATGATTTTCCAAAAATTACTATTATTTTTTTCAAATTCAAAATAATTCTCATTGAATTTATGTTTTGTTGATCAAATATAAAATTTATAGAAATTCAAAAAACTTCAAACAACTTTAAATTGTGTTCACTAGAATTCAAAACATGTTGATCTTTAAACATTGTGAACTTTTTTTGAATTTGTTAACATTTTTCTAAAACTCAAGAACACTTTTGTTTAACGAGTACTTTTTGAAATGAATGAAAATTTTGGTTTGATGAACATTTTCTTGAAATGCATGAACATTTTGAATCAGTGAAAATTTTATGTAATTATGATAAAAACTTTTCTGATTTTTTTTTGCAAAAAATCATGAATTTTTACTGAATTTGTAAAAACAAATTTATGAATATTTGTTCAATACACAGACATTTTTCAAAATCATGATTTTTTTTGTTAATCCATGAACATTTTATGAGTTCAGGAATATTTTCGAAAATCATTTTTTAAATCACAAATTATTTTAAAGAAGAAAAAATAAAAACATAAAAAAGTAAGAAGCAAAAAAAGAAATTAAAAAGCGGGGCGTCCCGGCTCGTTCGTGGGCCGGCCCAATAGGGGCACGCGGGAGGGTAGGACGTGCGCGTCGGCTCGTTTGCCAGCATGTCACGCGCGGTATAGGAGCCCCCGCTGTGTAGCTCGATGTGCAACCCCTTTACCTTTAGCGCATGAGGTGACCGATTGCTCTGCTAAAGGAAAAAAGGAACCAACCTGTCGATGGGGGAAACCGATGCGATGTGAACCAACCTATACTCCACATAGTTGTTATCAGTTTTAATTATGTTCTTCGCTATTCATTTGTTATGGGTATTGTCATTACAGCTAATCTATTGATTTGGGAAATTATTGGATAATACATTACTATGATGTTGCCTGAAGCACGATTGTGGACCATGCACCTTAAGCTGGCCATGCTGGTACAAGGTCATCTAAGATACTATAGGGATAATGCCATGGATATATCAATCCTAACCTATCCTAGATTCAGAATCTGGATCAGACATAGGGAACACAAGACTTATTATTTGATTCCCCTGACCATGATGACATAGATAAGTCTACCATATTATGTCCAGGTCAGATCTTTGCAATGCAATCGTCCTCAATGGAATGAAGAGAGGTCACCAATAACAGAGTTAAAGAGTCTCATTTAGATTCAAACTTGGGACATCGTGTCATATGTCTGGCTACGTTTTGACCACATGTGCATGTTGATAACCCACGAACAAAAAGTGTATTAAAAGGTTGGTTACCAAAACTTCTACTGTCCTTCCCCCCCTTGTAAACAAAAGGGTATTGTTTTCTTTTGTATATCTCACTTACATGGCTGCACCTGATAGAAATAGATCTCTTGCAACGAAGATGTTTCAACCGAGGTATCAGACACATAAAAATGATGTGTCCTATCTAATCGATGTCTATATGGCTATGTCTCCACAGTTTCTACTCTAAAACAAACAAAGAAAGCTAAATTTCCATCGTTAATTATAATATAACGGAGTCCGAGGGAGGGATGGAGGGCGACCCTACGGCTCTCGTGCAACTAGGCGACCAGGGAGGTGATTCCGCGGCGCCGGCGGAGTGTAACACCCCGGATACAACTTTCCATATTCGTAACTTCAACTCTTGCCTTTTCCGGAGATGCGATACGATTTTTCCTTCGTGGTTGGGTTTTGTTTTCGTTTTGCATTGTTGTTCATTGTCTTGCATCTCATCTCTTTGCATCTTTTGCATTGCATCATGCCATCATGCCTTTTCTTTTCTTACTCAACTAAATAAATCGTATGGATCTTCGGTCCATTTAAATTGAGGGAATTCACGATGGTGATTTCTCTTTATAATATATCCTCCCGATATTAGTGGAGCTATTATAAAATAATCCATTCTTTGGAATCACCATAACACACTTGCAAAATCCCAATGCCCTTTATTTTTTTTAATTTTTGGCCCCTAACTTTGCCATATATCCTTTCGTCATTTTCTGGAGCTCCACCTAAATTCTCAACATTTTTGGACTCTTCTAAATCCTTGCCCTTGTTCAAACCTTTTGAATTAAATTCAAATGCCTTTGAATTTAGTTCTTGCATTCTTGCCCACTCCATTTTCCTTGGAACAAGCATATTTTTACGAGTCCGTAAAAATTTATCCCCATGTCCAAGTTCTTTCCAAAGCCTCTCTTTATTTTCTTCTCTCTATTTCTTTTTCTGATAAAATATGAAAAAGAGTAGAGAGAGAGAGGAGCCAGCCCAGCCGGCCTCTTGGGCCTGACCAACCAGGCCGGCCTAATCTTCAGCCCACCTAACCCCTGCCTATCTAACCCTAGCCCGATCCCACGCATCTCTCTTCCTCCCCTCGCTCCCTCTGAGCGCCGCCACGCGCAGCCCTCGATCCCCTCGCGCCCTCGCCCCGTCCCTACACCGCATCGACAGGGAGAGCCCAGCGCTCTCTCCCCTCGTTCTCACACAACGCCCAGCCCCTTCGTCCGATCCCCATCTCCCTCTCGTCTCCCACCGCGCAGCCTTCGACCTCCCCTCCTCTCGAGCGCGCCTCTCATGGCGCCCGCATCAATCGCGCCGGCCTCTCCTTCCTTGCGCCACATCAGGACCTCCACAGCGCCGCCGCCTCAAGCTCCAATCCGGCGGCCCCGTCGCCTCTACGCGCGAGCGCCGCGCGCCAAACCTCCTTCCTCGCGCGGCTCCTTCCCTGCCTCCACCGCGAGCCCACCATGGCGCCCGCAGCCGTCGTCCTCCACACCGAGCAGGAGCTGCGCCGCCTCGACTCCTGGTCCAGCCAGCCACCGGAGTCCCGCAGGTCCGCGCCGTCGCCTCGTCCGCATCGAGCTAGGGAGTGGTGCTCCTCCTCCCGGCCTCCTCGCGCCCATCCGCCCCTGCTGGCGTTGCTCAACTCCGGCGCCCCTGCCTCATGTCTCCCTCCTCGTGCCAGGGAGAGGAGCTCCCTCTTCCTCGCCGTCCTTCGACTCGTCGTCGCTCCGGCGCCCGTTCGCAGACGCCCGGAGTCCATCTTTGGTTGCACACCAAGTCGGCCATGCCTTGCTGCCTCCTGTACACTGTTGGTCAACAGTTGATGCATGCCAAGTTCTTCGACTACAGCCGATGCCCCGAGGACACCGAGTACGACTACACACGGAGATGCCTCAAGTTCCACTACTGTCGACATGAACATCTACGAAAACGTGTACAACGACTTCCACTACGCCATGTACGACTACTTCCTCTACGACCGCTACGTGAACGTCTACTTCCTTCGCCGAACCCGAACCGCTCCGAAAACGCACGCTTCGAAGGTATAACCCGAGGCGACCGCGATGAGATGCACCGTTTGCACCGTGTCCGAATTGTCACTCGTTTTCCATGCCACTAACCCGTGGGAACCCGGTAGTCGGGAGCACCCCACCATCTCTTGCACGTTTCGCGCACCCACACTTGTTCCTTTGCATCGGTATCTCCGTGAGCTACCGGAACCGATATGTTGCCGTGGCATCATTTTCGGATATGTTGCCGTGGCACCATTTTTGTTTCGCCGCCCGTGGCACCCTTTTCGTTCGCCATGGCGACCAAATGCTCCTTAACATGCTCATGTCAACATTTTCATAAAACTGCATAAAACTTGCATATGTCATCCGCATCATGATAACAACAATTAAAATGTTTAAAATTGTTGTTGCATTAAATTGCTAAATGCATATGGGGATTTACCGGATTTGTTGTTTTTATATCCGGCCCCATTTAAATTGTTTAGATGGTATAGTTTTTGTTATGCTTCACCCCTTGCCATGTTTAATAACACTTTATATTGTTGAGTAGCTTATAACGAGAGCGAACTAAATAATTGTTGTGGTGTTCCGTCAATATGCAACTCGTTGCATATTGAGCTCCACTTAATTTGTAGTGTTGTTTGTTGCACTTTTTCATGCCATGCCTCATTAAACCGGACATGCATCATACTTGGTTGTGCATCAGGCCATGATTATGCGATGGTTGTTTACCATGTTGTTTGTTTCTTTCCGGTTTGCTTCTCTCGTTAGCTTCGGTTTCGTTCCGGAGTTGTGAGGATTGTTCGACTTCTCCCGTTCGTCTTCTTCATGGACTCGTTCTTCTTCCTAGCGAGATTTCAGGCAAGATGACCGCTACCCTGGATCTCACTACTATCATTGCTATGCTAGTTGCCTCGTTCTTTCGCTATGCTGCGCTACCTATTACCTGTTTGTCCAGCCATCCCATATTGCCATGAACCCCTAACCTTCGACACCTTTCCTATGCAAACCGTTGTTTGGCTATGTTACCGCTTTCGCTCAGCCCCTCTTATAGTGTTGCTAGTTGCAGGTGAAGTTGAAGATTTCTCCATGGTGGACAGGATTTTGGTTGGGATATCACAATATCTCTTATATTATTAATGCATCTATATACTTGGTAAAGGGTGGAAGGCTCGGCCTTATGCCTGGTGTTTTGTTCCACTCTTGCCGCCCTAGTTTCCGTCATACCGGTGTTATCTTCCCGGATTTTGCGTTCCTTACGCGGTCGGGTGATTTATGGGACCCCCCCTGACAGTTCACTTTGAATAAAACTTGTCCAGCAAGGCCCAACATTGACTTTTACCATTTGCCTCACCACCACCTATCTTTTTCCCTTGGGAGTCGCTCTCTCGAGGGTCATCTTTATTTTAGCCCCCCCGGGCCAGTGCTTGTCTAAGTGCTGGTCCAAACCGAGCGATGTCCGGTGCCCCCTGGGCAACCAGGGTCTATGCCAACCCGACGTCTTGCTCATCCGGTGTGCCCTGAGAACGAGATATGTGCAGCTCCTATCGGGATTTGTCGGCACAGCAGGAGGCTTTGCTGGTCTTGTTTTACCATTGTCGAAATGTCTTGATGTACCGGATTCGAGACTGATCGGGTCTTCTGGGTGAAGGTCTATTCCTTCGATGATCGCGAGAGCTTGTCATGGGCTAAGTTGGGACACCCCGCAGGGTATAAACTTCGAGAGCCGTGCCCGCGTTATGTGGCAGATGGGAATTTGTTAATGCCGGTTGTAGATAACTTGACACCAGATCCGAATTAAAACGCATCAACGCGTGTGTAGCGTGATGGTCTCTTCTCGGCGGAGTCCGGGAAGTGAACACGGTTTCTGTGTTATGTTTGACATAAGTAGGTGTTCAGGATCACCTCTTGATCACTGCTAGCTTCACGACCGTTCCTTTGTTTCTCTTCTCGCTCTCATTTGCGTTTGTTAGCCACCATACTTGCTTAGTCGCTGCTGCAACCTCACCACTTTATCCCTTCCTTTCCCATTAAGCTTTGCTAGTCTTGATACCCATGGTAATGGGATTGCTGAGTCCTCGTGGCTCACGGATACTTCGAAACCAGTTTGCGGTGCCTATGTTACCGGCGGTGTGCGCAATCAAGCTCAAGGAGGAGCTCGATGAAGATCTTGCCCTTTGTGTTGTTTCATTCTAGTTGATCGATGAGTGGAGCCCGGTTGGGGTCGATCGGGACGCTTGTCGCATTTGGGGTTCTTCTTTTATTTTGGTTCCTTAGTCGGACCTTGATTGTATCTGGATGATGTAATTCTTTATTCATGTATTTGTGTGAAGTGGCGATTGTAAGCCAACTATGTATCTCTTTCCCTTATGTAATACATGGGTTGTGCAAAGATTACCTCACTTGCGACATTGCTTTCAATGCGGTTATGCCTCTAAGTCGTGCTTCGACACGTGGGAGATATAGCCGCATCTAGGGCGTTAAACGGAGGGCCCCCCGTGGTGTCTGAGGAAGGTTGGATGGCGGTTACGCTGGAGGAGGCGCGCCGGTGCTGCCCTCGCTTTGGAGGACGGCCCCTGCCCGTCCCCTCGGCAGCCGCTTACAGGCGGGGGGGGACGACTCCAACAACGATGAAGAGACGGAGCCCGTGCAGGTAAGTGGTCAGGTGAGTGATGGTGAGGAGCCGAGGCCGTCGTCGACGTGCTCGGTGGATGACTTTGTCGCCCGTGCGGAGGAGCTGGGGGGCTTGAGGGAGTCCTGGACTAGGGGGTGTCCGGACAGCCGGACTATCATCATCCGCCGGACTCCAAGACTATGAAGATACAAGATTGAAGACTCTGTCCTGTGTTCGGATGGGACTTTCCTTGGCGTGGAAGGCAAGCTTGGCGATACGGGTGTAGATCTCCTACCATTGTAATCGACTCCGTGTAACCCTAGCCCTCTCCGGTGTCTATATAAACCAGAGGGCTTTAGTCCGTAGGACACGACAACCATTACAACAATCATACCATAGGCTGGCTTCTAGGGTTTAGCCTCCTTGATCTCGTGGTAGATGCACTCTTGTAATACATATCATCGATATTAATCAAGCAGGACATAGGGTTTTACCTCCATCAAGAGGGCCCGAACCTGGGTAAAAAATTGTGTCCCTCGTCTCCTGTTACCATCCGCCTAGACGCACAGTTCGGGACCCCCTACCCGAGATCCGCCGGTTTTGACACCGACATTGGTGCTTTCATTGAGAGTTCCTTTGTGTCGTCACCGATAGGCTTGATGGCTTCTCCAATCAACAACGCCGTCCAGGGTGAGACTTTTCTCCCCGGACAGATCTTACGATTCGGCGGCCGCCTCTGGGCCAATTCACTTGGCCATCTGGAGCAGATCGAAAGCTATGCCCCTGGCCGTCAGGTCCAATTTGGAAGCTTAAACTTCACGGCGGATATCCACGGAGACTGGATCTTCGATGGATCCGAGCCACAGCCGTGCGTGCCGCACTGTCACGATGCGCATGATCTAACTCTACCGCCGGACGGCGCCTTGGAGGCCGCACATGAATCCGCTCCGACCCATAGTTCGGAGCCGATCGCGCAGATCGAGGACGAGTGGCTGGACACCGCCTCGGGAGCTGCAACATCCGCGGCGATGGAGCCGAACACTGACCTTGTCCCCTATAAGACTCGTGACTCCGAGGTGCCGGACTCCCTGCCGGACTCCGGACCTCCTGCGTCCCTGCCAATCGAATCCGATTGGGTGCCGATCATGGAGTTCACCGCCGCTGACATCTTTCAGCACTCACCCTTTGGCGACATCTTAAATTCGCTAAAGCATCTCTCGCTATCCGGAGAGCCTGGCGGATTATGGCGAGATGGTTGGGATCGTCTGACGAAGAAATTCAAACCCAACCCACCACCCACTTTGTAGCCACTGTCGATGATCTAACCGACATGCTAGACTTTGACTCCGAAGACATCGACGGTATGGACGACGATGCCGGAGACGAACAAGAACCAGCACCTACAGGGCACTTGAAGACCACCTCGTCATATGACATATACATGGTGGACACCCCAAAGGATGGGGACGGCGAAGAAGCAGTAGAGGCAGACTCCTTAAAGAAACAGCCCAAGCGCCGGCGTCGTGGCGCCGCTCTAAATCCGCCACAAAGAAGAATGGAGATTCCGGCAGGAGATAATAACACCCGAAAAGTGCGAAGACAATCCCTCCAGCAAGATTCAGCACAGGAGGATGCGAAGCAAGCCCTCACGAGAGAGCGGCGATTTAAGAGGTCGAGGATGATAATTACATACCTCCCTCCGAAGACAAGGCAAGCCTCAACGACGACGAATTCGTCGTGCCGGAGGATCCCGTCGAACAAGAGCGTTTTAAACGCAGGCTTATTGCCACGGCAAATAGCCTAAAGAGAAAGCAGCAATAGCTTTAGGCTGATCAAGACCTGCTGGCCGACAGATGGACCGAGGTCCTCACGGCCGAAGAGTATGAACACGAACGCCCCTCCAAGAGCTACCCAAAACGCAAGTTGCTCCCCCGATTAGAAGAGGAAGCATACATACCTTCATCACCAGCGCACAATATGGCCGACCGACCACCCCGTGGTCGCGACAGAGAGGCATCCAGGCCTTCCATCAAGACCGTACCCCGACATCGCTCGAAAAGTACGAAGCCACGAGGGAACGCGCCGGACTTGCGGGATATATTGGAGGATAAGGCAAGACAATCCAGATCTATCTATGGATCACGTGGGCGCCCCACGACCCACGCAGCGAATACCGTCGAGCGGATACAACAACTCCTGGCGGGCCGAACACAGCAGACAACGCTCCCTTGAGCTGCGTCGTCATATTGCTCAATACAGAGGCGCCGCACACCCGCTATGCTTCACTGACGAAGTAATGGATCATCAAATCCCTGAAGGGTTCAAACCCGTAAACATTGAATCCTACGATGGCACGACAGACCCCGCGGTTTGGATCGAAGATTATCTCCTTCACATCCATATGGCCCGCGGCGACGATGTCCACGCCATCAAATATCTCCCGCTCAAGCTTAAAGGACCAGCTCGGCATTGGCTTAACAGCCTGCCCGCAGAGTCAATTGGGTGTTGGGAGGACCTGGAAGCCGCATTTCTCGACAACTTCCAGGGCACATATGTGCAACCACCAGACGCCGATGACCTAAGCCACATAATCCAGCAGCCGAGGGCGAATCGGCCGAGCAATTCGGACACAGTTCTAACAAAGAAAAATCAAATCGTCGATCGTTGGGATCACGAGAGGCCCTCGCAGCCTTCAAACATAACATCCGCAACGAGTGGCTAGCCCGGCACCTAGGACAGGAAAAGCCGAAATCCATGGCAGCACTCACATCATTAATGACCAGCTTCTGTGCGGGAGAGGATAGTTGGCTAGCTCACAGCAACAACCTCAGCAAAAATGCTGGTAGTCCGGATACTAAGGACCACAACGGCAGGTCGCGTCGAAGCAAAAATAAACGCTGCATTAACGGCGACGACAAGGAGGATACGGCAGTCAACGCCGGATTCCGAGGCTCTAAACCCGGTCAATGGAATATGCCATTCAAAAGAACCACTCCGGGTCCATCCAATTTGGACCGAATACTCAACCGCTCATGCTAGATACATGGCACCCCCGAAAAGCCAGCTAACCACACCGACAGAGATTGTTGGGTATTTAAGCAGGCAGGCAAGTTAATTGCCGAAAACAGCGACAAGGGGCTGCACAATGACGACGAGGAAGAGACCCGGCCGCCCGAGCGAGAGGATGAAGGGTTTCCCCACAAGTGCGACGGTGAACATGATATCGCAACCCATATACCCAAGAGGGAGCGAGCGTGCACTAAGGGGCGTATATGCGATGGAGCGATCGCCCCAAGTTCAATCCATGGTCCTCTTGCCCGATCACTTTCGATCGAAGAGACCATCCGACCGATATCCGCCATGGCGGATTCGCGCGTGGTTTTAGACCCAATCGTCGATGGATTTCACCTCACGAGAGTCGATGGGCGGTGGCGTGCTGAACCTGCTTTATCGGGATACGATGTGCAAGATGGGCATAGAACCCTCAAGGATTAAACCTACAAAGACGACCTTCAAAGGCGTCATACCAGGTGTTGAGGCTAATTGTATAGGCTCGACCACACCGAAGTGGTCTTCGGATCCCGGATAATTTCCAGGCGAGGAGTTAATCTTCGACATAGTCCCGTTCCGCAGCGGCTATCACGCTCTGCTCGGACGAAGCACGTTCGCAAAGTTCAACGCGGTGCCACATTACGCATACCTCAAGCTCAAGATGCCAGGCCCTCGTGGAGTCATCACGGTCAACGGAAATACGGGCGCGCCCTCGAGCGGAGGAAAATACAGCGGCTCTCGCGGCAGAAGTACAGAGCAGCCTTCTAAGGCAATTTTCGAGTCCGGCCGTTAAACGGCCGGACATGGCCAAACGCGCCCGGAGCAACATCAAGACCACTTGGCACGTTCCGAGCACGCATAGCAATGCGGTCCCAACCCCAGCCCTTGCATGATTGCAAGACCAACCCTCCGCGTACATAATTACGCTCTGGAGATACCATGGGCCTAGGGGGAGGGGCACGACCACAACAGACCCAGAGTGCGGCTCGACCACACCAGGGGCTCACAAGTGTGTCGCCCCTTTTTTATTTTCTATTTTCCTTCTTTGTATACACAGGACTCCATGCACCAGAGGCCCTGTCCGGCGGCGAACCCGCCGAACTCACGATGCAACACTCAGGTGGTCTCCATTACGAGCATTAAATTTGATTATATACACTAGTCCGCAGCCCACCCCTGGAGGGGGACATGTTTAATAAGTCCAATCCCTTGCTTACCGCACTATTTGTATCATTCCGCACTCATAGCAGAATTCCTTGAATAAATAATGCAGCACTTTTTGCCTGTAATTGCATTACTTTACATATATGCTCACTAATGACATCTTGCACCCGTATATTTTGGTACGGCCGAATACACCAGGGGCTTATGTTCCCCACATTATGGTGTGATAAGTCCGAACACTTTCACAAGTACGGCACCCCGAACTTATAGCATTATATGAATCGGCTCCGAATCATGTCTTGGGTCAATAGTTGGGTTTGCCCGGCTCCCATGTTTTGGTACCTTACGTTCCGTTCTGTCGGCTAAGGTGGCACTGGGAGAACCACTGCGATTGCGCCCCGGTTGAGCTGGGCGAGCGCCTCAGTGGAGAAAGCTAAAACTTACTGTCATGATAAAGCGAGAGACTGGTCGCTGTTCGAGAGGTCTTTTCGAGTCCTTAAAGACTTATGCCGCGTCAAGCGAAGAACCAGATAATGTCCGGCCAAGGCGTGGATAGCGCCCCAAACTCGGTCTTCCGAATACTAGGGGCTTCGCCGAAATTTAAAATTATATAATTCTATGGCCAAGTGAGAGTGTTCAAGCATTATAAGTCCGGTTGCCTTGTTCGTTGCGTTGAGCGCCTCCCTAGATGGACCCAAAAATGGGAACAAGAGTGCTCAAGTTTATCCCGAACACCCCAGCACTCGTGGATTGGGGGCTGAAGCCGACAACTTGCCATCTCTCAGATTTTATAAACGGCCGCACAAAAGGTAATATTTTAAATCAAACAAGTGTTGCTTAGCGCATAAGAACAAGGTTTTCAGCGCACAGGATAATACATAGCGAGTCTACTCAATAATTACATCTCTGGGGTACTCATCCGCAATCTTGCGGGCACCCTTCAGGACAGTCTTATAGTACATCTCGGGCGTACGATACTCCTTGCCCGCTGGCGGCGCGTCAGTGATAAGCCTCTCTGCACCCAGCCTGCCCCAGTGCACCTTTGCGCGGGCAAGGGCCCGACGAGCGCCTTCAATACAGGCAGAGCGCTTGATGACCTCCACCCAGGGGCACGCATCCACCAGCCGCCGCACGAGGCCGAAGTAGCTCCCAGGCATGGCCTCTCCAGGCCACAGCCGGACTATGAGGCCCTTCATGGCCTACTCGGCTACCTTGTGGAGCTCGACCAGCTGCTTCAGCCGGTCGCTAGGGGGCACCGGAAGGACGGCCTCAGCGTACTGAGACCAGAAGACCTTCTCCGTTGAGCTCCCCTCCTCGCCACAGTAGAATGCGGTGGCATCGGATACACTGCGAGGCAGATCTGCAAACGCCCCTAGAGAGCTCTGAATTCGGGTAAGTGTCAGGTAGTTTACATTAACATGCTTGCTTTGCATGAAAAATGCCTTACCCGCCGCTATTTTCTTCACATCCTCAACCTCCTGAAGGGCCTTATGGGCCTCGGCCTTGGCGGCTTTGGCACTTTCGAGAGCCGAGGCAAGCTCGGACTCTCGAGTCTTTGAGTCGCGCTCCAAACTCTCATGCTTTTCCATGAGAGCCTGGAGCTCTTTCCGCACTTCCGCCACCCGCGCCTCCTGCTTATCTCGCTCCGTTCGTTCCGCGGCCGCTTTGCGATCGGCCGCGGATACGGCCTCCTTCTGGGCCGCCACCTCGTTCGTGTCCCCTGTAGTATCCTTGTTATTTTTATTTGCAACCGAAATCCTTTTCTGTAAGGTAAATATTCAAATTGGTGTTACTCACCTTCTTTGTCCTCGAGCTGCTTCTTGGCACGGCCGAGCTCTTGCTCGGAACGCTCGAGATCTTGCTTCAATGCACCGACCTCCATGATCGGTCTGAGGTCAGCAGCGCAGCCTGCAAACCCATATTGACATAATTTTTAGCATCCTGCATATATCTTTTAGATCCTCATCCGGCTTTTCTTTACGAACACCGAACCGAGCATCGAAACTCTTGTCTATGCGGTATTACATTACATAATTTTAACTTCTTATCTCAAAGCTTGTTAGAAGGCTGCTGCAGGCTTTGGTCAGCCCGCTCTTGGCGAGCTGAACCTTCTGAATCACCGCACTCATGATAGTGCGGTGTTCTTCCTCAATGGAAGTGCCTTTGAGCGCCTCCAACAAGTTGTCCGGCGCCTCCGGTTGGACGGGGGCCGCCGGTGCCACGGTCTTGCCCTTCTTGCGAAGGGGCTGCCCGCCGGACTCTGGAAACACTGCAGGTTCCGGCGTAGAGTCCGGCGCAAAGTCCGGGAGGCTGCCTTGTGGCGCCGCCGGAGCCTCCTCCTGATGGGTCCTTTCTCGGGACCCCACCTCGGCGTCCTCAGCGGCGCGAGGGTGGAGGCGGTTGGGATAGAATCTACATCCGACGGAGCCAACGACCCGCTCGATGAAGCGGGGAGATCATCGTCGGCCGGACTGCGGGCAGTATGCGGCATTAGAAAGACACTATGAATTCGGAGTCCTTGTCGCTAGCTTTCCAACAAACTTTGTTTCATCGAATTCGGAGTCCGTTTGCAAAAGTTGTGGCTGTTTTGGTGAAGGCTGCAGCGGTACTACCGCGACTAGAGCGGATGTAATTTTTACTACCGCTCTAGGCGGTACTATCATGACTCTGAGCGGTACTACCGCTCGAGCAGTACTACTACGTGGCTCCTAATCGGTAGTACCGCCCCGGACCAAAAACTCGTGTTTTCTCTCTCGTTTGGGCTGTTTTGAGCGTGCTATGCGGTAGTACCGCTCCTTCAAGCGGTAGTACCGCTTGTGCACGACCTGAGCACATAACGGTTGGATTTGGGAGGTCCTATAAAAGGGGGTCTTCTTCCCCATTGAACCTTATCCTTTGAGCTCGTGTTCTTCCCCCATTGTTGACCTTCTTCGAGCTTGCTAACTCTCAATCCCTCCATGGATTCTTGCTAGTTTTTGAGGGAAAAGAGAGAGGAGATCTAGATCCACATTCCCACCAATCACTTTCTCCTTTTTGTGAGGGGAACCCTTTGGATCTAGATCTTGGAGTTCTTCGTGTTCTTCTTTTGTTCTTCCTCTCATTTTCCTCTGTAGCATTAGTTGCTTTGGTGGGATTTGGGAGAGAAGGACTTGGGAACTCCGTGTGCCCTTGCCATTGCATTTGGTGCATCGATTTGAGTTCTCCACGGTGATACGTGGAAGTGAAGTTTGAGAAGCTTATTACTCTTGGGTGCTTGGTGCCCTTGAGCTTGTTCCTCTTGGGTGCTTGGCGCCCTAGGCGGTTAGTGGTGTTCGAGCTCAATCATTGTGGTGTAAAGCTCCGGACAGCGTCGGGTCTCCAATTAGGTTGTGGAGATCACCCCGAGCAATTTGACGGGTACCGGTGACCGCCCCCAAGGGTTGCCAAAGTGTACGGGTTCGGTGACCGCCCCCAAGGGTCGCCATTTGTACGGGTTCGGTGACCGCCCTCAAGGGTCCCTTAGTGGAATCACGACATCTTACATTATGCGAGGGCGTGAGGAGATTACGGTGGCCCTAGTGGCTTCTTGGGGAGCATTGTGCCTCCACACTGCTCCAAACGGAGATTAGCATCCGCAAGGGTGTGAACTTCGGGATACATCATTGTCTCCGCATGCCTCGGTTATCTCTTACCCGAGCCCTTTACTTATGCACTTTACTTTATGATAGCCATATTGTTCTTTGTCATATATCTTGCTATCACATAGTTGTTTATCTTGCTTAGCATAAGTTGTTGGTGCACATAGGTGAGCCTAGTTGTTGTAGGTTTTGTGCTTGACAAATTAACCACTAGGTTTATTCCGCATTTGTTCAAGCCTCTACCGTAATTATTTTAGAACGCCTATTCACCCCCCCCCTCTAGGCGACATCCACGATCTTTCAATTGGTATTAGAGCCTCGTCTCTCTTTGTTGGGCTTAACCGCCTAGAGAGTAAAGATGTCGACTAGGGATTAGGATTCTCGACACTCTAGGTTTCGATGGCACAAATTTTGATGTTTGGGTAATTCGATGCTTAATCTCTTTAGGGTCATGGACCCAAATTTAGAGCGAATTGTAGATATGGGTTTTTCTCCTCCAAAGGATCCCCAAAGATTATCTTTAGAGGATGAGAAAAACTCTTATCTCAATGCTCAAGCTTCTAATGTGCTTTTCGATGCTTTGAGCAATGTAGTTATATTTCAACTCATGCCGTTCCGGGATGCTCATGAGTTGTGGACAAAGCTTCAAGATAAATATGGTGTGTCCAAGTTTTGTAAGGATGATTGTTCTCCCCCCACCTCCGGCCGTGTTGTGTTCTCAACTTCTTCTACTTCACCTACATGTGGTTCACCACAAGGTAATGACATGGTGAGTAGTGGTGTTCATTGCAATGATGATAGTGTGCTTATTGTTGATAATCCTTCATCACTTTCTTATTGCAATGCTTCATCTTTGGACTTTAACACTTCTAGCACTCCAAATGTTTCACATGCTTGTGTTGATAGTCCTTGCATATCATGTAGAAATTGCTTGCCTATATCTCATGATGATATGCTTGCTATGTCTTGTTGCCATGATAAAAATGCATCTATTTCCTCGAATTGTTGTGCTAACAATGTAGAGGAAAGCCAACACTCCATGGAACAAGATGTGGTGTTTTATGGTGCTTCAAGGGATCCTACATCATCATCTATTGCATTTTGCCTTATGGCCAAGGCCTCAAAGGTATCTCCCAATTTGAATCCCAATATATCTTGTGATGATATTGATAATGGCAAGAATGATGATGATGTTGATTATGATGAAGAGAATGATAATGTTGCCTCCTTAAAAATTAAGGGGGAAATGGTTTTTAAAGCTCTTCATAAAAATAAAATTGCTCGTTCCAACTTCATGGAAATTATGTCCATTGCCATTGAGGGCAAGAAATATATTGAGGAGTTGGAATCTCATCTCGAGGAGCATGAGGTCACCATTGAGAAAATGGAAGCTCATGGGCATGATTACGCAAATGAGACCGCGGAGCTATCTCAAGCTCTTGAACATGAACAAACCACCTTCGAATCTCTTGAGGAGACTTTCGCTCTAGAATTATCTAGAGTGAGGGAATCTCATGATAGAGCTCTTGAGGTGGCCAATGATTTCAAAACTAAAAATGCTAAGCTTGAAGTTTCTCATGCTAGACTCCTTGAGGATTTTGAGCACCTCGAAAATGGCTCAAGGGTCATCAAGGGAGAGCTCATCAAACTCACCGAGTCTCATGCCCAACTTGAAGCTTCTTATTTAAAAGAGCTTGCCAAGTTGTCCTCTCCTATTGTTGTAAATGATGATGCTTGTGCTACTAACTCTATTACTTGTGAAGCATCCATTTTGAAGGAGAATGTTGAGCTACGGGCTCAACTTGAGGTGCTATCTAGCAATTATGGGAAATTGGAAGAAAGTCATGAAAAGCTCTCAAGCTCTCATGATGATCTTCTAGTATCCCATAGTGTGCTAAAGATAGCTCATGAGGCCATGATTGCCAAGGTAACATCTAGTGAGCCTCATGTGGATACTAGCACTACTTCCAGTCAAAATAGTATATTGCCATGTGCTAGTCCTTGTAATTCATCTACTCACAATGTTGGTAGATCTTGTGATGAATTGCTTTCCTTGCCTTGTTGCTCTAACGATGAAGCTTATACTTCCTCTAGTAGTTGTGTTGAGACTAACCATGTAGAGGAAATCAAAGAGCTCAAGGCCCAAGTCACTTCTTTGAAGAAAGACTTGGAATAGAGTCATCAAGGGAAATCCACACTCAACAATATCTTGAGCGTGCAAAAATCCCCAAATGACAAAGGTGGACTTGGATTCAACTCCAGTAAGAAGAATAAGTCCAAGATGAACAAAAAGAATGGCCAAGAACAAGTCAAGAATTTGGCCAAGATTGTTTGCTTCAAGTGCAAAGTAGAAGGGCATCATGTTAGATCTTGCCCATTGAAGAAGAAGGCCTTTAGTGTCAAGCAACAAGGGAAGAGGGCACAAGTTCAATCACATGCTCAACCTCAAGTTGAAGAAAGGCCTCTTCCCAAGAAGACTCAAGTTAATGCTTCTCAAGTTGAGAAATCAAGTGAGAAGAAAGTGAAGAGTAGACGTTGCTACCTATGCCGTGAGAAAGGTCACCTCGCTTCTTCATGCACTATTGGTAACTTATCCAACCCAATTATTATTGATGATGTCTATTCTCTTGGGAAGGATAAGGTTGGCAATGTGTTTGCCAAGTTTGTTGGTACTCAAAGTGGTGTCAAGAAAAGAACCATTTGGGTAGCCAAGCCTATTGTGACTAACCTCTTAGGACCCAACTCGGTTGGGGACCACCAAGCTCAAACTTGATCAATAGGTGTTGGTTGGAGGGCATTGGAGACTTGGCTACATTACGAAGAATTAAGGGGACTTCATCATTCTTATTGTCTCAAGCCAAGTCAATTGGATTATCAAGTTTCTATCTTATATCCAATGTGCCTCCTTGCGGTAACTTGTACTTAAATTGTTTACTTTGAAAGTTACTTGCCCCCCCCCTTGCATGTGTTTGGTTTTGTTCCTTGCATGTGTTTGTATAGGTTGTGCTTCCAACTTGCTTATCTTGAGCAATCAAGTATGTGTGTGTTGGTTTGCACATCATGTACATGTGTGTTGTGCGTTGAGCCTTTTGGCTTCTTGTTTGTATCCTAGTTGGCTCATGTGAGAGATTAATGGAACATACCATTTTGGGGGAGTGATGTGCTTTGTGCACCTCACATTCCTATAAATGTGTGTACATGAGGAATACCATCTAGTATTGACATTACAAGATTATCTAGTCGCTTGGTGGTATATCTCTCATGAGAAATTCAAATTCTAAATAGTCCATTAATTATCTCTTGTTTGTTCCTCTTATTGCCTCTTGTTAAGTTCTTATTGGTATCACATTATGGGGGAGTAATATGCTAAGTGCATATTACAAGCCTAGAGAATGTGTACATTTGAGATATTGTCACCTAGAATTGATATTGTAGATTATCTTGTTCCTAGGTGGCATGTTAGCTCTACAAGTTGCAATTTGCTTGTGTTTGGTGTGAAGATGATGTCGGATATCCTTGTTATCTACCACCGGGAATTATTTCCAAATACTTCTTGTCTTTGACAATTGGTAGTCTTATGTGTGGTAGAATTTGTTGATCATCCTTACATTGGCTTTTGTTTTACTTGCCTTTTCTCTTGCCAAGGTTTGTGTCAACTCCCGTGTCTTCCATACCACTTGTGGATCTTGTTTATTTCTTGTTCTTGTCTAGTGTTTTCTAGATATAGTGAAAGCGGTGACCCCACCTTGTGCATTTTGTATTCAAATACAAATCCTATATAATGCACAACTCGTGGGGGAGCTATTCTATTTTCTTTAGAACACTCTTCTTGTGATCCTTATCAAGTGTGTTTTGGTGGAAGGCAAGCCATTTCTTTTTGGTACTTTGTGCCATCATGAAACTTTGCTGAGAGCTTGGTTTGATTGGAACCATCCTCTCTTTGGGAGTTTGACATCTTTAGTTTAGTGTGTATCAATGGATATCTCATTCCTTGATGTATCTTTAATGATATCTTCCAAGTGATGATTTCTCCATTTGGTATCCTTTTCACTTGGCATTTCTTTGTCTTTTGGTTTCAGGTTTTGAAAGTCTTGAGCATGCATGTTTACTTCATGTATTTCATTTGGCATGCTTTCTTTCTTTGACTCAATATATAGCGGAAACTCCACCTAGTCTCAATTTGGATGAGATGTGCATGAAATTCATTATCATATCTATATGCACATATTTATGTGGAGTTTGTCCTATGTATTAGTGTTTCTAACTATTTGGTCCCGATGAGTTTGGGTACCATTTAGTTTGTGTTGTTCTTCTAGGAACTTTTGGAGATGCATTGGATGCTCGGCTCACTCTCAAGGAAGGTGTTGTCACCATGTGCATATTGGAGTCAAGCTAGGATGATCAATGAACTACTATCTACCTTCAATTGGTATCTACTACTTCCTTCCAATGATATCTCGAGTAACAAGTATCTATTCATGCTTTCCCTTCTTGCATTCAACCTTGTGTAGGTTGCATCTTGGCATGATATTCATTTCATATCTTGTGATACTTGTTTCCTTTCTCAAAGCATCCCAACGATGATCTCTTGTTGCTAGTTGTGATGTCTTTGATGGTTGTGTGATTGGACTTCATTTATATACAATAAGACCATATCTAGCCAAGTGCTATGCTTCCAAGCAAATATCTTATTGGTATATTTATGACTTCCTTGTGGATATCTTGTTCCTTCGTGTTGTAACTATTTCGGGTGTACATCCTTCTTTGTAGATATATATATCATCAAGATTTCGTCTACATAGAACCTTATACACTTGAGAGAAATTACATCTCTAGTTGATATCCTTTCTTTCCGTCCACCTGTCTTTCTTATGTTATTTCTTTGGTGGCTCCGTGAAAGCTTTTGCCTTGAGTGCGTGTCCTCTATCGTTGCATCTTGTTGCACTCTTGTGTGGTGAAGATTATTTTCCTCTTGCTTATCTTTACGAGGCTTTTGCCATCTTATTTGTTATCCGTCGTCTTGATGAGCCTCTCTTCGTCTATCTTCACCACGGGTTGTCACAAGCATAGGTTCTCTTATGCTTATTGTGAGCTTGTGAACCATATTGCTAGTTGTGTGTGGGAATGACATGCCTTGCACCGTGTATCTCATTCTTTCAAGACTATATTGATGCGTAATGCTCATCCGTACATTAGTCTTCTCTAATGCATTGCCTTGACTCACACACATCTTTTTGGTTGAGCCCATTCTTAAGTCGCCTCTGTTACATGTTGCTCAACCATGTGCTTGTTGCAATTCCTAGGCTTTGTTTCCCATATGCTCACTTGCACTGGATGTGAGTTTCTATTGATTTTGGGGAAGCTATGATCCTATTTTGTGCACTTTGTATTCAAATACAAAAATTCTTATGTGTGCACAAATCATGGGGAGCTTCTCTAGTTTCTTTAGAACACTCCTTTGCGCTTATCATAATTTCTTTATTCTTGTGGCATGTAGGATCATTGGTCTAGTTGGTTCAATTGATATCCGTTGATTGCTTGCTTCAATTGGTATCTTCTGATTGCTTGTGTCTCTCTTTGTTATGTCTTTGTGTCATATCTTTTTGTTGCAATCTTTGGGCCTCAATATAGTTTGTCTTCCTCCAAGTATTGGCAGTTGGATATGTGTATTGCATTCCACTCTTTTTGTTGAGAAATACACAGTTTATGGAGGAACACCTTTTATTTTGGCCTTCTTGCTCGGAACGCTCGAGATCTTGCTTCAATGCACCAACCTCCGCAGTCAGTGCGGCAGAGGTCAGCAGCGCAGCCTGCAAACCCATATTGACATAATTTTTAGCACCCCTGCGTATATCTTTTTAGATCCTCAGTCGGGCTTTTCTTTCCGAACACCGAACCGAGCATCAGGGGCTACTGTCTATGCGGTATTACATTACATAATTTTAACTTCTTATCTCAAAGCCTGTTAGAAGGCTGCTGCAGGCTTCGGTCAGCCTGCTCTTGGCGAGCTGAACCTTCTGAATCACCGCACTCATGATAGTGCGGTGTTCTTCCTCGATGGAAGTTCCTTTGAGCGCCTCCAACAAGTTGTCCGGCGCCTCCGGTTGGACGGGGGCCGCCGGTGCCACGGTCTTGCCCTTCTTGTGAAGGGGCTGCCCGCCGGACTCTGGAACCACTGCAGGTTCCGGCGTAGAGTCCGGCGCAAAGTCTGGGAGGCTGCCTTGTGGCGTTGCCGGAGCCTCCTCCTGATGGGTCCTTTCTCGGGACCCTACCTCGGCGTCCTCAGCGGCGCGAGGGGTGGAGGCGGTTGGGATAGAATCTACATCCGACGGAGCCAACGACCCGCTCGATGAAGCGGGGAGATCATCGTCGGCCGGACTGCAGGCAGTATGCGGCATTAGAAAGAGACTATGTGACATGAAAAGAAATTATAAATCATTTAGGAATCCGGATACTTACGATCTCGCTGGAGGCCTGGCCCTCGAGGGCCACTCTTCTTCGCCAACGTTGGCGTTAGCGGAGCTGTCCGGGGGAATAGTTCTTCCCCTCTTGGACCCTTCGGCCTCCCCTGTAGGGGAGGCCTTCCTTCTTCTCTCTCCCTCCTCTGGTGAAAGAACATGCGGTGCCCCCATGTTTGGTTTTGGTAATTGATGACAATCTCTATGGACTAATGGTTGTCTTGAGTTATATTTGAAGGATTTGTCCATAGGCTTTTCTTGAAGTCCATGTGTTGGTTTCAAGGAGTTTATGAGTTGTCCAAGGTGCTATTAAGGAATTATCCAAAGATTGGTCATGCGAGTGTTGAGCTTATTGCAAGCATGTCTTGAATAAGAAGGTTGTGTGATCATTCATGTTTACCTTCAATGCATCATCCAAATGAAGAGAGTTTCAAAGATTCAAGGTTGATCAAGACTAAGTCAATAGTGAATCAAGTTGATTAACTCACAAAGAGTATAAGATGTACCGAGAGGGATCAAGTGATCCCATGGTATGGTAAGCATTGTCCATTGCACTTTGTGTACTAACCCATGGTCTATGTGAGAGTTCTATGTGGGGTTAGGTACGTATCCATGGGCTTGGATAAAGAGGAAGATATCATACAACCCATGGAAAGGATGACATCAAGTGGTGATCGTCATCAAGATTGCCGTGTGCAAGTTCAAGTGGAGCATCACGAAGAGATCAAGTGCTTGAATCTTTCCATCCATTGTGGTGTCAATGGACTTGTGAAGATGAGCCGAAGAGTGGCTCACCCATAGTGGACTATGGGGGAGCAATCATCTAGTCTTCATCGAGCCAACACAATCAAGAAAGGTGGTCCAACTTGAGGGAGTGAAGATCGTCATCATCTAGCTCAAGTGGACCATGTGCAAGGCAAAGGTTTGCCCTTGATAGGTTTTCTATTTTACCGGTCTCATGGTAGTTGTGGGAGACCGGGTTATAGGATCGATTGCCGTACTATCAAGGGGGGCTCTTGATGAGTTGCTAGATCGTATCATTCGTAGAGAGCTCAAACCATTACATCCTTGCATCATGTTTCTTGGTTCTTGTTTGATTCTCTTTGTGAGTCTTAGAGCTTATGGTCATCTTGATGACAAGCTTGAGTTCATCAGCGGAGTTAGCATCGTCTTCTATGATGTTTTCGGTGCTGGAGGTTTTACCGGTCTTATCCGAGGAAGGGTTCTCACCATTTTCTTATGGGCCTTTTCTAAGTTGCTTCTTATTGATATTTATTTTAAGATTATGTTAGCCCTTGTCTCTAGCTTTCCAACAAACTTGGTTTCATCGAATTCGGAGTCCGTTTGCAAAAGTTGTGGCTGTTTTGGTGAAGGCTGCAGCGGTACTACCGCGACTAGAGCGGATGTAATTTTTTACTACCGCGGCTCCTGAGCGGTACTACCTCTCCAGAGCAGTACTACCGTGGCTCCTAAGCGGTAGTACCGCCCCGGACCAAAAACTCGTGTTTTCTCTCTCGTTTGGGCTGTTTTGAGCGTGCTAAGCGGTAGTGTCGGGGGTTGGATGCAACATATGCCAACGGGTGGCTTATCATGGTGGGGGCGAGTAGAACGTCGCCGGTGCCTGGAAACGGGATGAGGCGAAGACATGCACGCCGGCGAATCTTACCCAGCTTCGGGGCTCTCCGAGGAGATAACACCCCTACTGCTGCTCTGCGGGGTCTCCGCATGATCACTATGGTGCGATAGTACAATGGTGCTCCTCGAGCTGTGTGGAGGTAGGGAGGAGCAAGGCTAGCTCTTTCCCCTCTGCTATGTGTCTAAACCTATCCAGGGCCGAACCCTTTGCATGGGTGCCCCGGGGGGTTTATATAGGCCTACCCCCCGGGGGTACAATGGTAATCCGACTGGGCATGGCCCCCAGTCGTCAGTCTCTCTTGCAGCCGCCTTCCCTGCCGGCCACGGGGCCCCATTGGCGGGCCCATGACAAAGCGTAACACTGTGCAGTGCCCATGATGACGCAGGCGTGGTCACGGGGTCGTGGGAACAGTGCCGCCGTCTATCAGGCGATCACTGTCGCCACTCCCCGTCCAATCTGGTTTATGGCTTGTGGGGCCCCGGCTGGGAGGTGGCCGACTCTGGGGAGGCCGACTCCCGTAGGGCCGTCTTCGGACTCTCCGGCCGTCTTCTTCTATCTCACTGACGGGGGGCCCGGCGATCTCTGGGCCGTACGCGCCGCCATCGTGGGCACAGTGTCTCGTGCACTGTGGCTGAGGTTAAGGGAGGCATGGAAACAGTGTCGCGCCTTACCGGAGATCTCCTGGTGACGCGGCTCACTGTAGCCATGCCTTCTTCCCGTGGGTCCGAGGGGACAGCCACGATGGGGCTGTACCCCGCATCGGTCTTCGTGAAAGGTCGCGGGCCGACTCTCACGGTCGGCCCCTTGAGAGGTCGCAAGCCCGGAGTCGGCTTGTTTCAGAGTCGCCATCTGAGGACTCTGCTTCTTCGAAGGTCGCCAGCTGGGACTCGGCCTTCTCGAAGGTCGCCCGCTGGGACTCGGCCTTCTCGAAGGTCGCCAGCTGGGACTCGGCCTTCCCGAAGGTCGCCAAGCTGGGACTCGGCTGAGGGGCGCGGCCTGCCCCGATGTCTTGAAAGATCTTGGGTCCTGGGTCAGCCTACCCATGGCCCATTACTCCGATAGTAGTCCCCGAAGCTGGCGAAGCCCGGCGGGCGCCGCCTCGTGGGGCTTCGGCAGTTTCAGTCTCTGCGGTGCCGACTCTGGGATTCGGCTGCTGCGGCTTCGGGCCGCCTCGCTGGAGTTGGCCTGGCCCCGTGAGGGGCCACCGCTCGCAAGTCGTGGCGGGAAACCGGCGGCGTATCGGCTACGCCTCCCTGCCATCTATGAGACGGTCCTATCGTGTGACGCCACGTGGAGGCGATAGCCTGCCTGCCGCAGCGTGGCGGGGCGGACGGGCCGCCAGAGAAACCCGCCATTACGCGCCTCGGCTCCCGGCGGATCCGCTGCGGCGAGGAGGTTGGCATCCCCGTGGTTCTGCGGGCGATAACCGTGGGGAGTTATCGTGGGCGTCGTGGGGTCGTGGGCACACTTAATCCCCACGTCACCCCCTCGGCTTCTTAGCCCGCTGGGCTATAAATAGGCAGAGGGGGAGCGGCGGCATAGCACGCGCACTCCCTCCCCCGCTTTCTTGCCTTTCTTCTTCCTTCGCCCCGCTCCGTCGCTTTCTTCCTCGCCGACGATGAGCTCTTCCTCCGCCGCGCCCCCCGTCTCGCGCTCCGGCGAATGGGATGGCTCGGACGTGGATGCGGAGGACATCGAGTTCCTTCGCCGAACCCGCCGCCTCCCGAGCGCGGATTTGGTGCAGGCCCGCCTGTCTTGCGGCGGGAGAGATCCGGCCAGCGCCCGGCGGCGGCGCGGGTCATCTTCCGCTCGCATCTCATGCGCGGGATGGGGCTCCCGGCGAGCGGGTTCCTCCCCTCGTTCCTCGAGTTGTACAACTTGCAGCCGCACCACCTCACCCCAAATGCGGTGGTGCTTCTCTCCGCCTTCGCCACCCTGTGCGAGGGCTACATCGGCGTTCTCCCCACCCTCGAGCTGTGGGGGGAGTTCTTCTCTTCGAAGCTCGGCACTCAGGCTGCCGGCACGCCGTCGCAGTGCGGCACCTACATCGCGTCGCGGCGCACGACGGCCGACAACCCCTTTCCGCCCATCCCGCTGGTGAAGTCGGTGAAGATGTGGCAGAAGACGTACTTATACGTGAAGAACGTCTCCACTAACGGCGACTGGGTCAACTTGCCGCCCTTCGACCCCGAGCCGCTGACTGGCCGGCCGCCCAGCTGGTCCCATCGGTCGAAATCGCTTCGCCCTCGGTCGGCGCCGTGGCGCCTCGAATCATGAGCGCGATCGGAGGGGCTCGTCGCCTCCGATCTCCTGGCGCGCCGTGGCGCGCCGGTACTTCGCTCAAGGCGGCCCCACCTCATCATCGGATGAGCGGCCGACCTGATCAAGCGGCTGTGCATCAAGGACATGCCGCATGGAGAAGTGGCGAACATGGTGAACCTCATCGCCCACAGCAAGTTCACGGACGAGTGGCAGTTCGGCAAGGAGCCGTACTCGCGTGACAACCCTCCGCCAGTGGTAAGTTGCTTCCGTCTATATTTCAATCTTGCTTGCATCCGACTTTGAGCTCTGATTTTGTTGGCATTTTTGAGCAGAACCCTCTCACGGCGCCCCCTGCCGGCGCCTCGAGGGAGCCGCGTGAGTACGTCCCTGACCGCGAGGTCAGCGACATCGACGACCCCGACTTGGGGCAGCGGCTGGAGGCCGGCGCCGGCGGGGAGGAAGAGGACGGCGGCCTCAGACCGTCGGCGACCTTCGCCGACTGGCCCGAGGGTGACATCGACGCGGAAGTCATCCCACGCCGCCAACCAAGAGCCGGCCCCTCCAGCTAGGCCGGCGCAAAAAGGCGTCACGCCGGGCCGAGTGCGCCCGGCGGCAGGCCGAAGAAGCCCAGGGGGACCGCCGCCGCGACCAAGCGGGAGGAGGCGGCCGCGAAGGCCAACCGCTTCCGGAAGGAAGTGAAAAGGCCGCCGCTTGTTTCTTCGTAAGTCTCTTACCCTTTGTTTTTTTTCTGACTTTGCTTGAGTCTTTCTGACTTTCCCCCCCTCCTTCTCCAGCGCCCCCCTTTCCCTTGAGAGGGCCGCCGTGCCCTCCGTCATGGGGTCGGGGGCGACGTCCGCCAATACGCGGCGGGTTGATCCTGCCGCCGACCTCCGAGGCGGCAGCACGCAGGCAGCGGGAGAAGCGCGAGGAGGAGGAGGCCGACCGCCTGGAGAAGGCGCAGGCCGAGAAGGCGGCCGCCAACGCCCAGCGGCATCTGGAGGAGGCCGTGGCCGTGGCCGCGGCGAAGCGGGACGCTGAGGAGGCCGTTCGTCGCCGAGCGGCGATGCTCGTTCCTCCGCTGTCCTCAGCGCCGCCGCCCCCCGAGTTCACGGGGCAGACCGGGGAGGTCGGCACCGCAAACCCTCTCGCGGAGGATGGTGACGAGGCCTCGGGCTCGGACACCCACGCGCCGCCTCCGCCACCTCCGCCGCCTCCGTCTTTGAGGCCGCACGGCAAGCAGCTAGTGGACCCGCAGGATCCGCCGACTGCGGACGATGCCGACGCGCAGCTGCTCCTCCAGGTCGCCGTGCCGACACGTCGCCGGGTCGAGAGGACGAGCTCCGCGCCATGGCTTCGGAGGCCAGCGTCGCCCGGCATAGCCAACACAGGCGCCGAGGCCTCGATTGCGCGCCCACCGGCTGGGTGCGCTGGCGGCACCGGCCCGCTGAACCAGCGCTTCGGGCGTCCAGTCAAGCTGCGCCAGGCGGCGCCCTCAACTCTACACCAAGGCGCATCTGGCCTGCGGTCCTCTCCGTCCGGTATGCTTTGTTTTCCTTTTAATCTCTTGTCTCTTTACGTGAGGCGCGCGCAGCCTCCACCTGAAGTGTAATCCCGAGTTGGTCGGCTCTGAGAAGGCGGCTCGGAACTCCTTCTAGCGACTCGAAGGCTGACTTTGCTTTGCGGCCTTGCAGGAGTACCACAACCTCCAGCTACGCCTTCAACCGCAGCGTTGAGGAGCTGAGAGCGGACCGCCCGATCTGGCGGAAAGTCGAGGTGAGCGGATTCTTCCTTCTTTGCGGGCGCGCTGGCGCACCAGGGCTATAGTCCCGAGATTGGGCCGACTGTTGGCGGTCGGGCGGATCTCTCCGCGACTTCTTCCTTCTTTCTTCTCCAAGGTAGGCTTGCTACCATGCCTGTAATCCCAGATTCGGGCGATGCTGAGCGATCGGGCGGATCTCCAGCGACCTCCCTTGTTGACGATGCTTTGTCTTTCTTTGAGCTTCAGACGCCAATGCCGCCCTTCAAGGGCAGCTGGACGAGGCCAATACCGCCCGTCGCACTAAGGAGGAGGAGTGCGACAAGCTCACTCGAGAGCGCGACCTTCTGGCGACGCAGCTGGCCGAGCAGAAGGACCTGCTTCGGAAAGCACAGGAGGATGCCAAGTCGCGGGAAGAGGCCCTCCTAGCCGAGTTCGCGATGGAGCGGGCCGCCTGGACCGACCGTAAGGCGATGCTGACCTCCAGCTATCACGAGCTCGAGGACATCGTCGATGGTAACTCCTGGCTTCTCTTCTTTGGTCTTTCGACTCGTGTGGACTGTCTTGGTTTTTCTAATGTCTCCTTTTCTTGTCTTTGGCGAGACTTCTTTCCTGGCCACTCACAGGCCGTCCACAGCCAGCCATCGAGGCGGATCGGGAGGAGGCGGAGGCGCTTGAAGTGATCGCCGCCGCGCCCCGAACCATTGTGAGCAGCTCTTGAGCATCGGGGCTCGCCGCCCCGCCCCACCGTTTGATCGTTGTCTTCAGCGCCCGCCCTAAGTCGTTGCCGCCACATGGCGGAGGTGCGGCTCTTCGCACCGCCATCGGACGGCCGGCTCGGCTGGAGGTTGCCGTCGGTCACATCGAAGCTTGGAGGGCTCCTCGGCCGTCGTGCGAACGCCGGGCCTGAGTTCGTCAAGGGTGGTACCACAGGCTGGACCTGGACCGCTGGCAGCGTTCGGTCGAGGCCTAGGCGAGTTTGGGGCCGTGGAAGCGCCCTTGTCGGCCTTGGCGGCCATCGCCAGTACCACGGACACCAGTGTCTTTGTGCCCGGCGGACCGCCCGGCGAGGAGGTTCCGCCAGTGGTTGGGATGCACCAGTGCGAGAGGACTCGGCGGAGGTGATCGGCTCCAGCACCGAGGGGGAGGGCGAGTCGGAGGACGGAGGCGAGGAGGAGGAGCCAGAACACGAAGCAGGCGGCCAGCCTCAGCCTGATCGTGCCTCCAGCAACGAGCCTCGGAAAGACGAGGCGACCGTCGCTGAAGGCGACCAAGCCGAGACCGCCCAGCCGACTGCCCCGACGTCCGACGCCGCCGCCGCCTCCGGCCCTCCGGCTCCGGAGGCCGCCCCCTAGAGTGCATCAGCTTTACCTGTCTCTTTTGTTCTTTTAAAAACTTGTCAGTTGCGAACAATTCCACCCGCGGGGTGTATTCGGCCAAGGGCCTTATGTACATATTTATCGAGTTTCCGCCTTTCCTTGCTTTGGCTCTTTAGACTGTTTTCCTTTGCCGCCTTCCTTCGGTTGCCGCCTTGCCAACTGGGCAGCCGCTCTGCAGACTGCCGCCGGGTCAAGCGCTCGGCTACTTTAGGGAGGCAAGTACTTAGTCGTTTAGAACGCCGTAGCAAGTTTGGCTGGAGATCGACAGGCCGACTCTCGAAAGTCGGCCGTCTTTGAAAAGGTTGAAACTATGAGTCGGCTGCTTGCGAGTCGGCTCAGTAGCGGGAAACTGGGAGCCGGCTTGGGCTATGCGTAGCTCTTAAGTCCTTAGCCGTTTTTCATGTGTGCGCTCGCTCTTTCTATCCCCGTTTACCGGCGATGCGCTCTGCGAGCTGCGGCTTTCCGTAGGAGACGGCTTTGAGCGCAGCACATTACTTGTCTGACCTCAGGGAGCATTTCATAGCACAAGGCGGCGAGTCCCCGGGCCGACTGGTCGGACCCGGTGCCAGACAGTATGATAAAGAAGGAGAAAGTGTTTTGGAAACGAGATCGATATCATACAGATAATCAAAAAGGCAGTGCCCGAGATCGTCCCGGGGGGCCTAAGGTCTTAGTACTTAATACAAAAAGGGGGTAGCGTGATACATACTGCATCAACTGTAAAATCTTCGAAGAAGATTTGCATTCCACGGGCGCTCTGTCTCCTTGCCGGAGTCGTCCCTATTGCGTGCTCGAGGCTTCTGAGCATTGATCAAATAGTAGGCGTCGTTCCTAGCACCTTGCGATGATGAAGGACCTTCCCAAAGGTCGCGACAACTTGTCTTGGCGGCTGTTCTCACGAATCAGCGGAGCACAAATCGCCCTCTTGAAATGATCTTGGCTTGACCTTGCGGTTGTAGTATCGCCGCAGACTCTGCTGGTAGATGCTGGACCGGTGAGTGCCAACAGCCGGCCCTCCTCCGGCAGGTCGATGCCGTCTTGGCGCTTCTTGACCTCCTCTTGGTGTACATAGAGACTTCGTGGAAGTCGGCTGTATATCCGTCGGGATGGCAACCCGGCACGTGAAGCGAGGAAAAACGGCGTGAAGCGGTTGATCTGTTCGGTGTTGTCGCGAGGCTCGGAGGGCGGCGGCAGCTCTTCCACCCAACAGCTGGCGGCGCTCGAGTGGTTCGACCAATCAAGGCTTGATGCGGACAGGATGAGCCGTTGGCTCGTTCCACCTAGCCGTTTATTGCGGATGGGCAGCGGGCGCTAGGTCGGTCGGATGCCTGCGTCGGCGAAAGCGAGCCAAAGCGCCTTTAAGCGAAGTTGGTGCCGTTATGCGTGATGATGCTATGCGGTATGCCGTACCGCACCGTAATGTCGGCAATGAAGGTCCTCTTGTGGGCCGTTTAATTTCTTGATGGGCTTTGCTTCTACCCACATGGTGAACTTGTCCCGCTGCGACGAGCAAATGAGTCGAGCCGTCTCGGGCCGTCTTGAAAAGTCCCACCATGTCGGCCCCAAAGCTGCGAAGGGCGAGCGATGGGGATTGTCTTGATGTAGAAGCGGTGAAGGGGCTTGGAGCGGAACACACAGCACCTTGCACTTCTTGACTAGTTCTTTAGCTTCTTCGAGGCGGTCGGCCAAAAGAAACCGTCTTGAAAGGCTTTGGCCTGGCGCCCTCGAGGCCGCATGGTGACCACACTCACCTGATGGATGTCTTTGAGGATCGCTTGGCCTGCTTTCGATTCTCACTTGGCTGGTGGACACCAGTGACGCTGCGTCTGACTAACTCTCTGTTGACTATGGTGTAGGCTGCCGCTCGGCGTTGTACTTGCCGAGCCAGAGTCTCATCTGTAGGTAACTCCTTGTTTACTAGGAACTTGAGGATGGGCTGCGCCCATGAAGGTGCTGCTATCTCTTCAACTGCCACCACAGCAACTTGGACGAGGGCGGCTGGGCTGGGAGGCGGCGGGTTGGACTCTGCTGCCGCTTGCTGAATTGAGGAATCTCTGGGCGGTGAGGGCAGCTCTGGGCCGACCAGCGCAGTCCCGGGTCGAACTCTGAAGTCTCGGACCGACCGGCCGCAGTTCCGGAACCCGGCCAGCGCGGATCCACAGGCCGACTCAGATGCCGATCCCAGATCCCAGCCCGATCCCGACCAGCGCAGCGATCCCAGACCGTGTGGTTTCTTGAGGTCGCTTGTTGGGGTCTTGAGTCGGATCCGACTATCTCGGGAGCTGGCACGAAAATGGAGTCGGATTCGGTGAAGGCTTGATAGGCGGCGAGGAGGCGAAGGGTGGCGCGGAAGGTATCGCTGGCGAGTGGAGCCGACTTCGCGCCAATGCATCTGCTTGATCGTTATCGTTTCTTGATGCGTGGAGGAATTCGCATCCTTCAAAATATCCGCTGAGTTGCTGCACCAAGAATCGGTAGCTTGCCATGTTTGCGTCTTTGGCGTCGATCGCGGATATTCTTGAACCACCAAGTCGAGTCGCCATAGCAGGGATCCGGCGAATGCGAGTTCTTTAACAGCGGAGCCCATGGATGGCGCTTCATATTGGCGGCGTTGTTGGGCGGCGAAGTGGATTTGCAGCATGTATTTGAGCTTGTCGCCCTTGGGGAGGTGAGGGCGGCGCGGCTCCAAGGCGGGCGCATCTTGGAGCCGCGAATGTAATCGCCAATGAGTAGAGTCGGTAGCGGCAAGTATTGAGTCTCGGCCCGGTCGGCGAGAAGTCGGCTGCGCCTGCGACTTGATGGCGGTCGAGGTTGGTAGTAGATGGTGTAGGGAGCGGATCGATAGCCCACTTGGCCACTCGGCGGAAGCATCTCGACTTCCGATGATTTGTGGCGGGCGGTGTGAACCACGGTGATAGGATGCTCTTGAAAGTAAGGCTTCAACTTCTTGGCGGCAAAATGCCGCGCCGTAGCACATCTTCGGTAGTGAGGTAGTTACGCTTGGAGGTCGTGAGCACCTCGCTCGGGTAATATCTTGGTCTCGGACGGGGCGCCTGCCTTCCTCCTTGCGCTCGACTACAATAAGCTGTCTTGACTACCCGGTGGTGGCGGCGATGTACAAAGCATGGGCTCTTTGGGAGTCGGAGCCGCCAACACGGAGGAGTCGCCACATCTTCTTGATTGGAGAAATGCCTCATTTGCCTTGTGGTTCCACTCAAAAAAGTGGTCTTCTTCATCAATTGATACAGCGGCGAGCTTTCTCCCAATGCCGGTGATGTATCGGCTTATTGAAGCTAAGCAGCGGTGAACTTACGCACATCAACGATCGGCTGGGGACCTCCATTCTCTCAATGGCCTTGATCTTCCGCGAGGTTGCACTCTATGCGCGTTCGGAACCCGAGAAAACCAAGGAGCTGGCGGTGGGACTCGAACACGCACTTCTCTGGATTGAGCTTGATCTGGAATGGCGCAGATTCTCAAAGGTCTCTTTGAGATCCTCTATGGCGTCCACGCTTCTCTGTCTTTACCACCACATCATCCACATAAACATGGGCGTTCTGCCGAGTTGCTTGAGGAGGCATTTCTGCATCTGGCGCTGAAAGGTGGCGCGGCATTCCTCAAGCGAGCGTCATCGTCGGTGCGAAGGCTCAAGCGGCGTGATGAATGCGGTCTTGATCTGTCTGCTGGATTCAGCTTGATCGGTGATATCCGAGTATGCATCAAAAGCTCAACAGCTCACATCCGGCGATGGAGTCTATCACTGATCAATCCTTGGCGAAACAAGCGGATCTTCGGGCGAGGCTTTGTTGAGGCTGGTGTTGTCGATGCACATCCGCCCTTGCTTGTTCTTCTTGATGCCAGCACAGGGTTGGCCAACCATTAGGGAAAAACACCTCCATGATGAAGCGGCTGCCGGGGCGGGCTATCTCTTCTCCTACTACTCTTCTTTTCTCTTGATAGGCGGCGCCAAGGCTGCTGGCGGGCTTCACATCCGGCACGACATGTAGCTTGTGCTCGGCCCGAATTCCGTCGGTACACTGGCATGTCCTTGGGGACCAGCGAAGATGTCGATTCTCACGGAGGAAATCGGCGAGCTCGCTTCCTATTCTTGACAAGGCGGTGCCCATGATAGCGTACCTCTCTGGGTGCTCGGGTCCAAGGGTATCTTCTTGGTCTCTTTAGCGGCTTGAATGATCCCTCTGCCTCCGACTCCTTGGGGTGGGCGACATCTCCGGCTGCCGCAGCCATCGCCTGACTGCGATCAAGGAGCAGCTTCTCGGCTGCGATCACCAAAGACTCGGCCAGCCGGCAGCTCTCGGCATGTGAGCGGACGACTTCTTATGTCGCGGCAATGGTCGGGATCCCCTTAGAGTCAGCATCTTCATCTTGAGGTAGGCGTGGTGGGAACCGCCATGAATTTGGCGAGCAGGCCGACCTAGCAGCGCGTGGTGCGGCTCTCCAAATCCACCACCTCGAACCAGATCGGCTCTCGGCGGAAGTGATCTTTGTCTCCGAAGAGGATGTCTATCGGGATCTTGCCAATCGGCCGAGCAGGAGAGGCAGTGCGATTCCATGGAACACGTGCGGCTGCTCTGCGGCTGCCTCCGCTGATTCGAGCTTCTCCATGGTATCCTTATGCGGGATGTTTATCTTTTTGCCTCCGTCTATCGGGACCCGCGAAAGCAGGCGGCCCGCCTATCCGTGGCCAAGGTTGCTCCAAGAACCAAAGCGTAGAGCCGGGCTCGGCATCACCTCTGGGTGATCTGCCCGACTCGGTGATAGGCTTCTCGGACCAATGCATGAACTCGGGGAGCCTGCGCCCGCTGCGTTGACTTCTTCTTGCTGTTGGCGCTTTCTTTGCGCCGATCGTCGGCGGTGGTGAATACTCGTATGCTCCGTGCTCTTGAGAACTTCGTCTTGGACCCGCGCCGGTGGCGAGCCGCCCGGCTGCGGAGGTGGCGGCGGCCTGCGGCGGCGGGGGCGAGCCGTCTCCTTGGCGATCTGACGAGCGGTGGCACTACGGTGGTGTGGTTTGGCGGCCAGGCGCGGCTGTGAAACTTGCAGGACCATCCAGTCTGCTCATAAGGAAAGCGGCAACCAATTGGACTTGCCGCCCTTACGCGCTTGGCGGAGCTGCCCTCCGGTTGCTGATCTTCTACGCTGCGACACTGCCATTTGTTGGAAGTCGGTACGTGGGGCTTTACACTTGTTGTCATTACATTCTTTGTCGTCGGTGGCGTCTCGGCGGCGTTAAAAACCTAAGGGTCACTTTGCGGCAGCGCGTTGACTTGGATCTCCGTCTTCATAGAAATTCGGCCGTGGCGTGCTTATGCTGCTATGACTAGCGGTTAAATCGAGGTTTAGGGCTCGTCGCGAAGGAGCTTGTGCTTGAGGAGGTGCCCTCTCGGCACCCGGCGTAAAAATACTCAATGGCCTGCACCTCGTGCACACCCTCGTGGGAGTTTTGGAGCTTGCCCGGTAGCGTGAGATAGTCGTAGCGTCGATTCCTCGGGGCCTTGCGCTGGGGAAGGCTGGCGGCGGCTTGGGAAGTCGCTTATGCGTGCTGGTGAAGTTGCGGATGAAGGCTTGGTGAAGTCGACCCAGCTGTTGATCTTTGCGGGGCTTGGGCTGTTCAGCCATGTCCGGGCCGTGCCACAGGCATGAGGAACATACTTTCTGGCGACCGCTTGTTGCCGTTGGTGGCGTTGGCGGCGTGGGTAGTCTATCGGCCAATCCTCGGCTTCCGCGGGCCGTTGTACTTAGGCGTATCTCGAGGGCGTGAACCCCTTGGGAAGGGCTCGTCTACGATCTGAGGGCCCAAAAGCAAAGGCGGACCCAGCTCGTCTTCTTCTTCTAGCCGAGATACGTGGAGTCGGTCGATCCGGTGGCGGGCATCGTTCTCTCCGACTCCCTCTCGGCGACCAAAGCGATCTCCGAAAGTCGGATGCTCAACGGCGGCGGAGACTTCGCCCGTTCTCTTGAGGCGGGGAGGCGGATAATCGTCTCGCGCTCCACTACTCTGGGCGGCCATCTTGGTGGCGCTTCGATGGAAATCTGAGTCCGGTGTGGCTGGCAGCGGCTCCTTCTCTTTCCTCCCGCGGACTCCGCGATCGGCGTCCGGGAGGTCGCGCCATATGATCTCGGCGAGGGTAAGTCGTCATTCTGCTGCTGCTGCGCGTCGGCGCGCCGCCTGCCGCGTTCTGCGCGGCAAGCTGCGTCGAGCTGCTGAACTTCGCTCCGTCATTACAGGCGCTCTTCGCCGAGTTCCTTAGCTCCTCGGTGCGCGCTTGGCGGCGCGGATATTCTCGCGAGGTGGCGTGCAGGCGCTTTGCTCCGAATAGATCGGCGGCAGCGCGCCTCTCGGACCACACCGAGGCGGCTCGGCCCGATCGGGCCGGCGAAACCGCCCACCGCGGTCCATCTCGCGTTGATATGCGCGGACAAGCGTCTCATGCTTGCCAACTTCTTGGCGCCTTCAATGAGCTGGCGGTGCTCTTCCAGCATCTGCGTCCGCGTCCTCACAGGGGCGCGGGCCGAGTCTGCGAGGCGCGGCGGCGGGTCTGGCGTTTTCACGGAGTGCTCGCCGTGGCGATGACAAGCACCTCCGTGGCGGCACTTCCGTCGCTCTCCTCGTCTGAGCGGCTCGTCGTAAACCACCGTTGGTGAGAGCGTATCAAGCGTCTGGCGTCGAGTCGACCAGCGCCGGGTCGGAGGAGCCTACGGACTCCAAGTCTATGGCGGGCTCGCGGCGACTTGAAGTTGGTCGAGAGGCCGCGAAGGCTCTCGGGACCACCAGCGCTGCGCTTCGGCGCGAGCTCGTCGGGCGCACCTCACGATGAGTTGGCGAGCCGCTCGCCCGCCTGGCTAACCGGCGCCCAGCGCAGCGTCGTCTGAACTCCATCCGGCGATCCGGGCTGGCTCGCTTCGCCCGAGGAAGAGGTTCCGTCGAGCAGATCTCCGGACGGCGGTGCACCTCGCCCGGTGGGCGCCAAATGTCGAGGTTGGATCGACATATGCCAGCGGGTGGCTTATCATGGTGGGGCGAGTAGAGCGTCGCGGTGCACAGAAGCGGGATGGCGAACATGCGCGGCGAATCTTACCCGGCTTGGGGCTCTCGAGATAACACCCCTCTTGCTGCTCTGCGGGGTCTCCGCGCAGATCACTATGGTGCGATAGTACAATGGTGCTCCTCGAGCTGTGTGGAGGTAGGGAGGAGCAAGGCTAGCTCTTTCCCTACGCTATGTGTCTAAACCTATCGGGGCGAACCCTTTGCATGGGTGCCGGGGGTTTATATAGGCCTACCCGAGGTACAATGGTAATCCGTGCTGGCGTGGCCCCGATCGTCGATCTCTCTTGCGGCCGCCTTCCTGCGGCCACGGGGCCCGCCATTGGCGGGCCCATGAACAAACGAAACGGTGTGCTGATGCCCTTGATGATCTGGCGTGGTCGCGAAGTGCGTGGAACGGTGCGCCGTCTATCGAGCGATCACTATCGCCACTCCCGTCAATCGATTTATGGCTTGTGGGGCCCGGTGGGTGGCCGACTGCAGGAGGCCGACTCCCGTAGGGCCGTCTTCGGACTCTCGGCCCTCTTCTTCTATCTCGCGGCGGGGGCCGGCGATCTCTGGGCGTCTGCGCCCGCCATCGTGAGCCTGATGTCTCGTGCTTTGTGGCTGAGGTTAAGGAGGCATGGCAATAGTGCAGCGCCTTCGGAGATCTCTGGTGGCGCTGCTCACTTTGTAGCCATGTCTCCTTCCCGTGGGTCAAGGGACAGCCACGATGGGGCTGTACCCGCATCGATCTTCGTGAAGGTCGGCGGGCCGACTCTCACGGTCGGCCCCTTGAGAGGTCATAAGCCAGGAGTCGGCTTGTTTCAGAGTCGCCATCTGAGGACTCTGCTTCTTCGAAGGTCGCCAGCTGGGACTCGGCCTTCTCGAAGGTCGCCCGCTGGGACTCGGCCTTCTCGAAGGTCGCCAGCTGGGACTCGGCCTTCCCGAAGGTCGCCAAGCTGGGACTCGGCTGAGGGGAGCGGCCTGCCCCGATGTCTTGAAAGATCTTGGGTCATGGGTCAGCCTACCCATGGCCCATTACTCCGACAGGTAGTACCGCTCCTCCAAGCGGTAGTACCGCTTGTGCACGACCTGAGCACATAACGGTTGGATTCGGGAGGTCCTATAAAAGGGAGTCTTCTTCCCCATTGAACCTTATCCTTTGAGCTCGTGTTCTTCCCCATTGTTGACCTTCTTGAGCTTGCTAACTCTCAATCCCTCCATGGATTCTTGCTAGTTTTGAGGGAAAAGAGAGAGATCTAGATCCACATTCACCAATCACTTTCTCCTTTTTGTGAGGGAACCCTTTGGATCTAGATCTTGGAGTTCTTCATGTTCTTCTTTTGTTCTTCCTCTCATTTTCCTCCCTAGCATTAGTTGCTTTGGTGGGATTTGGGAGAAAGGACTTAGAACTCCGTGTGCTCTTGCCATTGCATTTGGTGCATCGATTTGAGTTCTCCACGGTGATACGTGCAAGTGAAGTTTGAGAAGCTTATTACTCTTGGGTGCTTGGTGCCCTTGAGCTTGTTCCTCTTGGGTGCTTAGGCGCCCTAGATGGTTAGTGGTGTTAGAGCTCAATGATTGTGGTGTAAAGCTCGGGCAGCGTCGGGGTCTCAATTAGGTTGTGGAGATTGCCCGAGCAATTTGTGGTACAGTGACCGCCCCCAAGGGTTGCCAAAGTGTCTGGGTTCGGTGACCGCCCCAAGGGTCGCCATTTATGCAGGTTGGTGACCGCCCTCAAGGGTCTGAGGAGTCTGGATTAGGGGTGTCCGGACAGCGGACTATCATCGTCGCCGGACTCCAAGACTCTGAAGATACAAGATTGAATACTCCGTCCCGTGTCCGGATGGGACTTTCCTTGGCGTGGAAGGCAAGCTTGGCGATCTGGATATGTAGATCTCCTACCGTTATGGCTGACTACTGTGTAACCCTAGCCTCCTCCGGTGTCTATATAAACCGGAGGATTTAGTCCGTGGGGCGACATACATTACAACAATCATACGATAGGCTAGCTTCTAGGGTTTAGCCTCCTCGATCTCGTGGTAGATCAACTCTTGTACTACCCATATCATCAATATTAATCAAGCGGGGCGTGGGTTTTACCTCCATCGAGAGGGCCCGAACACAGGTAAACATTGTGTCCCTCATCTCCTATTACCATCCGCCTAGGCGCACAGTTCGGGACCCCCTACCGAGATCCGCCGGTTCGACACCGACATTGGTGCTTTCATTGAGAGTTCCTCGTAGCCAAATGCCCGATAGGCTCGATGGCATCTTCAACCAACAACGCTGTCGGGGTGAGACTTTTCTCCCCGGACCAGATCTTCGTATTCAGCGGCCGCCTTTGCGGGCTAATTCACTTGGCCATCTGGAGCAGATCAAAGCTCGCCCCTGGCCGTCGGGTCGATTAACCCTAAACTTCATGGCGGCGTCGCGGGGACTTGATCTTCAATGGATTCGAGCCCACGGCCGGCCTTACTGCTTTATCCTGACACCAGGCATGATCTAGCTCTGCCGCGAACAGCGCCTTGGTAGCGCACATGAATCCGCTTGGCTATCGGTCGAGCCAATCGCCGGATCGAGATCGGTGGGTAGAGCGCCGCCTCGGGGCTTCAACTTCCACAGCGATGGAGCCAAACACCAATCTTGTCCCTGCGGAACTTCGTGATTCCGAGTGCGAACTCCTTGCGGACTCGAACCTCCACGCCCTACCAATCAATTGGATTAGGCGCGGTTATAAATTCACTGCGCGGACATCTTCCAACACTCGCCCTTTGGCGACATCCTAAATCGCTAAGGAACCTCTCGTTATCGGAGAGAGTCTGGCGGACTATGGCGGGGCGGTTGGGATCTGGACAATGAAGAAATTGAGCCCACCCATCACCCACTTTGTAGCCCTTGTCGGCGATCTAGCAGGACATGCTAAACTCGACTCGATGACATCGGCGCTATGGGCGGCGATGCGGAGAAAAACGAGAACCAGCGCCTATAGGGCCTGGAAGACCACCTCGTCATCGACATATATATGGTGGACACCCCAAAAGAGGGGCGGCGAAGAAGCAGCGGAGGCTGATTCTTTAGAAAGCAGCCCAAGCGCCGGCGTGTCGGCGCCGCTCTAAATCCCGCCAAAGCAAGAATGGAGATTCCGGCACAGGAGATAATAATACTCCAGAGAGTGCCGAAGACAATCCCCTCCCGCAAGACTCGAGGCGGGAGGATGCGAAGCAAGCCCTCACGAGAGGCGGCGGGCGAAGGTCGAGGATCATAACTACATGCCTCCCTCCGAAGACGAAGCAAGCCTCAACGATGACGAATTTGTTGTACCTGAGGATCCCGTCGAACAAGAGCGTTTCAAACGCAGGCATATCGCAACAGCAAATAGCCTAAAGAAAAAGCAGCAACAGCTTCAAGCTAATCAGGACCTGCTGGCCGATCGATGGACCGAGGTCCTCGCGGCCGAAGAGTATAAACTCGAACATCCCTCCAAAAGTTACCCAAGACGCAAGCTGCTCCCCCGACTAGAGGAGGAAGCATACGTACCTCAATCACCAGCGCCGTATATGGCTGACCGACCACCACATGGTCGTGACAGAGAGCCATTCAAGCCCCCAGCCAAAACCGTACCCCGGCATCGCTCCAAAAGTACGAAGCCAAGAGGAAACGCGCCGGACTTACGAGATGTACTGGAGGACAAAGCAAGGCAATCCAGATCCATTTACGGATCACGTGGGCGTCCCACGGCCCATGACGAATACCGTCACGCCGGATACAATAAACCCGGCCGAGCCGAACACAGCAGATAGCACTCTCTCGAGCTGCGTCGTGATATTGCTCAATACAGAAGCGCCGCACACCCGCTATGCTTCACTGACGAAGTAATGGATCATCAAATTCTGAAGGGTTTAAAACCCGTAAACGCCGAATCCTACGATGGCTGCAGAGACCCAGCGGTTTGGATCGAAGATTATCTTCTCCACATTCATATGGCCCATGGCGGCATCTCCATGCCATCAAGTATCTCCCTCAAGCTTAAAGGACCAGCTCGGCATTGGCTAAATAGCTTGCCCGCGAGTCAATTGGGTGTTGGGAGGACACGGAAGCCGCATTCTCGACAACTTCCGAGACGCGTGTATGCGACCACCGAACGCCGATGACCTAAGCCACATTATTCAGCAGCCGGACGAATCGGCGGACAATTACGGACACGGTTCTTGACCAAGAAAAATCAAATCGTTGGTGTCCGGATCACGAGGCCCTTGCAGCCTTCAAGCACAACATCCGGGACGAATGGCTAGCACGGCACAGGGGGCAGGAAAAGCCAAAATCCATGGCAGCCCTCACATCATTGATGACCAGCCTGGCGGGGAGAGGACAGCTGGCCCGCAGCAACAATCTCCGTAAAAATTCTGGTAGTCCGGATATAAAGGACAACAACGGCGAGTCACGTCGAAACAAAACAAAGCGCCGGATTAACGGCGGCGATAAGGAGGATCTGGCGATTAACGCGGATTCGAGGCTCTAAACCCGTCGTGGAAGAAGCCATTCAAAAGAACCACTCGGGTCCGTCCAACTTGGACCGAATACTCGATCGCTTATGCCAGATACATGGCACCCCCGAAAAACCAGCCACTCACACTAATAGAGATTGCTGGGTGTTAAAGCAAGCAGGCAAGTTAATCGCCGAAAACAATGACAAGGGGCTACACAGCGACGACGAGGATGAGACCCGACTGCCGAACAATAGAGGATAGAAGGGTTTTTCCCCACAGGTGCGGACGGTGAACATGATTTACGCGACCCATATACCCAAAAGGGAGAGGAAACGCGCGCTACGGGACATCTATGCGATGGAGCCAGTCGCCCCGAAGTTTAATCCATGGTCCTCCTGTCCGATCACTTTCGATCGGAGAGACCATCCGACCAGCATACGCCATGGCGGATTCGCTGCATTGGTTTTAGACCCAATCGTCGATGGATTTCACCTCACGAGTCTCCCGATGGGCGGCGGTAGCATCTGAACCTGCTTTATCGGGATACGGTCGCATAAAATGGGCATAGACCCTCAAGGATTAAACCTACAAAGATAACCTTTAAAGGTGTCATACCAGGTGTGGAAGCCAATTGCATAGGCTCAAGAACTGCTGGAAGTGGTCTTGGATCCCGGATAATTTCGGGCGAGGAGTTAATCTTGACATAGTCCCGTTTAGCGGCTATCACGCTCTGCTTTCGGACGAACCACGTTTACAAAATTCAGCAGCGGTGCGCATTATGCATACCTAAAGCTCAAGATGTCGGGCCCTCGCGGAGTAATCACGGTCAATGGGAATACGGAACGCTCCCTCCGAACGGAGGAACATACATGGGCTCTCGCGGCGGAAGTACAGAGTAGCCTCTTAAGGCAATTCTCTAGTCCGGCCGTTAAACGGCCGAATACAGTAAAACGCGCCCGAAGCAGTACCAACCAAGACCACCTGGCGTGATCAGAGCATGCGTAGCAATGCGGCCCCAACCCTCGCCCGTACATGGTCACAAGAATAACACTCCGCGTACATCATTACGCTTTGGAGATACCATGGGCACAGGGGAAGGGGCACGATTGCAACGGACCCAGAGTGCGGTTTGACCACACCGGGGGCTCACAAGTGTGCCCCCCTTCTTTTTTTTCTTTTTTTTTCTTCTTTATACACACAGGACTACATTAACCAGAGGCCCTGTCCGGCGATGAACCTGCCGAACTCATGATGCAACAGTCATGGACGAAAGAAAGCTGCGACGAACATTCAGGTGGTCTCAATTACGAGCATTAAATTCGATTATATACACCACGTCTGCAGCTCACCCCTGGAGGGGGACATGTTTACTTAGTCAAAATCCCTTGCTTACCGCACTATTTGTATCAGTCCGCTCTCATAGCAAACTTTCTTTCATATATAATGCAGCACCTTTTTTATTGCAAATTGCATTATCTTTTATATATATACTCATTACATGACATCTTGCACCCGTATATTTTGGTACGGCCGAATACGCCGGGGGCTTCTGTTCCCCAAATTATGGTGTGATAAAGTCGAATACTTTCACAAGTCGGCACCCGAACTTATAGCATTATATGAATCGGCTCGAATCATGTCTTGGGTCAATAGTTGGCTTTGCCCGGCTCCCACGTTTTGGTGCCTTCGTTCCGTTACATCGGCTAAGGTGGCCTTTGGGAGAACCAACGTGATTGCGCCCGGTTGAGCCGAGCGGCGCCTCGATGGAAAGCTAAAACCGACCGGCATGATAAGGCGAGAGGTAGTCGCTGTGTTAGAGAGGTTTTTGGGTCATAAAGACTCACGCCGCTTGACGAGTTCGAGATAATGTCCGACGAAGGCGTGGATAGCGCCCCGGATTCGGTCTTTCGAATACCAGGGGCTTCACCGAAATTTAAAATTATAGAATTCTATGGCTAAATGAGAGTGTTCAAGCATTATAAGTCTGTTTGCCTTGTTTGTCGTGTTGAGCACCTCCCTAGATGGACCCAAAAATGGGAACAAGAGTGCTCAAGTTTATCCCGAACACCCCAGCACTCGTGGCTTGGGGGCTGAAGCCGACGACTTGCCATCTCTCAGATTTTTATAAACGGCCGCACAGAAGGTAATATTTTAAATTAAACAAGAGTTGCTTAAACGCGCACATGAACAAAGTCTCCGCGCACAGGATAATACATAACGAGTTTACTCGAAGATTACATTCCGGGGGCACTCATCCGCAATATCGCGGGCTCCCTTCAGGACAGTTTTATAATACTTCTCCGGCGTACGATACTCCCTGCCCGGTGGCGGTGGGTCGTGAAGCTTCTCCTCATCAACTTGCCCCAGTGCACCTTTGTGCGGGCAAGGGCCCGACAGCGCCTTCAATACAAAGCGGGCGCTTGATGACCTCCACCGAGGGCACGATCCACTAGCGCGCCGACGAGGCCAAAGTAGCTGCCGAGCATGGCCTGTCGAGCCCACCCGGACTATGAGGCCCTTCATGGCCTCCTCGGCTACCTTGTGGAGTTCGACCAGCTGCTTCACCGGGTCGCTTGAAAGCACCGGATGGCTGGCCTCGACATCTTGAGACCGAAGACCTTCTCGGTCGAGCTCCCTCCTCGCCACGATAGAATGCGGGCGGCATCGACGACGCACTCTGGCCAGATCTGCAAACGCATACAGAGCTCGAATGCGGGTAAGTGTCGGGTAGTTCACATTAACATGCCTGCTTTGCATGGAAAATGCCTTACCCGCAGCTATCTTCTTTATATCTTCAACCTCCTGAAGGGCCTTATGGGCCTCGGCCTTGGCGGACCTGGCACTTTCAAGAGCCGAGGCAAGCTCGGACTCTCGAGTCTTTGAGTCACGCTCCAAACTCTTATGTTTTTCCATGAGAGCCTGGAGCTCTTGCGAACTTCCGCCACCCGTGCCTCCTGCTTCTCTCGCTCTGCCCGTTCCGCAGCCGCACTGCGTTCGGCCGCGGACACGGCCTCCTTCAGGGCTGCCACCTCGTTCGTGGCCCCTGCAATACCCGTATTATCCTCATTAACCTTATTACAACCGAAATCCTTTTCTGTAAGGTATTAATTCAAAGTGGTGTTACTCACCTTCTTTTTCCTCGAGCTGCCTCTTGGCATGGCCGAGCTCTTGCTCGGACCGCTCGAGATCTTTCTTCAGCACATCGACCTCCGCTGTTAGTGCGGCAGAGGTCAGCAGCGCAGCCTGCAAACCCATATTGACATATTTTAAGCAACCCTGCGTATATCTTGTTAGATCCTCAATCCGGCTTTTCTTTCCGAATACCGAGCTGAGCATCAGGGGCTACTGTCTATGGGGTATTACATTACATAAACTTCAACTTCTTACCTCAGAACCTGTTAAAAGGCTGTTGCAGGCTTTGGTCAGCCCGCTCTTAGCGAGCTGAACCTTCTGAATCACCGCACTCATGATAGTGCGGTGCTCTTCCTCGATGGAAGCGCCTTTAAGCGCCTCCAGTAAGTTATCCGGCGCCTCCGGTTGGACGGAGGTCGCCGGTGTCACGGTCTTGCCCTTCCTCGGAAGGGGCCGCTCGCCGGACTCTGGAACCACTACGGGCTCCGATGTAGAGTCTGGCACAAAGTCCGGGAGGTCGCCTGACGGCGCCTCCGGATCCTCCTCCCGACGGGTCCCTCTCTGGGATCCCACCTCGGCGTCTTCGCCACGGGGAGTAGTGGTGGTCGGAAGTGAATCCAGATCCGACGGGGCCAATGACCCGCTTGATGAAGCGGGGAGATCATCATCGGCCGGACTATGGACAGAATGCGGTGTTAGAAGGACGCTACGCGACACAAAAGAAATTATACATCAAGAATCCGTATACTTACGATCTGGCCGGACGCCTGGCCCTTGGAGACCACTCATCCTCGCCAACGAAGGTGTTGGCGAAACTGTCCGGGGGGATAGTCCTCCCCCTCTTGGACCCTTCGGCCTCCCCTATTGGGGAGGCCTTTCTCTTCTTCTCTCCCTCCTCCGGGAGAGAATCCTCCTCCTCCTCGTCGTCTTCGGGGGAGGAGTCCGCCTCGTCGTCGGACACTTGATTGTGGGAACTCTTTCGAGTCCCCGCGGCCACCTTCTTGGCCTTCTTCTCCGGCACCACGTGCGGTGCCGGGACCAGCAGCCCTTCTAAACGGGCGTTCACTGGGTCTTCTGGCATGGGAGCCGGGCTGATGAGCTGCCTGGCCTTCTCCATCCATTCCTGTCAAAGGAAAGAAGGAAACCCTCTGAGAATCGATCTGATTACCACAAAGTGTCCCGTAATGGGGTTGAATCACTTACCTCGTCAGTTGGATACTACGAGATAAATCCGCGATCTTCCGTCGTGGACGCGGGGGCTTCGGTGCCCTTGAACAGCACCCTCCAGGCGCCTTCGTATGTTGTATCAAAGAGCCCGCTCAGCGCCTGGTGCTGTTCCGGATTAAACTCCCACAGATTGAATGCCCGTTCTTGGCATGGGAGAATCCGGCGGATGACCATGACTTGGATCACATCGACGAGCCTGAGCTTATTGCTCACTAGCTTCTGGATGCAAGCCCTTCTTTTTCCAGGAGGTGAGCTGCGTGGGGACGCCAGATCTAAACTCGGGGGCCGCCGCCCATGTGGGCTTGCCCGGCTCGGTGATGTAGAACCACCCCGATTGCCACCCCTTGACGGAGTCCACGAAGGCCCCTTCGAGCCAAAGGACGTTGGGCAACTTGCCCAACATGGCGCCTCCGCATTCCGCTTGCGTGCCCTTCACAACCTTGACAGCGTTGAAGGTCTTGAGCCACAGGCGAAGTGGGGCGGATGCGGAGGAAGGCCTCGCACACTGACGATGAACGCCGAGATGTTGAGGATGAAGTTCGGCGCCAGATCGTGGAAATCCAGGCCGTAATAAAACATGAGCCCTCGGACGAATGGATGGAGCGGAAAGCCCGGTCCGTGGAGGAAGTGGGGAAGGAAGACGACCCTCTCATGAGGCTCTGGGGTAGGGATGAGCTGCCCCTCATCGGGCAGCCGATGCGTGATATCACCGGAGAGGTATCCGGTGCTGCGCAGCTTGCTGATATGCTCCTCCTTAACGGAGGAAGCCAACCACTTGCCTCCCCCTCCGGACATATTCGGAGAAGGTCGAGGCGAGATGTGCGAGTTTGGGCGTTGGAGCTTGAGTGCGCAGAGATGGATAAGCAAAGGAGGAAGAAGGCGTAGGTGAGAAGGTAAATCCTTATCCCTTATATAGAGGCGGACGAAACTATGCGTCCCCCGCCGGCCTGGTAAAACTCACTTATCTCCCAAGCGCCACAATCAATGGCGCGGTTGGGTTACCCACATCCGTATTTATGAGAATCCCGGAATAAGGGGAACACGATCTACGCCGACAAGGCGTGCCAAAAAACCGCTTAGCTAAGCGTCTTTGAGGTGGTACGATAAAAAGCGATTCAAGTAAAAGCCTGGTAGCGGTGTGATGTCACGCCGCATAATCGTCGGCAGATTGAACTGGTGTACATTTTATTCTCTCAACGGTGTAATGTGGAATTTATTTTGCGAGCGGACACTATCCGGTGTTCATGATCTTCTCTGGATTATTCAAGGGAGAACTTCGCCTTGCAATGCCGAACATTAAGCGCGCGGACTAATCGTCATTGAAGCCTGGTTCGAGAGCTCTTGAGGAGTCTGGATTAGGGGTGTCCGGACAGCGGACTATCATCGTCCGCGGACTCCAAGACTACGAAGATACAAGATTGAAGACTCCGTCCCGTGTCCGGATGGGACTTTCCTTGGCGTGGAAGGCAAGCTTGGCGATCTGGGATATGTAGATCTCCTACCGTTGTAACCGACTCTGTGTAACCCTAGCCTCCTCCGGTGTCTATATAAACCGGAGGGCTTTAGTCCATAGGACGACATACATTACAACAATCATACCATAGGCTAGCTTCTAGGGTTTAGCCTCCTCGATCTCGTGGTAGATCAACTCTTGTACTACCCATATCATCAATATTAATCAAGCAGGACGTAGGGTTTTACCTCCATCGAGAGGGCCCGAACCTGGGTAAAACATTGTGTCCCTCGTCTCCTGTTACCATCCGCCTAGACGCACAGTTCGGGACCCCCTACCCGAGATCCGCATTTGTTCAAGGCTCTACGGTAATTATTTTAGAACGCCTATTCACCCACCCCCCTCTAGGCGACATCCACGATCTTTCATCTGGGAGAGAGTCTTCTTCCTCCTCCTCATCTTCGTGGGAGAAATCCACCTCGGAGTCATCGGACACCTGAAAACGGGAACTCTTTCGAGTACCCGTGGCCACCTTCTGGGCCTTCTTCTCGGCACCACATGCGGTGCGGAACCAGCAGCCCGCTAGGCAGGCGTCCACCGGGTCTTCGGCATGGGAGCCGGCGGATGAGCTGCTCGGCCTTCTTCATCGATCTGTTAAAGGAAAAGGGAGATTGAAACCCGCTTAGGGTCGAATTATTAACAACAAGTGTCCCGTAAAGGGGTAGAATCACTTACCTCGTCAGCTGGACGCTGCGAGTGAAATCCGCGATCTTCCGTCGCGGATGCGGGGGCTTCGGCGCCCTTAAACAGCACCCTCCAGGCGCCTTCGTACATCGTGTCGAAGAGCCCGCTCAACGCCTGGTGCTGTGCCGGATCAAACTCCCACAGGTTGAATGCCCGTTCTTGGCATGGGAGAATCCGGTGGACGAGCATGACTTGGACCACATTAACAAGCCTAAGCTTCTTGTTCACCAGCTTCTGGATACAGGCTTGGAGTCCCGTCAGCTCCTTCGAATCACCCCATAGCAAGCCCTTCTCTTTCCAGGAGGTGAGCTGCACAGGGATACCAGATCTGAACTCGGGGCCGCCCGCCACGAGGGTCGTCTTGGCTCGGTGATGTACAACCACCCGATTGCCACCCTTGGCGGACTCCACGAAGGCCCCTCGAACCCGAGGGCGTTGGGCATCTTGCCCAACATGGCGCCTCCGCACTCCGCTGCGTGCCCTTCACTACCTTGACTTGACATTGAAGGTATTGAGCCTAAGCGAAGTGGGGCTGGATGCGGAGGAAGGCCTCGCACCACGATAAGCGCCGAGATGTTGAGGATGAAGTTGGCGCCGGATCATGGAAATCTAGGCCGTAGTAGAACATGAGCCCCGGACAAAAGGGTGAAGTGGGAAGCCTAGTCCAGCGGAGGAAGTGGGGAAGGAAAACGACCCTCTCATGGGGCACAGGGGTAGGATGAGCTGCCCTTGTCGGGCGGCCGGTCTTGTGATGTCGCGGAAAGGTATCCGGCATAGCGCAGTTTAGCGATGTGCTCCTCCTTAGCGGTGGAGGCCAACCATTTACCTCCGCTCGAGAGATGGTCGGAGAAAGTTGAGGCGAGATGCACGAACTTGGGCGCTGGAGCTCGAGTCTTGTGAGAGATGGATAAGCAAAGGAGGAAGAAGGCGTAGATAAAAGGTGGATCCTTATCCCTTATATATAGGCGGACGAAGACTATCGTCCCCACCGGCCTGGTAAAACTAAACTTATCTCCCAACCGCCACCATCAATGGCGCGTTGGGTTACCCATATCGTATTGATGAGAATCCGGAATAAGGGGAACACGATCTCTGCCGACAAGGCGTGCCAAGAAACGCTTAAGCTAAGCGCTGAGGTGGTATAATAAAAAAGCGATTCAAGTAAAGGCTTGGTAGTGGCGTGACATCGGGCTACAAGATCGTCAACAGATTGAACTTTGTACATGATATTCTCTCTGACGGTGGAATGTGGAAATTATTTTGCGAGCGGACACTATCTGGTGTTCACAATCTTCTATGGATTATACGGAGGAGGAACCCGCCTTGCAATGCCGAACATTATGCGCGCCGGACTCATCGTCATTGAAGCCAGGTTCGAGGGACTCTTGAGGCGTCTTGGACTAGGGGTGTCGGACAGCGGACTATCATCGTCCGCCGGACTCCAAGACTACGAAGATACAAGATTGAAGACTCCGTCCGTGTCCGGATGGGACTTTCCTTGGCGTGGAAGGCAAGCTTGGCGTCTGGATGTGTAGATCTCCTACCATTGTAACCGACTCTGTGTAACCCTAGCCCTCTCCGGTGTCTATATAAACCGGAGGGCTTTAGTCCGTAGGACACGACAACCATTACAACAATCATACTATAGGCTAGCTTCTAGGGTTTAACCTCCTTGATCTCGTGGTAGATCCACTCTTGTAATACACATCATCGATATTAATCAAGCAGGACATAGGGTTTTACCTCCATCAAGAGGGCCCGAACATGGGTAAAACATCGTGTCCCTCGTCTCCTATTACCATCCGTCTAGACACACAGTTCAGGACCCCCTACCCGAGATCCGCCGGTTTTGACAGCGACAGGGCTCCTTCGTGGCTGGTCGCCGGCGCGCGTTCGCCCCTGGCGGGCGTGGCGGGCGTGGCCTTGCGACGCTGGATCTGGCGACCGCCATGAGGTGTGGATCACGGGGCCCGAGGCGCTTCGCGTGCCTGCTTGGAGGAGGCGCGCCAGTCTTTGCGCCCAGCTGCGCCGCCCTCGGGCTCGGTGAGCTCGTCGGAGTTAACAGGGGTCAACGACGACGGCAGGCGGATCTAGCAAGGAGACGCGGTCCATAGCTAGGGTTTGAACGCTGCCGCTGGGCGTTTTCCTTCTTTGGGCCTTCGGATGGCCCGATCGCCAATGCGTGGGCTGGGGGGCCCATTGGCCGACCCAACCTCACAAGGGCCAAAGGGGACGCAGGGGCGCACCTCTTTGCCTGGGCCTGGTCAGCCAGGCCCGGTCACCTTGCGCCCGCAAGTGACTAGGCCCAAGCCCATCACGAAGGGGGTGGTGCGGCCGTCTCCGCCTATATATAAGTGGCTGTGGTTGCCGAAGGGTGCCCTAGATCTTTCGCTAGGGTTTTCCGCATCCCACTCATGCAGTCTTGCGGTTCGGGCACCTCATGGCGCCGTCTGCGTCGCTCCTCTTCCTCCCTCTCACTCGCTCGTTAAGCTTCACAGTGCGGATGGGATCCCGCCACGTGGAGAAGCCACCGATGTCGCCCCGATCCCGGCGGCGGCGTCGTGAGCTAGATCTGAGGGCGGCGCTCTCAAGGTGGCGGCGCCTCCCGGCGGAGGAGGGGGGCTGGGGGCCGCCGCCTCTTGGTGGCTCGCGGAGCAAGAGCGGAAGAAGATGGAGGAGCACGAGCGCAAAAAGAAGAAGAAGGAGGAATATCGGCGCCACAGGCTGGAGCAGAAGAAGGAGCTCAAGAGGAAGGAATCCCTCCTTCCTCCGAGCGGCGAGTGGGCTGGGGACCCTCTTGCCAAGAAGCAGAAGTAGAAGGGGGCTGGCTCGGCGCTGCTGCCACTGGCGGCCGGGCCGTCGGCGTCGAAGGGGTCGGCCGATACCCCGATCCCAGTGGAGGAGTCCGACGGGCCCGAATGCTTCAAGTGTGGGCGGGTGGGCCACTACCAGAACGCGTGTCAGTTCAAGCCCTTGTCGTAAATGCGCCATGAGGAGGAGGGCAGCGTCGGCTCATTTGTCCCCACTTTCATGGGCGGCCTTTGCTGCTGCAGATCATGGGCAATGCCATCCCCGACGAGGGCTTCTTCTGCCTCCCGTACGTCGAGACGGAGGGCGAGGAGATCTGCGCCCTGGTGGTGGCGGACGCGGCGCTCATCTCGGCGGCACCGGGTACGCTGTCGGTCCCCATCTTGGAGGCCGAGCTCCCTCACCTCTTCGAAGGGGAATGGGACTGGCAGGTGGCGGCCGTCGGAGATGACACATTCTCCGTCGTCTTCCCAAACAAGGCCATGCTGCGGATGGCGACGCGGAGCGCTCAAGCTTTATCTCTCCCTCAACGACATCATGGCGGACATCAAAGAAGCGACACTGGAAGCGCCCAAGGCCGATCTCATGCCGGATGTGTGGGTAAAGCTCTGGGGAGTGCCACCCAAGCATCGCCGCGTGGACCATCTCATGGCAGGGACTGTGATGATAGGGCGGCCGATGGAGGTGGACAAGTCGTCGCTGGTGGGGCTGGGTCCAGTGCGCATGTGCTTTGCGTGCCGCTCCCCGGCCAAGCTCACAGGCTACGTCCAAATCTGGTTCAATAGCGAGGGCTACACCATCCGGCTGGAGGTCGAGGCGGGAGGCAATCAGGGGGGTGCACCCCCTCCCCTCCCCCCTGCTCCCATGGACAAGGGACCGGATGACATGGACAAGGATAAGGACAAGGACAAGGACACAAGTATGCGTGACGACTCCATCGACACCGCGACCTGGGATAAGCTGGGCATCAAGGACAAGGCTTCCGACGCCGTGGCCCCGGCTTCGGGGGCCACTAAGGATCTGGAGGAGCGCCAAGTGGTCGTGGGCAGCAACGAGACGGGCTTCAATCAATATGGCTCCAACATGTCCCTCGGCCTCGACCTCGACAAGGGCATTTCGGCTTCGTGCGATTCGGAGGGCCGCTCCATGCTCGTCTCCCCGGCGGCTGCGGATGTGGGTGGGCTGCGCGCGTCACGCTCCCCTATGTCTGCGCGCGGCCCTGGAAGCGGCGGGGCGCGTCTCCAGAAGAAGGCTGCGGGCCGCAAGGCTCCTTAGGGGACGCCGGTGAGCCCACCATCGGTCCATGCGGACACGCCTGTCTCGCACCGGCCGGTGGTGATGGCGCTGGCCTCCCCTGGGGGTCCAATCGGTGGGCCTTCGGCGGTGACTCCTCCTCCTCCTACAGACGCGCCTCGGGCGAAGGTGACCAAGGCGGTGCCCATCACCACGGCCAAACGCTCCAAGGCGGTGGTGGCGACCATGGTGGCGCAGGAGCGGGCGAGCTCACGTCCGAAGGGCGACAAGGGCAACCTCCCTGCTCTTCAATGCGCTCAGCTTCTACTGGCTCAGAAGAATATGGAAACCGAAGGTAACCCCCTTCCCCGATTTACGATTTTTGATGATTATTTGGATGAGCGTCTTGGGGGTATTTTAGCGGATAGTGGGGTAGATTTGTCCGATGAGGGGGAGGAGCGAGAGCTCCTATCTCTCATTAGGGCTAAATAAATCGCGCAGGCCGCGCTGGCTCAGGCAGCGGCGGCCCACGTTGCACCGGTAGCAGAAGAAGCAGGGGCTTCTCTGGTGCATGTTGCGCGGCCCGAACAGGTGGACATGGCAGCAGGGGCTGCGCCGTCCCCCTCAGCCCGTGGTCCTGTCAAGACACGTCGAGTGGCCAAAGCAGTTACCGCTCGCGGTATCTGAAGGAAATATGCCCTAGAGGCAATAATAAAGTTATTATTTATTTCCTTATTTCATGATAAATGTTTATCATTCATGCTATAATTGTATTAACCGGAAACATAATACATGTGTGAGTGTATAAACAAACAGAGTGTCACTAGTATGCCTCTACTAGACTAGCTTGTTAATCAAAGATGGTTATGTTTCCTAACCATGAACAAAGGGTTGTTATTTGATTAACAAGGTCACATCATTAGAAGAATGATCTGATTGACATGACCCATTCCATTAGCTTAGCACACGATCGTTTAGTATGTTGCTACTGCTTTTATCCATGACACATACATGCTCCTATAACTATGAGATTATGCAACTCCGTTTACGGAGGAACACTTTGGGTGCTACCAAACGTCACAACGCGTCGGGTGATTATAAAGGAGTACTACAGTGTCTCCAAAGGCGGATGTTGGGTTGGCGTATTTGAGATTAGGTTTTGTCACTCCGATTGTCGGAGAGGTATCTCTGGTCCTCTCGGTAATACACATCACTTAAGCCTTGCAAGCATTACAACTAATGAGTTAGCTGTGAGATGATGTATTACGGAGCGATTAAAGAGACTTGCGGTAACGAGATTGAACTAGGTATTGGATACCGACGATCGAATCTCGGGCAAGTAACATACCGATGACAAAGGAACAACGTATGTTGTTATGCGGTCTCGACCGATAAAGATCTTCGTAGAATATGTAGGAACCAATATGGGCATCCAGGTCCGCTATTGGTTATTGACCGAGGCGTGTCTCGGTCATGTCTACATTGTTCTCGAACCGTAGGGTCCGCACGCTTAAGGTTTCGATGACGGTTATATTATGAGTTTATGTATTTTGATGTACCAAGGAGTTCGAGTCCCGGATGTGATCACGGACATGACGAGGAGTCTCGAAATGGTCGAGACATAAACACTGATATGTTGGAAGCATATGTTTGGAGTTCGGAATGGTTCCGGGTGAAATCGGGATTTTCTGGAACAGGAGGGTTACGGAACCCTCCCGGGGTTAATGGGCCTTAGTGGGCCATGAGGGAGAAGAGGAAGGGCCGGCCGGGGCAGGCGCGCGCCCTCCCCTAGTCCGAATAGGACAAGGAGAGGCGGCGCCCCCTCCTTTCCTCCCCTAAGTCCTAATCCAACTAGGAAGGGGGAGTCCTACTCCCGGTGGGAGTAGGACTCCTCGGCCTGGCCTCCTCCTAGGGCCGGCCGCACCCCCTTGCTCCTTTATATCACGGGGCAGGGGGCACCCTAGAACACACAAGTTGATCCTTGAGATCGTTCCTTAGCCGTGTCGGTGCCCCCTCCACCATAATCCACCTCGGTCATATCGTGGCGGTGCTTAGGCGAAGCCTGCGTCGATAGAACATCAAGATCGTCCTGCACGCCGTCGTCTTGACGGAAATCTCCTCCCGAAGCTCTCTTGGATTGGAGCCGAGGAGCGTCATCGAGCTGTCGTGTGTCGAGAACTCGGAGGCCGAATGCGGCGCTTCGATCGGTCGGATCGCGAGGAGAACGTCGACTACTTCCTCTCGTTGTGATCGCTTCCGCTTGGTCTCACGAGTGCGTGACACAACTCTCCCCTCTCGTTGCTATGCATCACCATGATCTTGCGTGTGCGTGGAAATTTTTGAAATTACTCGTTCCCCAACGGTGGCATCCGAGCCTGGTTTTTATGGTTTGATGTTTTGCACGAGTAGAACACAAGTGAGTTGTGGGCGATACAAGTCATACTACCTACCAGCATTTCATACTTTGGTTCAGCGGTATTGTGAGATGAAGCGGCCCGGACCGACATTACTGCGTACACTTACGCGAGACTGGTTTCACCGCTTCTGAGCACTTTCGTTGCTTAAAGGTGACTGGCGGGTGTCTGTCTCTCTCACTTTAGTTGAACTGAGTGTGGCTCGCCCGTCCTTGAGAAGGTTAAACGGAGTCTATTTGACGAAATATCGTTGTGGTTTTGATGCGTAGGTGAGATTGGTTCTTGCTTAAGCCCGTAGCAGCCACGTAAAATTTGCAACAACAAAGTAGAGGACGTCTAACTTGTTTTTGCAGGGCATGTTGTGATGTGATATGGTCAAGGCGTGATGCTATATTTTATTGTATGAGATGATCATGTTTTGTAACGAAGTTATCGGCAATCTGGCTGGAGCCATATGGTTGTCGCTTTATTGTATGAAATGCAAGCGCCTGTAATTGCTTTACTTTATCACTAAGCGGTAGCGATAGTCATAGAAGCAATAGATGGCGTGAAGCGACAACGATGCTACGATGGAGATCAAGGTGTCGGCCGGCGGCGATGGTGATCACGACGGTGCTTGGAGATGGAATCACAAGCACAAGATGATGATGGCCATATCATATCACTTATATTGATTGCATGTGATGTTTATCCTTTATGCATCTTATCTTGCTTTGATTGGCGGTAGCATTTTAAGATGATCTCTCACTAAAATTATCAAGTAGTGTTCTCCACGAGTATGCACCGTTGCCAAAGTTAAATGTCGTGCCGAGACACCACGTGATGATCGGGTGTGATAAGCTCTCGTCCATCTACAACGGGTGCAAGCCAGTTTTGCACCGCAGAATACTCAGTTATACTTGACGAGCCTAGCATATGCGAGATATGGCCTCGAACACGGAGACCGAAAGGTCGGCGTGAATCATATAGTAGATATGATCAACATAAGATGTTCACCATTGAAAACTACTCCATCTCACGTGATGATCGGTTATGGTTTAGTTGATTTGGATCACGTGATCACTTAGATGACTGGAGAGATGTCTGTCTAAGTGGGAGTTCTTAAGTAATATGATTAATTGAACTTAAATTTATCATGAACTTAGTACCTGATAGTATCTTGCTTGTCTATGTTTGATTGTAGGTAGATGGCTCGTCTTTGTTGTTCCGTTGAATTTTAATGCGTTCCTTGAGAAAGCAAAGTTGAAAGATGATGGTAGCAATTACACGGATCGGGTCCGTAACCTCGAGGATTATCCTCATTGCTGCCGAAGAGTTACGTCTGGATGCACCGCTAGGTGCAGAACTCTTCTTGATGCAATGACGGCGTTAAGAACGTCTGGCGAGCAAAGCTGATGACTACTCTATAGTTCGATGTGCCATGCTTTACGGCTTAGAACCGGGACTTCAACGACATTTTGAGCGTCATGGAGCATATGAGATGTTCGAGAGTTGAAGTTGATATTCAACAGAATGCCGGATTGAGAGATATGAAGTCTCCAATAAGTTCTATAGCTGCAAGATGGAGGAGAATAGTTACATTAGTGAGCACATACTCGGAATGTGCAGGTATTACAATCACTTGACTCAACCGGGAGTTAATCTTCCGGATGATTGCGTCATTGATGAAATTCTTCAATCACGCCACCAAGCTACAAAGGCTTCGTGATGAACTATAATATGCAAGGGTTAGTAAAGACTATACAGAGCTCTACGCAATGCTAAAGGCTGTGGAGGTAGAAATCAAGAAGGAGCATCAAGTGTTGATGGTCAATAAGACCACTAGTTTCAAGAAGAAAGGCAAAGGGAAGAAGAAAGGGAACTTCAAGAAGAACAGCAAGCAAGTTGCTGCTCGGAGAAGAAACCCAAGTCTGGACCTAAACCTGAAATCGAGTGCTTCTACTGCAAGTAGAATGGTCCTTTGAAGCGGAACTGCCCCAAGTATTTGGCGGATAAGAAGGATGGCAAGGTGAACAAAGGTATATGTGATATACATGTTATTGATGTGTACCTTACTAGAGATCGCATAGTACACAGGTATTTGATCTTCGGTTACATTGCTAATATTTGCAACTCGAAGCAGGGACTACGGATTAGCGAACACCGGCAAAGGGCGAGGTGACGATCTTGCGTGGGAAATGGTTCCAAAGTCGATGTGATCGCGGTCGACACGCTACCTCTACATCTACCTTCGGGATTAGTTTTAGACCTAAATAATTGTTATTTGGTGCTGCATTGAGCATGAACATTATATCTGGATCTTGTTTGATGCGAGGCGGTTATTCATTTAAATCGAGAGAATAATGGTTGTTCTATTTATATGAGTAATATCTTTTATGGTCATGCACCCTTGAAGAGTGGTCTATTTTGATGAATCTCGATAGTAGTGATACACATATTCATAATGTTGAAACCAAAAGATGCAGAGTTGATAATGATAGTGCAACTTATTTGTGGCTTCGCCGTTTAGGTCATATCGGTATAAAGCGCATGAAGAAACTCCATCTTGATGGACTTTTGGAGTCACTTGATTATGAATCACTTGGCACTTGCGAACCGTGCCTCATGGGCAAGATGACTAAAACCCCGTTCTCCGGCACTATGGAGAGGGCAACAGATTTGTTGGAAATCATACATACAGATGTATGTGGTCCGATAAATGTTGAGGCTCGTGGCGGATATCGTTATTTTCTCACCTTCACAGATGATTTAAGCAGATATGGGTATATCTATTTAATGAAACATAAGTCTGAAACATTTGAAAAGTTCAAAGAATTTCAGAGTGAAGTTGAAAATCATCGTAATAAGAAAATTAAGTTTCTACGATCTGATCGTGGAGGTGAATATTTGAGTTACGAGTTTGGTCTACATTTGAAACAATGCGGAATAGTTTAGCAACTCACGCCACCGGAACACCACAGCGTAATGGTGTGTCCGAGCGTCGAATCGCACTTTACTAGATATGGTGCGATCTATGATGTCTCTTCTGATTTACCGCTATCGTTTTGGGGTTATGCTCTTGAGGCGGCCGCATTCACACTGAATAGAACACCGTCAAAATCCGTTGAGGCGACACCTTATGAACTATGGTTTAGCAAGAAACCAAAGTTGTCGTTTCTTAAAGTTTGGGGATGCGATGCTTATGTGAAAAAGCTTCAACCTGATAAGCTCGAACCCAAATCGAGAAATGTGTCTTCATAGGATACCCAAAGGAGACAGTTGGGTACACCTTCTATCACAGATCCGAAGGCAAGACATTTGTTGCCAAAATGGATCCTTTCTAGAGAAGGAGTTTCTCTCGAAAGAAGTGAGTGGGAGGAAAGTAGAACTTGATGAGGTAATTGTACCTTCTCCCTTATTTGAAAGTAGTTTGTCGCAGAAACCGGTTTACGAGACATCTACACCAAATAATGAGGAAGTTGATGATGTTGATCATGAAACTTCAGATCAAGTTACTCTGAGAACCTCGTAGATCAACCAGAGTAAGATCCGCACGAGTGGTGCGGTAATCCTGTTCGGAAATCATGCCACTAGATCATGATGAACCTACGAACTATGAAGAAGCGATGGTGAGCCCAGATTCCGCAAAATGGCTTGAGGCCATGAAATTTGAGATGGGATCCATGTATGAAAAAAAAAGTATGGACTTTGGTTGACTTGCCCGAGGGTAGGCAAGCAATAGAAAACAAGTGGATCTTCAAGAAGAAGACTGACGCTGACGGTAATGTAACTGTCTACAAAGCTCGACTTGTCGCAAAGGGTTTTCGACAAGTTCAAGGGATTGACTACGATGAGACCTTCTCACCTGTAGCGATGCTTAAGTCTGTCCGAATCAAGTTAGCAATTGCCGCATTTTATGATTATGAAATTTGGCAAATGGATGTAAAGACTGCATTCTGAATGGATTTACGGAAGAAGAGTTGTATATGATGCAACCAGAAGGTTTTATTGATCCAAAGGGAGCTAACAAAGTGTGCAAGCTCCAGTGATCCATTTATGGACTGGTGCAAGCATCTCGGAGTTGGAATAAACGCTTTGATAGTGTGCTCAAAGCATTTGGGTTCATCTGAGACTTTTGGAGAAGCTTTGTATTTACAAGAAAGTGAGTGGGAGCTCTATAGCATTTCGATATTATATGTAGATGACATATTGCTAATCGGAAATGATATAGAATTCTGATAGCATAAAGGGATACTTGAATAAGAGTTTTTCAATGAAAGACCTCGGAGAAGCTGCTTACATATTGGGCATCTAAATCTATAGAGATAGATCAAGACGCTTAATTGGACTTTCACAAAGCACATACCTTGACAAAATTTTGAAGAAGTTCAAAATGGATCAAGCAAAGAAAGGGTTCTTGCCTGTGTTACAAGGTGTGAAGTTGAGTAAGACTCAATGCCCGAAACCTCGCAGAAGATAGAGAAAAATGAAAGATGTTCCTATGCTTCAGCCATAGGCTCTATCATGTATGCAATGCTGTGTACTAGACCGATGTGTGCCTTGCTATAAGCTTAGCAGGGAGGTAAGTCTTGAAGGAAATATGCCCTAGAGGCAATAATAAAGTTATTATTTATTTCCTTATTTTCATGATAAATGTTTATCATTCATGCTAGAATTGTATTAACCGGAAACATGATACATGTGTGAATGCATAGACAAACAATGTGTCACTAGTATGCCTCTACTAGACTAGCTTGTTAATCAAATATGGTTATGTTACCTAACCATGAACAAAGAGTTGTTATTTGATTAACAAGGTCACATCATTAGTAGAATGATCGATTGACATGACCCATTCCATTAGCTTAGCACACGATCGTTTAGTATGTTGCTCTTGCTTTTATCCATGACATATACATGTTCCTGTAACTATGAGATTATGCAACTCCGTTTACGGAGGAACACTTTGGTGCTACCAAGCGTCACAACGTAATCGGGTGATTATAAAGGAGTACTACAGTTGTCCCCAAAGGCGGATGTTGGGTTGGCGTATTTGAGATTAGGTTTTGTCACTCCGATTGTCGGAGAGGTATCTCTGGGCCCTCTCGGTAATACACATCACTGAAGCCTTGCAAGCATTACAACTAATGAGTTAGTTGTGAGATGATGTATTACGGAACGAGTAAAGAGACTTGCGTAACGAGATTGAACTAGGTATTGGATACCGACGATCGAATCTCGGGCAAGTAACATACCGATGACAAAGGAACAACGTATGTTGTTATGCGGTCCGACCGATAAAGATCTTCGTAGAATATGTAGGAGCCAATATGGGCATCCAGGTCCGCTATTGGTTATTGACCGAGGCGTGTCTCGGTCATGTCTACATTGTTCTCGAACCGTAGGGTCCGCACGCTTAAGGTTTCGATGGCGATTATATTATGAGTTTATGTATTTTGATGTACCGAAGAAGTTGAGTCCCGGATGTGATCACGGACATGACGAGGAGTCTCGAAATGGTCGAGACATAAAGATTGATATATTGGAAGCCTATATTCTGAGTTGGAATGGTTCCGTGAAATCAGGATTTTATCGAACAGGGGTTACTGAACCCTCCCGGGATATTGGGACTTAGTGGGCCACGAGGGAGAAGAGGAAGGGCCGGCCAGGCAGGCAGGCCGCCCCCTCCCCTAGTCCGAATAGGACAAGGAGAGGGGCGGCCCCTTCCTCTTCCCTCCCCCAATCCTACTCCAACTAGGAAGGGGGAGTCCTACTCCTGTGGGAGTAGGACTCCTCCGCGCCCCCTCCTTGGGCCGGCCGCACCCCCCTTGCTCCTTTATATACGGGGCAGGGGGCACCCTAGTACACACAAGTTGATCTACGGATCGATCCTTAGCCGTGTCGGTGCCCCCTCCACCATATTCCACCTCGGTCATATCGTCGCAAAGCTTAGGCGAAGCCTGCGCCGTAGAACATCAAGATCGTCCCACGCCGTCGTCTTGACGAACTCTCCTCCCCGAGCTCTCTGGATTGGAGCCGAGGAGCGTCATCGAGCTGTCGTGTGTCAAGAACTCGGGGCGCCGAGATGTAACGGCGCCGATCGGTCGGATCGCGAGGAGAGCGTCGACTACTTCCTCTACGTTGTGATCGCTTCGCCCGGTCTCACGAGTGCGTAGACAACACTCTCCCCTCTCGTTGCTATGCATCACCATGATCTTGCGTGTGCGTAGGAAATTTTTGAAATTACTCGTTCCCCAACAAAGGGCATCGAGCCTAGGTTTTTATGGTTTGATGTTTTGCACGAGTAGAACACAAGTGAGTTGTGGGCGATACAAGTCATACTACCTACCAGCATGTCATACTTTGGTTCAGCGGTATTGTGAGATGAAGCGGCCCGGACCGACATTACGCGTGACGCTTACGCGAGACTGGTTTCACCGCCACGAGCACTCGTTGCTTAAAGGTGACCGGCGGGTGTCTGTCTCTCTCACTTTAGTTGAACCGAGTGTGGCTACGCCGGTCCTTGAGAAGGTTAAAAGCGAGTCTTTTGACGAAGTATCGTTGTGGTTTTGATGCGTAGGTGAGATTGGTTCTTGCTTAAGCCCGTAGCAGCCACGTAAAATTTGCAACAACAAAGTAGAGGGCGTCTAACTTGTTTTTGCAGGGCATGTTATGATGTGATATGGTCAAGGCGTGATGCTATATTTTATTGTATGAGATGATCATGTTTTGTAACGAAGTTATCGGCAATCGGCGGGAGCCATATGGTTGTCGCTTTATTGTATGAAATGCAATCGCTTACTGTAATGCTTTACTTTATCACTAAGCGGTAGCGATAGTCGTAGAAGCATAAGATTGGCGAGGCGACAACGATGCTACGATGGAGATCAAGGTGTCGCGCCGGTGGCGATGGTGATCATGATGGTGCTGCGAGAGATGGAGATCACGAAGCACAAGATGATGATGACCATATCATATCACTTATATTGATTTGCATGTGATGTTTATCTTTTATGCATCTTATCTTGCTTTGATTGGCGGTAGCATTATAAGATGATCTCTCACTAAATTATCAAGAAGTGTTCTCCCGAGTATGCACCGTTGCCAAAGTTAAATCGTGCCCGGACACCACGTGATGATCGGGTGTGATAAGCTCTCGTCCATCTACAACGGGTGCAAGCCAGTTTTGCACACGCAGAATACTCGAGTTATACTTGACGAGCCTAGCATATGCAGATATGGCCTCGGAACACGGAGACCGAAAGGTCGGCGTGAATCATATAGTAGATATGATCAACATAAGATGTTCACCATTGAAAACTACTCCATTTCACGTGATGATCGGTTATGGTTTAGTTGATTTGGATCACGTGATCACTTAGATGACTAGAGGATGTCTGTCTAAGTGGGAGTTCTTAAGTAATATGATTAATTGAACTTAAATTTATCATGAACTTAGTACTGATAGTATCTTGCTTGTCTATGTTTGATTGTAGATAGATGGCTCGTCTTTGTTGTTCCGTTGAATTTTAATGCGTTCCTTGAAAAGCAAAGTTGAAAGATGATGGTAGCAATTACGGGATCGGGTCCGTAACTTTGAGGATTATCCTCATTGCTGCCTGAAAGAGTTACGTCTGGATGCACCGCTAGGTGCAGACCGCTCTTCGATGCAACCGGGCGTTAAGAACGTCTGGCGAGCAAAGCGATGACTACTCTATAGTTCGAGTGCCATGCTTTACGGCTTAGAACCGGGACTTCAACGACGTTTTGAATGTCATGGAGCATATGAGATGTTCCAGAGTTGAAGTTGATATTCAACAGAATGCCCGGATTGAGAGATATGAAGTCTCCAATAAGTTCTATAGCTGCAAGATGGAGGAGAATAGTTACGTCGGTGAACACATACTCAAAATGTGCAGGTATTACAATCACTTGACTCAACCGGGAGTTAATCTTCCGGATGATTGTGTCATTGATGAAATTCTTCAATCACTGCCACCAAGCTACAAAGGCTTCGTGATGAACTATAATATGCAAGGGTTAGTAAAGACTATACCGAGCTCTTCGCAATGCTAAAGGCTGCGGAGGTAGAAATCAAGAAGGAGCATCAAGTGTTGATGGTCAATAAGACCACTAGTTTCAAGAAGAAAGGCAAAGGGAAGAAGAAGGAACTTCAAGAAGAACAGCAAGCAAGTTGTCGCTCGGGAGAAGAAACCCAAGTCTGGACCTAAACCTGAAATCGAGTGCTTCTCTTGCAAGCGGTAGTCCTTTGGAAGCGGAACTGCCCCAAGTATTTGGCGGATAAGAAGGATGGCAATGTGAACAAAGGTATATGTGATATACATGTTATTGATGTGTACCTTACTAGAGCTCGCAGAGCACTTTTGTATTTGATCTTGGTTACATTGCTAATATTTGCAACTCAAACAGGGACTACGGATTAGCGAACACCGGCAAAGGACGAGGTGACGATCGGCGTGGGAAATGGTTCCAAAGTCGATGTGATCGCGGTCGGCACGCTACCTCTACATCTACCTTGGGATTAGTTTTAGACCTAAATAATTGTTATTTGGTGCTGCGTTGAGCATGAACATTATATCTGGATCTTGTTTGATGCGAGACGGTTATTCATTTAAATCGAGAGAATAATGGTTGTTCTATTTATATGAGTAATATCTTTTATGGTCATGCACCCTTGAAGAGTGGTCTATTTTGATGAATCTCGATAGTAGTGATACACATATTCATAATGTTGAAACCAAAAGATGCAGAGTTGATAATGATAGTGCAACTTATTTGTGGCAATGCCGTTTAGGTCATATCGGTGTAAAGCGCATGAAGAAACTCCATCTTGATGGACTTTTGGAGTCACTTGATTATGAATCACTTGGCACTTATGAACCATGCCTCATGGGCAAGATGACTAAAACCCGTTCTCGGAACTATGGAGAGAGCAACAGATTTGTTGGAAATCATACATACGTATGTATGTGGTCCGATGAATGTTGAGGCTCGTGGCGGATATCGTTATTTTCTCACCTTCACAGATGATTTAAGCGGATATGGGTATATCTACTTAATGAAACATAAGTCTGAAACATTTGAAAAGTTCAAAGAATTTCAGAGTGAAGTTGAAAATCATCGTAACAAGAAAATTAAATTTCTACGATCCGATCGTGGAGGTGAATATTTGAGTTCTGAGTTTGGTCTACATTTGAAACAATGCGGAATAGTTTAAGCAACTCACGCCACCGGAACACCACAACGTAATGGTGTGTCCGAGCGTCAGAATCGCACTTTACTAGATATGGTGCGATCTATGATGTCTCTTACAGATTTACCGCTATCGTTTTGGGGTTATGCTCTTGAGGCGGCCGCATTCACACTAAATAGAACACCGTCAAAATCCGTTGAGACGACACCTTATGAACTATGGTTTAGCAAGAAACCAAAGTTGTCGTTTCTTAAAGTTTGGGCATGCGATGCTTATGTGAAAAAGCTTCAACCTGATAAGCTCGAACCCAAATCGAAAATGTGTCTTCATAGGATACCCAAAGGAGACAGTTGGGTACACCTTCTATCACAGATCCGAAGGCAAGACATTTGTTGCCAAAAATGGATCCTTTCTAGAGAAGGAGTTTCTCTCGAAAGAAGTGAGTGGGAGGAAAGTAGAACTTGATGAGGTAATTGTACCTTCTCCCTTATTTGAAAGTAGTTTGTCGCAGAAACCGGTTTCTGAGACATCTACACCAAATAATGAGGAAGTTGATGATGTTGATCATGAAACTTCAGATCAAGTTACTCTGAACCTCGTAGATCAACGAGTAAGATCCGCACTGTGAGTGGTACGGTAATCCTGTTCGGAAATCATGCTACTAGATCATGATGAACCTACGAACTATGAAGAAGCGATGGTGAGCCCAGATTCCATAAAATGGCTTGAGGCCATGAAATTTGAGATGGGATCCATGTATGAAAACAAAGTATGGACTTTGGTTGACTTGCCCGAGGGTAGGCAAGCAATAGAAAACAAGTGGATCTTCAAGAAGAAGACCGCGCCGACGGTAATGTAACTCGTCTACAAAGCTCGACTTGTCGCAAAGGGTTTCGACAAGTTCAAGGGATTGACTACGATGAGACCTTCTCACCGTGGCGATGCTTAAGTCTGTCCGAATCATATTAGCAATTGCGCATTTTATGATTATGAAATTTGGCAAATGGATGTAAAGACTGCATTCTGAATGGATTTACGGAAGAAGAGTTGTATATGATGCAAGCGAAGGTTTTATCGATCCAAAGGAGCTAACAAAGTGTGCAAGCTCCAGCGATCCATTTATGGACTGGTGCAAGCATCTCGGAGTTGGAATAAGCGCTTTGATAGTGTGATCAAAGCATTTGGGTTCATCTGCACTTTTGGAGAAGCTTTGTATTTACAAGAAAGTGAGTGGGAGCTCAGTAGCATTTACGATATTATATGTAGATGACATATTACTGATCGGAAATGATATAGAATTTCTGGATAGCATAAAGGGATACTTGAATAAGAGTTTTTCAATGAAAGACCTCGGTGAAGCTGCTTACATATTGGGCATCAAAATCTATAGAGATAGATCAAGACGCTTAATTGGACTTTCACAAAGCACATACCTTGACAAAATTTTGAAGAAGTTCAAAATGGATCAAGCAAAGAAAGGGTTCTTGCACGTGTTACAAGGTGTGAAGTTGAGTAAGACTCAATGCCCGACCACTGCAGAAGATAGAGAGAAATGAAAGATGTTCCTATGCTTCAGCCATAGGCTCTATCATGTATGCAATCTTGTGTACCGGACCTGATGTGTGCCTTGCTAAAAGCTTAGCAGGAGGTACCAAAGTAATCCAGAGTGGATCATCGGACAGCGGTCAAGAACATCTGAAATACGAAAAGGACTAAGGATATGTTTCTCGTATATGGAGGTGACAAAGAGCTCATCGTGGCAGTTACGTTGATGCAAGCTTTGACACCGATCCGGACGATTCTAAATCGCAGACCGGATCGTATTTACACTAAACGGAGGAGCTATCGGTTGGTGCAGTTCTAAACAAAGCGTCGTGGCGGGATCTACATGTGAAGCGGAGTACATAGCAGCTTCGAAGCAGCTAATGAAGGAGTGCGGATGAAGGACTTCATATCCGATCTAGGTGTCATACCTAGTGCATCGGGTCCAATGAAAATCTTCTGTGACAATACTGGAGCAATTGCCTTAGCAAAGGAATCCAGATTTCACAAGAGGACCAAGCACATCAAGAGACGCTTCAATTCCATCCGGGATTTAGTCCAGGTGGGAGACATAGAGATTTGCAAGATACATAGGGATCTGAATGTAGCAGACCCGTTGACTAAGCCTCTTCCACGAGCAAAACATGATTAACACCAAGACTCCATGGGTGTTAGAATCATTACTATGTAATCTAGATTATTGACTCTAGTGCAAGTGGGAGACTGAAGGAAATATGCCCTAGAGGCAATAATAAAGTTATTATTTATTTCCTTATTTTCATGATAAATGTTTATCATTCATGCTAGAATTGTATTAACCAGAAACATGATACATGTGTGAATGCATAGACAAACAATGTGTCACTACTATGCCTCTACTAGACTAGCTTGTTAATCAAAGATGGTTATGTTACCTAACCATGAACAAATAGTTGTTATTTGATTAACAAGGTCACATCATTAGTAGAATGATCTGATTGACATGACCCATTCCATTAGCTTAGCACACGATCGTTTAATATGTTGCTACTGCTTTTATCCATGACATATACATGTTCCTGTAACTATGAGATTATGCAACTCCGTTTACGGAGGAACACTTTGGTGCTACCAAACGTCACAACGAATCGGGTGATTATAAAGGAGTACTACGAGTGTCTCCAAAGGCGGATGTTGGGTTGGCGTATTTGAGATTAGGTTTTGTCACTCCGATTGTCGGAGAGGTATCTCTGGCCCTCTCGGTAATACACATCACTTAAGCCTTGCAAGCATTACAACTAATGAGTTAGCTGTGAGATGATGTATTACGGAACGAGTAAAGAGACTTGCGGTAGCGAGATTGAACTAGGTATTGGATACCGACGATCGAATCTCGGGCAAGTAACATACCGATGACAAAGGAACAACGTATGTTGTTATGCGGTCTGACCGATAAAGATCTTCGTAGAATATGTAGGAGCCAATATGGGCATCCAGGTCCCGCTATTGGTTATTGACCGAGACGTGTCTCGGTCATGACTACATTGTTCTCGAACCGTAGGGTCCGCACGCTTAAGGTTTCGATGGCGGTTATATTATGAGTTTATGTATTTTGATGTACCAAGAAGTTGAGTCCGGATGTGATCACGGACATGACGAGGAGTCTCGAAATGGTCGAGACATAAAGATTGATATATTGGAAGCCTATATTTGGAGTTGAGAATGGTTCGAGTGAAATCAGGATTTTACTGAACACCGGGGTTACGGAACCCTCCGGGGATATTGGGCCTTAGTGGGCCACGAGGAAGAAGAGGAAGGGCGGGCGGGGCAGGCCGCCGCCCTCCCCTAGTCCGAATAGGACAAGGAGAGGCGGCGCCCCCTTCCCTCTTCCCTCCCCAATCCTACTCCAACTAGGAAAGGGGGGAGTCCTACTCGGTGGGAGTAGGACTGCTCAGCGCGCCTCCTCCTTGGGCCGGCCGCACCCCCTTGCTCCTTTATATCTGAGGCAGGGGGCACCCTAGAACACACAAGTTGATCTACGGATCGATCCTTAGCCGTGTCGGTGCCCCTCCACCATATTCCACCTCGGTCATATCGTCATAAAAGCTTAGGCGAAGCCTGCGCCGATAGAACATCAAGATCGTCACCACGCCGTCGTCTTGTGGAACTCTCCTCCCGAAGCTCTCTCGGATTGGAGCCGAGGAGCGTCATCGAGCTGTCGTGTGTCAAGAACTCGGGCGCCGGAGGAACGGCGCCGGATCGGTCGGATCGCGAGGAGAACGTCGACTACTTCCTCTACGTTGTGATCGCTTCGCTTGGTCTCTGAGGTACATAGACAACACTCTCCCCTCTCGTTGCTATGCATCACCATGATCTTGCGTGTGCGTAGGAAATTTTTTGAAATTACTACGTTCCCCAACAGGTACCAATGTAATCCAGGAGTGGATCACTGGACAGCGGTCAAGAACATCCTGAAATACCTGAAAAGGACTAAGGATATGTTTCTCGTATATGGAGGTGACAAAGAGCTCATCGTGGCAGTTACGTTGATGCAAGCTTTGACACTGATCCGGTCGATTCTAAATCGCAGACCGGATACGTATTTACACTAAGCGGAGGAGCTGTCGGTTGGTGCGAGTTCTAAACAAAGCGTCGTGAAGGGATCTACATGTGAAGCGGAGTACATAGCAGCTTCGAAGCAGCTAATGAAGGAGTCTGGATGAAGGAGTTCATATCCGATCTAGGTGTCATACCTAGCGCATCGGGTCCAATGAAAATCTTCTGTGACAATACTGGAGCAATTGCCTTAGCGATGGAATCCAGATTTCACAAGAGGACCAAGCACATCAAGAGACGCTTCAATTCCATCCGGGATTTAGTCCAGGTGGGAGACATAGAGATTTGCAAGATACATACGGATCTGAATGTAGCAAACCCGTTGACTAAGCCTCTTCCACGGGCAAAACATGATCAACACCAAGACTCCATGGGTGTTAGAATCATTACTATGTAATATAGATTATTGACTCTAGTGCAAGTGGGAGACTGAAGTAAATATGCCCTAGAGGCAATAATAAAGTTATTATTTATTTCCTTATTTCATGATAAATGTTTATCATTCATGCTAGAATTGTATTAACCGGAAACATAATACATGTGTGAGTGTATAAACAAACAGAGTGTCACTAGTATGCCTCTACTAGACTAGCTTGTTAATCAAAGATGGTTATGTTTCCTAACCATGAACAAAGGGTTGTTATTTGATTAACAAGGTCACATCATTAGAAGAATGATCTGATTGACATGACCCATTCCATTAGCTTAGCACACGATCGTTTAGTATGTTGTTACTAGTTTTATCCATGACATATACATGTTCCTATAACTATGAGATTATGCAACTCCCGTTTACCGGAGGAACACTTTGGGTGCTACCAAACATCACAACGTAACTGGGTGATTATAAAGGAGTACTACAGGTGTCTCCAAAGGCAGATGTTGGGTTGGCGTATTTCGAGATTAGGTTTTGTCACTCCGATTGTCGGAGAGGTATCTCTGGGCCCTCTCGGTAATACACATCACTTAAGCCTTGCAAGCATTACAACTAATGAGTTAGCTGTGAGATGATGTACTACGGACGAGTAAAGAGACTTGCCGTAACGAGATTGAACTAGGTATTGGATACCGACGATCGAATCTCGGGCAAGTAACATACCGATGACAAAGGGAACAACGTATGTTGTTATGCGGTCCGACCGATAAAGATCTTCGTAGAATATGTAGGAACCAATATGGGCATCCAGGTCCGCTATTGGTTATTGACCGGAGACGTGTCTCGGTCATGTCTACATTGTTCTCGAACCGTAGGGTCCGCACGCTTAAGGTTTCGATGGCGGTTATATTATGAGTTTATGTATTTTGATGTACCGAAGGAGTTCGAGTCCGGATGTGATCACGGACATGACGAGGAGTCTCGAAATGGTCGAGACATAAAGATTGATATATTGAAGCCTATGTTTGGAGTTGGAATGGTTCGGGTGAAATCGGGATTTTATGGAACAGGAGGGTTACCGGAACCCTCCGGGGTTAATGGGCCTTAGTGGGCCATGAGGGAGAAGAGGAAGGGCGGCCAGGGGCAGGCGCGCCCCCCCTAGTCCGAATAGGACAAGGAGAGGCGGCGCCCCTTCCCTCTTTCCTCCCCTAAGTCCTAATCCAACTAGGAAAGGGGGGTCCTACTCGGTGGGAGTAGGACTCCTCCCAGCGCCTCCTCCTAGAGCCGGCCGCACCCCCTTGCTCCTTTATATATGGGGCAGGGGCACCCTAGAACACACAAGTTGATCCTTGAGATCGTTCCTTAGCCGTGTGCGGTGCCCCCTCCACCATAATCCACCTCGGTCATATCGTGGCGGTGCTTAGGCGAAGCCTGCGTCGATAGAACATCAAGATCGTCACCACGCCGTCGTCTTGTGGAACTCTCCCTCCCCAGCTCTCTTTGGATTGGAGCCGAGGAGCGTCATCGAGCTGTACGTGTGTCAAGAACTCGGGCGCCGAATAACGGCGCTAGGATCGGTCGGATCGCGAGGAGAACGTCGACTACTTCCTCTACGTTGTGATCGCTTCGCTTGGTCTCACGAGGGTGCGTAGACAACACTCTCCCCTCTCGTTGCTATGCATCACCATGATCTTGCGTGTGCGTAGGAAATTTTTGAAATTACTACGTTCCCCAACAGTATCCGCCTCCGCAACCGCATAATCTAATGCGTTTCATCTTCTGGAACATACGAGGCTTCGGCCACGCTGGGAGGCGGACCCAACTTAAGGAATTCATCCGCGTAGAGGATATCGACGTCATTGGCTTGGAGGAAACCATAAAAACGGAATTCTCTCACCGAGACATGCTAGCCATCGACCCCCTCGAACGCTTTGCTTGGCACTGGGTGCCTGCGGTGGGCCACTTGGGGGGCCTACTTCTTGGGGTCAGTCTGGTTTGTTGCGAGGTGGTGGCGTGGGATGCCGACCGTTTATTCGTGTCGGCACACGTGCGCCATCGAGCAGCCCTCCGTGAGTGGGAGGTTATAGTGGTGTATGGCCCGGCTGATCACGCACACTCTCAAGAGTTCTTGGGGGAACTACAGGAGAAGGTTGCGGCCTTAGGTGTGCGCAACTTGCCGCTGATCGTTGGTGGGGATTTCATCTTAATCCGTTCGGGGGCGGATAAGAACAACGGGATCATTAACTGGACAAGGGTGTCCATGTTTAATAACGCGATAGCATCAATGGCCCTTAGGGAAGTGGCCCGCGTGGGAGCACGTTACACATGGACAAACAAACAGGTTACACGAGTTCGATCTGTGCTTGACCGCGTTTTATGTCCGCGGAGTGGGAAATGCTGTTTCCCATGTGCTCCCTACACGCTGAAACGAGGATTGGGTCGGATCACGTTCCTCTAATCCTTTCCACGGGGGAGGAAAGGCTAAAATGTAGCCCCAGGTTTTTCTTTGAGACTGCGTGGTTTGAGCACCCGGAATTCGAGCAAATCTTCCTCTCCAAATGGGAGACTTGTGTTGCTCGGATCGGGCACACGCGAGGGCCCATGGAATTCTGGATTGCCGCAGGGGCGGGGATGCGTGCGGCCCTAAAAGGCTGGGGGGCCAACCAGGGCCGTGAGGACAAGCTGATCCGTGCGCGTTTGGTCGTGGACCTCGCCCGTATGGATGCAGCTGCGGACTCTCAGGTCTTCTCGGAGCAAGACTGGGCCCAGCGCTACGCCGTTGAGGCCCAAGTTGAGGCTCTCCTTCGTGCTGAGGAGGAGTACTGGCGTAGGCGCGGTGGAATCAAGTGGACGCTCAAGGGGGATGCGAATACAAAATACTTCCATGCCTATGCTAATGGCCGGCGCCGCAAATGCGCCATCCTTCGACTGCAATCTGAGCAGGGGCTCCTTTTGTGTCAACAGGATATTGTTCGGCATATCTACGACTTTTACATCCAGCTGATGGGCTCCAGGGAGGAGGCCAGGGCTAGGCTACGGTCGGATGTTTGGGACCCCGCGCTGCAGGTCACGGACGCGGAGAATGAAGGCTTGGGCCTAGCCTTCCTTCCCCAGGGGATTGACCAGGCCGTCCTTGGGATGAAATCTGCCGCCGCCCCCGGGACCAGATGGGTGGCCGGTGGCGATGTTCAAAAGATTTTGGCAGGTGCTGAAAGGGCCTATTTTCGACGTTTGTAACGGGTTTATGTGTGGCACTGTAGATATTTCCCGCCTTAACTTTGGGATTCTCTCTCTTATCCCCAAAGTCCAATGTGCGGACAACATTAGGCTCTTTAGACCTATAGCGCTTATCAATGTCCCGTTTAAGATTTGCTCTAAAGCTTGTTCTACGCGCTTTTCTCCGGTAGCTCATCGTATTATTAGTAGGAATCAGTCGACTTTCATCCATGGTCGCAACATCTTGGATGGTCCGCTGGCCCTCCAAGAAATCGTTCACTCGCTCAAACGCTCTCGCCAGCCGGCGATCCTTCTAAAACTAGATTTTGAGAAGGCATACGATCGAGTGAACTGGGAGTTCCTCTGGCAAATCCTTTTAGATCGAGGATTTTCGTCGGTTTGGGTTCACCGTATGATGCAATTGGTCTCAGGAGGCCAAACGGCGATAGCGGTGAATGGAGAAGTAGGGAACTTCTTCCATAACAAACGTGGGCTACGTCAAGGGGACCCAGCCTCACCGTTGCTTTTCAACTTTGTGGCGGACGCCCTGGGCGCAATGCTAGACAAAGCTCGCGCCGCTGGCCACATCAGGGGAGTGGTCGGCAACCTGGCCCCAGGAGGCGTGCCACACTTGCAGTATGCGGATGACACTCTCCTCCTTTTTGAACCGGACGCTCACAGTATCGCTACGGTTAAGGCCATCTTACTGTGCTTTGAACTCATGTCCGGCTAAAATTAACTTCCACAAGTGTGAAGTGGTGTCCATAGGGATGGACGCGGCCGAAAGTGAACGGGCTGCCAACTTGCTTAATTGCAAGCTTGGGAAGTTTCCGTTTACCTACCTCGGCCTCCCAATCGCAAAGAAGAAATGCACGATTGCCGATTGGGAACCTCTCACCACTAAGGTGGCGGACCGGGTATGTCCGTGGAGAGGCCGATTTATGTCTTCAGGGGCAAGACTAATCCTTACCAACTCCAGCCTCTCAGCCCTACCGATGTTTGCCATGGGTATGTTCTTGCCGGTGGATGGGGTCCACACGAAAATGGACACACCACGGACATGTTTCTTTTGGGAAGGAGCGGGTCCTAAACGGAAGTACCACATGGTCAAGTGGCAAGCCGTTTGCAGACCCAAAGCCCAGGGGGGGCCTCGGGATCATCAACTCTAAGCTGATGAACATAGCACTTATGTGCAAGTGGATATGGAAGGTATCCCAGGGAGGGACCGGCCTCTGGATTGACCTCCTACGTGCCAAGTATTTCCCACATGGGAATTTCTTTGAGGCAACACCTCAGGGGTCCCCTTTCTGGACCTCCATTCAAGCCCTCAAACCATACTTCGCCAGGGGAGCAAGGTTCACGGTTAATAATGGCCGCTCCACACGTTTTTGGCACGACATTTGGATAGGCCAGCAGCCTCTTTGGTCGGAGTTCACCCACCTTTACTCCATCGCGGTTGAGCCCAACCAATTGGTAGCTTCGGCACTTAGTGCCACTCCGACCCCTATTCACTTCAGAAGAGAGCTTGTGGGGCCGGAGCTGGATGAGTGGGATCGTCTGCGGGCTCTGATAGCCAACTTGCATCTGTCGGACTCCGCAGACGTGGTCTCCTGGAGACTTTCGGGCTCTGGCAAGTTCACTGTCAAGTCCCTGTATCGCGAGTTATGTCGTGGTCATGCCCCTATGGCAGCCACGGGGCGTTGGAAGGCGAGTATCCCGCTAAAGATTAAGGTCTTCCTCTGGCAGCTATGCTAAGATCACCTTCCTACCTCTATCAATATCGCTAAGCGCAACGGCCCCGCTTCCGGCCCTTGCGCTCTGTGTGCGGTCGCGGAAGACGCTGACCACGCGTTCTTCCGGTGTCCTTTGGCGCGCTTTGCTTGGAGTGCGGTCCGTGAGGCCGCTGGGGTGGATTGGGATCCACGCTCGTGCTCTGAGCTCGTGTCTCTCTTGTCCTCGATCCCGGGCTCTCTGCGCCGGATCATGTGGACGTGTGCCTCGGCCATGTTATGGGCCTTATGGAACATTCGTAACAAGCTTACTATTGAGGGAGTGTTTCCCTCTCACCCCGCTGATGTTATTTTCAAATGCATCTTATTCTTGCAGAAGGGGCCCTTGTGAAAGGCAAGGACGCTCATCTTCACCGACAAGCTATCGCTCGACTTCGCTCCGTCTACTCAGCGTCACGAGCCCCGTCTCCTTCGTCTGCTGCCTCATAGGGATGGGCAGTTTCTTTTGGAGTTTGGATTCCCCCGAGCATGCGTGCTCGTTAGTTTGGCTGTACCGGCCCTGTAATGCACTTTATCTCGTTGTCGTGCCCTGTGTGGCTTGCCTTAGTACTTGGTGACTTTCGTTTGTGTGGTTGTCCGCTTATGCACGCTGCCTATGTTGTGGGCTTTATTAATTCAAAGCCGGACGTCCCTGACGTCTATGTTCTAAAAAAATTATAATATAACTCAGGTCGTCCTCCTAGCAAGATATAATTCAAATCTCTTCACTCTATATGTTATTTAGCTTGCAAGACTTCCATTACTAAAAACATATAGTTAATGCAAATTTTCTTTTAGTTCATACAAAATTAACTTTCATGTCCGCGCCTCCATATACTTATAGAATATTCCAACCATTTTGTATCGTCCAAATTATGATGGACTTTCTTGGGAGTGAAGTAGAAGACTAGCTAAGCTAGTGCAGCCAATCATGCATGGATGCAGTCAAAGATTCACTTAGTCTTTCCCAAACAAAACAATATTCACTTAGTCAAAGATTTGGTTCCGACCTAAACAAAAGATCGGGGGTTGGTAGAAGTTTGTTGCTACAGTAGTAGTGATTGGCACACAAGGAGGTGGTAACGTGTAAGGGATAATGGGACATGAAGTTCTTCACGACGACATCGAAGCAGGCTAGTAGTACAAAACTGTCCCTCTCTTTCACCTCAACAACCTTGTTTGGATCCACCTGCCCCTTCGTAAGTTTTCTTTATAGCTCGACCCACTTATCCTAGCATTATCTAGCTAATTAAGTTTACATTCCAAAAGGAGTTAGAATTAGTATTTTTATTTTTTCTGTGCTTCGGTAGTTGGATTAGTAGGTACTTAATTTTCCTGGAAAAATATTCATTCAACATAATTTCAAAAGTTCCCCCGCAATTTTTTCCAAAGGTTCTAGTCCGCGGTACACTGTCAGAGGACGCTACAAGACCGGAAACTGCCATTGGTGAGCGAGCTCACCGGAGGCCTCCAGATTCAAAATTCAAATTTCATTGAAAATCATTTTTTTACATTTTGTAACATTCTGGGAAAAAGTACAGATATACATGAAGGCATAACACACATGTGTGTAAATTTTCAGGCCAAAATACGTTGAAATGAGGGCCGTGCAAAAAAGACAAATCTGGGGCTGTTTAATACATGATACTATTCATCTTCTCAGGCCATGGATTTGTCTTTTTTGTACAGGTCGCATTTCAACATATTTCATCATGAAATTTTACACACATGTGGATTACATCCTTAGATACACGCATATTTTTTTCCAGAAACTTTTGAAACATAAAAGTTTAAATTTGAATATTTCAAAAATGAAGGCCTCCATGGAGCTCGGCCTCCAAAACGTCATTCTCCTACAAGACGTACTATATAATTAAATAGGAACTAGCAGGGTGACCCGCGCATTTGCGCGGCTAGATTTTAAACACATGTCCATCTACACACGACATTTTATATTTTTCTCGAGATGAAAATTTGCTCATTTTTCACATGAATATGCTATAGGATGTCATGATTGCAGGTGAATCATTGATAAATTGGTACTATTTTCCTTGCGAGGTCTAAAAATCATTAATATATTAGTAGCCAGTTTTATAAGTTTTGGCAACAAACATTTTTCTCGTTCTATTTTTTGCATGATTTATTAACGCTAACATCTTTACTTTTTTAACAAAAGTTTTTGCCAATCTTTTTGCCCAACCTCCTTGCCATGTACATAAACATGTTTTTTAATCTACGTAGAGAAAGGTTTTAACCCCCAATGTGACACACTGCCACTAAGAAAAAGTGAAGCCCAGATTGATGTTGGTGATGCGTACTATGATTTTTTTAACCCTGAAAAACAGCCTTGATTGATTAAATGCTTGATTAAACCGTTGATGCTTATTTTGCTTGGACTCTTTTCGTAGGGTGCTCTTTTGCATCATTTTTGTAGGTTGCTTGGACTCTTCAATTTAGGAGTACCAACAATTCTAAAAAAAGGAGTGCCAGCACATGATTATGTATGATTGTCTCGTACATATATTTTTAATAGGAAGGGTATATGAGTGTGACTCGTATGACATGTTAAACTATTCCTATGTGCCATGTAAACTGCTGGCACGTAATAATATTGGTATGAAACTCTACTACATGTTTTACATATCAGCCTTTTAATATTACAACTGAATTTCAATTTAGCTGTTTATATACATTTTTTTGTGGGGTAGCTGTTTATATACATTACATAAAGTTTATTCTAAAACCACAGACCTAGCATCTTTTTTTTTAGTTTCTTAAATAAAATATAGGGTTTTACTGTTGATTTGGTGAGAGCTGTAAACTATTTGCATGTAATAATATTTGTAAGAAATGTTACATATTTTAAACCCCAGCTTTTCAATACTACAACTGAATTCAAATTTAGCTATTTATAAATATTACATGTATTTTATTCTAAAATCAAAGTGCTATTTTTTCTTATTTTGAATTTCATAGATAAATATAATGTTTTTACTATTGATTTGGCAGGAGCTATATGTGTCGTTGGATAGATATGTGTGTTTCCACCTTTTAATCTTTTAATATCACCTCCGTTTTTTTCGCTGCCATGATTACGTTGACTCAGAGGTTTGTACAAATATTTAGTGTGAACATGGGCCGATATTGTATAAAAAAACTGGCCGTGGCAGGCTGGCCAAGCGTACCATGGCTGGCTTCTTTTACGTGTCCCGTATTTCCCACGTAAGGAAAACACACGTGAAGGTAGTAAACTCTGTTTTTTCTTCTTTTTTATTTTTTTGCAAATGGTGATGGTGGCATACATTTTTCTGAATCATGATCATGATGTAGTCGTAATAGATTTCCATCATATATGCACGCACGTGACAACCTTGCCATGTGCAACACAATTTATTCCTATACACAATGTTCGTATGTAACGCTATCTTTAAATCTTAGCCGTTTGTATTAAGCAGTTAATGGATGAGATAATTTAAACGGTGTGGGCGAACGTGATGGCTTGTTTGACTTCTATTTTATGTATATAATAGATTAAATAGTTAGAAAAAGAAATAGGTATACCAAACCTTGCGTGACCATGTGCTTTCTTTGGTTGTTATTATATAGTGGAGTACTATAAAGATGATTGGCTTTGTACACAAAATGGGTTTGGTCTGGCTACATGCATACTTGTGCGCAAGCAACACGTACAACGGCGCCATTGACGAGACTAGGATGGTAGGTGCACGCGTCATAAGTTACATATATATATGTACGGACGTACGTACGCACACACACACGCACGCAGGGCTAGCATATGCACAATTGTTTTTCCTAATAGCGATATGTAAGTTGACTAAAGTTATAATTTAAATACGTCAATTATTTGTGAGGAACGGTTGGTAGAGGAAGAAGAAATAAGGATGACCGTTTGATCTTAATCTAATGCTCGAGAAAATCAACTTACCTAAATTGATTTTTCAGACATCTTACGTGGAACACGGTTGGGATCTTACTCATAAACTAAACAAAAGATTAAAAGATCGAACATAAAATCATATGCACGTCAGGTACAGGTGTACGGTGCAACCAACAGGCGGTGTACGATGCAACGTGCAACTATTTGTTGAATTTTCGAAAAACAAGCTCACGTTGTCATGCCAAATGCGGAAAATATCCTCGCCAATATATAATGGCAATAACCACCGGCAAAACCATTCGCTTCCGAGAAAAGTCCATATTGACATTTTACGCTGCCCAACCATGGCTTGACTTTGCTCATGGTAGAATCACTCTCGGCTTCGGATGATGAACTTGTTCTCCCAAAAAAACGGTGGATAAACCCTATGAATCCCGTTGTTGGATATACAAGAGCGTCGATACGTTTTTTCAATAACATGACACACGCAGTGAACAGTCCGAAAGAAAAAAAAGGAATTTTTTACAGAGAATTTAAAAGACATCTTAGGATGAGAGAGGTCCTTTGTGAAGAGTACATCACCATTTGTACTAAGAGAAAATCTCCTTGGTTGTATGCTGGACCAGATAAACGCCATCTAAAAAAGTAATGTCCTCGAGCCTCCACAGGATAGACAATTTATGGGGCCAGCATACACACACATGAATAACCTGCGCAGGAGAGAATGAAACATTCTTTTCGTTAAACAGCATCTTTTTTTTTGCATGGTTCGTTAAACAGTGTCTGACAAGTATGTAGTTGTCTAGGAACCGCCGTGTAGCTTCTGTCGGAAGGCACAATACGTATTATCATGAGTCCATCAGTTGCCAGATGTGCCAAAATGGTCAGCAACACCATCACCTTGACACCAAGCAACCACTCTGGTCCACAGTCAGAAGACGCTACAAGACGTACTATACAATTAAATAGTCAGCAAAAGAAATAGGCATACCAAACCTTGCGTAACCCGTGTGCTTTCTTTGGTTGTTATTATATACTGTATTACTATAAAAAATGATTGGCTTTGTAAACAAAATAGGTTTGATCTGGCTACATGCATACGATACGTGTGCGCAAGCAACACGTACGACGCCATTGATGAGACTAGGACGGTAGGTGCACGCGCGTAAGTTACATATATAGGTACCACTACTAGAAAAAAAGGCTATAGCTAATATGGACATTAATGACGCACCATGTATGTGGTGCGTCACGGCTATATAGCAGTGGCGCACTATATAGAGGTACGTCATGAATGGCCATATGACTAATGGCGCACCACACCCACGGTGCGTCACTATTAATAATTTTTTTGATTTATTTTTTCAAAACTAGTAATGGCACACCAGGGAATAGTGTGCCATCACTAGTTTTAACTAGTAATAGCGCACCACACCCTCCGTGCGCCACTACTAACAATTTTTTTTTACTTTTTTCTTTCAAAACTAGTAATGGCACACCTGGAGATAGTGCGCCATTACTAGTTTTAACTAGTAATGGCGCACCACAGCCATGGTGCGCCACTACTAACGTCTCACACACACAAACACGCAGCCCCCCATCGCCTTTTAGGTTTTTAAAAAAATAAAAGAAAATGATAAAACATTTAAAAAATTCAAAAAAATAGATGCCCATGTGTTATGTGTTCTAGTTGTTAGGAAAATTAACAAATATGAATTTTGATTTTTTTTGCAAAAAGCCGCCGTGTTTCGGTAAAATGGTTGTAACTTTTGCATACGACCTCCGATGAAAAAGTTTTTTATATGAAAAATCATTTACTCGAAAAGTTACATCCGAATTCAACGGCGGAGCCCCGTGAAGATTTTTAGAATCCCAAAAACCTAACAGAAGAAAAGATACAGGGCTTTTAAGATCTGGAGGCAAAAAATTTGAAAAAATAAAAAAATTTAGCAATGGCGCATCAATGAATAGTGCACCACTACTATTTTCCCGCCTTCACAATTCAAAAAATAGCAATGGGCACGGTGCGCCACTGCTAAGTTGGGACAGAATAAAAGGGTCGGCCAGCCACTTACCCCTTCATTCTTCTCCTCCTCTCCTCCACTCCATCTCCTCCTCTCCGGCGACCTCCTCCTCCTCATGGTGCTCCTCCTCCGGTGACCTCCTCCTCACGGTGCTCCTCCTCCGGCGACCTCCTCCTCCCTCCTTTCCTCCTCATGGTGCTCCTCCGGCGACCTCCTCCTCCCTCCTCTCCTCCTCACGGTGCTCCTCCTTCCTCTCCTGCTCACGGTCCTCCTCCTCCTCCCCGGCGACCTCCTCCTCCCTCCTCTCCTGATCCTCATGGTCTCTCCTCCCTCGTCTCCTCCTCACGGTCTCTCCTCCCTCCTCCTCTACTTTCGGCCACATGTGGAGCTCCCCCGGCACAAAGAACGTACCAGATCCAGGTCGAGAACGAAATTTGAAAATAATTCAAGCAAAAAAAATAAGCAAAAAAACAAGCCAAAAAAATGAGCCAGATCTAGATCCAGATCCAAATTCAAAATTCAAAAATAGCAATGGCGCACGGTGGGGGTTAGACGGTGCGCCATTACTATTTTCCCGCCTTCAAAATTCAAAAAAAAAGACAAAAAATTTCAAAAAAAAGTTACCAGTGGCGCACCTGTAGCAATAGTAATGGCGCACTACAAGGTGTGCCATTATTACCTGCAATACTAATGGCGCACCTTAGTATTTGTTACTAGTGGCTTGGTAATAGTGATGCACCTATAGTGTGATATTAATGGCAAAAATAGGTGCGCCACTAACAACCTTTTTTTAGTAGTGTACGGACGTACGTACGCACGCACACAAGCAACGCTAGCATGATAGCATATGCACTGTTGTTTTTCCTAATAGTTATATGTAAGTTGACTGAATTATTATTTAAATAAGTCAATTTTATGTGAGGAGGAAGGGTTAGAAGAGGAATAAGAAATATGGATGAACGTTTGATATTAATCTAATGGCCTAGAAAATCAACCACCCAAAAATGATTTTTCAGACGGCTTACGTGGAACACGGTAGGAATCTTACTCATAAACTAAACAAAAAAATTAAAAGATCACACATAAATTCATATGTACGTTAGGTACAGGTGCACGGCGCAACCAACAAGCGGTGTATGATGCAATGTGCAACTATTTGATGAATTTTCAAAAAACAAGCTCATGTTGTCATGCCAAATGCGGAAACTTTGCTCGCCTATATCTAAACGCAATAACCACCCGCAAAACCATTCACTTGAGGAAAGTCCATATCGACATTCTACGTTTCCCAACCATGGCATGACTTTGCCATGGTAGAATCACTCTCGGCTTCAGATGATGAACTTGTTCTCCCGGAAAAACGGCTGCTTAACAATTGATAATACCCTGCGAATCCCGTTGTCGGATATACAACAGCGTCGATATGTTTTTTTGAATAACATGACGCCTGCAGTAAACAGTTCGGAAGAAAAAAAAACAATGTTTTACAGAGAATTTAAAAGACATCTTAGGATAAGAGAGGTCCATTCTAAAGAAGTACATCACCATTTGTACTGAGAGAAAATCTCAGTGGTCCTATGCTCCAACCAGGTAAACGCCATCGTAAAAAAAGTCATGTTCTCGAGCCTCCACATGATAGACAATTTATGGGACCAACATACACACACATGAATAACCTGCTCAGGAGAGAAGAGAGTGAAACATTCGTTTCGTTTAACAGTGTTGACAAGTAGTTTTTTTAAAGCCTGTACTGTAGAAAAATTGTTCTACGGTTAATTATATTAATAAAAAGTAAATATGTACAAAGTCTCTACCAAAAAAACAAAAAAGAAATTAACCAATTCCAGCTCTAGGCAGCAGCAAGAAAATTATAGATGAGAATCAATCCAGGACTGTAACTGTCGTTCCTTTGTTGCTTTTGCTCTGTGGATGGTACTCTTCAACGTTTCTTTTAAATAGTGAATCCAACTCATGGTATGTGGTGCTGCATTTCTAAAGATTTTGTCATTTCTAACTGGCCAGGTGCTCCAGCATCCTGCAATGATGATGTCTAGAGCCAAATTCTGTGGTAGCTCAAGGAGTCTGATGTGGACCTCATCATAAATTGTGATGCCTCTAATTCTGTTGGGTATGATCTTATCCCAACAGTCATTGGTGAAATTGCAATCCCAAAATAGATGAATAAGTGTTTCTTCAGTTTGATCATGACATAGGGCACAATGATAGTCAGGAGGATACATGGACCTTCTGAGCAGGAGATTTATGGTATTGATTCTATCATGTAGCAATAGCCAAAAGAAGATTTGTATCTCAACCGAGCTGCACATTTCCAGATTAATTGGAAAATATTGTGAGCAGAACTGGGTCCCATAAGGATTTTATACATCTTGATTGCCGAATAACTCCTCTGATTACCTTTGCATATCCATTTGTCTTTCTCATTTGAGTGTGCTCTATTTTCCAAAATTGACTGGAGTAGCAGAAGTTGTTGGTATGCTTGTGTTGAGGGGGGCAGTTGAAACATCTCTTCAATGTTATCTTGAGCAATGACCTCTTGCAGTGTGATGTCTGTGTTATGGCAGAATGAAAAAAGGGGTGGGTAACTGGTTGAGTGTTCTCGTCCTTGCCATTTGTCTCTCCAAAAGTCAACTATATCACCTTGACCTGGTATGCACAGTGCAAGCCACTTGTAGGTTGGTAGAAGTTTTAGGATAGCTTTCCACCAAAAAGAACCAACATTTCTTACATGTGGCAGATGATGGTTGTAATATGATTCCCAAATGATTTTGACCCATGGGGTGCCTTCCTTATTCATGAATTTGTGCAGAAATTTCATAAGGGCGCCTGGTTGTGTATTCCAGCATCAAGTATTCCAATGCCTCCATGTGACTTTGGCTGACATGCTTTCTCCCATACAATCATAGCCATCCCCTTGTCCTCTGAACCATATTTCCTCCAAAGACAGTGTTTCAGGTATGAGTTAATTAATTTGGTTGAGCACTATTATTGGGATCATCAGTGTGGACATGCAGAAGATTGGCATGCTTGAAAATACTAATTTGACCAAGGTGAGTTTACCCCTAATAGAGAACAGTGTGTTACATCCTGATAGCCTGGTGGCAATCCTTTTCAGCATGGGGGAGAAGTCCTCCACTTTGGGCTTAGAATGGCATAAAGGAAGTCCCAGGTATTTGATGGGCCATTGTCAAATCTGACAGCCAAGCAAATTTGATTAAGTAGTCATCTTGTTATCTAGTGTGTTTATTGCAAGCAGGGTGGATTTGGAATAATTGACCTTGAGCCCAATGTAAATAGCATAGTGGATCAGCTGATTTTTCAAGTGTGTGAGTTGGGTGGGAGTAGCCGTCAAAACCAAGAGGGTATCATCAGCGTATTGAATGACTGGAAAGTTAGGGCATGATTGGTGTCTCAGTGGAGATTCAATAAGGTGATTTGACATGGCTTCATTGACCATTGTTTGCAGAAGATCAGCTGTCAGCACAAATATCCGTGGGGATAGAGGGTCACCCTGTCTGACACCCTGTTTGCATAGAAACTATTTACTAGACACACCATTGAGCAGGACTGAGGAGAAATCTCTGTTGTAAATTTGCTTAATCCAATTGATCCATCTGTTTCCAAAGCCTCTGGCAGCCAATATTTCAAAGATGGTGTCATGATTCAGAAGGTCAAATGCCTTTTCGAAGTCTAGCTTTAGCAGCACAATTAATTTTTGGACTGGAAGCATTGGTGAATGTATTCATACACCCAGGCAAGACAATCTTGAATGCATCTGTTGTTCAGGAATCCATATTGATTCGTATGGACCAAGAGGAGCATAAGTTTTTGCAATCTGTTAGCAAGAAGCTTGGTTATGATTTTCAGGGTGCTGTTGAGCAAAGAGATGGCTCTGAAATCTCCTGGTGTAATAGCAGCATCTTTTTTGGGAATCAATGTGATGAAGGAGTAGTTGATGCTCTGCAAATTGGTTTTGCCTTCATAGAAATCTTCAATCAATTTGTAGAAGTCAGGTGTATCCCAGCAATGCTTTATGAAGGCAACATTGAATCCATCAGGCCTTGGTGATCTATTGGCAAGCATATTCTTTACAACCTCTCTATCTCCTCATGAGTGAAAGGTTCTTCAAGTCCATTCAAGGAGTTTGAATGTGGAAGCAGACTATGCAATAATAAAGGGTTGGATGTACTAGTGCTCCGCCCCAATCTTTGTTTGAATCCTCTATATAAGATGTCTGCTTTAGCTATGTGATCCTGTGCCTCCTCCCCATTCATCTTGGAGAACTGCTATAATATTATTTCTGTGTTTGATGGTAGCCTTGGACTGAAATAACTTAGTATTAGCTTCCCCAAATTTGATATTCCTAATAGTGGCTCTCTGCTTCCAATATATTTTTTGAAAATTTAGTGTGTTCTCCAAATGTACCTTCAGTACAGTTCTTCCCCAACATTCATCAGGTGTAAGCCTTCTATATTCTCCTAGGTGATCTAGAAGAAGAATCACTACATTTGTGTTCTTGATAGTGGCTTTAAGATCTGATAAAGTTTTTGACCAAATTTTCAGGCCTTTCCTTAGTCTTTTGAACTTGGCAGGTATATTTTTCGCACTATCTTGTTCCCCAACTAGTTGTTCCCAAATGTTTCTAAACACTTCCTTGAAGTCAGAGTGCTCCATCCAGAAGATCTCAAATCTGAATATTTTTTATTTGGGTATGGAAGTGCCAATCTTTATAACACATGATGTGTGGTTTGATGTTGTTTTTGCCAGAGATGTAGCCACTGTATCAGGATAAGAAAGAGTCCATGATTCAGAGGAAAAACACTAGTCAATCTTTTCAAGTAGGGGAGCTTCTTGCATGTTGCTCCATGTGAAATCCCTGCCGTTGAGTGGTATTTCTATCAATGTCAACTTGTTGATTGCCTCATTGAATTGTAACATATCTTGAAAGTTTCCTCCTACTTTATTCCTATTATTTGGGTATCTCATGTAATTAAAATCACCCACCACCAGCCAGTCCATGCCATCTGCTACCTGGATATTTTGGAACCAGTTGAGGAATATGATTCCCCTATCTGTTTGGCATAGACCATATATGTTGGTGAGCAGCCACTTATTTCCATGATGCTTGGATGTAAATTCAATGTAGAGAGAAAATTCATTCTTGCATATGGTTCCACCAGAGAAAAGTTGGTCATTCCAGATAGTAATCACTCCACCAGAAGCACCTATAGATGGTAGGTAATCAAATTTGTTCAGTTTTCTGTGACAGAAATTCCTGATGTAGGCACTATCAAAATGTTCCTTCTTGGTCTCTTGTAGTGTAACAATGACACAATCAGATTCATTAATCTTGTTGGAAATATCAAGCCATTTCTTGTCATCATTAGTCCCACTTATGTTCCAGTTTAAAACATTCCAATTTCTCAGCATGTTTGATCAGGTACAGCAATAAGGATAGATCCCCAACTAGGGAATAAAGCTGACATCAGAACTGGGTGCTGACTGATATTTGTCCTAGATGCACATAACAAAGCTAGTAGGTTTACAGGTTTCTGAAAGCCAAGAGTTCCAAGCAACATATATTGCAAATGCAAACTGAGATCATAGCTAGTGCTTGATGCTTCCTTTCCCCTAGTTCTCCTTGAGGCTGCTTGTTGCTGAAGTAGTTTGGCTAGTGTTCCTTGGTTTCTTGTTTCCTCCCTTCTTTGGGCCACCTTTATCTTCCTGAATATTGGCCTTGCAAAATGATGTAACAATATTTTTAACCACTTTACTGGGTACTGGAGGAGGAATAGCATGTCATGGTAAGCAGCTCTTATCCATACGAGTTTTCTTTTTGTAACCTTGATGTAAAGAAATTAATCTGTTACTCCTTCTCACCTCATTTTCCACCAGAGGTTGTTTGTCCTTCCTCTTTCTGTTGATATGAGCAGTAGAGCTGGATGATGTAGTTTGTCCCACTAGGGAGGAGGCACTTGGAGGAGTGACCAACTGTTTCTGATGTGTGTCCTTTGAAGCTTCAGGTTTCTGAAATTCACAAAGAGGAATGTTTTGAGAGATAAACTTATCTGGTATAGCAAATGGTTTAGATAGCTTTGCTTCAGAACTTTGTGTGATATACTTCCATAATTGAGAGGTAACAAACTGTTTGGCCCAATCAAATTTGTCTGGTGATAGCAATGCCACTAACAGAAAGTTAACCCACTCTATAGGTACAATAATTACCTCTTTGCTGTCATCCTTAGGAGCAAAGAATTCCTTCCATATGTTGGCTCCTTCCTCCCCCAGCAACTGTGAATCTGTCATGTCTCCTTGTGACTCTATTCTGTCTTTCAAAACTGGGTCTATAGCAGTTTTAGGCAAAAGAGATACTCCAACCTTAATCTCAGTGAATGATTGATTGTAAATAGGGTTTCTAAACCCAAGTGGGGCACAGAGTGCTCACCTTCCTGTAGGTTTGTATGAACCATGTCTGACTCAATAGCAGTAGTAGTGGCAGGAAGTATCTTCAGTTGCTGTACTTGCTCTGTTAGCTGTTGAGTCATAATTATGGGTACCTTTAAAATCTGCTCACACTACAAAAAATACATTTCCGTGATGATACATGTTTGTCACAGTAAGTCACGTTTTCTGTCATGCATTTACTTCCATGACGATTTTATGACAGAATCAAGATAGTCATACCTGTGCTGTCGTAGAAGTGTTCCATGACATTACCAAAATTATCATCACGGAAGTGTCCATTTCCATGACGATTAATCGCGCGTCATAGAAGTGCTTTCGTCAAGGGTGACTGACACGTGGCATCCATCGTAATGGAACACCGTTAAGCTATCGGGTCCGGTTTTGGATCCGATAACCCGTTAACAGCCCCGACCAATGGGGATTTTCCACATGTAAAATCATCATTGGCTGGAGGAAACACGTGCCGGGTCACCGTTGGGACAGATGTCATCCACTCATTGGACCCAAGGCGCCTATGATACGTCGACACGTGGCACGGCCCAACAGAGGCCCATTCCTGTGAAAAGGCCGGCCCGTTTGACTGGGTTAAAAGGTGGCGGGTCGGCCCACGGAAAGCCTATTAACGGCCTATCGGCATATAGCCCATTTACAACCCGCTAACCCAAGGCCCGTTACGCCCTATCCGAATTAGGCCTAGTAGCGTCATCTGGGCCGTCCAATATGATTCCAGCCCGTTTTAACTTCCGGCCATGTGGCCCATGACTTCTTTCGGCCCATATGAGGCCCTTTGTATAACTCTTGGCCCATTAACGTCCCGTGGTGAAACTGGACCGTAATGAACAGTGTATCACTTTATACCCATTAACGGCCCATTATTCCACTCGGCCGTTTCCAGCCCAAGTTATCTTTCGGCATTCTCAGGGCCCATTTATTCTTGGGCTCATTTACAGCATTCGGTTACTTACGGCCCGTGAGGGAGTCTTGGATTAGGGGGTCCTCGAACAACCGGACTATATGCTTATGCCGGACTGTTGGACTATGAAGATACAAGATTGAAGACTTCGCCCCGTGTCTGGGTGGGACTCTCCTTTGCGTGGAAGGCAAGCTTGGCAATTCGGACATGTAGATTCCCTTCTCTGTAACCGACTCTGTGTAACCCTAGCCCCTCCGGTGTCTATATAAACCGGAGGGTTTAGTCCATAGGACAAGAACAATCATAATCATAGGCTAGTTTCTAGGGTTTAGCCTCAACGATCTCGTGGTAGATCAACTCTTGTAATACCCATATCATCAAGATCAATCAAGCAGGAAGTAGGGTATTACCTCCATAGAGAGGTCCCGAACCTGGGTAAACATCGTGTCCCCCGCCTCCTATTACCATTAGCCTTAGACGCACAGTTCGGGACCCTACCTGAGATCTGCCGGTTTTGACACCGATATTGGTGCTTTCATTGAGAGTTCCATTGCGTCGTCACCATAAGGCTTGATGGCTCCTTCAATCATCTACAACGACGCGGTCCAGGGTGAGGTTTTCCTCCCTGACAGATCTTTGTATTCGGCGGCTTCGCACTGCGGGCCAACTCGCTTGCCCATATGGAGCAGATCGATAGCTACGCCCCTGGCCATCAGGTCAGGTTTGGAAGCCTGAACTACACTGCCGACATCCGTGGAGACTTGATCTTCGACGGATTCGAGCCCATGACAGGTACACCCTACAGCCATGATGAGCATGACCTAGATCTGCCATCGGACGGTGTTCAGGAGATCGCACCCGCTGCTGCCCTGGCTTTAGATCCAGTGCAGATTGTGCCATCCGAGGACGGGAGGATGGACCCCGCCACGGAAGCCGCACACTCAACGGCGATAGAGCCGAACACAAATTTCACTTCCAATGAGGTCTGTGTCATCGGATCCTCGGACTCGTTTCCGGCCATAGGCTTCGAACCGCGGGTATCCGCGCCCATCGGATCTAACTGGGCACCGATCTTGGAGTTCAGCTCTGTGGACATCTTTCAACACTCGCCCTTGGGTGACGTGCTAAACTCATTAAAATATCTCTCCTCGACAGGAGACCCTTGGCCGAACTATGTTCGGCTTGAGTGGGAAGCGGAAGACGAAGGAATTCATTACCCACCCACCACCCACTTAATAGCCACTGTCGACGACTTAACCGACATGCTTGATTTCGACTCCGAAGACATCGACAGTATGGACAACGATGCCGGAGAAGAACAGGAACCACCGCCCACAGGGCGCTGGACAGCCACCTCATCGTTTGACATATATATGGTGGATATACCCAAAGAAAACAATGCGAGGATCAAAAGGATGCTACGGAGGATAATACTCCTGAGAAGCAACCAAAGCGCCGACGTCAGCGGCGCCGTTCTAAACTCCGCCATAGCAAAAACAGCGATACCGACACAAGAAAGAATAACACCTCGGACGACGCCGAAGACAACGAAGACCCCACAGACCCAGCAATGGAGCAGGACAAGCAAGGAGACGGCAAATACAGTCCGAGGCCGCTGTCCGATCACAACAATGCCAAAGACAAAACTTATAAACCTGTCTCCGGAGAGGAGAATAGCCCGAACGACGATGCTGACATCATCCCAGAAAAACACTTGGAACAAGAGCACCTCCACAAGAGACTTATTGCCACCGCGAGGAGCTTGACGAAGCAGAAGCAACAGCTTAAGGCCGCGCAGGATACGCTCAACCACAGATGGAACAAAGTGCTCGACACTAAGGAAAGATACGGTGGTGATCGCCAGACAAAGAGGTAACCGAAACGTAAGCTGCTGCCCGAATTCGATGACGGGGCTATTGCACCCATTCCGCCAAAAAAGAATATGACCGATCTGCCAGACCGGCCACCTCGTGGCTGAGACAAAGCGGCTAATGACACCGCACACAAATCAGCACCCCATAAAGGAAGGGAGGTCGTGGCCAAGTACCAGAAACACGATCTATGTGAGCACCTGGACAAAAGAGCTGGCATAACCAGGTCCATCTATGGATCTATGAAACGTGTTCCTATGCAGGATCACGGCCACGAAACCGACTATACTGATCGACTACCAGCTTGGAATCAACACCGAACACTACAGCTGTCGGACTCATGCCACAACAAAGCCAAGTACAGCGGTGCCACACACCCCCTGTGCTTCACCGATGAGGTCTGGGTCATGAATTTCCAGAGGGGTTAAAACCCGTAAACATCGAGGCATACGACGGAACAACAGACCCTGCGGTCTGGATTGAGGACTTTATTCTTCACATCCCATGCCATCAAATACCTGCCCCTCAACTTGAAAGGACCAGCTCAGCACTAGTTGAAAAGCCTCCCCAAAAATTCCATTGGAAGCTGGGAGGAACTCGAGGACGCTTTCAGGGCTAATTTTCAAGGGACCTATGTCTGAGCTCCGGATGTAGACGATTTAAGTCACATAACCCAACAACCTGGAGAGTCAGCCCGTAAGCTGTGGAACAAATTTCTCACCAAGAAGAACCAAATAGTCGACTGTCCGGATGCCGAAGCCCTAGCAGCTTTCAAACACAGTGTTCAGGACGAATGGCTTACCAGACAACTCAGCCAGGAAAAGCCAAGGACAATGGCAGCCCTAACAACTCTTATGACCCGCTTTTGCGCGCAAGAGACGATTAGTTGGCCCAAGAAGAAGACCAGCGATCGAGCACATCCAAAATCAGGGATGGCAATGGAAAACCACGACGCAATAAAAACAAACGCCGAAATAATGAAGACAGCCCAGACAATACATTGGTAAACGCCGGGTTCAGGGGCTTAATGACCCACAAGTGTAGGGGATCTATCGTAGTCCTTTCAATAAGTAAGAGTGTCGAATCCAACGAGGAGCAGAAGGAAATGACAAGCAGTTTCCAGTAAGTTATTCTCTGCAAGCACGGAAATTGTAGGTAACAGATAGTTTTGTGATAAGATAATTTTTAACGGGTAAAAAGCAATGAAAGTAAATAAAGTGCAGCAAGGTGGCCCAAACCTTTTTGTAGCAAAGGATAAGCCTGGACAATTTCTTATAATGAGAAAAGCGCTCCCGAGGACACATGGGAATTATCGCCAAGCTAGTTTTCATCACGCTCATATGAGTCGCGTTCGGTACTTTGATAATTTGATATGTGGGTGGACCGGTGCTTGGGTACTGCCCTTTCTTGGACAAGCGTCCTACTTATTATTAACCCCTATTGCAAGCATCCGCAACTACCAAAGAAGTATTAAGGCAAACCTAACCATAGCATGAAACTAGTGGATCCAAATCAGCCCCTTACGAAGCAACACATAAACTAGGGTTTAAGCTTCTGTCACTCTAGCAACCCATCATCTACTTATTACTTCCCAATTCCTTCCTCTAGGCCCAAATAATGGTGAAGTGTCATGTAGTCGACGTTCACATAACACCACTAGAGGAGAGACAACATACATCTCATCGAAATATCGAACGAATACCAAATTCACATGACTACTAATAGCAAGACTTCACCCATGTCCTCAGGAACAAACGTAACTACTCACAAAGCATATTCATGTTCATGATCAGAGGAGTATTAATATGCATTAAGGATCTGAACATATGATCTTCCACCAAGTAAATTGATACGTCTCCAACGTATCTATAATTTTTGATTGCTCCATGCTACTTTATCTACTGTTTTGGACTATATTGGGCTTTATTTTCCACTTTTATATTACTTTTGTGACTAACCTATTAACCGGAGGCCCAGCCAGAATTGATGTTTTTTTTGCCTATTTCAGTGTTTCGAAGAAACGGAATATCAAACGGAGTCCAAATGGAATGAAACCTTCGGGATCGTGATTTTCCAACCGAACGTGATCCAGGAGACTTGGACCCTACTCCAAGAACTGCCACAGGCAGTCACGAGGGTGGAGGGCGCCCCGCTGGGCGCGCGCCCTACCTCGTGGCCCCCCCGACGCTCCACCGACGTACTCCTTCCTCCAATATATACCTATGTATCCCCGAACGATCAGAAAAGGAGCCAAAAACCTAATTCCACCGCCGCAACCTTCTGTATCCACAAGATCCCATCTTGGGGCCTATTTCGAAGCTCCGTCGGAGGGGACATCCACCATGGAGGGCTTCTACATCATCACCATACACTACAAGAAATATGTCAACTTATGACCACCACTATTGGTCACTGAAAGGTCACAAATTTCCATTTATGACCTTTTTGTGACCAAAAACAGAAGGTCAAAAGCTGGCCGTCAAACCGACTATAGCGACCTTTCTTCCGAATGGTCAAAACGCTATTTACCAAAATATTCCTATAGTGGCGTTTTGGTCACTAGCAACCTCCCCAAGCCACGAGGCATCCAGCGTGGCAGTCGATGTGGCACAAGATTCAGCCCACCAATTGGGTTTTCTACATGGGCCGAGCCCATTAATTCAGCCTTTCTATATTTTTTTTCGTGTCAATTTTGGTCAATTTCATGGGCCTAGCCCAACGTTGTAGCCTTTTTATTGTTGGCCCATGGCCTTTTATTATTTATTGCTTTTCTATTTTCAGCCATTATATATTCAAGCTGGTCCCACTAGTCCAATGGGTCCCACTTGTCATGATCATCTCTCAAATTGGTCCCACATGTCGAAATGTACAAATTTGATGATTATTTTCATAAGTGGACCCATTGGTCAAGTTTCCATTTCACAAGTTTTCAGATCACATACATAATAAAAAAGAACAAATAAATTTCATCAAATATACCACTAAATAAATCTATTACAATCTTTACAACACGTATATGCTACAATATGCTACTCTTTACTAAGTAGAACTTGACGGCTTCACACTTCACGGCTTCACACTTGCTTCACACTTCACACTTGAGCATCTGTAAAAGAGGAACAACCACATATTTAAATCTCAATTGTAGTATAGGCCATATGCAGAAGCAGTTCAAAGTTGAAACAACATCAATTAAACACACGCGCACAGAAACATAGGAGTCAAAATGCAGTATAGGACCAGGACAAGGAAACTCATGTTATCAAATCAACACACAGCTTTAGCAAAACAGTAACATAATACATTATAACAAGAGTAAGCTTGAATCAAACAGCACAGGAACATGTGGATATCTCATGTGAGCATCATGCTGTGGTTTTATTAAACAATGATACAGCAACAGAATACAATACCTTCAATGCAAATTATGGTACTTGTGGCAAAACCGTTTGAAACAACAACTACACAATACATTATAATCACTTGCCAAACAAAGATGGATGGAGGCAAGATAGAGAAGCAGCAGCCAACCTCATACCGCTTCGATCCACGTGCTGGTCCCAATGGCTTGTCGGTAGCGGTCGAAGATCCCCTTAATGCCGCAAGTAGCACATCAAGAAGAAGAACAAAATGAAGCTGCCTTAGAGAGGTAATCAAGCAAGCAAATGTAAACAACAGTAGTATGTAATGTATCACTATAGCAGGGCATAATTTTTGTACTAGTTAAAATAGAACATGGTTTGTACTTCTCACATAAATCTCTACTCTCGTAAATTCAAAGCTATGTTTGATCCCGCATTTACATGAGCTGATGATTATAATGTATGACACCCTCTTCAAGCAACAAACAACTCTTGACTTATTACTACAAAGAAAATAGTTCTTCCCAAGCCTCCATTTTAACAATGTATAAATCAAGCACAGCATATCTTGTTATGTCACCGCCTCCTAAGTATATAGTGACAGCCAATTTAAATTCAGCATACAAGGTAAGATGCAACGTGTTAATCAACTCACATTAACTCCTGGTAATTCAGAGTGAAGTTGTTTCTGAACACACTAGTGTAATTAGCTAGCTAGGTGTGTGCAGGGAGGAGGGAAGCTAGCTAGGTAGCTAAGGACATTTATTTCACTATTGAATTCAGACATTTACTTCACTTGTGGAAGAATTGTATTGGTACCTAGTAAAGCAATAAAAGCGTCAACAAATCGAGCCAGCTGTTCGCCCTTCCCCTCATGCATGCCAGGAACAACTCTAACTTCACCTACCTGATCGCCTAATACATATAGGAGCATGGATCAGGAACAACAAGCTACAAAGCATATAGCTATAATATAACTTCACCTACATAATGGCAGTTCCATTTGATGAAATGAAACCAGGAGGCGCACCCTTTTTTCTCAAAAAAATGAACAGAACTACGGCCTACAAGCTACTGAATTTTCTTGGAAAAATTGAACAAAGACCCACATATATAAACACTTTCAGGGCAAAAGACAATCTGTAGTTGTAACAATACTACCCGTTCATATGTTTTATTTCATGGCAACATTTTCTAGGCAAAAGATTTACAATTCGATCAAGATGCAGAACACCACCTGCAGGGACACTCATGAAACATACCAATGTGGCGTGGCATTTCTATCAGAATAGTAGACTGGATATGAAAAACATAGAGGTGTATTCCCAGCTGAATTATGATGTCATAGGCTAGTCAAATAATTAAGATGAAACAAGAGTACAAGACTGGAATTAACCTAAACCATCTCAGTTGTAGTTCATTGAGCTAAATAGCAAATGGGTCTCATAAATGGAAAAGGACTAAATTCAGATTATTTTGAAACTATTTTCGCAAATAGACCACATACATCTCCATTCCAATGTTGAAACTCAGATCGCTAAACCGAGAACATGTAACAATCAGTTGCTGTAATTCCATTTCGGTGCTCCAAATTAAGTAACTTCTAATCAAAGTTACAGGTAGCAGCTTGATCTGAAATTCAAAGCACTATATTAGTTTCCTTCCAGAGCACACATGGTGATCCATTTATAGGGCGTGCATCAAAATGTAGAAACAACTATACATTGCTACATATATAAACTATAAAATCCATGCCACTCCAGCAAGCAAACCAACAGCAAGGTGACATTAATATCTATCAAGCCTCTAAAATTTTGATAAATGAAACAGACTAATGATATACATCTAATCTTCCCTGCAATAGCAAACATGTAGTTTAACTCCTTATGTGTAAATACATAAGGCAGTGCAAGTGTTGTTCACATGTTAGTGCTGGATTCAACTTATAAATATAAAGAGACATGGCAATACGCATCAAACTTGGATTCATGGTATATGTACTAACAGAAACTAAGCTGACCAAGTGGCTTATTAATAGATATGCTAGATGGCATTCTATAGCACTGTATACCTCAACCGCCAGCCACATCCATCAGTCATGAACATCGCCATATTCATAAGCGGTAACAAATCTGATTACAAATTGTACTAAAACAAAGCACAAAGGACAAAACACAGTGGAGGCCAAGTGGCAAGCAAGCGGTGTACTTGGTAATGGAGAACAGTGCGTGATGCTGGTGTCATCCAGCAACTTGTCCTGCAACCAGAACCACATCATAGGGACAAAAAAAATCAGCCTTTCAGGTATCTACAGGTAAACCTCACAGGTATCGACGGTTAACAAATCGGACGCGGTCGAATTCGCAAGTTCTTCGAGCCAGCAACGGCGGCGCGAGAGCTGGAATCGTCGAGGGAAGGGGTGAAGGAAATATGCCCTAGAGGCAATAATAAAGTTATTATTTATTTCCTTATATCATGATAAATGTTTATTATTCATGCTAGAATTGTATTAACCGGAAACATAATACATGTGTGAATATATAGACAAACAGAGTGTCACTAGTATGCCTCTACTTGACTAGCTTGTTAATCAAAGATGGTTATGTTTCCTAACCATGGACAAAGAGTTGTTATTTGATTAACAAGGTCACATCATTAGTTGAATGATCTGATTGACATGACCCATTCCATTAGCTTAGCACCCGATCGTTTAGTATGCTGCTATTGCTTCCTTCATGACTTATACATGTTCCTATGACTATGAGATTATGCAACTCCTGCTTACGGAGGAACACTTTGTGTGCTACCAAACGTCACAACGTGAATCGGGTGATTATAAAGGTGCTCTCAGGTGTCTCCAAAGGTACTTGTTGGGTTGGCGATTTCGAGATTAGGATTTGTCACTCCAATGTCGGAGAGGTATCTCTGGCCCTCTCGGTAATGCACATCATTATAAGCCTTGCAAGCAATGTAACCAATGAGTTGGTTACGGGATGATGCATTACATAACGAGTAAAGAGACTTGCCAGTGACGAGATTGAACTAGGTATTGGATACCGACGATCGAATCTCGGGCAAGTAACATACCGATGACAAAGGGTACAACGTATGTTGTTATGCGGTTTGACCGACAAAGATCTTCGTAGAATATGTGGGAGCCAATATGGGCATCCAGGTCCCGCTATTGGTTATTGACCGAGAATAGTTCTAGGTCATGTCTACATAGTTCTCGAACCCGTAGGGTCCGCACGCTTAACGCTTTAGCTGATGATATAGTATTATATGAGTTATGCATGTTGGTAACCGAATGTTGTTCGAGTCCGGATGAGATCATGGACATGACGAGGAACTCCGGAATGGTCCGTAGATAAAGTTTGATATATGGGATAATAGTGTTTGATCTCCTAAGGGTTCCGAATTCACGGAAGGGGTTCGGATGTTTCCAAATGTTTGGGTACGAGAACACGTTATTTGGGCTAAAGGGAAAGCCCACGAGGCTTATGGAAAGTGCAAAAGGAAGTTTTATGGAGACCAGAGGCTACACGCCAGAACCTGGCGTCTAGGGGTAGACGCCGAACCTGGCGTCTAGCCCCGAGTCCGTGTAGGACTCTTGCCTTTCGGGCAAAACCGACTTTGAGGAGGCTTTTACTCCAAGTTTCACCCTAGGGCTCAACATATAAATAGAGGGCAGGGCTAGCACCAAAGACACATCAAGAAACACCAAGCCGTGTGCCGCAACCCCGCCCCTCTAGTTTATCCTCCGTCATAGTTTCCGTAGTGCTTAGGCGAAGCCCTGTGGAGATTGTTCTTCACCAACACCGTTACCACGCCGTCGTGCTGCCGGAACTCATCTACTACTTCGCCTTTGCTGGATCGAGAAGGCGAGGAAGTCATCGAGATGAACGTGTGTAGAACTCGGAGGTGCCGTGCGTTCGGTACTTGGATCGGTCGGATCGTGAAGACGTACGACTACATCAACCGCGTTGATAAACGCTTCTGCTTAGCGATCTTCAAGGGTATGAAGATACACTCCCCCTCTCGTTGCTATACATCACCATGATCTTGCGTGTGCGTATGAAATTTTTTGAAATTACTATGTTCCCCAACAAGGGGATGACTCATCGGGACTTTCTTCTGGGTGACGACGCAGACGGAGTCCTTGCCGTGGACGCCGATCGAGGTGACCCCCGCCGACTTGACCGCCTTGAACGCATACTCTGCGCACACCATACGGACGGATCATACGCCGCATGAATCGAGGGCCAGGCGCCCGCACAGGGGGAGGAAGGGGAGGGAAGCTAGGGTTTGGGGAGGCATGCACCGACTTGGTAAAGGCGGCCCTCGGGGGAGAAGATGGTGATGTGGCGGTCGTAGCCCGCGCCCGATCCGCGGCTCATCTCGAAGGGTGCAGGATTGGTCACAGCCGAGGGTGCAGGATGGGACGCGGGAGAGGGGAGGAGGAGACGCGGCGATCTCGTCTACGATGAGGGTCGTCGATGGTGGTGGTGGGGCGGCGGCGGATCAAGATCTGAGGGAGGAAGAGGGCAGGTTGTGTTAGGATCTGGATCGGGGAGGAGGCGGCGGCACGTTGGATCAAGGAGGAGGCGTTTCGCGTGCTGTGGGACGGAAGCGAATGGGAGAGGAGAGGCCGTCGGCGGCGAGCTGTGGGAGGGATGAGGCGGGGAGAGTAGTGGATCGGGAGGGGGGCGGCGGCGAGGAGATGGGAGGGAGAAGGGTGTGCCTGGGGGATGGATCTGAGCTAGGGTTTTGGCTGCGGGTGGGGGGTATCTTTTATTTTTTTTCTTTTTTCTATAGAAAGATGGATGGATGGATGGATGGATGTGGGATGGAGAGATGGATGGATGGATGGATGCCATGTCATCAATCCGTGAGAAGAGTTCTGATTGGTTCGGAAAATCAGTGACTTAAAATAGTTTTCAAGTACTAAAAACAAAGGGATTTTGTGAAGTAGCTATCAAAAAAATTTGCAAAAGAGCACCACACAAATTTTCTCTAGAGTTAGACCACATTTTATGGATAAGGACCAATTTGTATGCATTTCTGATCTTTCTAGCTATTTTTAATCATTTTTCGAGTGGCAAAAATGATTTTTTTTGTGAAGAACCTACCAAATATATGTTGCAAAATTGGACCAAATCAATTTTATAAAATACTAGTCCATATTTAATATACAATTGAACAAATGGTTGGGTGTCAAAAGCTTTGATCCACCTCTCATGAAAAAGACAAATTTCCGCCGGTTTAGCGGAAAGCGGGTCAAATTTAAACTGCAGCTGCCTCATAGTTTGCTCTTTATTTTTTTCAAAAATCATTTCTAGGTACATAAGTATCTATTTAATCATAGAAACACTAAAAAAGTTCCAAGATTCAACCACTAGCTAGGAACGGTCATTCCCGCCGTTTTGACCGCATTTTGAAACGGGCATAAAAAATTCAAAAAAAATCAAAAAAATTGGGAAACCTTCGCATTGTGTCATTATATGTGGCCAAGTTCCAGGAAAAATAACAAACTTGTAATACGGCAATTATTTTAAAAAAGTGTTCTCAGAAATGAGCTATCATCTCTGAAGATTCATGGCTTTCAAGCCAAATGATCAATCTTATGGCCACATTCGTGGCATAGTTTGTTCAAATGATCTCATATTGTGCACAAGGGTGCATATTGGAATGGCAAACAATGTTGCCTAAGGAAGTTTTCATTTTTGTTGGACAAAAAAACCATTTTCCATTTTTTGAGTGCTCGAAAGGAGGTTTTTTTGTGAAGGAACTACCAAATAATTGTTGCAAAATTGGACCAAATCATTTTTATAAAATACTAGGCCATATATAATGCACAATTGACAAAATGGTTGGGTGTAAAAAATTTTGGTCCACCTCTCGTGAAAAAGACAAATTCCCGCCGATTCAGTTGGAAACGGGTCAAATTTGAACCGCAGCTGCCTCATAGTTTAATCTTTATTTTTTCCAAAAATCATTTGTAGGTACATAAGTACCTATTTAATCGGAGAAAGACCAAAAAAATTCCAAGATTCAACCACTAGCTAGGAACGGTCAAGCCCGCCGTTTTGACCGCATTATGAAACGGGCATAAAAAATTCAAAAAAAATCAAAAAATTGGAAAACCTTCGCACTGTGTCATTATATGTGACCAAGTTTCCAGAAAAAATAATAAACTTGTAATACGGTAATTATTTTAAAAAAGTGTTCTCATAAATGAGCTATCAAGTGTGAAGATTCATGGCTTTCAAGCCAAATGATCAATCTTATGGGCACATCCATGGCATAGTTTGTTCAAATGATATCATATTGTGCACAAGGGTGCATATTGGAATGGCAAACAATGTTGTCTAAGGAAGTTTTCATTTTCGTTGGATGAAAAAACCATTTTCCATTTTTCGAGTGCCCGAAAGGAGGTTCTTTGGTGAAGGAACTACCAAATAATTGTTGCAAAATTGGACCAAATCATTTTTCTAAAATACTAGGACATATATAATGAACAATTGACAAAATGGTTGGGTGAAAAAAGTTTTTATCCACCTCTAATGAAAAAGACAAATTGTCGTCGATTCAGCTGGAAACGGGTCAAATTTGAACTGTAGCTGCCTCATAGTTTGCTCTTTATTTTTTCCAAAAATCATTTCTAGGTACATAAGTATCTATTTAATAATAGAAACACCAAAAAAATTCCAAGATTCAACCACTAGCTAGGAACGGTCAAGCCCGCCGTTTTGACCGCATTTTGAAGCGGGCATAAAAAATTCAAAAAAAAATAAAAAAATTGGAAAACCCTCGCATTGTGTCATTATATGTGACCAAGTTTCCAGGAAAAATTATAAACTTGTAATACGGTAATTATTTTTAAAAAGTGTTCTCAGAAAGGAGGTATCAAGTGTGAAGATTCATGGCTTTCAAGCCAAATGATCAATCTTATGGCCACATTCATGGCATAGTTTGTTCAAATGATATCATATTGTGCACAAGGGTGCATATTGGAATAGCAAACAATGTTGCCAAAGGAAGTTTTCATTTTCGTTGGACGAAAAAACCATTTTCCATTTTTCGAGTGCCCGAAAGGAGGTTTTTTTGTGAAGGAACTACCAAATAATTGTTGCAAAATTGGACCAAATCATTTTTATAAAATACTAGGCCATATTTAATGCACAATTGACACAATGGTCTGGTGTAAAATTTTTGATCCACCTCTCGTGAAAAAGACAAATTTCTTGATTCTGATGGAAGCGGTCAAATTTGAACTGCAGCTGCCTCATAGTTTGCTATTTATTTTTCCAAAAATCATTTCTAGTTACATAAGGACCTATTTAATCATAAATACATGGTTTGGTGGCGATACGTCGAGGTTTGGGCGGTGGTCGAGGGCCCCAACTCTAGAGCTGCCAGAACTCAAGATGTCGCACGTGGTCATCCAGCGTGACCGTGGCGCCCATGTGTTCTGGGCGGCCTAGGCATGTCTAGTGGGTTGGGCACTCCCAGGTTGGTGCTAGGAAGAAAATTACAACATAAGATTCTCACGAGGAGACCAATCGATGCTCAAACATGAATTAGCAGCCAAGTGTTTGATTAGCGGTACGGGAAATGTACATGGCTAATAGGGTGAGTTTTGGCTGAGGATGATCAGTTACTAAGAAGACCTTTTTCACAAATTTTCAGCTCAAAAGGAGGAGCCTAGGTGGTACTTGCTTTGCAAACCACCACACTGGACATAAATACGAATGTTGAAGCTCAGCTCAAAATAATGAATGGATTGAGCTGGCATTTGGTGGAGGATGGTTATTTGGGCATAGGAAAGCACTGTAGAAAATGGATACTATTTGGACATGCCAAAGTGGTACTTCCTTCACAAACTGTTACTCTGAACAGAATAGGAAAATGAATATTTTTGAATTATTTTTGAACTAGGCAAGGAAGGTTTTTACATATTTGACGAAGTTATGACCCAAAGAATTTATGAGATTTTTTGGGAATTTTTGAATGATAGAAATATAGGTTGCTTCACAACCTAGGGCAAAAACTGCCACATGGACATGACACATAGGCAAAACTGATGAGGTGGCGCCTAGTCATAGCAACCCACCACAATTTACAAGGCTATGACCATCTATATTGGTCGTTAACAACTAGAAATAAGGCAGTGGACTAGCGCTGTTAGCTTTATGACCATTTCATGTAAGGAAATTATGACCTTTCTGACCAAAATGGTCGCAATGGTTTAAGGTTTGGAGCCCCTCGAACAGCTTTTGACCAATTGGTCTCAAATGGTCATAAATCTATGACCAATTCTTCCAGGGTCACTGACAGAGGGTCATAAGTTGACATATTTCTTGTAGCGATAGCCCCTCCGATGAAGTGTGAGTAGTTTACTTCAGACCTTCGGGTTCATAGCTAGTAGCTAGATGGCTTCTTCTCTCTTTTTGGATCTCAATACAATGTTCTCCCCCTCTCTCGTGGATATCTATTCGATGTAATCTTATTTTTGCGGTGTGTTTGTTGAGACCGATGAATTGTGGGTTTATGATCCAATATTATCTATGGAAAATATTTGATTCTTCTCTGAATTCTTTTATGTATGGTTGATTTATCTTTTCAAGTCTCTTCGAATTATCCTTTTTGGTTTGGCCAACTAGATTGGTAGTTCTTGCAATGGGAGAAGTGTTTAACTTTGGGTTCAATCTTGCGGTGTCCTTACCTAGTGAAAGAAAGGGTTGCAAGGCACGTATTGTATTGTTGCCATCGAGGATAACAAATATGGGTTTTTATCATATTGCATGAATTTATCCCTCTACATCATGTCATCTTGCTTAAAACGTTACTCTATTTTTACTTAATATTCTAGATGCATGCTGGATAGCGGTTGATGAGTGGAGTAATAGTAGTAGATGCAGAATCGTTTCGATCTACTTGTTTTGGACGTGATGCCTATATACATGATCATTGCCTAGATATACTCATAACTATGCTCAATTCATCAATTGCTCAACAAGAATTTGTTCACCCACCATAGAATATCTATGCTCCTGAGAGAAGCCACTAGTGAAACCTATGGCCCCCGGGTCTATTCTCATCATATCAATCTCTATCACTTTATTTACTTGCTTTGCTTTTACTTTGCCTCTTACTTTTTACTTTGCATCTATCTATCAAAAGTACCAAAAATATTATTTATCATCTCTATCAGATCTCACTATTGTAAGTGACCGTGAAGGGATTGACAACCCCTAATCGCGTTGGTTGCGAGTTACTATCGTTTTGTGTAGGTACGAGGGACTTGTGCATGGTCTCCTACTGGATTGATACCTTGGTTCTCAAAAACTGAGGGAAATACTTACGCTACTTTGCTGCATCATCCTCTCCTCTTCGGGAAAACGAACGCAGTGCTCAAGAGGTAGCAAGAAGAATTTCATGCGCTGTTGCTGAGGAGGCTCATGCAAGCAAGTCAACCATACCAAGTACCCATCGCAATCCCTATCTCTCGCATTACATTATTTGCCATTTGCCTCTCGTTTTCCTCTCCCCCACTTCAACCTTGCCGTTTTATCTGCTCTCTCTTTCCCAATCTCCTCCTCTTTTTCCCGTTGCCTTTTTGTTTGCTCGTGTGTTAGTTTGCTTTCTTGTCATCATGACTAGAGTCTTATCTTCTCCATTATCTCTCGAGAATGAAGTTCTAAATTTTAAGCAAAGGGAGGGAGAAAATCTGAAAGAAGCTTGGTATAGAATTTGCAATGCTCAAAATAGATCTACCAGGAAGCAATCTACTTTAGTTCTTCTTCGTAATTTTTACGTAGGTGCTAATCCTTGGTATAGATATATCCTAGATACCATTACCGGAGGGAATTTCTTGGGTAGCCATACTTTTGATTCTTATAATGCTTTAATAGATTTATTTGGCTCACGAACTCTTTTGATTAATGGAACTACGTTAACTTTGGAGCATGTTATGCAAATACTTGAAATTATTGAGAAAAAAGTTGCTACCATTGAATCAATTGAAAATCTTGATAAAAAGATCCACAATCAAAATACCTTAGATCCACAATCAAAATCTAGACTCTACAAGAATCGATAAACTTGAGGTATTTTGTTTTGTGTTTTTTGTTTTTTCTTCTGTTTAGGAATAGATAATCCATCTACCTTCTGTTTGGATGTGGTTTTATGTTTTAGTTAGTGTTTGTGCCAAGTGGAACCTATAGGATAACCTATGATGATAGTTGATTTGATTCTGCTGAAAAACAGAAACTTTGTGCGTGCGAACATAATTTTGTTAAATCACAGGAATGAGCTTTTGAGTTGATTCTTTTTGCTGCTGTTCAATAAACAAATTTTCCAGGACTTCATATTTTGGTATAATTTTTAGAGGTCCATAAGTTTGCGTTAGTTATAGATTGCTAAAGACTGTTCTGTTTTTGACAGATTCTGTTTTACGTGTGTTGTTTGCTTATTTTGATGAATCTATGGCTAGTAAAATAGTTTATAAACCATAGAGAAGTAGGAATACAGTAGGTTTAACACCAATATAAATAAATAATGAGTTAATTATAGTACCTTAAGTAGTTCTTTGTTTTCTTTCTCTAACGGAGCTCACGAGATTTCTGTTGAGTTTTGTGTTGTGAAGTTTTCAAGTTTTGGGTGAATTCTTTTGATGGATTATGGAACATGGAGTGGCAAGAGCCTAAGCTTGGCGATGCCCACGGCACCCCCAACATAGTCCAAGGACACCAAAAAGTCAAAGCTTGGGGATGCCCCGGAAGGCATCCCCTCTTTTCGTCCACTTCCATAGGTAATTTACTTTGAGCTATATTTTTATTCACCACATGATATGTGTTTTGCTTGGAGCGTCTTGTATTATTTGTATCTTTGCTTGTTAGTCTACCACAATCATCTTTTCTGTACATGTCTTTTGAGAGAGCCATACATGAATTGGAATTTTTTAGAATACTCTACGTGCTTCACTTATATCTTTTGAGCTTGATAGTTTTGCTCATAGTACTTCACTTATATCTTTTGAGCGTGATAATTTTTGCCCTAGTGGTTCACTTATATCTTTTGGAGCACGGTGGTGTATTTGTTTTAAAGAAACTATTGATCTCTCATGCTTCACTTAGATTATTTTAAGAGTCGTTAATAGTATGGGAATTTGCTTAATGTTAATATGCTTAGTGTTCAAGATATGTGAAACTTTCTTTTGAGTGAATTGAATACTAAGATAAGTTTGATGCTTGATAATTGTTTTAAGATATGGAGGTGACAATATCAAAGTCGTGCTAGTTGATAATTGTGAATTTGAGAAATACTTGTGTTGAAGTTTGCAAGTCCCGTAGCATGCACGTATGGTTAAAGTTGTGTAACAAATTTGAAACATGAAGTGTACCTGGCTTGTGCATCCTTATGAGTGGGGGTCGGGGACGAGCGATGGTCTTTTCCTACCAATCTATCCCCCTAGGAGCATGCGTGTAGTACTTGATTTTTGATGGCTTCTAAATTTTTGCAATAAGTATATGAGATCTTTTGACTAATGTTGAGTCCATGGATTATATGCACTCTCACCTTTCCATCTTTGCTAGCCTCTTCGGTACCGTGCATTGCCCTTTCTCACCTTGAGAGTTGGTGCAAACTTCGCCGGTGCATCCAAACCCCGTGATATGATATGCTCTATCACACATTAACCTCCTTATATCTTCCTCAAAACAGCCACCATACCTACCCATCATGGCATTTCCATAGCCATTCCGAGATATACTGCCATGCAACTTCCAGCATCATTATTATGACATACATTACTTTTGTCATATTGCCATTGCATGATCATGTAGTTGAGATCGTATTTGCGGCAAAGCCACCATGCATTATTTTTCATACATGTCACTCTTGATTCATTGCACCATCCTGCACACATCACGGAGGCATTCATATAGAGTCATAATTTGTTCTAAGTTTCGAGTTGTAACTGTTGAGTTGTAAGAAAAATAAAATGTGATGATCATCATTATTAGAGCATTGTCCCAAGTGAGGAAAGGATGATGGAGACTATGATTCCCCCATAAGTCGGGATGTGACTCCGGACGAAAAAAAGAGAAAAAAAAAGAAAAAAAAGCAAGGCCAAAAAAAAAAAGAAAGGCCCAAAAAAAATGAGAGAAAAAGAGAGAAGGGACAATGCTACTATCCTTTTACCACACTTGTGCTTCAAAGTAGCACCAAGAACTTCATGATAGAGAGTCTCTCATTTTGTCAATTTCATATACTAGTGGGAATTTTTCATTATAGAACTTGGCTTGTATATTCCAATGACGGGCTTCCTCAAAATGCCCTAGGTCTTCGTGAGCAAGCAAGTTGGATGCACACCCACTTAGTTCTTTTGTAGAGCTTTCATATACTTATAGCTCTAGTGCATCCGTTGCATGGCAATCCCTACTCCTCATGTTGACATCAATTGATGGGCATCTCCATAGCCCGTTGATTAGCCTCGTCAATGTGAGACTTTCTCCTTTTTTGCCTTCTCCACACAATCCCCATCATCATATTCTATTCCACCCATAGTGCTATATCCATGGCTCGCGCTCATGTATTGCATGAAGGTTGAAAAAGTTTGAGATTATTTGAGTATGAAACAATTGCTTGACTTGTCATCGGGGGAATAGAAGTTGGGAACATCTTTGTATGACGAAAATGAAGCATAGCCTAACTATATGATTTTGTAGGGATGAACTTTCTTTTGCCATGTTATTTTGAGAAGACATGATTGCTTTGATTAGTATGCTTGAAGTATTATCATTTTTGTGTCAATATGAACTTTTGTCTTAAATCTTTCGGATCTGAATATTCATATCACAAGTAAGAAGATTTATATTGAAATTATGCCAAAGTATCACTCCGCATCAAAAATTCTTTTTTATCATTTACCTACTCGAGGACAAGCAGGAATTAAGCTTGGGGATGCCTGATATGTCTCCAATGTATCTATAATTTTTGATTGCTCCATGCTACTTTATCTACTGTTTTGTACTATATTGGGCTTTATTTTCCACTTTTATATTACTTTTGGGACTAACCTATTAACCGAAGGTCCAGCCCAGAATTGCTGTTTTTTGCCTATTTCATTGTTTTGAAGAAACGGAATATCAAACGGAGTCCAAACGGAATGAAACCTTTGGGATCGTGATTTTCCAACCGAACGTGATCCAAGAGACTTGGACCCTACTCCAAGAAGTGCCAGAGGCGGTCACGAGGGTGGAGGGCGCCCCCCCTGGGCGCGCCCCCCTAACTCATGGGCCCCCTGACGCTCCACTGACATACTCCTTCCTCCTATATATACCTACATATCCCCGAACGATCAGAAAATGAGCCAAAAACCTAATTCCACCGCCGCAACCTTCTGTATCCACGAGATCCCGTCTTGGGGCCTGTTCCGGAGCTCTGCCGGAGGGGGAATCCACCACGGAGGGCTTCTACATCATCACCATAGCCCCTCCGATGAAGTGTGAGTAGTTTACTTCAGACCTTCGGGTCCATAGCTAGTAGCTAGATGGCTTCTTCTCTCTTTTTGGATATCAATACAATGTTCTCCCCCTCTCTCGTGGAGATCTATTCGATGTAATCTTCTTTTTGTGGTGTGTTTGTTGAGACCGATGAATTGTGGGTTTATGATCCAGTATCATCTATGGAAAATATTTGATTCTTCTCTGAATTCTTTTATGTATGATTGAGTTATCTTTGCAAGTCTCTTCGAATTATCCTTTTTGGTTTGGCCAACTAGATTGGTAGTTCTTGCAATGGGAGAAGTGCTTAGCTTTGGATTCAATCTTGCGGTGTCCTTACCCAGTGACAGAAAGGGTTGCAAGGCACGTATTGTATTGTTGCCATCGAGGATAACAAGATGGGGTTTTTATCATATTGCATGGATTTATCCATCTACATCATGTCATCTTACTTAAAGCGTTACTCTGTTTTTACTTAATACTCTAGATGCATGCTAGATAGCGGTCGATGAGTGGAGTAATAGTAGTAGACGCAGAATCGTTTCGATCTACTTGTTTTGGACGTGATGCCTATATACATGATCATTGCCTAGATATACTCATAATTATGCTCAATTCTGTCAATTGCTCAACAGTAAGTTGTTCACCCACCGTAGAATATCTATGCTCTTGAGAGAAGCCACCAGTGAAACCTATGGCCCCCGGGTCTATTCTCATCATATCAATCTCTATCACTTTATTAACTTGCTTTGCTTTTACTTTTTACTTTTCATCTATCTATCAAAAATACCAAAAATATTATTTATCATCTCTATCATATTTCACTATCGTAAGTGACCATGAAGGGATTGACAACCCCTAATCGTGTTGGTTGCGAGTTGCTATCGTTTTGTGCAGGTACGAGGGACTTGTGCATGGTCTCCTACTGGATTGATACCTTGGTTCTCAAAAACTGAGGGAAATACTTACGCTACTTTGCTGCATCATCCTCTCCTCTTCGGGGAAAACCAACGCAGTGCTCAAGAGGTAGCATAAACCAATTAGCATCAACTACAAGGAGTAATCAACACAACTAGCAACCCATAGGTACCAATTTGTGGTTTTGATACAAGATTGGATACAGGAGATGAACTAGGGTTTGGAGATGAGATGGTGCTGGTGAAGATGTTGATGGAGATTGACCCCCTCTCGATGAGAGGATTGTTGGCGATGACAATGGTGATGTTTTCCCCCTCCCGGAGGGAAGTTTCCCCGGCAGAACAGCTCCGCCGGAGCCCTAGATTGGTTCCGCCTCGTGCCGGCGGAGTTTTGTCCCGTAAGCTTGCCTCAGATTTTTTTCAGGGTGAAAGCCTTCATATAACAGAAGATTGGCACCGGAGGGCCAACAGGGGGCCCAGGAAATAGGGGGGCGCGCCCCCACTCTCCTGGCCAGGGTTTGGGCCCCCCTTGGTACTTCTGTCGCTCAATAATTCTTATTAATTCCAAAAATGGCTTTTGTGGAGTTTCAGGACTTTTGGAGCGGTGCAGAATAGGTTTCCAATATTTGCTCCTTTTCCAGCCAGAATCCCAGCTGCCGACATTCTCCCTCTTCATGATAAACCTTGTAAAATAAGAGAGAATAGCCATAAGTATTGTGACATAACGTGTAATAACAGCCCATAATGCAATAAATATTGATATAAAAGCATGATGCAAAATGGATGTATCAGGGCTCTAGACCCGGTCAATGGAAAAAGCCATTTAAAGGCAGCAGAGATGGTCCGTCCAGCCTAAATAAAATTCTAGATAGGTCCTGTCAGATTCATGGCACCCCCGAGAAACCTGCGAATCACACCAACGGAGAATGCTGGGTCTTCAAGCAGGCCAGCAAGCTAAACGCCGAACAGAAAGGGAAGGAGCTGCTAAGTGAAGATGAGGACGAATCTCGCCAACCGAACACTGGGGGCCAGAAAAAGTTTCCACCGGAGGTCAAAATAGTGAACATGATTTATGTCACCCACATCCCAAGGAGGAAGCGCAAACGCGCACTCCGAGATGTAGATGTTGTAGAGCCCGTCGCCCCCAAATTCGAGCAATGGTCGGCCTGCCCGATCACTTTCGATTGTAGGGACCATCCGACTAGTATCCGTCATGGGGGTTCGGCTGCCTTGGTGCTATATCCAATAATCGACGGATACCATCTCACCCGAGTCCTCATGGACAGCGACAGTAGTCTTAATCTGATATATCAGGGCACTGTCTGCAAGATGGGGATAGACCCGTCAAGAATCAACCAAAGCAGTACTACCTTTAAAGCAGTAATACCAGGCGTAGAGGCCCGCTGCACGGGCTCTTTAACGTTAGAGGTTATATTCGGTTCTCCCGATAACTTTCGAAGTGAAGAACTAATCTTCGACATTGCTCATTTCCGAAGCGGCTATCATGCACTACTCAGGAGAACGGCCTTCGCTCGTTTCAATGCAGTCCCGCATTACGCTCATCTCAAACTCAAGATGCCCGGTCCACGTGGCGTTATCATGATCAGCGGAAACACAGAGCGTTCTCTTTGTACGGAAGAATATGTGGCGGCTCTAGCAGCCGAACCACGGAATGGCCTTTCCAACCCGAGCAACTCATCGGTATCCGAGACCACAGACACAGCTAGATGTGTTCGGCGCACACCTAGTTGTAGCAGCTCATATAAACCTGAGCTTGATTAACAACTATGCCCCCATATGTGGCGCGGTGGGCTGCCCGCATGTAAAGGGTCCATAGTTCGGCTTGACCCTATTTATACTCAAGAGATTTCATATTCACGGTTCATTAAGATAAAACCGACTTTACGCACGGTCACACCAGATTCTTTCACCTGGGGTTTTCTTTTTCTTTTACAGATGACCATCGTGCTATACCCTTCAAGGATACGGCACAACGGAGACAAAGGCGCCAACGTGCAGCAGGTCCCCGTTCAAAGGTTTCTTTTCAGATTAAGACCCTGTGTAAACCTTTTTATTGTCTCTTGTTGTCTCACACCCTCCTGGCACTTAAAATGACCAAGAGGGATACCAGCGTTATTGGTGAGCTTATGATTCGCCGTTCTAAAATAGACGTTATAGGGGCAACAACCAGTGTGTTTTTGAGATCTATGCTCTCATCACAGGCGCTCTTTCGTCATGCCGGATTGACGCACGTACCTTGAAATTCAGGGCTCATTATCGAGGGTTGTATTCAGGCCAGTATATGTTGTAAAGTCCGAATAACTTCGAGAGTGTTCGGCGTCGCGAGTTTGGCCTTATATGCATCAACTCCGAATCATGTCTTTGGTCAATAGTTGGGTTTGCCCGGCTCCCGTGTTTTGCTACCTTACGTTCCGCTCTATCGGCTAAGGTGGCACAGGGAGAACTACTGCGATTGTGCCCTGGTTCATCTGGATAAGCACCTCAGTAGAGAAAGCCGAAAACTGACTGTCATGATAAAGCGAGAGACTGGTCAACCACTCGATGACTCAGCAGAATCTTCGCGATTCCTCCACATTAACAAAGGATCGGTTTTCCGGTCACGTATGTAAATGCACCATATTCGGATAAACACGGACATACCAGGGGCTATATAGTAGCCCCACCATCAAACTCCTATGGCTAAGTAAAAGTGTTAAAGCTATATAGTCCGATTTCCTGGTTCGCCGCGCTACCACCTCCTAAACGGACCAAGACATTGGATCAAGTGTGATTACGCGCTTTTACGAAACACCCCCGCGTTATATGCGAGGGGGCTAAAGCCGACGACTGCAAACTTTTAGGTTATATACATATATGCAAAAACGGCCGCACAGGAGGCACTACAATACTTCACGGACAAAGGTATAAATATAGCATCTATTATCAAAAGCATTGTTCTTACAATCAAGATACATGTCATTCAAACATGATATTCTTTGAGCACTGCGCCTCTATTAAACGGGCACCTTCTAAGACTTCTTCAAAATAGTGCTCGGGCGAGTCCTGGCCCCCGGGTGGACCCCTAGTTGCAATATCGGTGGCCTCCATCCTCGCCCAGTATGTCTTAACACGGGCAAGTGCCATCCGCAACCCTCTATGCACGTCGACTGCTTGACAGCACCGATATGCGGCATAGCATGAATAAATCGTTGCACCAAACCAAAATAACAATCCAGACTTGGTTCCTCCGGCCACAGGCGATCCACGACGGCCTTCATGGCAAGCCCGGATAACCTATGGAGCTCGGCCCATTCGGCCATTTGCGGATCGCCCTAGAGCGACCAGAACAATCTTTCCGCTTCATGATCTTCTTGATCTCAGAAATACTGTGTCGCATTGGCAACACTCTTTGACAAATCCAAGTATGCATCTGGAGATCTCCACAATTGATCAAGAGGGGCATACTTGGGATCACTGAATTTAGTTCGCAATAAAAAGGGCTTCCCAGCCGCGATCTCACCGGCTTGCCGGAGCTCCTCTCGAGCCGCTCTGATCTTAGAGCGGGTTTCCTTCGCCGCCTGTAAGGCCTTTTCTAGGTCAGCCGTTTTCGCTTGGTTTTCCCTTTCGAGAAGCTCGTATCGGCTAGCGGCATTCTATAGCTCAAGAGCCATGTTGGACATTCTATCCTCACTTTGATGATGAGTAGCCTGTTCGGCTTTTAGTTCATCAGCTGCCTTCTTGGTAGCCGCATTGCTTCTCCTGGCTTGCTCCTTGGCCTGGGCAAGCTCGGCCTGAAGGGTCTCCACGACGGGAGCACCATCTGCAGTCAAAGCATATTATAAATCCCATCATCATGCTCTTATTAATATTCGTTGACCACCCAAATATACATACCCTGTGCCTCGTCAAGCCGCTTGTTCACAAACGTGATGTCTTCATCCGCCACATCAAGTTGCCGCTTTAGTTCGGCAAATTCGGCAGCCCGGGCAGCTGCTGGGGCTGCAGCCGCCTATGTACAAAATTGGCAAAATCGTTGCCTGAGATTATTTCTATTTTTGATCCTCTGATCGCCCCGTTCGGATGGCAACCCGAGTTTCAGGGGCTACCATCTATACATAGTGCACCTTGCGTTTACGGTACAATCAAAAATATCAGATTGCGTACCTCAAAGCCTCTTGGCAGGCTCGTAAAAGCTTCATTCAACCCGCTTTTTGTGGACGAAATCCTCTCAACCACCGTACCCATTAAGGTACGATGTGCCTTTGAGATAGGCGCTTGCCGCAGAAGACCCGTCAATGTGTCCGGCTGTATATCGGACAATCCGGGGCCTTTTCTATTGGTCACTCTAGGAGCCGAACACCCCGGACCTCGGGCGGCCGAAGAGTTACCTTCTGGCCTTTGCGGATAGGAGAGATCCTCCGGGACGACACCTCAGGATCGTCCGCCTCATGAGGTGGAGAAATAGGAGGAGGCGTTTCGCTCTCCATCATCTCCGGAAGAAGATACCCCGAGGAAGAAGATTGTTGAGGGAGGTTATAGGCCGAACTGCAAAACATACGTCTCCGTCATTATTCTCAGGAAAAGAATGGGGTATGCTTACAAAGCACCTTTGTTCACTTATGGCTCGATTAACGGCTGGTCCCCCTGTGGGTGCTGTGCAGCAATGTTGTCCTCCGGGGCAGGGCCCCCTGATAAAGGTTTCTTCCCTCGTTTGGAGACCTTTGCTTCCAAGTCTTCAGGGCCGGCCCTTTTCTTCCCGTGGGGAGAGGGGATACTAGATTCTCCTCCCCGTTCATCCTCCGACACGGGAGTACCAATTTCCCCAGTTACAATGCGTAACGTACCTCCAGCATGAAGTCTGCTTTTGGCTTCCCCATGCCTCTCCTTGTCCTTCCCTGATGGCACTTGATAAGGTGCACGAGCCAGCATCCTGGTTAAACAGGATCCGCCGAATCTTCGGGAAGAGGGGCCGAACACCTGATCCTCTCCGCCTTTCTTATCCAGCCCTGGCCGAGGATGGTTTTTCAGGATAATGTTGTGACAAATATAATGACAACATGTTCGGTTGTGGAATTACTTACATGGGTATCTGGATGGTTGCAATCGAGGCCTGCATCCTCTGTTGTGTCCGGACACTTTATTCGTGATCCAAAGAATAATTGATACATCCCTTCGAGCGTCATGCCGAAGAAGTACTGAACAGTTTGCGGTCCTTCTGGGTTGAACTCCCAGATACGGAGAGGCCGACATTGGCATGGTAGGACCCGACGAACTAGCATTACTTGGATTACTTTGACAAGACTGATGTCCTTCTTGATGAGATCCTGAATGTGGCTTTCCAATGTCCGCACATCCTCAACCGATCCCCAGTCCAGCCCCTTGTTGACCCAAGATGCAAGCTATGACAGAGGAGCGGAGCGGAAGGCAGGGGCAGCCGCCCACTTTCTACCTTGGGGTGCTGTAATATAAAACCACCCGTGTTGCCATCGGTAAGAATCTTCCGGGAAGGAACCCTTTGGCCATAAAACAACGACACATTTGCTTATTATAGCGCCTCCACATTCCGCGTGTCGCCCGTCGATTATCTTCGGCTTCACATTGAAGGTCTTGAGCCATAAGCCGAAGTGTGGGGTAATGTGGAGGAAGGCTTCACACACGATGGTAAACGTTGAGATGTGAAGGAAGGAATCTGGAGCTAGATCATGAAAATCTAGCCCGTAATAGAACATGAGCCCTCTAACAAAGGGATGAAGACCAAAGCCTAGCCCTCGGAGGAAGTGGAGACGAATACGACACTCTCGTTGGGTTTGGGAGTAGGGATAACCTGCCCTTGAGTAGGAAGCCTGTGAAAGATTTCAGCGATCAAGTACCTAGCCTCCGTAAGCTTCGTGATGTCCTCCTCTATGAAAAAAGAGGCCATCCACCGTCCTTGAAGGCTAGATCCGGACATGGTTGGAGGTCCGAAGCGCTTAGACTAGGCCTTGGGTATTGGAACTCGAGGTGGGGGAAGGGAAGGATCAAGCGTGGAAAGAAAAGGACATGTCCTGACTTCTTTATAAAGTGGATGAATGTCAAGCGTCCTTCGCACGGCCGTTTGGAACTTGCCTAATCCAAGGAGTCATACTAATGGAGTGGTTGGGTTACCCATGCCCGTATTGATGAGAATCCCGTGATAAGGCGACACGATCTCTGCTTCGACAAGACGTGCCAATGTAACCGCCTCGCGAAACGCGTAGTGGACGGTTGGAAAAGCGGTTTGAATAATAACCGGGCCGCGGCGTGATGTCACGTTATGGACAAGTTGTCAGCAGATTAGACTCGTGGAATATTGTACTCTCTATGGTGGTATGTGGAATTTGTTTTGCAGAGCCGGAAATGACTCTTGTGTTCAAGATCTACTTTAGAGTATTCGGAGAAGGAACCCGCCTTGCAATGCCAAAGACAATCCGCGCGCCAGACTCATCGTCATTGAATCCTAGTTCAGGGGCTACTGAGGGAGTCCTGGATTAGGGGGTCCTCGGACAGCCGGACTATATGCTTATGCCGGACTGTTGGACTATGAAGATACAAGATTGAAGACTTTGTCCCCTGTCCGGGTGGGACTCTCCTTTGCGTGGAAGACAAGCTTGGCAATTCGGATATGTAGATTCCCTTCTCTGTAACCGACTATGTGTAACCCTACCCCCCTCCGGTGTCTATATAAACTAGAGGGTTTAATCCATAGGACAAGAACAATCATAATCATAGGCTAGCTTCTAGGGTTTAGCCTCTACGATCTCGTGGTAGATCAACTCTTGTAATACCCATATCATCAAGATCAATCAAGCAAGAAGTAGGGTATTACCTCCATAGAGAGGGCCCGAACCTGGGTAAACATCGTGTCCCCTGCCTCCTGTTACCATTAGCCTTAGACGCACAGTTCGGGACCCCCCACCCAAGATCCACCGGTTTTGACACCGACAATCTATTACTGTCATTTTCTGCTTGTGGGCCAAATTCAGCCCGTCGTTATAGTCGGACCATTTGTGGACCGTTAATATGTTGGGCCATTTTCATGTAAAAAAAACCCGTTGGGCTATTTTCATAGAGTTATCAAATACGGCTATTAACGGCCCATTATGGTCCACGAATAGTATGACCCAGGATTGGCGAAATGATGATATGCCCCGTAGAAGGCCCATGGATCCTACGGCCTGTATACGACCCATGGATCGTACGACCGGTAGAAGGCCCATGGATCATACGGCCCGTAGAAGGCCCATGGACCCTACGGCCCGTAGAAGGCCCATGGATCCTATGGCCCGTATAGAAGGCCAATGGATCCTACACCCGTAGAACGCCCATGGATCATAAGGCCCACGGGAGGCCCATGGTTACAACAGTCTGTGTGTTGCCATGATTATTTTGGCCTAGTTACCAAAAATAGGCTAGTGTGGCCACTAGAAAAACACCGAAAAAGAACTGTAGTGACTACAAGCAAACAACTAAACAAGACAATAAGGAAATAAATAAGTAAGCAATTAACGCTAGCCTATTACCGCTATTACACATATAACATCCACTGGGCATCAAAGTTCGCCACCAGTGCAAATATAGGGAACAAAGCAGCATATTACATACACTGGCCGTCAAAATTGGCCACCAGTGCAAATAAACGCGACAGCAAAACAAGAGCATAATTGAAACAACTTCACAAGAGCTCAAGAAACGTTATCCTGTGTATCCACCATGCTGGCAATAATCTTAGCAAGCTTATTAGCTTTGTCCTGTTTGGCGCTAAAATCCTCCAACGCTTGCTGTTGCACCAGAAAGTATGTATCTGAATGCTCCAGGGACTTCCACAGTCCTTCTGCTTCTTTTCACAGCATAGCTGATCGATGTCTTTCAGCTTGTAGTTGAGACTCAAGAAACCGAATTGATTCAGACAGTGAGTTTGAATAGCTTGTGCAAGTGGTAGTGGCCATTAACTCGAACACTAAACCAAGACAAGACTTTGGGGTTGTCTCACTGTCTTCAAGATAGTCTTCCTTAGCTGTTTTATCAGCTTTGTTGGAGACCAACAAGGATGTGTCACTATCCTGAACCTTATCTGCATTACTTCCTTTACCATTGCTTAATAAGGCACTCTTCCCCAATATTCTATCAGCATTCTAAAAGAAGAAACAAGCAGACACATAACAGGTTTAGCATCTACTAGTATATGAAACTCATTTCGGAGAACCAGTTCATTAGTAAGGTGGACAGGATTAAACTACCAATTCTTCTATTGCCAAGTACCAGTACATAATAAAAGCATCAAACAAACATATATCTATGTCCTATGGTCACTGCATTGTCTTGCCAAATCAAAATAGAGACACGGTTCAAACCATATCAGTTCAAGACAAAGCAGCAGTGAAAGAATACAAAGCGTGGGAAACTACACGGCACAACAAGATTTCAGATGGGTGTCTACATGTACAACAACACCATTTTCTCTGTTGTGATGCTAGTAATATGCATGATATGAGAAGTCAACTGTATACACAATTGAAAATGAAATCAACAGAGCTATTGATAAGAGCAAACCTATTAAAGAAACATGCGTGAACATACCTGCTGTGCCATTGGAGTTTCGATTGTATCCTTCTATTTAAAAATAAGTTTGTATGAGTAAATAAAGTGATACAGGAGCAAAGCAGTATGCACGATAGCAATCATAGTTAAAAAAGGCACGCTTAGGCTCTAGGAGTTGGCAAAACGCATTGCGCAAAACTACGCTTAATCTGTGCATAACTGCGCATAAGCATGCGCTTTGGCTAGTAAAGCGCAAAGCAGTGGCAAAACGCACAATTAACGCCTAGCGCTTTTTTGAACTATGATAGCAATGGAATCTTAAATTAGAACAGTTGTTCTTCAGGTTTAGGCACTTGTTCTACATGAACAGAGTACAGTAAGACGCAAGAATATAGTACTTAAAAATAGAAAATGAGCTCATAGACCTTACCACATTCTTGGTTCGGGACCAGTACGGAACAAGGCGTTCCCAGTCATCGTCCAGTAAATGTGTCTCAGAGAACATAAGGGAATTTGATGAGTTTCTTTGCGGTGAAGTACGCTTTCTTGTGTAATTCCGACATCGCCACCAAGCATTCTTGAAGATAGCAGAGGTATTAGCACAGGTTACCTCATCCTGAGTTTCCAAATCGGTCCTTCTCTATAGAGAAAAATGGGAAAATTTGCTATATTATAACTATCATGGAGGTAGGATGTATGGGACAAAGCAAAGTAATTGCCATGAATAACATTACTTACACATAACTCCTGGACAAACACCTGAAACTGTCATTTTCCTTCATCTTCAGTATAATATTTCCAAGATGGTAAGATACACACACATACGATTTAACAACATCAAATGCGATAGATGCTAAACTACGACTAGCTGGTTGTGCTTCCTCCACATGAATAGGCATACTAACTGGTGGAGTTGGGGTTTGCCGTGGTAGCACTGGCCCTTTGGGCACTGGAGCTGCCTTACTAACTGCTCATGTTTGGGAGCTCTTTGGTGGAGATGGTGCTGTGTCAATGGGAACTGGGTTACTATCTGCTGGGGTTGGGGTTAGATTGGGTTAAGCTGGTTCTCTGTGCATTGCAGTAGGGGTACAATCTACGAGAGTTTGGGTTATGTGTGGTAGGGCTGGTTCTTGTGCATGTACAACCGGGGTGCTATCTCCACCAAGAGGTAGCACTGTTTTATTTGAAGACCGTGTTTTTAGTCCGCTAGATACTAGCATCACCCGCTCTAATTCAAATGGCTGATATACAGGAAACATAGTTGAATGTACATACACTGTATGAGAGACAGATGCAATAGATAGTGTGGAAAAAAGAGGGCATGATATAGTTGACATGTATATTGTTTAACTAAAACGGATAGCATGACATAATTTCACATATATGATGTCTATCTAAACTGGATAGCATAGCATAACATAATTCAAAGATATGATGAATAACTAAACAGGATTGCATGACATAATTCACCTACATGGTATCTAAGTAATCAAGATCGCATCATTTAATTCACATATGTGATTTATATGCTAAACAGAGGGCATTCGATATGATGTCTGAACTAAGAACATGGTGTTGAATATTGTGTATATGATGTCTAAACTATGCAATGCAAGACACCATATGGATGATATGAGCAGTATAACCGTGCCTAAGTTTGAGCATACACCTCGGTGGGGGAATAGGACTGGTCATCTGTCTCTGAATCCATCTCTGAGGAGCTATCGGGACCCAAAAAGAGATCTTCTTCGACAGGTAGCACTGTCTACTCTGAAGGCTTTGTTTTCACTCCAAAATTTTCCATCTCCCACCCAAATGGCTATTTCACAGGAAGAGTAGTTTAATGTACAACCATTGTCGACAAATGGAAATGTAATGAAGAAAAGGATGGGCAAGATATCATTCAAATATATGATGCCTGGTTAACAGGATGGCATTGCACATTTCACATATATTATGGCTGGCTAAAAGACATGAGACTGCATAATTCCCATATATGATGTAGAAACTAAACAGGTGGCAATACAGAACATGTCCAAACTAAGCAGATGACATATATGATGTCAAAAGTAGGCATTGCAAGGAAGCATATGCATGATATGACTAACATCATCATGCCAAGGTAGAGCAAACACCTTGGGGGGTAAATAGGAGTGGTCAGTGGCGTCTGAATCCGCCTCAGAACATATATCTTCCTCCGGATTACAATCTGGAGAGCGATGGGGAGGGTTTGCCATTGAACCCACCATGGAGCAATGTCTGCATGACATTGTATTTCCGCGCAAAACTCTTCTCTTTTTCTCTACATGTTCAGCATAAATGTGTACAATATCTGACATGCATACGAAAAAATATGGTGAGATTATGTAAGGAGAGCATGCAGAAATTTAGAGTGATGGTAACAACCAGTGGATGGATCCAAAAAATAATGATAGTAGGCTGATGATTGCTTTAATTTAATAAAAAGACATATGATGATTGCTTTATTATTTGTTTCCCACCCAAGATGAACAACATAGGCATACCCTAGGTGAACCAGATATTAGACAGACATACTATTCATTGTTGCCTCGATATGTGCCCCACTAATTTAGAACTCAAGTTTGAACATTAATTTGGACCTGACTTGGAGTCCAAGAGGTGAACAGGACGATAAAGTAGCAGGTAATTTTAAGCAATGCATAACATAAGTAGAAACAAAACAGTGCGACCTCTCTTGTGGACCCATGTACTCCTCAGGTTCATCTGGTGAGTCGATGATGGTGATGCCATTGTGGTGGGTGCCGGCGGCAGGGCAGGAGATCTGAGGCGGCGAAAGACGGTCAGGAGTCATGATGTCTGGTTTGGTGGATGCTTCTGTCGATGGAGTAGCTCAGGTGAGGTGGACGACATCGCGGCAGGAGCAGGACAAACCACACAAAGTTCCCTTCGACACCTACCTGTAACTGAAGTAATTTTGTAAGGGCTCATTTGGCTTGCATGGTTCTTAAAACGCAGGGATAGGAAAACACCGGAATAGGATAGGAATGCACATGGTAAACAGAGCATTTGTAAACACTTGATTTCTGTCAACTTGAGTGTTTGGTTTATAGGAATTGGAAGAGGAGAGGAATGCAATGAAACATGGCCAAAATAAAGTGAAACCATATGAAAGCGTGTACAGTTAGAATGTTATTCTGCCACTAATGCATTTGGTCTTGTTTTGATGCATATGATTTTGAAAAGTAGGTCCAGGTGGATGTTTTGCTTCATTACTGTCAACAAAATGCATGAATAATTGAATAGTAGAGTGCCATTGGAAAATTCCCTATCGCTATGTTTTTCCGTTGAACCAAAATAACCCCATTGGATCGACATGAATGTATAGTAATAAGTGATGCAACAAGTGTACAACCTCTTTGCCGTAGTCGTGTCGACCTCAGCATCATTTGGTTGGTCGCTAAAGCAGCTGAGGCAGAGGTGGCTGTCGGAGGTGTGGAGGAAGATCTGAGGAATCTATAGACGGCGTCCAGGGCACTGCTTTGTTGTGATGGATCGTTCTGTCATTGGAGCAACTCCGATGATCCGTAAGACGTCAAGGCTGAAACAGCACAAGACAGACATCGTCAATCTCAAGTGGGATTCTAATAGCATCTCCAATAGATGATGTAAAATAGATGAAAATTTACATCACCAAAAACCACCTGACTACAACAGATGAGGTAAAACTGTTGACTCTGAACTTAACTGTCGAAACTAAAATTTACTATGGAATCTAAATGCTACTGTCGAAGCTGAACGCAATGGTAGCAGAGAGGCACTTGACATGTAGTTTAGGGAGGGCCTGCAGTTCATCTTCAACCTGCACCCCCCTGAGCTGCCAGCCACCATCGGCGAAACCGCCGGCCCCAGCGCCGCCTCACCGCCCTGAAACAACTCCCCAGCGCCCGTCCGCCCCCGCCCCGGCCAGCCCTCACTACTAGAAAAAAGGCTGTTAGTGGCGCACCTATTTTTGCCATTAATGGCGCACTATAGGTGCGCCACTATTACAACGCCACTAGTAACAAATACTAATGGCGCACCTCTGGTGCGCCATTAGTATTGCATGTAATAGTGGCGCACCTTGTAGTGCGCCATTACTATTGCTACAGGTGCGCCACTGGTAACTTTTTTGAATTTTTTTTGTTTTTTTTGAATTTTGAAGGCGGGAAAATAGTAGCGGCGCACCGTCTAACCCCCACCGTGCGCCATTGCTATTTTTGAATTTTGAATTTGGATCTGGATCAAGATCTGGCTCATTTTGTTGGCTTTTTTTTGCTCTTTTATTTGCTTGAATTTTTTTCAAATTTTGTTCTCGACCTGGATCTGGTACGTTCTTTGTGCCTGGGGAGCTCCACATGTGGCCGGAAGTAGAGGAGGAGGGAGGAGAGACCGTGAGGAGGAGAGGAGGGAGGAGAGGCCGTGAGAATCAGGAGAGGAGGGAGGAGGAGGTCGCCGGAGAGGAGGAGGAGGACCGTGAGGAGGAGAGGAATGAGGAGCACCGTGAGGAGGAGAGGAGGGAGGAGGAGGTCGCCGGAGGAGCACCGTGAGGAGTAGAGGAGGGAGGAGGAGGTCGCCGAAGGAGGAGCACCGTGAGGAGGAGGTCACCGGAGGAGGAGCACCATGAGGAGGAGGAGGTCGCCGGAGAGGAGGAGATGGAGTGGAGAAGAGGAGGAGAGGAGGAGATGGAGTGGACGATAGGAGGAGAGGAGGAGATGGAGTGGAGGAGAGGAGGAAAAGAATGAAGGGGTAAGTGGCTGACCGACCCTTTTATTCTGTACCAACTTAGCATGGCGCACTGTGCACTGGTGCACCATTGCTATTTTTTTGAATTGTGAAGGCGGGAAAATAGTAGTAGCGCACTATTCACTGATACGCCATTGCTAATTTTGTTTATTTTTCCAAATTTTGCCTCCAAATCTTAAAAGCCCCGTATCTTTTATTCTGTTAGGTTTTTGGGGATTCTAAAAATCTTCAAATGGGTTCCCCTAATTGAATTCAGATGTAACTTTTCGAGTAGATGACTTTTCATATAAAAACTTTTTCATCGGAGGTCGTATGCAAAAGTTACGACAATTTTACCGAAACACGGCGGCCTTTTGCAAAAAAAATTCAAAATTCACGTTTGTTAGTTTTCCTAACAACTAGAACACATAACACATAGGCATCTATTATTTTGAATTTTTTTTGAATCTTTTACCATTTCCTTTTATTTTTTAAAAAACCTAAAAGGCGATCCACCGGGGGGGGGGGTGTTTGTATGTGTGAGACGTTAGTAATGGCACACCCTCCTGTGCGCCATTGCTAGCAATGGCGCACTGTGAGGGTGTGCCATTACTAACCTCACACACACATGCAGGCACACCCCCACCAGACATAGCAATGGCGCACCACGCCTAGGTGTGCCACTACTATGTACAATAGCAGTGGCGCACCACATTGCTTTGTCTGGTGGGGGGGGGATGGACAAAAAAATAGCAATGGCACACTGCTCATGTGGTGCGCAATTAGTAAAAAAATAGCAATGGCACACCTGATTCTGGTGCGCCACTGCTATATAGCAGTGGCGCACCACGATCATGGTGCGCCACTAGTAGAGATATTGGGGATAAGCCTTTTTCTAGTAGTGCCTCTAGGCCCCCCGCCCCCAACGCTGAGCCCTAAGATAGATAGTGGGGTACCTCTCCGGCGAGCCCCCGTCCCCACTGCGGGTGGTTCTTCCTTAACTCCGGCGAGCCCCCAACCCCTAAAAATCGACTGACCCAAAAGTCGATTCAGTCGACTAAAGTGTAGATGAATCGGAGCAGAGCAATAGAGCGAGCGAGGGGGAGAGAAGCAGTAGCAGCGCGAGCGATCGAGCGAGAGCCGGAGCAGCAGTAGATGGGCGAGCGAGTGATCGAGCAAGAGCCGGAGCAGCAGCAATAGATCCGGCTGGTATGGAGCTGGACGCCGCCGAAGGGGCCTCGCACTGGGGGAGAGCCGCTGTGGAGATGTCGCCCACTGCGCCGGCTTCAAGGTAGCCGCTCCATGGGGGTGCGGGATGGAGCACCGTCGGCGCCGGGAGGTCGAGTTAAGGAGAAGATGCGATGCGATGAGTGTACAACCTCTTTGGTGGCGCAGAGTAGGCCTCGGCTTCGTCCAAGAGGTCGGTGAAGATGCTGCGGTTCTGGTGGAGCAAGTTAAGGCGGCGCTATGGGGATGGAGCAGCCGCGATAGACGAGGCGATCTTCGAAGCAGCTCCCTGGAGGTGGAGGACGGGGCGGCTGAACCGGCGAGACCAAGATGGACGACGGATCCTCATTCGGGCTGGTGGATGAGGGACGTCGAGCTGTTGCAGTGGAGGACGTCGTCGGGGAAGAGGCTCCTGCTGGGCAGCGGTGAGGTGACAGGCGGAGGAGGGTGGGGTTTTTCGGCTGGAGTGAAGAGGTTATGGCAGCCTGGGATTTCGAATGGCGAAAAGGGGGTGATGGGAGGGGGTGAACCATGACTTAGGGACGCGCTTGTTCAAAATGTAGGGCGTGTTACAAAAGTACCCCCCACCGATTTGAACTAGCGGCCCTCTCGGCTCAGGGTTAGAAGGGGGATAGTGTGTGTTGGGATTTGGCAGCTGGAGGGAGTTTTCGCGCGCGTTCTAATTTCGGGATAGCAAGGCGCGGGTTATGAAGGCGCCAGTTTTGGGACCACGATATCTGAATTTTCGGGATATAACAAGACTTGGGTTGAATTTTTTGGGACAAGCCTAACGTGTATTAATATTGTACTTGTACGTACCAAATCAATTCGCACTTCCCTCAACCAAAAAGAAAATGAAGAAAATAAAACTATTCACACCACACAAAGAGAGAGTCTTGCCCCGTTTTACTATACAAATTGTATTCAAAGCCACTCCCTCCTTCCATCTATAGAGGGCCTAATGCGTTTTTCGATGCTAACTTTGACCAAATATTAGAGCAATAATATATTGCATGCAACTTACACAAAGCAAATCGTTAAATTCGTCTATGAAAGGTTCTTTCAATGATATAATTTTCACATTGTGCATGTCATGTACTATTAATCTTGTCAATAGTCAAAGGCGGTCTTAAAAAACTCATTACGCCCTATATAGATGGAAGGAGGGAGTATGAATCCATGTTATGTCCAATTAAATTTTTTCCCTTGCTGTATAATGCATGTAACCTACTCATACCAACATTTTAGTGCATTCCAAATGTCTATACTACCACTGCAATTCAAACTGAGTTTGAATTCGTTTATCTATTTCAATAAGAATATACAATCATGATTGTTGCCAACTTCAACCATCATTCGTGTATTACCTTCATAACACACCACCTTATTACTATAGAGATAGATATGAACTATGTTTACTATGTGAACTCCAATTCTATTTTTTGAATACACTTGATGTTGATTCCAAATAGTAGTACATTTGATGTACTAACTATATATTCATAATCTAAACCATGTTCCATACGTATACCATGTTTATCACACAAAGTATAGTGCCCCGCCCCCTAAATTATGACAAATGTTTAGACCTGAGTTGCAAAATCCACACATTAGCCCAAATTATAATCAATGTTCTACATTATGATATCTTCTTCAAGTATCCATATCCACTTTTTTATAATGAATTATGATCTTTGTTCGTCTTTTACACCTTCACGATCCTCTTCTATTTGTAGCTAGCTAGCGCTAACTTTCTATCGTGCATGCACACGCCCGCCCCCCTCTCACCCACCCTTAGCGTCCCCTCCATCGCGCACGTTCGTTATTTCTCTTTAGATCGTCCACCCGTGGTGTGTGTAGGCCCTCCTTCTTTCCGGCACACATCGGTCCATATACCTCTCTAGCCAAGTGTGCCTACAACAAACACATATATACTTCCCCTCTTCTCTTCTCACCGTCCATGCCGCCCTATGTCCAATACGGTTCCACGCAGGTGCACACTCCCGCGCCTCTTTTCATTGATCTCATACTCGCACACTCCTCCCCCCTCCACATGGTAGGCCTCTCGCACCGCCTCCTAGTCGCACCCCTCTCCCCATGCCTGCCTCTCTAGAGCTTATTTGCTTCTAACACATGCAGGCGTGTATACGAACTAATCTCCCTACATATAGCCAGGTCGACTATAATTCGTTTTCCCCACGCACCGATACACTTACCTCGCTAGTTATGTCTCTCCCTTTCTCGGACACATGATGGTTGATTTTCCTATGTAGTTACGTATTCTTACCACAACCATATCGTCTCCCCTCCTCATCCTTGCATACCTCCCGACCCGTCTCTCACACGCACGTGCATAGAAAGACAGACATCCCCCTCCCTCTCTTATTGATATTGCACTCGTACCCTCCGTTTGTCTAGCAGGCCTCTCCCACCATTTGTGAGATGCCACTCCACCACCAACACTCCGACGCTCTACCTTTGTCTTTCTCCCAACCTTATTCCTCTTCTACACATATCCATGGATGTCGATCGATCTCCCTCAATACATAGCTAGGTCTCTCTCCTTCCCCACACATATACTAGTCGATCGGTCTCTGCCCCCCCACACACCGATAGTCGAACGTTGTAGGTAGGTATCCATGCCACGGAGAAAAACTGCACCTCTGCCCTCTCAAATTCTAGTAGGCCAGCCACCCTGTTTCTTTGACGTGGGCAAACACAAATTCGATGGCACTCTTTATCGATTGCCCAGCCACACACTTCATCCCTGTTTTCAATTCTATCGATATCTCACGTCCATGACTCCGTTTCACACACATAGAATATGTTACATTTTTTGTTTGAGATATCATCAACACATTGCCTCTGTTTCGCACAAACCATCTCTCTCACACCCACCCACGTACGTACCTGCACCTAAAGAAGAGGTGCATGCGGGATGCACGTACTCACGTCTCATTCCCGGCCACACCCGCGCGGGTACACGATGGAGTTCGTTTCTATACAAAAAGGCAGCCCACGTGATAATTTGATGCGTGTAGCGGTTGTTTACTCGAAGGAGGGTCGGGTACCATGCCTAGACGGAACAAAGTTCAACTTGACACGTTAGTATTAAATAAAGTTATATATTCCTCAATGGCACGTATAGAATATAAAACGATTGCCGTGGGGAAAATGCAAAAATGGGTTTTTCTCTCGTCACACCATCTCACACAAGGCGGCAGTGGCCTCTCTCACTCAGCATTGGTCAGTGATCCAGTCGCATCCCGTCCGCCGACAGAAAGGGAGGATGTGCATTGTCTCTCCATTCGACGGCGTTGAGGCAGCACGTCCCGATCTACGGTACCCGCCGTTCTCTCTGACCAAGCTCCGACGCGGTAGGGCCTTCGCCACTTGCTTGCTGCCGCAGTATGGGCAGATCCCGGCCGCCGGCGCCCTCCTAGTAACATCCCGGCGACCCTCAGGTACAGCTTCCTTCGGCCTTGCTCCATTGCCCATCTTCCCACGTTGCTGCATGTGGATCTTCTTTAGTTGTTTGCTTAAATCGTATCTCGTCTGGTGTACTTTCCATCTTGCAATCTCGTCCTCAAACGATTTTTGATAAACCACCATGTGTTATATTTCCCTTATTACATGGAATATGCTTCTTTTTTGTTGGCGTATGTGTCTTCAACTCGTGTTATTGGGCAGTAATTGTCTCCTTTCTACCTCCTTTTGCAAACAGCACTATCCATTTTCACGTCATTGCTATTGCAACCTTTTGGTGAACTGCACAAATCACTTTTTTCTTAAGAGTGTTTTGTGTAGTTCCGCCAAAACATCACATGGGCAACGTTTTTACATTTCTGTGGGACTGCAGAAAGGGAGATTGGTTTTGCTATCCTCCTCATCCAACTCCGTACCTATTCTTCTCCAACAAGAAGTTAGTCCTAAAGAGAGATCGTAGAGGTGATGGGCTTCTATTGATGTGTGTTATGTTTCATCATCTAGTTCTACTATTATTGTAATCACACTGACTGGATATCTTTGCAAATATGGATGGTCCGCTTGATTTTAGTGGAGATGCACAAAATGGTTGGATTGTGGTGTCCTCCATACACCTCTTTTTTGGCTACAGAGCTGGGTGAAACTAGCTGCCAAGCAATGAACACTGTGCCAAGGAAATGGAGCCATGCCTACGAACAATTATATTTTTTTCTTTATTTGTACACCTTCTCACAACTTTGTCTTCAGTTCTGATGTGAATATTGGCGCTGATCTGCGAACCATTGAGATGCATTAGCCATGGTAGCCATGGTAGTTTCATTTGTATTTGATGGAATGTTGTAACGAGATAATCTTGAGGCAAGACACATGAATCCTAAGTTGAAACCTTTTTTCCTGCGTGAACCAAAGTTGAAACCTTCATAGCATCACAGTACAATTTCATTAAAATTATGTGTACATATAAACAAATCCTCAAGGATTGATAGCAATGCCGTAAACAATTCAACTTCGTTTACACGACATGTTGGACATCCTTCATCCGCTCCACCTGCCATGCAGCAATATTGAGTGCACAACACAACTGCAGGGAAAGATTCACCCCGGTCGTTGCGTCGTAGTAGTAATGACTAGTGAGCAGTCAAATCAGAGAGCCCCACCTTCGCCACAGTAAGTTGCTTGGATGAAGCAACCATCATTTCTCTGTTCCTTGAATCCGCTAGTACTCCCATATTCCCACAGTCATAAGTTGCTCGGGTGAATCAACCATCATCTCACCTTTCCCACTGTAAGTACTAGTACCTCCTTTTTTACTCTAGAAACAACCACACGCAAATATTGGACGGTGGCAGCACAGCAACTGAGTCAAAAATTCTATGGTATGAGAATAACTTTAAACGTAAGCCATTGATTCACTCTATCCAATGGTCATAGTTGGAAAATCCAAACAAAACCAAGCATTGGAACAACTCTTTTAGCACTCGGATTGTTGTCGCCTGCTCAACCGCCTGCCCACCTAGCCCACCTATATATCCGCTCATGTGTGATGACCACAGGAGCTATCCATTCAGATTGTATGTTAAAAAAAATAAAGGTCGATAACTAATGCGGCAAACTTAAAAAAAAACTAATGCGGCATCTCGGGCCAATGCAGCCAGATCGCATTTTGCACGAGAAATGACACACCATGTTTTGTTGACACGTGGTCCCATTCCAACATGTCAGTGAGACGACGGCGAGTCCTTTTCTACTAGTACTAGTATTTTCGAACGGACGAGTAGGCCGGGGCGCCTCTTCATGTGCCGTGGCAAACTGGCAACCGCCCACCGACTCTTCGCCTTTCCCTCTCGATTTGGAACTGCTGTCACACGCTCTTCCTTCCTCCTCCATTTGCCTTCAGCCTTCCTTCTGCCATTGTTCGGTCGTCTTCTCCATGGAGGGAACAGGCCGGAAACGACCCCGTTATTCTTGCCCCGATCTGAAAGATGACGTGGGGGAGGAACTCATTGATCGGTGCGATGTCATCACCTCGGCTAGCATGGCATGTTCATTCAAGACCATTGTCGACTCAACTAATAACATCATTACAAGGAACCCAAGGGTCAAGGAGCGGTTTGATCTCCCCTATCTTCTTCGCTGTGACCCTGATGACTTGCGCGGGGACGACGAAGGCCTCACCTTGTGCAAGTTGATGCCGCTTGATAATGATACGTATGATGTTAAGATGCCATCGCTTGAGGGCAAGGATTGGGCAGGCAGAAATGGAGATTGAGTTTTTTATATTGGGTACAACTACGAGTGGGAACTTGTGAATGTGTACACTCGTCACCGGGTTCCACTTCGAAAAATCTCAGCAGACCGCCCAGAGGTGGAGCACACCAGTATTGTACGCATGTTCAAATACGATCATGGCGACTGTCTTCTACGGAAGATAGCAATTTGTCAAATTCCCAGCCTCTCTTGGAATTATAAGAACTATGAAGTTGTTTCTATCTTCGACAAGCTTGTTGTCGTCCTTTGTGGTTCGACTCGATGGATGTTGCTCAAAATCAGTTTCTATACATGGATGTGTACTGTGATGCAATTCAATACGAGGGTCTTGTGTTTGCTTCCACCAATCATGGCACTGTTTTTGCATGGGATCCTCATAGTTTCGATACGTTTGTATTCCACCGTAATTATAATTGTTTCATCCACATGCATGCGGGTTAGCAAGTTTCCCTTTACTAATTAACCTTCTTCTTGTGTTTCCAAGGTCCTATGAACATTCCACCACCTATACTTGAAAAAATTTATAACCAAGGGGGAGATGACGATGGTGATGATCACAAGCATGAGGACGAGTAGAACTTATATACTCAGTGGGGCCTTGCAACTAATTCCGATGGATCACCTCTTCTTGTCTGTATACAGGGCACTGAGTTTGTTACTACTGAGGGAGCATGTGCTGTCTCCCATGGTCGCACTCTCTGGACCTATTCCAACACTCGTTGCATGGTATTTAGGATGGATATTAGTGTGCTAGCGCCAACACCTTCTCCCTGGTATAGTATTGATAGTCTAGGAGAAAACTCGCTCTTCCTTGGACAAAACTATCCGATGATGGTGAAAGGCGATGCAACTGCTGTTGACACAACGTTACTACCATTTATGAGAAGCAACTGTATGTATACCTCGGATATTTCGGTGGTTCCCTACCCTAGTACTGATATAGTAGGCCGCATTAGCCTGTATGATCAGTCCTGCATTGATCTCGAGATAGACAATAGATGGCCCGTCCTAGGGAATCACTTGTGGTTCAAAGCAACCGTTTCCAACGCCGAGGATTGGTTGAGTTGAAGTTCATTTCATTGCTTGTTATTTGTTGTGTGATGAAAACTTTAGTATTTATAATGTATACTCATTGTCGATGTGCGTTGATGACCTGTTGTATGTAATAAAATGATATGCCTGTGATAAACTTACTAAATTTACGAATGGCTTTCGAGTCGCTTCTCTGAGTGAGTGCTGCGAGGCGGCAAAAAATATTTTCCGAATATATAATTGTACGTGCATTGCAACAAATTATGGGATGAGGCCAAATTTCCATCGTTGCTACTAGTACTATATAAGTAGTAGGAGTAGTAGGGTGGCATGGGCCAGAACAAGCATTCATGTCAGGAGTACAGCACACGCCACTAGCATGACTTCCATCTGACACCATATTTCTTGGAGTCCGTGCTAGAGCAATCTCTTTGAACCTCGTCGTTTCTCTAACTCAGCCATCGTGCAACGGGCAAGGTGGGGGTTTGCCGATAGTCGGTTTCCTCAACTGCGGTCCCACTTGTAAGGCGAACTCCAACGCACGAGCCCAAACGGACCTCCGTTTTGCACGAACTCCAGCGATAATTTTGACTAGACAAGCAAGACCAAAGAAAGCAAGAACCACAAGAATACATTTTAGAAGATATCCAACTTCCATAACTGCTCCTGTAAGTTGGATTAGTGCCTTCTCGATGCATTCATTGTTGATCTGCGGAGGCTCGATCTTGCGTGCTTCTTTCTTCTTTGAGTGTAACGAAGTAGACGTTGCTTCCTCGCATCTAGTCTCATGTCTAGCCTCTATTCTAGTATCAACAAGTGCACTAGCCTCATCTCTAGCCTCTATGCTAGCTAAAAGTGCTAGAACATCTACTAAATTGTGCTCTATCAATATATCGATGTACTCTTGTTCCCAATACCAAAACTTGCATCCATTCTACACAATAAAATTTTTAAGTTAGCACAACTAGTCCAATCCGAGAGCACAACCGAAGATTCGGTCGGGTTCTTCCTCCTTTTGCCGACACGTGGGACATCCAACATCCATGTCATGTCATGCAAGAAAATAGAGTGGTAGTTGAAGCCACGTGATGTGCATCTCGGGTTAAACTGTAAATAGAATCTTATTACCCTTGAGTAACTCCAAAAGCGGCCATGGAAGTTCTTTATTTGATTTGTTTTTCATCACCAGCACGTCGAGGTGAAAGATGTGCATGTTCAGTGGGTCCTATTGCGTTTTCACTAACATGTGGGACCGCATATGACGATGGGCTCCGCGCGTCCGCTGGCTGGCTGAGAAGAGAGATAGAGGAGGGCTAAGCACGGACTCCAGGAAATTTGTTCTACGTAACCAGCACCTCCATACTCCCGTGTGGTTGTTTCTAGAATAAAAAAAGGAGGTACCCCTACTTATGTTACTCCCACTACGCCTAGCCTAAGGTTAGTAGGTGACCTTGCGCTTGGCTCTTCGTCTCTTCTGGAAGTCGACGGTTCTACAGTAGTACTTCTGGCAATCTGACACCAAATGAACTGCTGCACGTCCACTGCTTGTAAGCAAAAGTTTCTCCTCGTGTTGCGAGCCACCACGCACGCGTTGGTGAGGAAGAAGGCGTAATCAAGCTTCTCGTCGTTCTGCGAGTTGACAGGACACATCAAAGTTATTTAGTAGTACATACTCTCTCCAAAAAAGGGATGACCATGTCATTGCTACCATCCCGTGCTCCATTGTTGAGTATGTGCACTATTCACGTGCCATCGAGGAGAAAAAATATTGCGTAGGTGCCATCGAAGTGCACGACTCACTTACGCACTGCTTATCTGATTATCTCCATTTTCTTGCATGACACGTGCACCTTGATGCTAGATGTCTCGCGTGTGGGGAAAAGGATGAACAAAGCTCACGTAAAAGAAAAGAGTTGAAGAACATAGATTCCCGACGACCGAGAAGGAGCAAGGAACCTCGCGGTGGAGCGTCTGCAAGGAACCTTGCGCATTTTCCCCTGTTTTTTGCCGCCTGCCCACCTCTAAACAAATAAAAGAACATGAACTCTTTGCTAACCACTAGAAACGGTACATCAGGATGCTAAGTTCAAGATGTTTTATAGTTTATATTGATGACCACGCAACAAGCCAAGCATGTATAGGACACATGCAACCATGCATGTACACAAGCCAACGCACTAACTCCATCCGATCCAACTCATGCACATACACGCACAACATGGAGCACACAACGCACGTACACAACACGTGCATGCACACACACTCGTCCGTAGAATGCACGTGAATAACACATGCATGCGCACACACTCGGCTGCATGGAGGCGCGTGCCATCTGCGGTGATGTCTGGTTCATCGTGCTACGGCGAAGCTCGCACACAACAGCGCCTATGCATCTCTTGCAGCACCTCTTTGCCATCGTTGCTCAACGACTAGTCGGAGACAAAGACGACCGCAGCCTCGGCCTTAGAGCTAGCTGTTGGTGTCACAGCCAACGGATCTTGGGTAGGGGTTCCCGATGTGTGCATCAAGGCTGATGGTAACAGGAAGCAAGGGACACAGATGTTTACCCAGGTTAGGGCCCTCTCGATGGAGGTAAAACCCTACTTCCTGCTTGATTAATATTGATGATATGGGTAGTACAAGAGTAGATCTACCATGAGATCGTAGAGGCTAAACCCTAAGAGCTAGCCTATGATGGTATGATTGTAAATGTGATCGGACTTCTAAGGACCAACCTCTCCGGTTTATACAGACACCGGAGAGGGCTAGGGTTTACATGGAGTCGGTTACAAGGAAGTAAACATAATATCCGGATCGCCAACCTTGCCTTCCACGCCAAGGAAAGTCCCATCCGGACATGGGCTGAAGTCTTGAGTCTTGTATATTCATGCTTCAATAGTCCAGACGTTGTACACAGTCCGGCTGTCCGGATACCCCCTAATCCAGGACTCCCTCAGTAGCCCCTAAACCAGGATTCAATGACGATGAGTCCGGCGCGCAGTATTGTCTTCGGCATTGCAAGGCGGGTCCTTCTCCGAATACTCCAAAGTACCTGTTACGACGAATAGTGTCCGACCTCCAATCAACGTTGTGATCCTCGGCTTCAGCGCCTCAATAATGACCATCTCCACTTTTCGAGCGAATGCGAGGAGTCAAGGCATTTTTGCATTTGCCACCCTCGATCCTCCGGGCCAACCGTCTATTTTAAGGGACAGGGATTCTCAGATCCAAACCTCACTCTCCTCCCTCGAGCTAGCATCCTGGAGCGCTCCGTGAAAAACCATTCCAACATGGCCAGCCGTCGCAGCCCTTCTGCTTGCCCTCCTCGCTCTAAGTCGGGGGATTGGGGAGAGTGCTCAGTTCCCCACAGCCGTTTAGTGAAGTTACAAACCCAAGGGTTTCTCCCACCGGCATTCATGGTCCCCGTCCGAGCTGGAATAGCCACTTATGATGGAGGGGAACAAGCTGAGGGATCTCCTAACCCGTCTCAGGAGGAGCGGATATGCCTCATCTCGCATCTGCTGAGGGGCGTCGGGTTTCCTATCGACCTGTTTCTTCGCGGGCTCCTGGAGTTCTACGGCCTCCAGTTACACAATCTTACCCCAACCTCTATTCTGCACATAGCAGGGTATGTCTCCCTTTGCGAGCTGTTTTTAGGCTGCAACCACACTTCGGATTATGGAGGAAGCTGTTCTGACTTGTCCCCTGCACCCAGGGAGAGTCCCTATGTCAAGTGGGCGGGGCCGAAGTATGGCGCATCGCCAAGACCGGATACCTGTTCGGCACTCCGGAGAAGGCACCAGAAAACTGGCTCTGAGAGTGGTTCTATATAAATGACGTTCCCCTTCCGGATCCGGTTCGGATAGGTCTCCCCAAGTTCAGCAATGCCCCGCCGAGGGCACGGTTAAGCTGGCGCCCCCGGGGCCCTCAAAAAGAGGACACAAGGGAAATATTCCTCCTAATGAATAGGATAAAGTTGCTGGCCAAGTCCGGACAGACGATAGTTGAGGTCATGGCAATATGCATAAGGCGGGGAGTGCAGCCGCTCAAATATCAGGGGAAACCCATGTGGCATTTCAACGGGGAAGACGACCCCACCCGCTGCGGTCGTAAGGGTCTGGACTCCATTGCCGCTTTGGCAAGGATATTGTCCGATTTGTACAAAGGGGAAGAGGAGGAGTTCCTCCGCATAAAAACGCGGGATGGATTCTCCATGTACAACCCCCTAGAGTGGGTAAGTTGCCATTCTTTTCCCAGCTTCATTTACTCTAGCGTTCTTTTGCTAAGATTACTTGCATCAATGCTTCTGAGCAAGAACCGAGGAGGGCCATAGAAGGAATCTTCAGCCCCTCCCCGCAACCAGAGGACCCTGGAAGGGCCCTAGATCCGGGACTCAAAGTAGATCCGAATATTACTGTGGAGCTTGTCAACGGGCATTTTATCAGGCGAGCTGGGATGGCGCCCTAGTGGCTATTATGGCCAACTACCCTGGACTGCTCCCCATGTCGTGTGTAAGCCGAGCTAAAAAACCCTATCCTCCTAAGAGGACTCCCCCTAGGTATTATAACTTACCTCTGAGGCGTCATTCTATTTGCAGAAACGATGGTCGGAGCGAGGGGCCGAGCCCCTAGGGACTCGTCAACCACGGGCGTCCGGATCGGGCAGGCTCAAGTGGAAGGCGGTGAGGGTTGACACACCGCTACAGAGGTAAAGTAATAACCTGTCCTGTAATTATAGAATTTGAAATATGACAGCGCCCTTTGTGTCTGGCAGGAAGAGGAATATCCGGACTATGTCCGGAGACCCCACCAATCATGCCTCCACCAGCCGGGTTCTAGGACCGACTTTAGGGGAGGAGGCGGACACGGGGCCAGCACCGCAAAGTTCCCCGACGGAGGATGCAGATATGTGTTCAGCCACGAACTCCAAAGTGGAGAGCTCCATGAATCACCGGCGCCGAAGGGCCATGCTCCGGAACAATATCTTTTCCGAAGAGGCTTTTAATGCCTTCAATTCGGCGGACGCATATGTCCGAGCTGCTCGAGGCGGGCTTGCCCAAGAGACAAACCAGTATACCAAAGACATACGGGTAAGAAATTTTGATAAGTATGCGTAGCAGTAGCCCCTGAGACTTGGAATAGTTGGGACGACAACTGTTTGAAGGATCAATATATGCACAGGTCCTTGTGGACATGAATGAACAATTGGCGCGGGAGCTGGAGGCATGCAAGGCCCAGCTAACTGATGCGGTAGCCAAGTTAGAGGGTTCCCGAAAGGCCCCCTCTGGTAATATTTGTCTCCACTATACATAGATGTACTAGTTAGTAAATGGCTGGTGCGGTCTAACAGAAAATTCTGCAGACAATCCCGGGGTGAATCCGGAGGGCGTAATGGGTGACGACTCGCATCTCCAACTGCAGCTAAAGGCTGGCGAGCGCATCCTTATGCATGTGACGCAAGAGAAGAACAAGCTACAAGATGCCAATATTCATCTAGACATGGAATTAAAGGACATCCACGCACAACTGGCGGACTCCGTGAAGGAGAACAAAAAGCTTCGACGCGACATTTATGGTAAGAGCTCAAGTGAACTGTTTGATAGTTCGGCGAGGAAGTTTGTTTTTTTTTGAAATTTTTTTGCCTGCAAGAATGTTAACGGGTCGCCCTGAAGAGGAGATGCCCTCATCTGCAGGTGATTTGCTGCAAGATCTTTCGCAGTTGCACGAGCATACTCGACAGGTGATGCACGGCGTTGCTCAGGCCTTATGGCCATCAAGCCTCCTGCCGAATGGCATGGAGGAGCTTGCAGGCCTGCTTCAAGGAGCCCGGCGGCGCTTCCGTCTGTGGAAGATATCAACATGCCGGCAAGGAGCAAGAGAAGCCTGGGCGATGGTGAAGACGCGCTACACCAAGCTGGACCCGAACCATATGGCCGAAGTAGGACCGGCAGGGCACGATGGGCAAGAAATTCCCGTGAGCCTGGTATATGACCAGGTAGCGTTAGCCTCTAAGTACTCTCAACAGGATTGTAGGCTAGATAGCCTGTTAGATGGTATAGAGGAGGAATATAGTCAGTCTCAGTGACTGTGTAATTTAATTGGCATAAGTAGACCCTAGCCGGATTGAAATCATTTGTCATGGCAGACCTTTTCGCTTCAGCCCCCGGATCCTATAGTCCGGGGTGTGTCCGAATACCCGCTCGGTTGTACAAAAACCGAGGTATGCGTGGAGACCAGGCGTAGGGGTCATAAGTGCTTGTACAGACAAGTACCCAACTAGTTATGTTATATTGCATGGATAGCAAGAAACATCTTCCAGGGAGAATATTTCCGTTAGGGGTTCCTTTCCCTGGGAATGCATGTGTCGATGCACATATCCGGACTGCGAACGACGACGCAGGACACAAAGCTGCTGGGGTTTTTTGTTGTATCCAACAAATACATCCTTTGTTCACCGATCGAATATTCTCTTAAGGAAACTAGCTTTCGGCTTCACCCAGTCTGAGGTACACATCCAGCTTAACCGGCAGTAACAATTGCAGAGGTGCTCCCCTTATGCCCTAGCCGAATTAACGGGAACGTAGGGCATAAACACAAGAGCCAGGCAACCCAGCTTGGCCACATCTTAAGTCATATCGATGCATATAATGGTGAAGAAAGGGCACATATGGAAAAAGAACGCATATGCGATGTGTTGGGGAACGTAGTAATTTCAAAAAAATTCCTACGCACACGCAAGATCATGGTGATGCATAGCAACGAGAGGGGAGAGTGTTGTCTACGCACTCTCGAGACCCGGCGAAGCGATCACAATGTAGAGGAAGTAGTCGACGTTCTCCTCGCGATCCGACCGATCCCGCGCCGTTACTCGGCGCCCGAGTTCTTGACACACGTACAGCTCGATGACGCCCCTCAGACTCGATCCAGCCGAGTGTCGGGGAGAGTTCCACAAGACGACGGCGCAGGACGATCTTGATGTTCTATCGGCGCAGAGCTTCGCTTAAGCTTCATGACGATATGACCGAGGTGGAATATGGTGGAGGGGGCACCGCACACGGCTAAGGAACGATCCGTAGATCAAACTTGTGTGTCCTAGGGTGCCCCCTGCCCCGTGATATATAAGGAGGGAGGGGGAGGTGCGGCCGGCCCAAGGGAGGCGCTGCGGAGGAGTCCTACTCCCACCGGAGTAGGACTCCCCTTCCTAGTTGGAGTAGGATTGGGGAGGGGAAGAGGGAAGGCGGGCGCCCCTCCTTGTCCTATTCGGACTAGGGGAGGGGCGCGCCTGCCCCCGCCGCCCCTCCTCTTCTCCCTCGAGGCCCACTAAGGCCCATTTAGTTCCCGGGGTTCCAGTAACCTCCCTGTACTCCTAGAATTCGATTTCACCCGAACCATTCCAACTCCAAATATAGGCTTCCAAGATATCAATCTTTATGTCTCGACCATTTCGAGACTCCTCGTCATGTCCGTGATCACATCCGGACTCAACTTCTTCGTACATCAAAATACATAAACTCATAATAACCGCCATCGAAACCTTAAGCGTGCGGACCCTACGGTTCGAGAACAATGTAGACATGACCGAGACACGCCTCCGTCAATAACCAACAGCGGACCTGGATGCCCATATTGGTTCCTACATATTCTACGAAGATCTTTATCGGTCGACCGCATAACAACATACGTTGTTCCCTTTGTCATCGGTATGTTACTTGCCCGAGATTCGATCGTCGGTATCCAATACCTAGTTCAATCTCGCTATCGCAAGTCTCTTTACTCGTTCCGTAATACATCATCTCACAGCTAACTCATTAGTTGTAATGCTTGCAAGGCTTCAGTGATGTGTATTGCCGAGAGGGCCCAGAGATACCTCTCCGACAATCGGAGTGACAAAACCTAATCTCAAATACGCCAACCCAACATCTGCCTTTGGAGACACCTGTAGTACTCCTTTAAAATCACCCAGATTACGCCAGACGCTTGGTAGCACCCAAAGTGTTCCTCCGTAAACGGAGTTGCATAATCTCATAGTTACAGAACATGTATAAGTCATGGATAAAAGCAGTAGCAACATACTAAACGATCGTGTGCTAAGCTAATGGAAATGGGTCATGTCAATCAGATCATTCTACTAATGATGTGACCTTGTTAATCAAATAACAACTCTTTGTTCATGGTTAGGAAACATAACCATCTTTGATTAACAAGCTAGTCTAGTAGAGGCATACTAGTGACATGTTGTTTGTTTATGCATTCACACATGTATCATGTTTCCGTTAATACAATTCTAGCATGAATGATAAACATTTATCATGAAATAAGGAAATAAATAATAACTATATTATTGCCTCTAGGGCATATTTCCTTCAGATCTCCCACTTGCACTAGAGTCAATAATCTAGATTACATAGTAATGATTCTAACACCCATGGAGTCTTGGTGCTGATCATGTTTTGCTCGTGGAAGAGGCTTAGTCAACGGTCTGCAACATTCAGATCCGTATGTATCTTGCAAATCTCTATGTCTCCCACCTGGACTAAGTCCCGGATGGAATTGAAGCGTCTCTTGATGTGCTTGGTCCTCTTGTGAAATCTGGATTCCTTCGCTAAGGCAATTGCTCCAGTATTGTCACAGAAGATTTTCATTGGACCCGATGCACTAGGTATGACACCTAGATCGGATATGAACTCCTTCATCCGCATCCTTCATTAGCTGCTTCGAAGCTGCTATGTACTCCGCTTCACATGTAGATCCCGCCACGACGCTTTGTTTAGAACTGCACCAACCGACAGCTCCTCCGCTTAGTGTAAATCGTATCCGTCTGCGATTTAGAATCGTCCGGATAAGTGTCAAAGCTTGCATCAACGTAACTGCCATAATGAGCTCTTTGTCACCTCCATATACGAGAAACATATCCTTAGTCCTTTTCGTATTTCAGATGTTCTTGACCGCTGTCCAAAGGATCCACTCTGGATTACTTTGGTACCTCCTGCTAAACTTATAGCAAGGCACACATCAGGTCTGGTACACAAGATTGCATACATGATAGAGCCTATGGCTGAAGCATAGGAACATCTTTCATTTTCTCTATCTTCTGCAGTGGTCGGGCATTGAGTCTTACTCAACTTCACACCTTGTAACACAGGCAAGAACCCTTTCTTTGCTTGATCCATTTTGAACTTCTTCAAAATTTTGTCAAGGTATGTGCTTTGTGAAAGTCCAATTAAGCGCCTTGATCTATCTCTATAGATCTTAATGCCCAATATTTAAGCAGCTTCACCGAGGTCTTTCATTGAAAAACTCTTATTCAAGTATCCCTTTATGCTATCCAGAATTCTATATCATTTCCGATCAGCAATATGTCATCTACATATAATATCGAAATGCTACAGAGCTCCCACTCACTTTCTTGTAAATACAAAGCTTCTCAAAAGTCTCAGATAAACCCAAATGCTTTGATCACACTATCAAAGCGCTTATTCCAACTCCGAGATGCTTGCACCAGTCCATAGATGGATCGCTGGAGCTTGCATACTTTGTTAGCTCCCTTTGGATCGACAAAACCTTCTCGTTGCATCATATACAACTCTTCTTCCGTAAATCCATTCAGAATGCAGTCTTTACATCCATTTGCCAAATTTCATAATCATAAAATGTGGCAATTGCTAACATGATTCGGACAGACTTAAGCATCGCTACGGTGAGAAGGTCTCATCGTAGTCAATCCCTTGAACTTGTCGAAAACCCTTTGCACAAGTCGAGTCGAGCTTTGTAGACAAGAATATTACCGTCGGCGTCGGTCTTCTTCTTGAAGATCCACTTGTTTTCTATTGCTTGCCTACCCTCGGCAAGTCAACCAAAGTCCATACTTTGTTTTCATACATGGATCCCATCTCGATTTCATGGCCTCAAGCCATTTTATGGAATCTGGCTCACCATCGCTTCTTCATAGTTCGTAGGTTCATCATGATCTAGTAGCGTGATTTCCAAAACAGGATTACCGTACCACTCAGTGCGGATCTTACTCGTTGATCTACGAGGTTCTGCAAGAACTTGATCTGAAGTTTCATGATCAACATCATCAACTTCCTCACTACTTGGTGTAGATGTCTCAGAAACCGGTTTCTGCGACAAACTACTTTCAAGTAAGGGAGAAGGTACAATTACCTCTTCAAGTTCTACTTTCCTCCCACTCACTTCTTTCGAGAGAAACTCCTTCTCTAGAAAGGATCCATTCTTAGCAACGAATGTCTTGCCTTCGGATCTGTGATAGAAGGTGTACCCAACTGTCTCCTTTGGGTATCCTATAAGACACATTTCTCCGATTTGGGTTCGAGCTTATCGGGTTGAAGCTTTTTCACATAAGCATCGCATCCCCAAACTTTAAGAAACGACAACTCTGGTTTCTTGCCAAACCACAGTTCATAAGGTGTCGTCTCAACGGATTTCGACGGTGTTCTATTTAGTGTGAATGCGGCCGTCTCTAGAGCATAACCCCAAAATGATAGTGGTAAATCTGTAAGAGACATCATAGATCGCACCATATCTAGTAAAGTGCGACACGACGCTCGACACACCATTACGCTGTGGTGTTCCGGTGGCGTGAGTTGCTAAACTATTCCGCATTGTTTCAAATGCGACCAAACTCGAACTCAAATATTCACCTCCACGATCGATCGTAGAAATTTAATTTTCTTGTTACGATGATTTTCAACTTCACTCTGAAATTCTTTGAACTTTTCAAATGTTTCAGACTTATGTTTCATTAAGTAGATATACCCATATCTGCTTAAGTCATCTGTGAAGGTGAGAAAATAACGATATCCGCCACGAGCCTCAACATTCATCGGACCATATACATCTGTATGTATGATTTCCAACAAATCTGTTGCTCTCTCCATAGTACCGGAGAATGGGGTTTTAGTCATCTTGCCCATAAGGCACGGTTCGCAAGTGCCAAGTGATTCATAATCAAGTGACTCAAAAGTCCATCAGTATGGAGTTTCTTCATGCGCTTTACACCGATATGACCTAAACGGCAGTGCCACAAATAAGTTGCACTATCATTATCAACTCTGCATCTTTTGGTTTCAACATTATGAATATGTGTATCACTACTATCGAGATTCATCAAAAATAGACCACTCTTCAAGGGTGCATGACCATAAAAGATATTACTCATATAAATAGAACAACCATTATTCTCTGATTTAAATGAATAACCGTGTCGCATCAAACAAGATCCAGATATAATGTTCATGCTCAACGCAGCACCAAATAACAATTATTTAGGTCTAAAACTAATCCCAAGGTAGATGTAGAGGTAGCGTGCCGACCGCGATCACATCGACTTTGGAACCATTTCCCACGCGCGATCGTCACCGCGTCCTTTGCGTTGTTCGCAATCCGTAGTCCCTGCTTCGAGTTGCAAATATTAGCAATGTAACCAAGATCAAATACCAAAGCTCTGCGAGCTCTAGTAAGGTACACATCAATAACATGTATATCACATATACCTTTGTTCACCTTGCCATCCTTCTTATCCGCCAAATACTTGGGGCAGTTCCGCTTCCAAAGACTACCTACTTGCAGAGAAGCACTCGGTTTCAGGTTTAGGTCCAGACTTGGGTTTCTTCTCTGAGCAGCAACTTGCTTGCTATTCTTCTTGAAGTTCCCTTCTTCTTCCCTTTGCCTTTCTTCTTGAAACTAGTGGTCTTATTGACCATCAACACTTGATGCTCCTTCTGATTTCTACCTCCGCAGCTTTTAGCATTGCGAAGAGCTCGGTATAGTCTTTACTAACCCTTGCATATTATAGTTCATCACGAAGCCTTTGTAGCTTGGTGGCGTGATTGAAGAATTCATCAATGACACAATCATCCGGAAGATTAACTCCCAATTGTGTCAAGTGATTATAGTACCCGCACATTACGAGTATGTGCTCACTAATGTAACTATTCTCCTCCATCTTGCAGCTATAGAACTTATTGGAGACTTCATATCTCTCAATCCGCATTCTGTTGAATATCAACTTCAACTCTGGAACATCTCATATGCTCCATGACGCTCAAAACGCCGTTGAAGTCCCGGTTCTAAGCCGTAAAGCATGGCACATCGAACTATAGAGTAGTCATCAGCTTTGCTCGCCAGACGCTCATAACATCCGGTGTTGCTCCAAAGAAGCAGTTCGCACCCAGCGGTGCATCCAGACGTAACTCTTCTCGTGCAGCAATGAGGATGATCCTCAAGTTATGGACCCAATCCGTAATTGCTACCATCATCTTTCAACTTTGCTTTCTCAAGGAACGCATTAAAATTCAACGGAACAACAAAGACGAGCCATCTATCTACAATCAAACATAAACAAGCAAGATACTATCGGTACTAAGTTCATGATAAATTTAAGTTCAATTAATCATATTACTTAAGAACTCCCACTTAGATGTACATCTCTAGTCATCTAAGTGATCACGTGATCCAAATCAACTAAACCATAACCGATCATCACGTGAAATGGAGTAGTTTTCAATGGTGAACATCTTATGTTGATCATATCTACTATATGATTCACGCCGACCTTTTGGTCTCCGTGTTCCGAGGCCATATCTGCATATGCTAGGCTCGTCAAGTATAACCCGAGTATTCTCGCGGTGCAAAACTGGCTTGCACCCGCTGTAGATGGACGAGAGCTTATCACACCCGATCATCACGTGGTGTCCGGGCACGATTTAACTTTGGCAACGGTGCATACTCGGGAGAACACTTCTTGAAAATTTAGTGAGAGATCATCTTATAATGCTACCGTCAATCAAAGCAAGATAAGATGCATAAAGGATAAACATCACATGCAAATCAATATAAGTGATATGATATGGTCATCATCATCTTGTGCTTCGTGATCTTCATCTCCGCAGCACCACCATGATCACCATTGTCACCGGCGCGACACCTTGATCTCCATCGTAGCATCGTTGTCGTCTCGCCAATCTTATGCTTCTACGACTATCGCTACCGCTTAGTGATAAAGTAAAGCATTACAGGGCGATTGCATTGCATACAATAAAGCGACAACCATATGGCTCCTGCCAGTTGCCGATAACTTCAGTTACAAAACATGATCATCTCATACAATAAAATATAGCATCACATCTTGACCATATCACATCACAACATGCCCTGCAAAAACAAGTTAGACGTCCTCTACTTTGTTGTTGCAAATTTTACGTGGCTGCTACGGGCTTAAGCAAGAACTAGTCTCACCCACGCATCAAAACCACAACGATATTTCGTCAAATAGACTCGCTTTAACCTTCTCAAGGACCGGGCGTAGTCACACTCGGTTCAACTAAAGTGAGAGAGACAGACACCCACCAGTCACCTTTAAGCAACGAGTGCTCGTGGCGGTGAAACCAGTCTCGCGTAAGCGTACGCGTAATGTCGGTCCGGGCCGCTTCATCTCACAATACCGCTGAACCAAAGTATGACATGCTGGTAGGTAGTATGACTTGTATCGCCCACAACTCACTTGTGTTCTACTCGTGCAAAACATCAAACCATAAAAACCTAGGCTCGGATGCCACTGTTGGGGAACGTAGTAATTTCAAAAAATTTCCTACGCACACGCAAGATCATGGTGATGCATAGCAACGAGAGGGGAGAGTGTTGTCTACGCACCCTCGTGAGACCCGGCGAAGCGATCACAACGTAGAGGAAGTAGTCGACGCTCTCCTCGCGATCCGACCGATCCGGCGCCACATTCGGCGCCCGAGTTCTTGACACACGTACAGCTCGATGACATCCTCAGACTCCGATCCAGCCGAGTGTCGAGGAGAGTTCCACAAGACGACGGCGTAGTGATGATCTTGATGTTCTATCGGCGCAGAGCTTCGCCTAAGCTTCATGACGATATGACCGAGGTGGAATATGGTGGAGGGGGCACCGACACGGCTAAGGAACGATCCGTAGATCAAACTTGTGTGTCTAGGGTGCCCCCTGCCCCGTATATAAAGGAGGGAGGGGGAGGTGCGGCCGGCCCAAGGGAGGCGGCTGGAGGAGTCCTACTCCCACCGAGTAGGACTCCCCTTCCTAGTTGGAGTAGGATTGGGGAGGGGAAGAGGGAAGGGGCGCCCCCTCCTTGTCCTATTCGGACTAGGGGAGGCGCGGCCTGCCCCCGGCCGGCCCCTCCTCTTCTCCCTCGAGGCCCACTAAGGCCCATATAGTTCCCGGGGTTTCGTAACCTCCGGTACTCGATAAATTCGATTTCACCCGAACCATTCAACTCCAAATATAGGCTTCCAATATATCAATCTTTATGTCTCGACCATTTCGAGACTCCTCGTCATGTCCGTGATCACATCCGGACTCAACTTCTTCGGTACATCAAAATACATAAACTCATAATAACCGCCATCGAAACCTTAAGCGTGCGGACCCTACGGTTCGAGAACAATGTAGACATGACCGAGACACGTCTCCGGTCAATAACCAACAGCGGACCTGGATGCCCATATTGGTTCCTACATATTCTACGAAGATCTTTATCGGTCGACCGCATAACAACATACGTTGTTCCTTTGTCATCGGTATGTTACTTGCCCGAGATTCGATCGTCGGTATCCAATACCTAGTTCAATCTCGCTATCGCAAGTCTCTTTACTCGCTCCGTAATACATCATCTCACAGCTAACTCATTAGTTGTAATGCTTGCAAGGCTTCAGTGATGTGTATTACCGAGAGGGCCCAGAGATACCTCTCCGACAATCGGAGTGACAAAACCGAATCTCAAATACGCCAACCCAACATCTGCCTTTGGAGACACCTGTAGTACTCCTTTATAATCACCCGCTTCGCTTGTGACGCTTGGTAGCACCCAAAGTGTTCCTCCGTAAACGGAGTTGCATAATCTCATAGTTACAGAACATGTATAAGTCATGGATAAAAGCAGTAGCAACATACTAAACGATCGTGTGCTAAGCTAATGGAAATGGGTCATGTCAATCAGATCATTCTACTAATGATGTGACCTTGTTAATCAAATAACAACTCTTTGTTCATGGTTAGGAAACATAACCATCTTTGATTAACAAGCTAGTCTAGTAGAGGCATACTAGTGACATGTTGTTTGTTTATGCATTCACACATGTATCATGTTTCCGGTTAATACAATTCTAGCATGAATGATAAACATTTATCATGAAATAAGGAAATAAATAATAACTATATTATTGCCTCTAGGGCATATTTCCTTCACGATGGGCAAAAAGCCATTTAATGTAATTATGTCTAGCTTCCGAATAGGAAGCTCCTAGGTACAGCTTACACACATAGTACGATCGGGATGATCTGGGAGTCCGCACTGTATTAAACACTTTGTGTGAAGAGAAAAAGGGTCGATAAAGGAGAGAAAAAGAGGTGGAGCATAATTAAAAAGGAGGGGTGAGGAGACGAACACTGCGTTCGGCATTAGGCGTAGAATCTCCGGAGTCTAGCCGCGTTCCATGGGTTCGGCTCGAGTCTATTATCGGTTGCATTACGTAGACGGTACGCTCCTCCGGTGAGAACTTTGTCAATGACAAAGGGACCTTCCCACTTGGGTTTGAGTTTGTCCTTCTTCTTCTCCGGTAGGCGTAGAACGAGCTCGCCAATATTGTAAGTTTTGGCCCGCACTTCTCTGCTTTGATATCGTCGAGCCTGCTGCTGATAGAATGTGGAACGGGCTTTTGCGACATCGCGCTCCTCCTCCAGGGCATCCAAGTTATCCTGCCAATCTAACTCGGCTTCCTTCTCTTTGTACATGCGTACGCGTGGCGAATCATGTATTATGTCGCAGGGTAGTACTGCTTCCGCACCGTACACCATAAAAAATGGTGTATATCCGGTCGTTCGATTCGGTGTGGTCCGCAGCCCCCAGAGTTCGGTGTCGAGCTCCTCTACCCAGTGTGTATCCGATTCTATTAAAGATAGCACTAGTCTGGGTTTGATGCCACTCATGATGAGACCATTTGCCCATTCGACCTGGCCGTTTGTTTGAGGGTGGGAGACGTAAGCGTAATCGAGCTTAATGCCCATTTTGCTGCACCAAGTTTTCACTTCATCGGCTGTGAAATTTGAGCCATTATCGACTAGAGGGGGGTGAATAGGCGATTTTTATGAATTCTTCATTGAGGAATTTGCCGGTGAGGAAATTCCTTAGCGAAGAACTACTTGCAGCGGAATAAGTACTCAGAAGTAAGCATGATAGAATACACACATGGTCATCATGATGAAATGAAGACAAACACAGAGTACAGAAAGCGTAAACACAGGATAACACAAGATGAAGACAAATAGACTGAAGAAATTGAACTGAGGAAATTGAGAAAGTCTTCAGTCAAAGTCTTCAAACACAGATATGAACAATCACTCAACACAGTAATGAAGAAATGAAAGAGTTGAGGAAATAGAACCAGTAAGGTTGGTGAAGACAATGATTTGGTAGACCAGTTCCAACTGCTGTCTCAGTTGTACGTATGGTTGGAGCGGCTGAGTATTTAAACTCAAGGACACACAGTCCCGGACACCCAGTCGCTGAGCACGCAGCTCAGGACACCAAGTCCTCACTGTATTCTCCTTGTACTAAGGTCACACAGACCTTGTCCAATCACTCGTGGTAAGTCTTCAGGCGACTTCCAAACCTTCACAGACTTCGGTCACTCGGAGATCCACAATTCCTCTTGGATGCTCTAGACCATGACGTCTAACCGTCTGGAAGAAGCGCAGTCTTCAAAGGTAAAAAGTGTCGGATCCACGCAGGATCAATCTCTTCAGTGATGCTCAATCACTTTGGGTTTGTAGGTGTTTGGGTTTGGGTTTTTCCTCACTCGATGATTTTCGCTCAAAGTCCTCGGAGGATGGGTTGCTCTCAAATGACAAGTGTCAGTTTCTCTCAGAGCAGCCAACCAGCTAGTGGTTGTAGGGGGCGGCTATTTATAGCCTAGGGAGCAGCCCGACATGATAAGACATAAATGCCCTTCGATGATATGACCGCTAGGTGGATAGGATATTTTGGGACAGCTGGCGCGCAGCACAGCAACGGTCGGAATTTTGACTCTCAAATTCCTCAGGGCTATCATGTTCCTCACTGTATAGGCAATCCGAACTGGCGAATTCCTAACTCCTTAGCTGAACAAATTCTCAATACCAAGAACTTCGTCTCATCACATCAAGAAATTGACTGAACTGTATGAGATTTCCAATGGCTTCACTCGAAGAGATTGGTAGGTGTAGGATTTTGAGTTGAGCATCACATGGAAATTCTTACTTAATATTTCCTCAACCTCCTTTAACAGTACGGTGTTTCCTATGACTCAAGGAGGAGAAAAACAAAACTATGAAAACGAAAGTCTTCAAGCTTCATATTCCTTGCATGAATATCAAGTCTTCACGGACACACCAATTTCTTCACTTTCAAAGTCTTCATGAAAGTCTTCAGGAATACCAAAATCTTCAGATGAAGATATTCATTTTTAGGGGTCGACTTTCTCTGTAAATATCAAACTCCTCATAGACTTATAGACCTGTGTACACTCATAAACACATTAGTCCCTTAACCTATAAGTCTTCAATACACCAAAATCACTAAGGGGCACTAGATGCACTTACAATCTCCCCCTTTTTGGTGATTGATGACAATATAGGTTAAGTTTTCAATGGGGATAAACATATGAAGTGTAAGTACTGATATTGAGGAATTTGATTGCAAGATATAGAAGAACTCCCCCTGAAGATGTGCATAGTGAGGAATTTGCTTTTGAAGCAATGCACACTTGAAGAGTTGAATCATGGAGATCTCCCCCTATATCTTGTAATTCATACATGCATTTGACATATAATATGAAGAATTTAAAATGCATGATGAAATATGGTGCCTGAAGAAATTCAGCATGCATGCAATAATATTAACGAGGAACAAGCATGCAGAATAACGCATCAAAAGTATCAGAGCACAATGCATCAAAAGTATGAGAGCACCATCGGTTTTAAGATTACAACTCGATCTAATAAAAGTTTCTGAAGAGCGAGAGTGGTAACTTAGCAAAAAAACGCCCATATAATATACCCGCTTGAAGACTAACTCAGATTTCTCCCCCTTTGTCATCGAATGACCAAAAGGATCGAAACTGAGGACTAACGCCTCTGAAGAATATCAAGTTGATGGAGGAGCGTCAGTGTTGTTTGGGTCGGTTGTCGTAGTAGGGCCTGCCGTAGTGTCGTCCAAGTCTTCATTTTCATCAGTGTCGCGCGATGAAGAATAGGAGCTGGCCACCAAGGAAGGAACCTTGACCTTCTTGAATTTCTTCGGTGGAGGTGCAGACCAGTCAAATTCTTCCCTGAGACCCATTCTCTTCAGATCTTCTGCACTGTAGACATGAGATAGAATAGCCCAGGTACGGTTGAAGGTTTCATGGAGGTAGTAGTGGTTTTTCTTCACTGCATTGTATGTGGAGGTCATGTTGTGAAGAATTGAACTAAACTGACGCTTGACCCATTTGTGATTGTGATCACCTTTCTGATGAAGACTGAGGAGTAACTCACGATCAGTCATCACCCTGGGTGCTGTGGCTTGAGGAATTTGCTTGGTGTTGGCGGCAGAGTCATGTGTGGCAGAGTCATCATTGGTGGAGTAGGATGCAGCTTTGCGAAATTCACCATCCAATGGACGAATGCCTTCATTTATCACAGCAGCTGCCTTGCCTTTGTCATCAACTGAGGAAAATGTCCGTTTGAGGACTTCAATTGGAGGCAAATAGCTTCCGTGGTTCAGAGTATCAGCCTTGTAATTGAGTGAAGACCTTGTCCGGATGAACCTCATAATCCATGGTGCATAAGGCTTCAGCTCAAATGGTGACATAGCAATATTTGCTAGAGTCCTCATGAAGAAATCATGGAAGTTGACGGGAACGCCATGAATGATATTGAAAAGCATATTCTTCATGATGCCAACGACTTCTTCATCATTTGAGTCGTGGCCCTTGATAGGACTCAATGTCTTCGTCAGAATGCAATAGACAGTCCGTGGCACATACAGTAATTCCTTGACAAGGAATTTGGTTCGAGGGGCCTGCCCTGGCTTCAAGGGCTTCATCAGCACTTGCATGTAATGATTTGTAAGCTCAGGTTCGTTGTAGATGCAGCGAGCACCTTCAAGGGGAGGACTGAGTGGGAGGGCACGAAGCAATTCAGTTGCTGGTGCCTTGTAGTGAGTATTTTCTGACATCCAGTCCAGCACCCATGAGTTCACGTCTTCAGAATTTCCTGTGATGTGCAGCATTGCATAGAATTGAAGAATGAGTTCTTCATTCCAATCACAGATGTCACTACAGAAATTTAGCAATCCAGCATCGTGAAGAACACTGAGGACTGGCTCGAAGCCTGGCAGAGATTCCATGTCCACGTGAGGAATGTGTTCATGATCGAAGACTTTGTCTTTGTTAAATAGCACTGAGGAATAGAAATTGGCTTGACTAGCAGTCCAGAAATGCCTCTTCCTTATGCGAGCAGAATCATAGGGATTGTAGTCAGTGAAGAACACATGCTCGTTGAAGAAATCTGCAGCCTTGAACTTTTGCTTCTTTGAGAATGGATCCTTTGGCTTGGGCAGAGGAGTGTCAGTGAGTTGCATCACAACCTCAGGAATCGCAATCTCCGGTTCTTCAGGCTGAGGAATTTCTGGTTCCTCTTCAGTGGCAGTCTGCATGTTAAAAGGATCAGCAGCAGCAGTTTCTTCAGCACTAGTGGCTGGAATTTCTTCATGCACAGACGAGGTAGGATGAGTTTCTTTAGAGCCCATTTGAACGGTTGGTGTAGGGGATTGAGTTATTTGTTGTATTGGGGTGAAGAGTGGAGAATTGGGATGCTGACTTTCCCAAAAGTCATCATTCATCACAGGCGTAGTGCATCCAATATCCATGTCTTCATCTTGAATTTCTTCAACGCCAGCCTCTTCAGCTGTGAACTTAGGCATTGGCGAGGAAGCAACAGGTGTTGAAGGGATCGCATCCACTTCAATTTCTTCATCAATCTGCTCTGACAAACTAGCAGAATGATTTTCTTCATCAGATCTGCTAGGGATCACATATTCTTCACCAAAAGGAACAAGGTCCTTTGATGGCAGGGTGGAAATCGGAACATCATCAATTGGATTTTCAAGTGAGCTGGTCATAGGCTTCATTTTTTCGGAGCTGAAGAATCTGAAGCAGATGATGCTTTCCTTTTCTTCACTGCATCTCTCTCTGCAGCCTTGGTCTTCCTCACATCTGATGCAGATGGAAAGGTAGGAGTTGGTGTAGGCGCAGGAGGAGCTGAGGAATCTGTTTGAATTTCCTCAGGCGCAACTGATGCAGTTGCCCTGAGTTCTTCATTTTCTTCAGGCGCACCTCTAGTGGATGCCCTGGCAATGTCTTCAGCGGCTGGAATGGAATCATCAGCCCTAGAACTAGCATTTTCAGCAGCAGCCTGAAAGTCATCAGCGGTGCTGGGGTGTTCTTCAGTTTGCTGAGTAGAGGCTTCAGCTTGAGGAATTTCTTGTTGCGATGGGGCTGCAACATTGGTGAACTTCTCAGTCAGTTTAATGACCTGACTTTGGCTCCTTGCCAATTAGCATAATAAGCATTGAAATCATCGCTGAGGGCTTTGATTTCAGACTGGATCTTGAGGAGTTCATCAGTTGTCATTTTGACAATGTTTTTCCTCAGGAACTTCTCTTTCCTGAACTGATCCTTCTTGATTTGTCTAGCCTTCTCAAATTTCCATTTGTCTTCAGTGATGAAACGGGTCAGCATGTGACTTTGGCCAGGAGTCAAATGAAAATCAGGCATAGGAGTGTTGGGGTCCTTGTGCCAGAGATCAATGTAGTCGAGGATCGCCTTTGGATCCAAAAGCAGTGGCACGTTTGTGCCTTTGGCTCTAGCGGCCCTTTCTTGCCTGTCTCTGATGATTTCTGCAAGTTCATAATCATCAGCTTCATCGTCAGATGGCACTTGGAAGGCAACCTATTTCTTCTTCAGATTTGGCCGAGGACTTCGACCAGCTGTTGCCTTTGTCTTCAGCAAAGTAGGGCCTGATGAAGAGTTTGGTGCGGCTGAGGAACTCGCTGATTCACCAGAGGCAATAGAGATGCCTGCAGTCCTTTGGCACGTGGCCAGATGTACATGTATAGAGGACTTTGCCGGAGCAACTGAGGACTTTGGGGGAGGAGCTGAGGACTTTGGAGGAGCAGGAGCAGCATGAGGAACTGGTCATGAGGGCTCAGTTGGTGAAGCACTTGGCTTGTGAGCGGGCTTCTTTGCCATTGATTTTCTAGGCCTGACAGAGGCCTCAGTGGCAGCAGCAGTAGCAGAGTCTTCATTGAATTTCCTCACTGCTTCTTTGGCTTGTCTTGCCAACTTGGCTTGGCGTTTGGCCCATTCTTCAGGGAAATCCTCACCACGCTTGATGCTGGTGGGGTCAGCTTCTTGGCCAGGTGCCAATGGAGCTCTTGGGCATGGAGGATTTAGTGCAAATTTCTTCATATACTTTGGAGTTACATATCTGTACTCCCTCCATTCTCTTGGCCATCTCCTTTCAATCCTCTGTATGCGCACCTTTCGCTGATTTTTGTTCTCCTTTCTGAACTTAGTCTCATCAGGTGTGCAATAGTCAGCATAGATGTCCTCAGGTATTTCAAATGCAGTCATGACCTCAGGCCTCTTTCCTCCTTTCTGTGGCTTCTTACCGTCTACCATATTCTTCACTTGAGGAATTTGAACGATCGAATTCTCTGAAGAAGTATGCAACTTTTCTTCGAGGAACGCTGCAAATGAGTTAAGTTGATGAGAACCTAGTGATTCAGCAGCGGACATGAGTACATGTGAACAGAGTATAGTTGCGAGGAATTTGAAGAGGTCATATGCGTTCTCAGAAGGTTTTCAAAAAGAACAAGTTTGAGGAATTAGACCAGATGAGTCTTGAAGAATTTCACTAAGCGTTCTTTGTCTTAGGTTCCAGAGTTGTATAGATTGAGGATCCACACAATTGAGGAATCTTGAAGATAAATGATGCTTAGAGAAACGAATCGAGAGCAGATGACTAGTGAGGTGTTTTGTGTGTGAGGATTTGAAGAATAAAAACACCTTTGAAGATATTGTTGAGAAAATTTGAATCAAAGAGGGCAGTAAAAGTAACTTTTAATTACCCTGATGAAAACACGACGAACTGAGAAGTGTAGATTTGAAGCTCGTCAGTTCAAATCTTCCACGCCCTAACTTGGCGGAGGAAGACAGCTACGGTGGCGGCGGAGTGAAGATTTCCGCGGCCGGCGCGAGTATGACGGCGATGAGGTCGAGGCAGTGAAGCTCTTCCTCACCGGTGACGATGGACTAGCGGCGGCGCTAGAGTTTGAGAAGCTCGAGAGAGAGAGAGAGAGCGGTCGAGTGGAGTAAAGGAAGTGAGGAAGGGGTGAGGGGGTATTTATAGTCGCAGTGAAATACTGTTTGCCCGAAGATTTAGGACGAACGTGCCCCTGACCCTTCTCATTCGCTTGACATGTGTCACCCATGAACAGAAAAGTGGAGATCGTGGGTGAATAGATAATTCTATCGTGGGATACAGGACGGTTTGAGCGGCAAAACCGAAAATTTGGATAAGATAAGATTTTAAGTTTCGTTCGCAATTTCTTCAGCTGACAAGGACACAGTGAAGATTTTGAACGAGTTTCAAATAGGCACATGAAGAATTTGTGAATAGATTGGGTTGAGTATAGCATAGAGGGGAAAGGGTTCAATCACATTCACTTAGCAGAAAAAGCAACTTGAAGAAATAGCCATAAGTGAATGCTGTATAGGACATAAACTCATATATTCATATATATATATATATATATATATATATATATATATATATATATATATATATATATATATATATATATATATATAGCCAATGAAGAAAAACGACGGAAACAATGAAGATTTTGCAAAGTTGCAGAATTTAAAAAAAAGCTGAAGAATTTCAAAAACTGAGGAATTTCAAAAATGAAGATTTTCAACTTTGGTGGTGGCGTGACCCACCGTATAAGAATGATGATTTCAGACACCGCGTACAATTGTCGTAGGGTTCTGAGAATCAAATTATTCATTAATTTCTTCACACTTAGAGTGTTATTCTTCATTGATTGAAGAAAAATGTTTCTTCATGTGTTGCACATCTAAGTCATCAATTTTGTATAAGTGTTAGGATAAGTGTCCTTTTTCAAAGAACATTCGAAGACTCTAAGATATTTAGCTCACACCGCAACTTGCTAAATCTCTTCTCATCCAAGGTCTTTGTGAAGATATCGGCTAGCTGATCTTCAGTCTTCACATGATCAATAAAGATGTCGCCCTTCAACACATGATCGCGAAGAAAATGATGACGAATCTGAATGTGCTTTGTCTTCGAGTGTTGAACTGGGTTGTGAGCAATCTTGATGGCACTCTCATTGTCACAGTAGAGAGGCACAGTCTTCACGTTGATGCCGTAGTCCTTGAGAGTTTGCTTCATCCACAGCAATTGAGCACAGCAAGAACCTGCAGCAATGTACTCAGCTTCCGCAGTAGACAGTGATACGCAGTTCTGTTTCTTCGAGGCCCAACAGACCAAAGATCATCCGAGGAAATGACAAGTACCAGATGTTGACTTGCGGTCCACACGATCACCAGCATAGTCAGAGTCAGAATATCCAATGAGATCAAAAGTAGAGCCCTTGGGGTACCATAGTCCTAGTGTTGGTGTGTGAGCTAGATATCGAAGAATATGCTTCACAGCCTTATGGTGTGATTCCTTCGGTGTAGCTTGAAATCGGGCACACATGCAAACACTAAGCATTATATCCGCCTAGATGCACATAAGTACAATAAAGAACCAATCATGGAGCGGTATACCTTGTGATCAAGTCAATACCATTTTCATCGATTGCATAGATGGCCATTTGTGGGCATATGAATTTTGACTCCTTTGCAATCTTGCATGCGAATTTCCTCGTAACATCCTTGAGGTATTTCTCCGAGATATGAATATGCCATTGTGCTGTTGATTTAATTTGAAGACCTAAGAAGAATTTCAACTCTCCCATCATAGACATTTGATATTCTTCACTCATCATATAGGCAAATTCATCACTATAACGTTGGTCAGTACAGCTAAAGATAATATCATCAATGTATATTTGGCACACAAACAGTTCACCATCATAAGATTTAGTAAAGAGAGTAGGGTCGAGTGAACCGGGTGTGAAGCCATTCTTCACGAAGAATTCCTTCAAAGTATCATACCACGCCCGAGGGGCCTGCTTGAGGCCATAGAGGGCCTTGTTGAGTCTGAAGACTTTGTCAGGATTCTTGGGATCTTCAAAACCTGGGGGTTGAGCAACATATACTTCTTCCTCAAGCTTACCATTGAGGAATGCACTTTTCACATCCATTTGATATAAAGTGATATTATGATGGTTAGCATAAGCAAGTAATATGTGAATAGCCTCAAGTCTAGCAACAGTGCAAAAGTTTCATCAAATCAATTCCTTCAACTGTGTGTAGCCTTGAGCTACAAGTCGTGCCTTATTCCTCACCACAAGGCCATTTTCATCTTGCTTGTTGCGGTAGATCCACTTTGTGCCAATGATATTATGCTTGCGAGGATCTGGACGTTTGACCAGTTCCCAGATATTGTTGAGCTCGAACTGATGTAATTCTTCTTGCATGGCCTGAATCCACTCAGGCTCCAGAAATGCCTCATCTACCTTAGTGGGCTCTGTGATAGAGACAAAAGCATAGTGCCCACAAAAGTTAGGTAAATTTGAAGCTTTTGAGCGGTTGAGAGGACCTGGTGCTTCAATGTCATCGATGATCTTTTCAACTTGCACTTCTTTTGCAACACGAGGGTGAGCTGGTTGTCGTCGAGGAACTTGATCAGCATTTTCTTCAGCACCATTTTCTTCAGCATTTTCCTCAGGTGCATTAGCTCGACAATCTTTGCCTTCTAGAATGAATTCTTCAGTAGATTCTTCGGTAGGAATGACATCCTCATTAGCATTGAACTTGATAGACCTCAGGTGCTGGTTCATCTATCACAGAAGGTAGGTGCTCTCTTTGCGAGCCATTAGTTTCATCGAACCACACATCTACAATTTCAACAACCTTGTGAAGAGTGTTGTTGAAGACTCTGTAGGTGTGCGCACTACTAGGAAAAGGGCTATAGATAGGATTGACACTAATGGCGCACCTGGATAGTAGTGCGCCACTACTATATACTAATGGCGCACTAGTTGGTGATGCGCCATTAGTGTGGAAGACACTAATGGCGCACCATACAAAAGGTGCGCCACTGGTGATATTTTTTTTCATTTTTACATACATACTAATGGCGCATCCTACCAAAGTGGACCATTACTAGTTCTAACAAGTAATGGCGCACCAGACAAGGAGTGCGCCAGTACTGAATTTTTTTATTCTTTTTTTTGCAAAACTACTAATGGCGCACCGTGTCACAGTGCGCCATTACTAGTTTAAACTACTAATGGCGCACCACCTGCAGGTGCGCCATTAGTAACCAGGGTTACTAATGGCGCATTTGCGGGTGGTGCGTCATTAGTAACCTTGGACCCAACAAGATATTTTGGACAGCCCCACACCTACCCACTCACTTTCCCCACTTCATTCCCTCCACCTCCTTCTCCAAGCTTTTGGCTACCTCCTCCTCCTCACCTCATTTCCACCATAGATTCATCAAAATTAAGTGGTGAAATTACCTTTTTTTGATAGGTAAGTAAGGGGAAAGCTATCTTCATGATGTAGATCTACTTTTTTTCTCCCTAGCTCGCTCCAACAACGTGCACATGCACTTTTTGTGGCCTAGCTAGATCTATGTATGTTTGTGGCGTTGCATGTGTTTGTGGTGTTGCATATATGTTTGTGTTTGCAGGTACTGGTATTTGAAATGCGATAGTTGCCAACATTTTGCCGGAATGTTGATTCATTTCCGTTTCGGCGAGAATTTTGGCACTATGCATTCTTTTTGGTCCTATTTTTAGGGAAGGTCATGCAAAATTTTTTCTTGGTTCTAAAATATCGTTTTGCTCTACCCCGCAAGCGACCATGGTTCGCACGATGACCGAAGGCATCGTGAATAGGTTTTTGAGCTCCGCGAAGACCGAGATGCTTCAAAAGAACGAGACAGCGATAAGATGTCCGTGTCGAAGATGCAAGCTGAAGAGCCTTATTGCGGACCCGGATTCCGGGCAGGTGCGGGACCACCTGCTCTTGCGTGGTTTCATGGATGGCTATCGGTGGCAAGGTGACGAAGATGACTATGAAGTCGTCCATGGGGGCCGGGCAAGAAATGAGGAAGGGCAACAAGAGAAGTACCACCGCGGCGAGGGCGAGCGAGAAGACGAAGAATCTCCAGGACATGATCACGACGGTGATGCTGTACACAGTCATCATGTAGAAGATGTCGTACATGATGATGAGGAAGATCAAGACGAAGGGCATGATCATGAAGATGAAGATGCCGGAGCAGACGACGATGGAGGTTGGGTGCAGGACCCTCATATTCAAGAGCTGCTTCTCAAGCAGACGGATAACGCAAGAGCTGCCGCCCGAGAGAAAGCCAAGCTGGATCAACTGGAGATAGACGCGGTTACTCCATTGTATGAAGGATGCAGGCCGAGGATACCCGCCAAAGTAACGCTCATGGCTCGAGATGAAGGTAAAACACAAAATGACCGACGATGCTTCGACGAGAACATGTCATTCGCACTAACGCCTTCCCAAGGGGAACAAGTGCCCGACAAGTTACGAGGAGGCGAAGAAAATCGCGTGTCCTCTGGATTTACCGCACGTGAAATACCATGTGTGCATGAACAATTGCATCATTTATCGGGACGAGCACGCGAGTCTACCATATGTCCGGTGTCTTGGCGTCACTCGATACAAGAAGAGGAAGAAAGCTCCTCGAAAATCGGTGTGGTACTTTCCGATCACTCCTCGTCTGCAGCGGTATTTCACGGACCCTAAGGTAGCAAAGCTCCTACGTTGGCACACGGATAGGGAGGAGAAGAAGCGGGAAGATGATAGAAATGATCCAGAGATAAATAAAAAATACAAGATGCCGAGTCACCCTAAGGATGTGAGCCTGTGGCAAGCGTTGAACCTCGAATACCCAGAATTTGGAAAGGATCCAAGGAACGTACTGGGCGCGAGCATAGATGGAGTCAATCCGTTTGGCAGCCAGAGAAGCACACATAGCACCTGGCCTGTGTTTGTGTGGATGTACAACCTTCCCCCTGGTTGTGCATGAAGAGGAAGTACATTCACATGAGTATGCTAATCAAGGCCAAAACAACCAGGAACGACATCAATCAGATCTGGGGCTCTTTGAAGGAGGAGATAGACACGCTGTGGAAAATGCCAGCCAATACGTGGGGCGCGCCGCAGAAAGAATATTTTCCTATGAGAGCCGCACTGCTCACGACGGTGCACGACTATCTCGGTTACGGATATCTCACGGGGCAGGTAGTCCACGGATTTTATGGATGCCTAAGGTGCATGGATGACACAACGTATCGCCAGCTAGATAGAGATCCCTGGTCCTCGAAAACCGTGTTCATGGGACATCGAAGGTGGCTTCGCGACGATGACCCGTGGAGGAAACGCAAGGATCTGTTCGATGGTGAAACCGAACCCCGAAAACGCCCGTGTACAAGGAGCGGCGAGGAAATAGACAAGCTGTTGAAAAATTGGAAAGACTGCCCACTGCCGGGAAAGAAGCAAAAGGCGCCAGAGCCGGGAAAGAAGCGAAAGGTGCCAGAGCCGCTGCTGAAGGTATGGAAAACGAGGTCTGTTTACGGGACTTGTCGTCTCGAAGATCCACCGTGTGCCTCACAGCCTTGATGCCATGCACATCACGAAGAACGTGTGCGAGAGTCTGCTTGGTACCCTGCTCAACATGCCAGAGAGGACCAAAGATGGGCCTAAAGCAAGGGCAGACTTGAAATCAATGGGCATCAGGCAGGAGCTTCACGCTAATGATGATGATGATGATGAGGCGAAGCAGGACACGGAAAGTCGTCGTAAAGGCAAAAAGGCCAAGAAGACCGGAAATGACTACCCTCCCGCATGCTTCACTCTAAGTCAGGAGGAGATAGAGCAGTTTTCACCGCCTCCTAGGAGTAAAACTTCCTTCGGTTACGCTGGGAAGATAAGCAGATACCTAGACCCAAAAAACAGAAGTTCAGCGGATGAAGTCTCACGATCGTCACGCGTCTTGATGACGCAGATACTTCCAGCCTGTAATTGTGGGATCATGGACGACACGTCCGTGAAACGCTATTTGGCCTATGCAACTTTTTCAACGTCATCTCTCGGAAGTCGATTGGCGTGAGGCAACTCAGAAGGCTACAGGAAGAGATCGTGGTGATACTATGCGAGCTTGAGATGTACTTCCCGCCCGCATTCTTCGACGTTATGGTGCATCTGCTGGTCCATATCGTGGAGGATATCATCCAACTCAGGCCGACGCTCTGCACAAAGATGATGCCGCTCGAAAGGATGAATGGTGTCATCAAAGGATACGTTCGCAACATGTCACGCCCAGAGGGAAGTATAGCCAGGGCATTCGACCAAAGAGTGCATCTCCCATCGCATTAATTATCTAGGCATCGAGAACCCGCTGGTCTGCCTGTCAGCAGCACCTCGGCAGGCTCGCTGGATGGGGTCACCATGACGGTAACCGCGAAATGCATGTCGACTTCGAGGGTCGACTCGCCGACTTTGAAAGAGCAAACCTAGTCGCGCTACAACACATAGACGTGGTCGATCCTTGGGTGGTAGAGCACAAAACCTTTATTGAGAAGATGTACAATGACCGAGGCCAACAGAGGACGGGCGGAGATATAATCAAAGAGCACAACTCATGTTTCACGCGTTGGTTCAAGCAGAAGCTTCTGTCGTACCCTTTACATGAGGATTCTTCGCGGAAGAACAACTCATATTCGCCTTGTCACAGGGCGCCGAGCACAACCTGATGACCTATGAGGCGTACAATATCAACGGCTACACATTCTACACCGAGAACAAGGACATGAAGAGCGATGGTTATCAGAACTCCGGGGTAACGATGAAATCCTACACCGGCAACGACAAGGACAGATACTATGGAAGGATCGAGGAGATCTGGGAGCTGAGCTACGCTGGAGAGAAGGTACCGATGTTCCGTGTCAGATGGGCCAAGAGCGTCCTAAAAGAAGACTGGTATTTCACCACCATGGTTATACCCGGTTAAATCCAAGATCATGGGCGCAAACGTCACCGCAAAAATGAGCCATGGGTACTGGCTTCCCAAGTGGACCAATGCTTCTTCATTACCGACCCGTCAAAGCCCAGTCGTGTTGTCGTGAGGAGAGGCAAAAGGAAGATCATCGGAATGGATGGAGTAGCCAATGAGCAAGACTTCGACAAGTACGGTGACCCGAAGATCAAACATGATGACGATGATGAAGTAGTAGCACACACCACAAGAAGAAGCAGGACCACCCTACCTAAAGGACGTCCGTTCCACAGAAGAACTCCATTTGCGAAAAAGAAGGGCAAGAAGATTGTGAATAGATAGCTAGCTAAGATCGATTGTATTTAAATCATAGTCTTCATTTCTCGATTGTCTTTCATGGGCACTTTTTGATATCATGAATATTTTTAAATTTTGTGGGCACTTTCGAATTCATGAGGACACTTGATCTCGACCCCCCTCCATCTCGATCTCGATTCCCCTTCCATCTCGATCTTGATCCCCCTCCATCTCGATCCCACCCGCACCCTCCCTTGCTAGCTCCACCACCGCCGCCGACCCACCGCAACCCTCCCCCGCTCCACCGCCGCCGATGAGCACCTGGCCCCCCGCACCCTCCCCCGCTCCACCGCCGCCGCCGATGATATTTTCAAGTAACAAATTTGAACATATTTTTTTAAAAAATATTACAGTTTTTTATAAAAAATATTACTGTTATCATTTAAACTAGTTTGAACATATTTAAACACAAATAAATATCAAACAGCATTTAAAATGCATAAAAAAATTGGGGAGCCTGGGAATTGAACCCAGGACCTCCTGGTGTGTGTGTTGCGTGCTGACCAGTCGGGCTAGTGCGCGGGTTCTGTTGTAGATAGGCTTAGGTTGTAGATAGGGCTAGTGGGCTAGATTAAAATAAAATTCTAATGGTGCACCGAGGGGAGGTGCGCCATTAGAATAGCCGTACTTATGGCGCACGAGGGTGTGGTGCGCCATTAGAAAGCTTCCCCCCCCCCACACTAAATCCCCAATCTCTCTAGTCTCTCCCCTGCCTCATCGATCTCACCCGCTGCCCCCCGTGTTTGCCGTCCCCTTCGCTGCCTCCCTCGCCTCCTTCGCCATCCCTGAGCCGAGCGCCGCCTCCCTCGCCGTCTCCCTCGCCGTCCCCGAGCCGAGCGCCGCCTCCCTCGCCGTCCTCGAGCCGAGTGCCCTCGACGTCCTCCCACCGAAGCGCCCCCTCCCCCCGCGGCCCCGCCTGCGCCCTCGACGTGCTCGCCATCCAACACTGCGCGGCCTGCCTAGGAGGACCGCCACCGTCTTCCTCTTCGACTATGAGGACCCGGACAAGCTCGGACGCCTAGGAGGACCGCCACCGCTCAACGCCCTCGACCGTGCGGCCTGCCCAGGAGGACCGCCACCGCTCAACGCCGAATTCGTGCTGCCTCGACTAGCTCCGGCTGCCCCGAGTCACCCTCGACATCCCCAGTGAGCACCCGAGCCGCTTCCCCCTCTAACCCTTCTTGATTTCCTTCTGATGTGTTCTAGGGTTGGTGGTTGGAGAAATTTGGACAAGGAAAGGGGGTTGGAGAATTAAGTACCTAGGGTTTGCCAAACTAAACTGAACTTTCTTTGTCAAGTGAATATCAGTGACTAGTGCAATTTTCAATTGAGTACGAAAATCAGAGTTCAGAATAGGGTTTTTGGTCTGTCTGTCTATCTGTCTAATGACACTTGAATTTTAACTTGTTAAATTTAGTCTAAATTTAATGATGATAATTCAACTTGTAGTCCAGCTGAGAAATTCATGCTTTCTATATACATGGTTTGTACTATGCTTTTTATTCAATTCATTCACTCCTTTTAATTGGGTGATTCTGCTGCGAACAATGTTTACATGTTGCTCTTGTAGCTGAGAAATTTTGAGGTCTGTCCAAGGAATGTAGCAGATTTGTTACTAGCTTTTTACTCCAATAGATAGATATCCATCAATACATGGTCTTAAACATGTAACATAATGGCACAACTGTTTTACGTCAACCTATGATATTTGTCATTTTTTCCTGTCATAATGCAACTAAGCATACTAGTCTCAACTAAGCATACTAGTTTTTTGTAGTGAGACAGTAAGAAGGAAACTTACCAGATTATGTAGAAAGAAAATACTTGGTTTGACAACAAGTACCATGACATGAATCAAAAAACATATACGGTGGGAAAAATAAAATGGCAGAAACCTGGGAGGTTCAAAAATGCCATTACGAAGTGAGGTTGCTTGTTACTTTCCTAAGATGTGCATCTCATTTATATGTGTTTTTATTTGTAGCTGTATTGCTCAACTAAGCATACTAGTGTTGTAATACACTGTTTTGCAGGTAATAGTGTCACGATATTTGCCTGTCATACCAGCTGAAACTTGATAGTGTTTCCTAAAAACACTGTCACTGCTACTAAAAGCATGACAATATAATTTCTAGTTTGTGTTTTTATTTGTTCACACTGTCGCTGTATTGCTCAACTAGACAATTAGTGTTTATGAAGAAGAAGAATAAACCTACTGCTGCTGTTATGCCTGTATTCACTGCTGCTGCTGTACTTGTGATGATGCTACTTGTGATCTTCTGAAATGACCCATTGGCGATTTTACTGCTGCTGCTGTACTTGTGATGATGTTGTACTTGGGATAATGATTTTGCAAGTACCCCGAGAGGCCCTTGAGTTTGCTGGAATGTCGATTAATTTCCGTTCCGGCAAATTCGGGTACTCCATATGTCCTATTTTCAGCAAAGGTCATGCTGAAATTTTCCGTGAATTTTAGCATGAATTTGCTAAAAGAAATAGGACATATGGGGTACTTGCGACTAATGCACATGGGCCGGGGTATCTTAGTATTTAGTTAAGTAGGATCAACTGCCCTGCCATTCTTGCTGCATTAAACCATAGGTGGCAATAGAGCCAAGTGATTAGGCCCAACTTAGAATTCTCCTTAGCATCGATAAACCCTAGATGATAAACCCAACATAGGTGGCAATAGAGCCAAGTGATTAGTGCCAAGTGATTAGGCCCAACCTAGGGTGCCTCGGCATCGATAAACCATAGATGATGAAAACTTAACTTGGCTGCCCCGGATGCCTCGGTCTTGATGAGAACCTAAATGATGTACGCTTAGGATTTTTGGGTGCCTCGGCGTTGACAAACCTGAAATGATAAAAGCTTAGCTTTTAGGATGCTTCGGTGTCGACAAACCCTAAATGATGAGACCATGATCTTGTTCCTTGACAATAACCAACATTTTGACCAAACTTTTTTCCTATTTAGAGCGAAAGATGGCCCACAACAATGAGGTCGGTGGTTCGGGCGGCAAGCAATTCTGGACGCCGCGGAAGACACCGATCCTGACTACACAACCCCTAGTGGCGTCGGGGATGACACCACTGATGGTGCCACCGAGGATGCCACCACTGATGATGGCGGCGCACACACAGATGGCAGCCAACCGAAGAAGCAAAGGAAGGACCGGCGCCCGAATGCGCTCCGCACCCTCAAGGAGGAATTCACTCAAGTGGACTCCGACAGGAATCCAACAGAGCCCAAACATATAGTCAAGGGGTACTCGCTTCAGCTCGGGTGCATTCTCCGGAGCACCTTTTCGATCAACACCGATAACCTTAGGAATAAGGACCACGGGAATTTGCGCAACCTCCTCTGCACGAAGCTGCACGAACAATACAATATCCCCGCCGAATTGGAAACACACGCCTCTCAGGGAATAAAGTGAACAATGCCGCCCTCACGAAGATGAGCACGGCCCTGTCTACTTGGAGAAGCGCGGTGAAGAGAATGATTGATAAAGGTGATAGTTATGAGAAGATCAAGGAGAAATATCCTTTGATGAGCGAAGATGAGTAGAAGGAGTTCAAGATCAAGTGCGAGAGCAGCGCAACCTCCGAATCAAGTCAGTGGGGGAAAGAAATGCGGGAGTTGAACTTAGGGGAACACAAACTCGGTCCCGGCAGTTACAGAGTGGCGGAGCCTATATGGGACAAGGAGGACGCGGAACGTGCCGAGCACGGCCTACCGCCCCGCTTCGAGAAATACAACGGTGACAAGCAGACCAGGAACTATGTCAGGGCCCGGTACAAGGAGGACCCGATAACAAAGGAGCTTACCACGGATCCGAAGACCAGGGCGCTTGAGCTTGTTCTGGTAAGGAATACACCCCCGCATAATTAGCTCCATATGGTTGCACTCTAATTAATCCCCAATATTTCTAAATGGTTCACGTTCCTTTCACAGGACACTGAAAGCAGTAGCGCGTGGTCGTCTCAGAGCTCCCCTTTCGACACCCCTTTAAATAGGGCGTTGAACGTAATGAAAAACAAGGATAAGCTCACTAAGCCGACATCAGCTGGTCTCGTGGCCGGCAAAGGCTTGTCCACAAAATGGGGGTCATACTATACCACTGGTGTGCGGAAGGAGAAAAAGACCAGCTCGAAAAGCCAGACGCGCGAGGTTGAAGCACTCAAGGCACAAGTGGCGCGGATTCCGGAGCTTGTCCAAGAGCAAGTGGAACAACAACTGGGAATGAAGCTCAACGCCATGGTGCCTACGTTGATTCATGGGCTGACGACGTGGATTGCGGGTGGCCAATAGGGGCCTCCCCCGGTTCCCAGCTTCACGGCCAGCAACTCGCACAGCGCGCAGGCGGCGTCATTGGTGTCTCTGGCGGCGCCATTGGTGTCTCCGGCGGAGGCGGTATTCGTGTCTCCGGCGCCGGCACGGGCATTGGAGCTTAATACACCCGGGTGTACGCCGGCCGGCACCTCGCCAGAATGCGCCCCCTCCGTCAATTGCATGCCCGCCGTTGGCGGTGTCTCGACATTAGCCAAGCTCGATAGCATCACGGTAACTAAGCCTCTCGGCCGATGACTTCATCTCCTTGCATTTGACTGGGCATCCCTGACGCCCTGTACATGTTTTCATAGGGCACCGCCAACGTTCCTTGCACTCTTCTGCACTTCGTGGGCGCCGAGTTGGTCGATGTCGCCAAGGGCAGAATCGTTCAACCGGGCAACCCCATGTTCCACGGTAATCCGATGCCACCCATAGTGTATAGGGTTGAAGTGGTTCGGGTGTTGCCTGGCTGCGACGAGCTGTTACCTCCGATTCGACCCATTGGGGCCGATGAAGAAGATGAGATTCATTTGGGGGCGGGGGACACCACCCCACAGACAAGACCGCCAGTCGTGCCGGCGCCAAGCCATGGCAAGAACGCCGCAATGCTACCGGACCTGCTGGACATCCCTATGGCACAGGATCCGGACAGCCCTATGGCACAGGATCCGGACGACGACGACAACGACGACGATACATTTACCAAAGTCGATAAGTACTTTGCCGAACATGGGTACGCTGACGAGTTCTGCGGGCCTCTTTCTCAAGAACCCAACCAAGACGACCGCAATCTAGCTGGTACGGTGGAGAAATCCAATTGCAACAGGCATCGTCCGACATTTAGTTCTCAGGAGATGCCTCCAGCTCTCACCTTCACCGAGCCTCAGATAGCTGAGGTGCGAAATATTATCAGCCCCAACACGCTCAAGAAGGTGGTCTGTGAGCAGAACTCGGTCCCATTACAGGAGATCAAGAAGAAGGGACGGAAACGAAAGACTAACAAGGGCGCCGGTGCGAGCCAGACGGCACCGAGTTCGATCCGTGCTCAGGACGGGCCACCTTCACCTAAGGATATCTCGAGGAGGGTGCATGTGGCGGGTAGGGTGATGCTACCGCCAAATATGCTGATTGCTGCAACTGGTGCTATACGGAGTCTGCACGACAGTGTTCTTTCTTTGGAGAAGCGGCGTCTCAGAGAGAAGGATGTGGCATACCCGGTTTTCGTGGCCAAGGTGCCAGAGGGCAAGGGCTTTGTGGATGGCGACATCGGGGGTACGATCGTCCTGCGGTTTGATGACATCTTTGCTATGTTTAACCTTCATCCGCTGCACTACACCTTCGCTCGGCTGTTTTATTGAGTATGGAGATGCGGATCATTAGAGACAAGACCCGGACATCGTGATAGTCGACCCCTTCTACATGCCTGCCAAGCACTTGAGTAGCGCTGGGACCGCCAAGTTGCGAGTTCACACCTCAAGACGCTATTCGCAAACCGGATAAGGATAACTTCCTTGTGGCTTACTTTCCGAGTAAGTCATCCCTTAACCGCCCGTAACATATGATTTCTTAGATTTTGATCGTTCTTTTTTTCTAACATTCCGTGTTCTGTGTAGTGTCACAATTGCACACTCATCCTCTTAAGCCCGAAATATTCCGTGGCCATGTATTTCGACCCGAACCTTAACTCCAAGATAGACTACACAAATGTCAAGAAAGTTCTTGATGATGTTCTCCCGCCACGCCAAATCTGGAGGCACCTTCACCGTGGCAGTTAAATAAGTCGGCAAGCACATGTTCTCACACAATCTGAAGTTCTGCTGCGTCAAGCAGCCTTTGTGGTCGAAGGATGCCTACTACGCCCTCCATCACATGCGGGCGATCGTAAGGACCATCATCAACTTCTACTACCAGATAATCTCAAAGATTGGGCGCGAACTTGTCGGCAATCCAGACACGGACCTCGCATACAGAATTCTTTCAATCGATCCAATGAGTTTGCGGACATCATCCATCAAGATGTCCTTCATACCTCGGGGCAGTTCTTCCTCAGATATCAACCGTCCAACAATGAGATAGATGGAATGCTACAAATGCAGGGTGACAACGACCGCGATTTCATGACCGTCACGACAGACGGCGGCTTCATCCACGCTCCTGTCCGATGAGTCGAGTCGAAAGTAGTGATGTGTAGTTCTGAAACATTGATTGGCTCATGTTGTAATAAAACTTTAATGAATTCATATGTCTCTTTGGTTTTGATAGTCGTTCAACTTAGATGTAATCGATGCTATTTATTAGTAGGACCATGAATCATGCTATTAATGTCTTGCTTTTATCTTCCGATCCTTTTGTTGCATACTTACATATTGCTTATGTATTGTCTGTTGTTTGGCTTGTGCATAGAGATGTCGTCGTATGTCGTGTACAAGGGTAAGGTTCCCGGAGTCTACGACGACTGGGAGGAGTGTCGGAGACAGGTTCACCATTTCAGCGGTAACAGTTACAAAGGGTACACCACTAGGGCGAAGGCCGAATCTAGATACGCCCGCTATCTAGCGGGAGAGAGGAGGGAGCGTTGGAGGAACCGGATGAAGACCAGTTTGATCACGATGATGCTCATCGTAATGACCACAACTCTCTTCTATGTGATTGTAGTTTAGATGATCAATATCGACTTGTAATGTGAAGACAAACTCGATACTCGCGGTCTTGAGACTTGTAATGTTTTATCTTTGTTCGGTCTTTTGAATTCGGAGACTAATATGATGAATTGTATTCGGAGACTAATCTTCTATTGTATTTGATGAATCTGATGTTGTTGTGTGCTGCTGTCTATATTCTGTCCAATAATATATTTTGTAACCTGTGCAAAAATCAGAAAAGTAAAAAAAAAACCAAATATTCATACTAATGGCGCATCACCACCAGGTGCGCCATTAGTATGCCAAAGGATACTAATGGCGCATCAACATAGAATGCGCCATTAGTATGACAAACCACATGCTTACGTATGGCCCCCCGGGAGGCACACTAATGGCGCATGGTGTTACATACTAATGGCACACTGCTTGGTGCGCCATTAGTATACCTGATACTAATGGCGCACCAGTGGTGCGCCATTAGTAAAAAATACTAGTGGCGTGCTACTAATGGCGCACTGGTAATGCACCATTAGTAGGCAAAACCAGTGCGCCATTAGTAGGCCTTTTCCTAGTAGTGGCGAGTCCTTTCTGTAACCAAGCATAAAACCTTCATGTGCTTTCGGTGCGAATTTAGCATTGTGATGAGGATCCCTAATCCAACATTTAGCACCGAAGACTTTGAAATAACTCACATTGGGTTTCTTGTCAGTGAGGAGTTCATAGGCAGTCTTCTTGAAGAATTTGTGAAGATATACTCTATTGATGATGTGGCACGCAGTATCAATTGCATCAATCCAAAAACGATGGGGCATTTTGTATTCATCAAGCATAGTGCAAGCCATCTCAGCAAGAGTTCTGTTCTTGCGCTCCATGATGCCATTTTGTTGAGGAGTATAAGGAGCAAATAACTCATGAGTAATACCAAGTTCAGTGAGGAGTTCAACAAGAGTTCAGTTCCATTGTTACTCCTGATGTGCTTGATCTTCACACCAAAGTTGGTTGAAGCCCTCAAGGAAAATCGTTTGAAGACTTCCTGCACTTCATGTTTGTAAGTAACAATGTGTACCCATGTGTAACGAGAATAATCATCAACAATAACAAAGCCATATAGGGATGCATCATTTGTCACAGCAGAATAATGATTAGGACCAAAGAGATCCATGTGAAGCAATTCAAATGGTCGAGTGGTAGTCATGATAGTCTTCGCTGGATGCTTGGCCTTAGTCATCTTCCCAGCTTTACAGGCTCCGCATAAGTGATCCTTGAGGAATTTGACATTCTCAATGCCAATGACATGCTTCTTCTTCGCGAGCGTGTGCAGATTCCTCATGCCAGCATGACCAAGTCGTCGATGCCATAGCCAGCCTTCTGAAGCTTTTGCAAGTAAGCACACGGCAGGTTGTGGTGCTGTAGAGAAATCAACAATGTACAAGTCTCCTCTCCTAAAGCCTTCGAAGACTTTGGAATTGTCAGCTTCCATGATCACAACACAACGATACTTGCCAAAGACAACAACCATATCAAGATCACAAAGCATTGGGACAGACCTGAGGTTGTATCCTAAGGAATCGACAAGCATGACTTTGTCCATGCGTATGTCCTTAGAGATCGCAACCTTACCTAGACCCAATACCTGACTTTTGCCTTTGTTAGTGAAGATGATATGCTTCATATGTGAAGGTGATAAGGGAGCATCCATCAAGAGATTCTTGTCACCAGTCATGTGTTTTGTACATCCACTATCGATGACCCACTCATTTGCCTTGGGTTAGATGAATTAGTGCAGCTTATAAACTCATATACTTCATCAGTGAAGAATATGACATCAGTATCATCAGGTCAATTTCATCAAGTAATTTGATCAGATAATCAGTATGAGGACATGTGAAATGAAGTTTCATTTCATCATGATTAGCCTGCGTCCTATCAGGACTGTTCAGGTCTCGAGCAAATTCTTCAGTCGTTTTGAGCACGACTGGAGACCTAGCCCTGCATAAGAGATTAGTTCTTTTTCTTCACCACCCACATCTGGAGGGGTGGCAAAGAATTCATCACTCTGCGAGCACCATATGAGAAAGGTGGCATGGACGCCAGTCCACTTCGTTTCACATAAGAGGGGTTAGGGTAAGCATATGAATAAGCAGAGAAATTCTTTGAGGACTTATGAACATAATGATTTGAAGAATAATGCACATATTCATAGCCCTTAGCTCTACCCTGCGAAACTGAAGGGTTAGCACGATGATGATCATATGAGGACATTGATCCTTTTGAGGAATTTGATCCACGTGAGGAATTTTGTCCGTATGAGGACTTGGATCCATATGAAGAATTTGGTCCATATGAAGAGTTTGATCTGGGGTTCCTATTCTTCACCGGTGGTGTCATGAGGACATTCACCTGGAGACTTTCAACATAACTTTTGGGAACCCAAATTTTCTTCATAGGGGAACCGTTCCTGCAGTTAGTGCCAACATATCTAGCAAATACTTCACCATTCTGATTTTTGAACAGTTTATAGTTGGAGTCAAATGACTCATTAGAAGAATGAGGAGATTCACATGTAAAGCCAAATAAGTTAGATGGATCAACTGGAGGTCCCTTTGTAGCAACCCATGAGGTTTTGGGGTACTGCTCAGGCTTCCAATATGTTCCATCAGCATTGAGTTTCCTCTCAAAAGCAATACCCTCTTTCCTAGGGTTTCTGTTGAGGATCTGCTTTTTAAGGACATCACAAAGAGTCTGATGCCCTTTGAGGCTTTTGTACATGCCTGTCATATATAATTCCTTTAGCCCTGCATTGTCAGTGATACTAGCAATGTCCCGAGATGAGGAATTAGTGATAGCAGAGGCAGGTGAAGAATTTGTAACATTCGAAGCACTTGAACATTCAGGTGAAGAATTAGCAGATTCACATTCAATGCACTTTAAGCATGGAGGATCAAATTCTTCCTGAGTAGCTGATTTGTTGAGCAAGTAATGATCCTTCTGAAGATCTTCATAACTCACTTTTAGCTTCTCGAGATCTTGCTTTTTTTGACGAAATTCATAAGAAAGCTTCTCGTGATCAGATAAGAGAGTTTTATGATGACTTTGAAGGTTGTCAAACTTAGACTGAAGTCTTTGAAGATTTTCAGTTAAGTCTTTAGTGCGGTCCATTTCATCACCTAACATATCATCACTTTTGTCTAGCATGTTTTGAAGTTTTTCAATAGCCTTTTGTTGTTTCACAGCAATCTTGGCAAGTTTAGAGTAGCTAGGCTTAAGATTTTCATCAGATTCATCCTCACTTGATTCAGAGGAGGGGTATTTAGTTACCTTAGCAGCCTTTGCCATGAAGCAATAGGTGGGAGCGTAGTCGTCATTGCCTTCATCAGCATTGTTGGTGTTGCCATTTTCTTCAGAGTTGAAGATAGACTTGCTGACAAATGCGGTAGCAAGAGCTAGACTTGCCACACCTGGCTTAGACTCCTCGGATGCCTCCTCTTCTTCATGATCCTCAGATTCAGCCTCAGAATCCATTTCCTTGCCAATGAATGCCCGAGCCTTCTTGGAGCTGCTCTTCTTGTGGGATGAAGACTTTGAGGATGTTGATGATGAAGACTTTCAAGATTTCTTCTTCTTCTTGGCATCATCAGAACAATAATCCTTGTATTTATTCTTCTTTAATTCCATGTCCCACTGAGGACAATCTTGAATGTAGTGACCAGGCTTCTTGCATTTGTGGCATAGCGTTCTCTTATAGTCACTTGATGAGGAACCACTGCTCCCTGAAGATTTTCCAAAGCGACCACGTCTTGAGAATTTCGGAACTTCTTCACGGCGATGCTAGCTCCTGCTCAATTCTTCAGATCACCAAGGCTACTAATGTAATCTTCACATTCGATTCGCATACCTTGCCTTGGCCTTCGTGGCACGTGTTTTGCCATAGCTTGAACCATAGAGATCTCTCTTTTCAGCAAGCTGGAACTCATGAGTATTTAGCCTCTCGAGGATATCAGCGGGATCTAGTGACTTGTAATCAGCACGCTCTTGAATCATCAGTGCCAGAGTGTCAAATGTAGAATCGAGTGATCTCAGCAATTTCTTCACCACCTCATGGTCGGTGATGTTAGTGGCACCGAGCGCTTCAAGCTCATTTGAGATATCAGTGAGGCGATCGAAGGTTTGTTGAACATTTTCATTGTCGAGTCTTTTGAAGCGGTTGAAGAGATTGCGAAGAACGTCAACACGAGAGTCACGTTGAGTTGAGACACCTTCGTTTACCTTGGAGAGCCTATCGCAGATAAGCTTAGCAGTTTCCAAAGCACTCACTCTACCATACTGCCCTTTACTCAGATGACCACATATGATATTCTTCGCTTGAGAATCGAGTTGCTTGAATCTCTTCACATCAGCAGCATTCAAGGAAGGTGTGACTAAGGGAACACCATTTTCCACAACGTACCAGAGATCATTGTCAATTGCTTCAAGATGCATTCGCATCTTATTCTTCCAGTAGGGGTAGTCCGTGCCATCGAAGGTAGGACACCCAGCAGAGACCTTGATCATACCTGCAGTCGACATAACTAGAACTCCAGGTGGTTAAACCAAAATCACACAGAACAAGGGAGTACCTTGCTCTGATACCAATTGAAAGTGCGTTATATCGACTAGAGGGGGGTGAATAGGCGATTTTTATGAATTCTTCACTAAGGAATTTGCCGGTGAGGAAATTCCTTAGCGAAGAACTACTTGCAGTGGAATAAGTACTCAGAAGTAAGCATGACAGAATACACACATGGTCATCATGATGAAATGAAGACAAACACAGAGTATAGAAAGCGTAAACACAGGATAACACAAGATGAAGACAAACAGACTGAAGAAATTGAACTGAGGAAATTGAGAAAGTCTTCCATCAAAGTCTTCAAACACAGATATGAACAATCACTCAACACAGTAATGAAGAAATGAAAGAGTTGAGGAAATAGAACTAGTAAGGTTGGTGAAGACAATGATTTGGTAGACCAGTTCCAACTGCTGTCTCAGTTGTACGTCTGGTTGGAGCGGCTGAGTATTTAAACTCGAGGACACACAGTCCCGGACACCCAGTCGCTGAGCACGCAGCTCAGGACACCAAGTCCTCACCATATTCTCCTTGTACTAAGGTCACACAGACCTTGTCCAATCACTCGTGGTAAGTCCTCAGGCGACTTCCAAACCTTCACAGAATTCGGTCACTCGACGATCCACAATTCCTCTTGGATGCTCTAGACCATGACGCCTAACCGTCTGGAAGAAGCATAGTCTTCAAAGGTAACAAGCGTCGGATCCACTCAGGATCAATCTCTTCAGTGATGCTCAATCACTTTGGGTTTGTAGGTGTTTGGGTTTGGGTTTTTCCTCACTCGATGATTTTCACTCAAAGTCCTCGGAGGATGGGTTGCTCTCAAATGACAAGTGTCAGTTTCTCTCGGAGCATCCAACCAGCTAGTGGTTGTAGGGGGCGGCTATTTATCGCCTAGGGAGCAGCCCGACATGATAAGACATAAATGCCCTTTGATGATATGACCGTTAGGTGGATAAGATATTTTGGGACAGCTGGCGCGCAACACAGCAACGGTCGGAATTTTGACTCTCAAATTCCTCAGGGCTAGCATGTTCCTCACTGTGTAGGCAATCCGCACTGGCGAATTCCTAACTCCTCAGTCAGAAGAAATTCTTGAGCGACCAGAAGAACTTCATCTCTGTCACTGAAGAAATTGACTGAACTGTATGAGATTTCCAATGGCTTCACTCGAAGGGATTGGTAGGTGTAGGATTTTGAGTTGAGCATCACATGGAATTTTTTCCTTAGTATTTCCTCGACCCCCTTTAATAGTACGGTGTTTCCTATGACTCAAGGAGGAGAAAAACAAAACTATGAAAACGAAAGTCTTCAAGCTTCATATTCCTTGCATGAATATCAAGTCTTCACGGACACACCAATTTCTTCACTTTCAAAGTCTTCATGAAAGTCTTCAGGAATACCAAAATCTTCAGTCAAAGATATTCATTTTTAGGGGTCGACTTTCTTTGTAAATATCAAACTCCTCATAGACTGATAGACCTGTGTACACTCATAAACACATTAGTCCCTTAACCTATAAGTCTTCAATACACCAAAATCACTAAGGGGCACTAGATGCACTTACAAGTTCCCCTTCATGCACTTTGTAAGCTTTAGAACGCCGGACTATGCAGCGTGCTTCATTTTGGTCTTCGGGGAGCTCCTGCCTATTTATGTAGGCCAAGAAAGGCTCGGTCCACGGGGAGATTACGGCCATGATTTCGTGGGCCAAAGAAGTTATTCGGTGGCAGAGCCTCCGATTGTGTCTGATGGTTCGGAGTCTGGGGGTGTATTCGGGTCCGTATTAGTATTGCCGGACTCCCCTTCCCATACTACGGGTGGCTTGAACAGCCTTTCCAGGAATATATTAGGTGGGACAGGGTCGCGTTTGGCGCCGATGCGGGCGAGGACGTCCGCCGCTTGATTGATTTTTTGAGCCACATGGTGGAATTCGAGCCCCTCGAACAGAGCTGATATTTTGAGGATGGCATTATGACAGGCCACCATTTTTGGATCCTTGGCGTCAAAGTCCCCATTTATTTGTGATATCGCGAGGTTTGAATCCCCGCGCACTTCCAGGCGTTGGATGCCCATAGAGACCGCCATCCGAAGACCATGCAACAGAGCCTCGTATTCAGCTGCATTGTTAGAGTCTGTGTATAATATTTGTAGGACATACTGGACCATGTCCCCGGTGGGAGACGTCAGGACTACCCCTGCTCCCAGTCCGGCCAGCATTTTGGAGCCGTCAAAGTGCATGATCCAATTGGAGTACGCGTCGTACTCTTTAGGGCGTTCAGCTTCTGTCCATTCGGCGACAAAGTCAGCCATACTTGCGACTTAATGGCCTGTCGTGGTTTGTATATTATGTCGAACGGGAGGAGCTCGATAGCCCATTTAGCAATCCAGCCCGTAGCGTCGCGGTTTTTAATTATGTCATTGAGTGGTACTTCGGAGGCGACTGTAATCGAACAGTCTTGAAAGTAGTGTCTTAGCTTCCGGGATGCCATGAAGACTGTGTATGCTATTTTTTGATAGTGTGGGTATCGGGATTTGCATGGGGTGAGGACCGTGGATATGTAATAAACCGGATTTTGAAGCGGGAATTTGTGTCCGTCCACCTCTCATTCGACGACGAGTACTGCGCTTACCACTTGATGTGTTGCAGCTATGTATAGTAGCATAGGTTCGCCGATGTTTGGCGCTGTTAGGACTGGATTACTGGCCAATAAGGTCTTTATCTCATCGAGTCCGGCCGCGGCTGCATCCGTCCATACAAAGTGTTCGGTGCGCCGAAGGAGGCGGTAAAGAGGCAATGCCTTCTCTCCTAGCCGGGATATAAAGCGGCTCAAAGCGGCCATGCATCTAGCTAGCTTCTGGATGTGCTTGAGGTTTGTTGGTATAGACAACTGCGACAGAGCTTGGATTTTTGCTAGATTCGCTTCAATTCCTCTATTGTAAACAATGAAGCTCAGTAGCTTCCCCGAGGGGACACCGAAAATGCATTTTTCCGGATTCAACTTGATGTCGTATGTCCGGAGGTTATCAAGTGTAAGCCTCAAGTCATCTATTAGGGTTTTGATGTGTCTAGTTTTTATGACCACATCGTCCACATATGCTTCCACTGTTTTGCCGATTTGTTTTTCCAGACATGTTTGAATCATGCGTTGATAGGTTGCGCCGGCATTCTTGTGCCCGAAGGGCATAGTGTTGAAGCAAAAAGGGCCATATGGTATTATAAAAGCTGTTGCAGCTTGGTCAGACTCTGTCATCTTTGTTTTATGGTATCCGGAGTATGCGTCGAGAAAACACAGCGAGTCGTGTCCAGCTGTGGCATCGATGATTTGATCGATGCGAGGGAGGGGAAAGGGATCCTTGGGGCAAGCCTTGTTGAGGTCTTTAAAGTCGACGCATAAGCACCAAGATTTGTCCTTTTTTGGTACCATTACCAAATTTGCCAGCCAATCCGGATGTTTAATATCTCTGATGAATCCGGCCTCAAGCAGCCTGGCTAGCTCTTCCCCCATGGCTTGCCGTTTGGGTTCTGAAGACCGCCTTAGGGTCTGTTTGACCGGTTTGTATCCCATTAGTATATTGAGGCTGTGTTCGGCCAGCCGGCATGGGATGCCTGGCATGTCCGAAGGGTGCCAGGCGAAAATGTCCCAATTCTCGCGTAAGAAATCTCGCAGTGCGGCATCCATCACGGGGCTCAACCGTGTCCCAATGGATGCTGTCTTCGTGGCGTCCGTTGGGTGGACTTGGAATTTGACTATCTCGTCTGCAGATTTAAATGAGGTGGACTTGGGTCGTTTATCGAGTATCATGTCGTCCCTGTCCATGGTGGCCGGCAGTGTTGTTAACTCTTCGGCTGCTAGGGCTTCAGATAATGCTTCCAGGGCTAGTGATGCGGTTTTGTTTTCGGCGCGAAGTGCGACGTCCGGATCACTGGCTAGAGTGATGATTCCGTTGGGTCCAGCCATTTTAAGCTTCATGTACCCGTAATGGGGTATAGCTTGAAAGCTTGTAAATGCGTCCCGCCCTAGAAGGGCGTGGTATCCGCTGCTAAAGGGAGACACTTGGAATGTGATTTCTTCGGACCTATAATTCTCCAGGGTGTCGAATACCACATCGAGTGTGATTTTTCCCGCACACCGCACTTCCCGAGTAGGGATGATTCCCCTAAAGGTAGTGCCGGTTTGCTCAATGCGGCCTTTATCAATTTCCATTTTGTTGAGCGTTTCTTCATAGATCAAGTTTAACCCGCTTCTGCCGTCCATGAGTACTTTGGTGATCCGAAAGCCACCCACGATTGGGCTAAGGACCAGAGCGGCCGGTGCCCAGACAGTCTGGAATCGAGGTTCATCACTGGCATTGAAAGTTATAGAAGTGTCATTCCTGGGGTTTATCTTTGCCACATGGCAAATAGAGCTTCGATGAGCTCGCTTGCGTCTGTTGTTCGAGGCGAAAATCTCGAAGACTGTTAGTACCATATTGTGTCCGCTGGATGGATGTTGTTTCGCTTTATGGCTTACAAGAAGACCCTCGCCACTTTTTGCCACCTGCCGGAGTATCCAACATGCCCTAAGGCTATGAGTTGGTATTGTACCCGGAGTACTGTGGAGCTTACATGGCCCGTCGAGCCATTCTTCCAATCTGGATCCCATACAGGGTGGGCTTTGGTTTCTTGGGGATTGGATTGGACGACTTACGAGAGTTCGTCCGTTTATTTCGGACAAAGGTCTTGGTGAGAGCAGTACTATCCCAAAATTCTGTTTGGGTCTTCCAAGCGCTCTCCATCGCACAGTACTTCCGTACTATGATTGCCAAGTCCGAGAAGCGTACTATGTCGCAGCGTCTTATAGCATTGAGGAGCCCTTCGTACGTGCAGTTTTTGCAGAAGAGCGAGACCATGTTCTCCTGGCGGCAGTCCTTGACCTTGTTAAGCGCAAGGAGGTATCTGGCCCAGTAATGATGTACCGTTTCCTGGGGCTCTTGCTTGATGCGGGAGAGACAGTTTAAGTCCAGATAGGTGTTGTTAGCAGAATCCGGATTTTGATCCGATCCAACGCCCAAGGGCACGGGCGGTTCCGAGCTTAACAACTCAGAATCCGGAATACCACCCAATTTCTTTGGCCCAATGCCCGATTCTAAGCCCGAGGCCTGGGTCATGTTTTCCTTTGAGCAGGTTTTCGGCTCGAGGAGTTCGGCAATCCGAACATAATTCGTCCTCAAAGTTGACGGACAATCCACGCGTGGCTCCACTATCGCTACCTCATGGGTGGCCGGCGAGGACCTGATGTCCCTTCGGTCGGGTTTAAGCCTAATCCGGTCATAGTTCGTAGCAACTCCTAGAGCGGCGATGTGATGCAAGAGTTCATTAAGGTAGGAGAGCTCCATTGGATCCATCTGTTCGGCAAGTTCCGAATTGACGTGAAGGTTATGATTAATGACCCGAGAGGCCATTGTCGGCGCCTCCGCCGATGGGGCGGCCATGATAAAGCCGCTGAGTCAGCGTCTGGCCTACAGCCAGAGCTCCCTCCGAGGTAATGTCGTCCTTGATGATGAGACGAGCCATCGAGCCTTGCGGCGACGTCACAGAGGAACTCTCAATGAAATCACCAATGTCGGTGTCAAAACCGGTGGATCTCGGGTAGGGGGTCCCGATCTGTGCGTCAAGGATGATGGTAACAGGAAGCAAGGGACACAGATGTTTACCTTGGTTCGGGCCCTCTCAATGGAGGTCAAACCCTACTTCCTGCTTGATTAATATTGATGATATGGGTAGTACAAGAGTAGATCTACCACGAGATCGTAGAGGCTAAACCCTAAGAGCAAGCCTATGATGGTATGATTGTAAATGTGATTGGCCTTCTAAGGACCAACCTCTCCGGTTTATATAGACACCGGAGAGGGCTAGGGTTTACATGGAGTCGGTTACAAGGAAAGAAAACATAATATCCAGATCGCCAACCTTGCCTTCCACGCCAAGGAAAGTCCCATCCAGACACGGGCCGAAGTCTTGAGTCTTGTATCTTGACGCTTCAATAGTCCAAACGTTGTACACAGTCCAGCTGTCCGGATACCCCCTAATCCAGGACTCCCTCACTAGCACCGATGGAAAAACATGGTGCGTCCCAGTCGACTCTACTCCTTCTGTGCAAGTTTTCTATCAAGGCGGTTGCATGCCTAATGATGATGTGAGTGAGATCTTCTAGGACTCAGATGATGACGAGGAAAATTATGAGACCCAAGGTGACGTACACCGTCAAGGTCCATGGTCAAGGGGGTGCTAGTAAGTGCTTAGATGTGCTTAGATGAGGTGCTAAGTTCATTAAATGGCTTAGTAACTTAAGTCTTCAATGCATAGGTTCTTAGTTTATTGTTGCTAAGCTTGCTTCATTTAATTAGCTATAGAGTCAAAACTGTCTTTCCACCATTTCTTCCTGCGGTCACCAAACTAGTCTCTCTCTTCTTAATTAACTTGCCACATCATATTTTATGCCTATGTGGCAGGCTTAGCAACTATACATGGTGGAGCACTGGGAGAGGCCAAGGCTGGTCATAGTGGGGAGTAACTTATACTGTAACATATTACTATGTTGCTCTAAACATCTCTATAAACCGGAAAGGAGGGAGTAGTAACATAGACTAGTGTCATACGCAGAGTATGGGAGCACATAATATTTCCCTGTCCGGACCGATCCCAAGTTGGCTTCTCACCTTCTTGGCCCATCAAAAACCCCTCCCACCTCCTGCGCGCGCTTCCTACCCAACGCCAGCTGAGCCCGCCACTCCACATTGATGGCAAGTCAGGGCGACACGACCTCTCACTGTTTCCGCTGTTGAAGCGGCGCGCCGACTGATGGCACGCCCGACATTTCAGACTACACAGTGGAGAGTAACTTTAGAGCAAGTACTACAAATAGATGACATAAGCAGGCTATAAGGATTTAAATATAGTATTTGTGCTTAGTTGAAGGAGAGAGAAGAGGAGAGAGAAGAGAAGAAGATTGTAAACTTGTAGCTGGAGCCCCAACATACTTTGTGAGACAAAAGGTGGGGCCATTATTAATGATATAGTATTTATACTAAAGGGAGTAACGGACGCCTTAATTACTCCGTTTTTTTGAGACAAACCACGGTGGGGCTATTATTGACTTGGACATGGGGTTTGGGGGCCAAAGACCTACTATTATACTCGCACGACCGACCTGACATGCTCTACCCTAGCCGCCGTTGTATCATATGGTTTTGCACCGTTCCAGAACTTAGCGCCGCCACGCAATTCTTCTCCAGCCCTCCTCTCGGCATGCACCGCGAGAAGGGATAGCAGTCCTCCGAACCCCGCCTTTCGTGATCCCGTACGGGAGATGGGCGATCAGGTTTTTGGGGAGCACACTCCTGTGGCTGCTGCTAGTGACGACTTCCTCAACGACAACCTTCTTCCCCGACCTCGGTAACCTCTTCATCAACGACATGAGTGACAACATCAACCATAACGGTTCTGCTCCTGCTGTACAGTATTTGATTCTGTCCTCCTGGTTTAGTCCGCATCATTACTTTGATGTTTGCAATTGTTGTCATGATCTATTTACTGCTGATTCGGATTAAATCTCATAGTAAATTGCTCATATATTCAACAATCCAATCCAAAAACATGATTATAGGCAATTTACTCCGAGTGGTTTTCCTGTGCTTTTGAAGCCGCCTACTTTTAAGGGGGTGCAATATAAAAGGTGGCGCACAAGAGCAGTATATTGGTTTCAGATCATGTACTGCTATGATGCCACTAAGGGTAAGCCTCAGGGCAATCTTAATCCTACACAGCAGGAAGCTTTTCAGAACATGGATACCCTCTTCAAAGCTACCCTGCTGAGTGTTCTTGACGATTCCATGAGGATTCATATATGTCGTTTGACAGTGGCAAAGACATGTGGGCTGCGCTCGAGGCCACGCTTGGGCCCTCAGGCGCTGGCAACGAGTTGTACATCATGGAGAAATTCTGTGACTACAAGATGACTGATGAGCGGTCTGTTGTTCAGCAGACTCATGAGATACAGTCACTCTCCAAGGAACTTGAGTAGTTTAAGTGTGTCTTGCCTTACAAATTTGTTGCTGGGACCATCATTGTCAAGCTTCCACCTTCGTGGAATGATTTTGCTACTTCTCTGAAAAACAAGAGACATGAGTTTTCTGTTTTGGATCTCATTAGCACTCTTGATTTTGAGGAGAAGGCGAGAGCAAAAGACACACGTGCTCAGGTCGCTGAGGGAGCTTCTAGTGCCCACATGGTACACGAGAAGAACTTCCATCCCAACCAGCCCCAAAACAACAAGAACAAATCTCAGGGGAAAGGCAAGTTTGATGCAAAGAACAAGCCGTCACATTCGACCAACTTCAAGAAGAATTCTCATAACGGGAAGGGATACAAACCTCAATTTTGGTAGCACCGTACAAAATTTATATGGCTGCATCTACCTGCTGTCAGCTAACCTCATGGTGCTCCAGGTATTCCTACATTCATAACTAGGTACAATGACCACCACAAGATGAAATTAGCTTATTCGTACGTTGACTTGCTGAATGCAATGTGGAACAATCCTATCATTTGTGGAGGACCAAACAAGCAGTGCAGCCTAAGGTGGAAATCAACCAATGACTTATGAAATTATATATAATCTTACTCAGGTAGGTCAGTATCCCGTTCGTCCAGATGATCGTGTTTTTTCATGCCGAGCTATTGATATGTGCTACTGTTTTGCAACACCGTTTAAGTATAGCTACTGTTTTTCTATCTTTTCAGATTCAGGACAATGAATATGATTTCAGTGGAACTGCACAATATGGACTCATGTTGAGTCATCTCTATTACCTCATGTGTTTGCTGCAAATGTGTCAGAATCAATTGCAAGATGCGGTAGCTAGCGAGATGTGGAGTTGCCAACATGCTCAAAGTGCTCGCAACACTGAGAAGAAACAAGCATGCCCAGGAAATTAATGCATGCGCAGGGAGGCCCTTTGCTCAGAGAAGCATCGACCGATTTTCTTTATTTCCACACCTTCTCATAGCTTTGTATTGGTTATAGTATGGTGAATCATTGAGATGCATAAACATGCTGAACTTTTGTTCTTCTGAATGTTAGTATGCATACGGTATCTTCTAAAGCTTAGTTTAATGTGAGTGTCTGCATCCAGTATCGCATCCTCTAATTTGGTGGATGCACACAGAGAAAATAAGTCTCCTTAATATATTCCATAACCGCCCTATTAAATAGGCCTAGTAACAAACTAGGTGCATGCAGTGGCCGGCGGGCACATGCATCTTGCATGCATGGCCAGTCAGCCAAGTCCATGCGCCGGCTCCAATGCAGCAACACAAAAAAAGAGAGCGGTTCTTGGGAAAAAGGGAGTAGTTAGTGCAGCGGGCCTTATAAACACGAACAACTCGCTCTCCTGCTTCCGTCTGCCCCCAATTCCCCCGGCTCCCCAATCTTCCTCACTCGTCCAGAAAACCCCCGCTCACCTTCTTCCTCACTCGTACAGAAAACTCCTGGTCCTCTTCTTCCACTCCTACAGAAATCCCAAACCCTCCTTCTTCCCCACTCGCAATGCCACCAGGCTAGTCTCTGGCTACTCTGCTCAAACCGGTGAGCTCGGCGCGACGCCCACAAGGAAATTGGAATCGGCTGGCCCCAGTGCCAAGAAGATGAGGCTCCCGCCATCGGCGACACCGGTTGTAGATCCCGCACCCGGTAGCATGGGGAGTAGCGGCGAGTGTTGGTGTCAAAACCGGCAGATCTCGCGTAGGGGGTCCCAATCTGTGCGTCTTAGGCTAATGGTAACAGGAGGCAAGGGACACAATGTTTACCCAGGTTCGGGCCCTCTCGATGGAGGTAAAACCCTACTTCCTGCTTGATTGATATTGATGATATGAGTAGTACAAGAGTTGATCTACCACGAGATCGTAGAGGCTAAACCCTAGAAGCTAGCCTATGCTGATTATGATTGTGATCGTCCCTCTAAGGACTAAACTCTCTGGTTTATATAGACACTGGAGAGGGCTAGGGTTTTCATGGAGTCGGTTACAAAGAAGGAAATATAATATCCGGATCACCAACCTTCTCTTCCACGCAAAGGAGAGTCCCATCCGGACACGGTACAGAGTCTTGAGTCTTGTATCTTCACGCTCCAACAGTCCGGACAAAGTATATAGTCCGGCTGTCCAGATACCCCCTAATCCAGGACTCCCTCAGTAGCCCCTGAACTAGGCTTCAATGACGATGAGTCCGACGCGCAGTTTTATCTTCGGCATTGCAAGGCGGGTTCCATCTCCGAATACTCCAAAATAATTATCGAACACTTGGATCGTGTCCGGATCTTCAAGATGACCTTCACATACCACCGTTGGGAGCATAGCATAAATCTAATCTGCTGGCAATCTTCGTACGTCGTGCCCTTGCATCGTGGCCCGGCCCAACACGAACCAGTTTTTGTTAGCCCACCCCGATACACGTTGCGAGGCGGTTTTATTGGCATGCCCTGCCAAAGCAGAGATCGTGTTCCCCTTATTACGGGATCTTCCATCAATACGGGCGTGCGCAACCCCACGACGATTGTTGGTATGACTCCATGTTTTCAGATAACTCTCAAGCGGTCACGCTGAGGACTCTTGATATTCACCCCCCTTATAAAGGGGCCGAGGCCTATACCTCTTTTCCACCACCCTTGCGCCCTTTCACATCTTGAGTTCTAACACCCGAGACCCAAACTCAAACACCCCAGATCCTCCAATATGTCTGGATCCAACCTTCAAGGCCGGTGGGGGGCCTCCTCGGTCAAAGAGGAGGACATTGCGAGGTTTAGGGAGGTCGGATATCTGACTGCCGACATCCAGCACAGGCTTCCTGCTCCAGGGCAGGCCATCCCTACTCCCGAGCCTAATGAGAGCGTCGTATTTGTTTCTCACTTACTCCGTGGCTTGGGCCTCACCCTTGATCCCTTTGTGAGGGGGCTCGTGTTTTATTATGGGTTAGATTTTCACGATCTAGCTCCGGACGCTATCCTCCATATCTTGTCGTTCATCATTGTGTGCGAGGCTTTTCTCCACGTCACTCCGCACTTCGGCTTATGGCTCAAGACCTTCAATGTGAAGCGAAGATGATCGAGGCGACATGCGAATCTTGGAGGTGCCATAATAAGCAGGAACGCCGACGCCCCATGGCCAGAGGGTTCTTTCCTAGAGATATCCGATTTATGGCAGCAGAGGTGGTTTTACGTCACGGCTCCCAGAGGCACAAAGTGGGTGGCTGCCCCCGACTTCCGCTCGGGCTCTCCATCACAACTGGCGTCATGGACCAACGTAGGACGGGATTGGGGGTCTTCTATTCATGTACCAACACTGCAGAGCCGTATCCGGGAGCTTCTTGAGAGGGACATTAACCTTGTCAGCATAATTCATGTAATGCTAATCCGACGGATGTTGCCGTGCAAACGCCGGCCTCTTCGGATGTGGGAGTTCAATCCAGATGGTCCGCGGACTATTCTGCACTTCTTCGGCCTGACGCCCGAAGGGATCACTACTAGGAAAAGGGCTATAGATAGGATGGACACTAATGGCGCATTGTACATGTGGTGCGCCATTACTAAATACTAATGGCGCACCATGTGTTGGTGCGCCATTAGTGTGCAAATACTAATGGGGCACCACATCCCATGGTGCGCCATTAGTAAAAAAAATTAATTTTTTCAAAACTACTAATGGCTCACCGTGGGAGTGGTGCGCCATTACTAGTTGACATAGTAATGGCGCACCACACCCACCGTGCGCCATTAGTAGTTTTGAAAAAAGTAAAAAAAAAAAAAATTAGTAATGGCGCACTGTGGGCGATGCGCCATTACTAGTTTTAACTAGTAATGGCGCCTTGTCCAAAGAGTGCGCCATTACTAAGTTTTTTTCAAAAAATCAAAAAAAACTTTCAATTTTTTATTTTTTTTCAAAACTAGTAATGGCGCACCGTGGGGTGGTGCGCCATTACTAGTTTAACTAGTAATGGCACACCACCCCACGGTGCGCCATTACTAACTTGGCCCAACATCGAATGCAACCCCCCCTGTGGATCGCCTTTTCAGTTTGAAAAAACTAAAAGAAAATGATGTAAATGTCAAAAAAATAAAAGAAAATAAGTTTCCCATGTGATATGTGGTCTAGTTGTTGGGAAAATTTACAAATATGAATTTCGACATTATTTCCAAAAACTCTCCAGAAATTTGTAAAATGGGCATAACTTTTGCATACGAACTCGGATTAAAAAGTTTTTTATATGAAAAATTATCTACTCGAAAAGTTAAACATTTTCAAAATCCCCAAAAACCTAACAGAAAAAAGTTATGGGGCTTTCAAGACCTATGGGCAGAAAAATTCAAAAAATTTCAAACTTACTAGTGGCGCACCGTGGATGTGGTGCGCCACTAGTAACAGAAAAAAATTGGTTTTGAATTTTTTTTTGAATATTTTTTCAAAAAATGATACGTAATATGACCGGGAAGTTTGAAATATTTTTCAAAATTTCATCATAGTCATGAACATGAACAAAGTCCTAGACATCAACAAGTGCCTGCGAAGTGAGCTGTTGCTGGTGTTGGATAGAACTCTGAAGTTAAGCGTGCTTGGGCTGGAGTAGTGTGAGGATGGGTGACCTTTCGGGAATTTAGTGTGATTTGACCCGAGATTAAGCCATAGTGACCCGAGATTAAGGAAAAAACGGAAAAAAAATTCAAAAAAAATCAATTTTTTTACCTCTAGTCATACTAATGGCGCACCAGTGGTGCGCCATTAGTAAAAAATACTAGTGGTGTGCTACTAATGGTGCACCAGTAGTGCGCCATTAGTAGGCAAAACTGGTGCGCCATTAGTAGGCCTTTTTCTAGTAGTGGATGTGTAAATTATTCTTCGGACCACAAGTAAAGTGTCCGGATACCACCGAGAATGCGGGCCTAAGCTGCAATCACCTAGATACCCAAGTAAGTAACCCCGAAACCGGACACTTCGTTCATATTTGTCATGATCATCATTCTAAAAATCCTCCGTGGCCAGGAATGGCTCAACAAGGCGGAGAGAATCAGGTGTCCGGCGCCACTTCTCGAAGGCTCGCCTTGTCCCACCATAGCCAAGATGCTTGGCCGGGTGCTTAGCAAAATGCCCTCAGGGAAAGACGAGGGGAAGAATAGAGAAGCCGAACTTCACACACTGCGCATCCAAACTGGGGGAATTGCTACCTCCCCAAAGGAGGATAGTCGGGGAGGGGGATCTAAGGCCTCCTCCCCGCGCCGGAAGAAGAGGGCCGCCTCCGAAGACATGGAGACGGAGATGCCCAAACAGGGAAAGGAAGCGTCACCAGGGGCCCTGCCCCGAAGGGCGCCCTTACCGCGCCATGTCCGCCAATGGGCCAGCCCTCAGCCGAGGTGTAAGTTAACCGTAAATACGAAGGTACCGCATTTCTCCGAGAACAATAACCAGGATCCATTTTTTGCAGTCTGGCTAGCAGCTCTTCTCGACGGAGTTCGTCTTCGGGGGATCTCCCTCCGGAGATGATGGAGAGTGAGACCCCACCAACCTCTCCGCCTCATGAGGCAGGCGACCCCAATGTGTCGTCACGGAGGAGTCCGGATCTGCCGAAGCCAGAAGCTAATCCTTCAGCCGCCCTGAGCCCGGAGCGTTCGGCTCCCACGGGGGGCGACGAGAAGGGTCTGACACAGTTCGGTGTCCGGCCGGACATATTGACGGGCCTTCTGGAACGAGCTGCACACTCGGAGGAGCACCGCTCATTAATGAGCATGGTGCTCAAGAAGATTTCATCCGCCACAAGCGGTTTGAATGAAGCATTTACGAGCCTGCTCAGAGGCTTTGAGGTATGTAATGAAAAATACATAAAATTTTGGTCGTGAGGCACGCGCTAGGTGTGCTCCATATGGATAATAGCCCCTGAGACTCTGGTTGTCCGCCCTAGGCAGCAAACGGAGGATCATATTGTGAAAGTAATGATTGCGCTGTATATATGCACAGGTGTCTAAGGATCCGGCAGCCGACCGGTCCATTGAAGTTGCCGAACTAAGGATGCAGATTGGAGCTATTCATGCCGATATCGCGCTGGTGAACGAGTGGTTGAACGAGTCACAAGGTATGTGCTCTGGTTTCCTTATTATGTTGTATAGGAAAATTTGAGAGGGGCATGATATTAATGTGATATGCTTGGACTACATATGGTGCTGCTGCTGTGGAAGCCCTGAGGGCGGAACTTGCCCATGCCAAGGAACAGGCTCGGGCTAGCAATGCGGCTGCCCTAAAGGCGGCCGAAGAGTTGAGAGCCGAACAGGCTGCTCATCGCCGAAGCAAAGACAAGATAGCCGAAATGGATGTGGAGTTGAAAAATGCCGCCGACCCGGTATGAGCTCCTTGAAAAGGAGAATCAGGTTAATTCGACTGACCTGAACAAGGCACTTAATGCGGCCAAGGAAATGCGGACCGAAATCAGGTATGTGCGGGAGGAGCTTCGTCAGGCCGGGAAAATCGCGGCTGGGAACCACTACTTATTGCGGATGAAGTTTTTGGATCCGAAGTATGCTCCCCTGGATCGACACTGGAGTCATGCAGACGCATATGCGGACTTGGCGAAGAGTACAGCTATGCGGCCAAGTTTTTCGAGGATCAAGGTGATAAAGAAGTGGAGAAGCTGATCTGGTCGCAATTCAATGCTCTCGCGCGCCCATTGCCATTGAGTGAGAAAATGGCAGCTGTGGCTGAGCTTCATAAGCTGTCCGGGCTTGCAATGCGGTCTGTAATAGACCATCTTTGGTCGAAGGGTCCTAAGTCGGATAGTTATTTTGGTTTGGTGCAACAATTCCTCTGTGACGTATCTCAGATCGATGCCATGAGGAGGTCGGCGTGTATAGGGGGTGCACGGATGGCACTTGCCCGTGTTAAAGCATATTGGACAGATATGGAGGCCACCATCATTGCGACCTAGAATCTGGCAGGAGGCCAGGATCTGGCCGAGCGCTACTTGGAGTAGGTAACAGAGGGTGCTCGTTTGATAGAGGCTCTGTGCTCGAAGAATGTCATGTTTGAGTGACAAATCATGTCATTGTAAAAACAGTGTTATTTTGATTATGAGGCTATATTTATATAGTCCCGAAAGTATTATTGTGCCTCCTGTGCGGCCGTTTTTATTTATATGTGTAATCTGAAAGTTAGCAGTCGTTGGGTTCAGCCCCCACGCATACAATGCGGGGGTGTTAGCGAAAAATATGCGTAATCACACTTGATCCAACATCTTAGTCTGTTAAGGACGTGATCGCACGTCGAACTAGGCAACCAGACTATATAGCTGTAACACTTTCACTTAGCCATAGGAGTTTGATGGTGGGGCTACTATGTAGCCCCTGGTACCTTCGCGTGCATCCGATTATGGGCGCGTGTGTACATGACCAGGGAACGGTCCTTCGTTAATGCGAAGGAATCCTAAAGATTCCGGTAAGTCTTCGAGTGGTTGAACAGTCTCTCACTGTATCATGACAGTCAGTTTTCGGCTTTCTCTACTGAGGTGCTCGTCCGGAGTAACTAGGGCACAATCGCAGTAGTTCTCCTTTGGCCGCCTTAGCCAATAAGAATGGAACGTAAGGTGGCAAACCCAGGAGCCGGGCAAACCCAACATTTGACCAAAGATATGATTCGGAGCTGATGCATATAAGGCCAAACTCGTGACGCCGAACACTCCCGAAGGGATTAGGACTTTGCAACATAAAATGGGCTGAAGAATGCCCTTTCATTATGAATCCTGTAGTTCCAGGTACGTGCATTAGTCTGTTGTGGCGAGATGCCAATAACGGAAGTACCCTCTGTGGGTATAGTACCCATGGGATGTGGAAACAACAAGAGACAATAAAAAAGGTTTACACAGGGGCTTATTCTAAAGAGAAACCTTTGAGCGGGGCTCTGCTGCACGTCTATGCCTTTTTTCTCCGTTGTGCCGTGTCCTAGATGGGTATCGCACGAATGGTGTCTGTAAAAAGAAAACCTCATGTAGAAGAGCATAACGTGAGCGTGCGATGGATAGTAAAAGTGTAAGAAATTGGCCTATAAATAAGGTCAAGCCAATAGTGGGGCTTTATTAAATATTTATAGCCCCTGGTGTCCTTTATGGGATTACATATATGGCGCCCTAGCTTAGGTTTATCCAGGCTGCCGGACTCGTCTAACCGAGTCCGTGGTCTTAACGACCAGCCATGCTTTCTGGTGTTAGAGACCGCTTAGAGTCCGGTTGCTAGAGCCGTCGCGTATTCCTCCGCGCGTGAGGAGCGCTCTGTGTTTACGTTAACGGTGATGACACCGCGTGGACCGGGCATCTTGAGTGTGAGGTAGGCGTAAAGCGGTACTGCATTGAAGCGGGCGAATGCCGTTCTCCCGAGCAATGCGTGATAGCTGCTTTGGAGGGGGCGATGGTGAAGAGTAGTTCTTCGCTTCTGGAGTTGCCGGGGGAACCGAATGTTACCTCCATTATGATGGAGCCCCTGCCGTGGGCTTCAACGCCTGATATCACCCCTTCAAAGGCGGTGTTGCTTTGTCTGATTCTGGATGGGTCTATCCCCATCCTATGGACAGTGTCCTGGTATATTAAATTGAGACTACTGCCGCCGTCCATGAGGACGCGAGTGAGATGGTATCCGTCGATTATTGGGTCAAGCACCAAGGCAACTGATCCTCCATGGTGCATACTAGTCGGGCAGTCCCTGTGATCGAAGGTGATCGGGCAGGCCGACCAGTGGTTAAGTTTGAGGCGGCGGGCCTTACAACAGTATCGTCTTTGAGTCTTGGCGTTCGCGCCTTCTCGTGGGTATGTGAGTCGCGTGGATCATGTTTACTGTTTTTACCTGTGGTGGGAATTTTTCATGTCCCCCAGTGTTCGGCTGGCAAGGTTCATCCTCGTCTTCACTTGCTGTTTCCCTTCCCTTGTGTTCGGCGTTTAATTTGCCGGCCTGCTTGAAGACCCAGCACTCTCTGTGAGTGTGGTTCGCAGGTTTGTCGGAGGTGCCATGAATTTGGCATAGTCTATCCAGGACTTTGTTCAGGCCGGACGGTCCCTCTTTGCTGCCTTTAAATGGCCTCTTTTGTTGACCGGGTTGAGAGCCCCTAAATCCGGCGTTGACCGTTGTGTTGTCCGGACTCTCTTCCTTGTTTTGCCGTTTGTTTTTATTGCACCATGGCTTCCCATTTCCATCCCTGGTTTCGGATGTACTTGGGTCGCTGGTGCCTTTACGGGCCAACTAGCTATCCTCACCTGCACAAAAGCGGGTCATAAGGCTTGTTAAGGTTGCCATTGTTCTCGGCTTTTCTTGGCCGCGGTGTCTGGAGAGCCACTCGTCATGGATGCTGTGTTTGAACGCTGCTAAGGCTTTGGCATCCGGACAATCGACAATTTGATTCTTCTTAGTGAGGAATCTGTTCCAAAGCTAGAGGGCGGACTCACTGGGCTGTTGAATTATGTGACTTAAATCGTCCGCATCCGGAGGCCGGACATAGGTCCCTTGAAAATTGGCCCGGAAAGCGTCCTCAAGTTCCTCCCAACTTCCAATTGAATTTTTGGGAGGCTTTTCAACCAGTGTCGAGCTGGTCCCGTCAACTTGAGGTGAAGGTATTTGATGGCGTGGAGGTCGTCCCCACGAGCCATGTGTATATGCATGATAAAATCCTCGATCCAGACTCCTGGGTCTATCGTTCCGTCGTATGCCTCTATATTCACAGGTTTAAAACCCTGTGGAAATTCATGGTCCAGTACCTCTTCGGTGAAGCACAGGGGGTGTGCAGCCCCTCTGTATCTAGACGCGCTATGGCATGCCGTCGGTTGTTGCTGTGTCCGGTGCTGGTTCCGAACAGGTATCCGTTCGGTATGATCGTTTTGGTGACCATAGTCCTGCGCCGGGGTGTGTCCTTTAGGTCCATAGATGGACCTAGCCGCGCCGGCTTTTTTATCTAGGAGGTCGCATAGATCGTGTGAAGCGTCGGTAGCTGCTCTGTTGCGGTTATGAAGTGGTTTGTCCGGCCTCCTGGCCGTGTTGTTCTTTGGTGGAACGGCCTCGTCGTCGAATTCTGGCAGCAGCTTGCGTTTTTGATAGCTCTTTGTGTGGCGATCTTTTCTTCACTGTCTAGCACTTTATTCCATCTGCGATTGAGCATTTCCTGTGCGGCCTTTAGCCGTTGCTTCTGCTTCTTTAGACTTCTCGCAGTGGCCATAAGCCTTCTGTCAAGGTTATCTCGTTCCAAGCTGTGTTCTTGTCCCGGGGTGGTTTGATGAATTCGTCCCTCGGGATCGTTGTGATCGGGCATCTGCTCCGAGCTGTGTTTGGCGTGACCTGACTCATCCTGCTCCATTGCTCGGTCCATATGGTCGTTGTTGCCTTCGGAATTGACTGGGGTGTCAATCTTTCTGGCACTCTTATCGCTATTTTTACTGTAGCTGGACTCAGAGTGGCGTCTGCGCCGTCCTTTTGGCTTTTGCCTGGGGTTTTTCCTTCCGTATTGTCGCCGTCGTCCTCCTTAGGCGTATCCACCATGTATATATCGTACGACGAGGTGGCGGTCCAGGGCCCCGTTGATTCCGAATCGTCTCCTGCGCTGACGTCCATACCGTCGGTATCATGAGGGTCAAAATCAAGCATGTCTGATACATCGTCGATAGTGGCTATGAAGTGGGTGGTGGGTGGGTAACGAATTCGCCGTGCTTTGCTTCCCACTCGGGCGGACATAGTTCGTCCAAGAGTCTCCTGACAAAGAGAGAGATTTTAGCGAGTTCAGCACGTCGCATAAGGGCGAGTGCTGGAAGATATCCGCAGCGGTGAACTCCATTACCGGAGGCCAACCAGGTTCGGCGGGCTCAGGAGAGCGCGGACTGGAACCTACAGCCGGATACGAGTCTGGGGGTCCGGTGTCACAGGCGTCTTTGGGGGTGAGGCCTGTGTTCAGCTCTACCGCCGATGAGTGTGCGGCCCGCGGGGTGGTGTCCATCCACCCGTCCTTGGGCAATGCAGTCTGCTCAAGATTTAGATCCGGGGCTACTGCAGGGGTGATATCCCAGGCATTGTCCGACAACAGGTCTAAGTTGTGCTCATCATGATTGTCCGACGCTCCTGGCGCAGGCCCGAACCCGTTGAAGATCAAGTCTCCGCGGATATCGGTCGTGTAGATCTGCTCCAGTTGGCCAAGCGAATTGGCCTGCAGTGCAAAGCCGCCGAACACGAAGATCTGTCCGGGGAGAAAAGTCTCACCCTGGACCGTGTTGTTGACGATTGAAGGAGCCATCAAGCCTTGCAGCGACAACACAGAGGAACTCTTAATGAAAGCACCAATGTCAGTGTCAAAATCGGCGGATCTCAGGTAGGGGGTCCCAATCTATGCGTCTTAGGCTAATGGTAACAGGAGGCAAGGGACACAATGTTTCCCAAGTTCGGGCCCTCTCGATGGAGGTAAAACCCTACTTCCTGCTTGATTGATATTGATGATATGAGTAGTACAAGAGATGATCTACCACGAGATCGTAGAGGCTAAACCCTAGAATCTAGCCTATGCCGATTATGATTGTGATCGTCCCTCTAAGGAATAAACTCTCTGCTTTATATAGACACCGGAGAGGGCTAGGGTTTTCATGGAGTCGGTTACAAAGAAGGAAATATAATATCCAGATCGCCAAGCTTGTCTTCCACACAATGTAGAGTCCCATCCGGACATGGGACGGAGTCTTGAGTCTTGTATCTTCACGCTCCAACAGTCTGGACAAAGTATATAGCCAGGCTGTCCGGATACCCCCTAATCCAGGACTCCCTCAGCGAGCCCTCCCCCCACCCGGATCTGAGGAACCGGTAGAATCTCTGGTGGACCGCATCAGCGATCTCCCAGACGTCATCCTTGAGGAGATCATCTCGCTTCTCCCCACCAAGGATTGCTGCGGCACACAAGTCCTCTCAACTCGGTGGCGCCCTCTATGGCGCACCGTGCCCCTCAATCTCGATTGTCATCATATATCTGTCCTTCCTGAATTTGATCTCCTCAAAGCCATCGTCTCTTCTCACCAGCAGGCCCCCTTTCAATGCCTCTGCATCCCGACACGCTATCTGCTGTTCATACCCGACACGGTGGACGCTTGGCTGACATCCCCTGAATTCGGAAAACTCCACCAGTTTGAGTTGTACCATTACCACAAAAGTTTCATACCACGAACACACCAAGAATTCATGCCCACACCACTGTTGTCCATCTCGCGGTTTTCTTCCTCTCTCCACAACGCCACCTTCCCCTGGTGCCATCTACCAGACGAACTGGTACAAATGCTTCGAATCCCACTGCTAAAGAAACTTTCGCTTGTGGTGGTTTATCTGTCGGAGGCCTCACTGCACAACATCATCCACTCCAGTTGCCCTGCCCTAGAGCGCTTGCTGATTGTTTTGGGAATACAAATCCGTATCAGTTGTCTCCAAATAAAGTCGCCTCACCTTAAAAGCATTGGAATTTGTTTTAAAGGACAGCAACTCATCATCGAAGATGCCCCTTCACTTCAAAGGTTGCTCCTTGATAATTGTTATACACCTTCACAAATAACTGTTGTCTCTGCGCCCAAACTAGAGACCTTGGGTGTAATTCGTGACCCATTTAATAATCACAAGGAGTTGTTGTTTGGCTCCTCACCTTTTCAGGTATCGTATATTATCATCTACACATTTGTAGTCATATGCTGCATTTTTCATTTGTGTGCATAAGTTTTATATCATCTTGGAGTACACTTTGGGTACTAATATTATGTTATATGCTCAATGAAGAGTTCATCCATTGATAGCCTATCAATGCTGCTGGATTCTGTCAAGATCATATATATCAGAATGCTTAGTTTTGATCTGGACATAATTATTGGCTTGCTGCGGTGCTTTCGATCTCTGGAGAATTTATATATAGAGGTGATGATTTCATGCACATTGAAAGCCCGTATATATTGTACTAGAATTAACTGTTCAGTTGTCGTTCTTTCAACATACTCTTTTTTTAGACCTTAACTATTTTCAATCTTCATGTCTACTTAGGCAGAACCATATGGAGAAAAACATATAACCAATCGGTGGCTTAATAAGCACCAGGATTTTCTCAGCTCTCATGACATTCGTTTGAGGACAAGAACCAGGGAACGATATGCATCCAACCAGGCAAACAGAACCTTTGTCACATTCTTCCTATTGAATGCGAGGTTACTATTGCCAATGAGGCTTAATTTTTACCGCAAGAGATTTCTCACGGACGGACATGTTGAACAGCAAAAAAAGAAGTTTTAGGTGGACAAATGGGCTTCTAAATGTGCTCGACTTCTATTTACAACAAGCTGTAGTCATCCTAAAATAAATGCTTTTGCACAAGATGTTGATTTTATGGATCAGACTGAGGGAGTCCTAGATTAGGGGGTCCTCGAACAGCCAGACTATGTACTTGTGCCGGACTGTTGGACTATGAAGATACAAGATTGAAGACTCCGTCCCATGTCCGGACGGGACTCTCCTTTGTGTGGAAGGCAAGCTTGGCAATTCGGATATGTAGATCTCCTTCTCTGTTACCGACTCTGTGTAACCCTAGCCCCCTCCAGTGTCTATATAAACCGGAGGGTTTAGTCCGTAGGAGAACAACAATCAGAATCATAGGCTAGCTTCTAGGGTTTAACCTCTACGATCTCGTGATAGATCAACTCTTCTAATACTCATATCATCAAGATCAATCAAGCAGGAAGTAGGGTATTACCTCCATCGAGAGGGCCCAAACCTGGGTAAACATTGTTTCCCCCGCCTTCTATTACCATCAGCCTTAGACGCATAGCTCAGGACCCCCTCCCCGAGATCCGCCGGTTTCGACACTAACATTGGGGCTTTCATTGAGAGTTCCACTGTGTCATCACGGTAAGGCTTGATGGCTCCTTCAATCATCTACAATGATGCGATCCAGGGTGAGGTTTTCCTCCCCAAACAGATCTTCGTATTCGGCTTCGCACTGCGGGTCAATTCGCTTGGCCATCTGGAGCAGATTGATAGCTACGCCCCTGGACATCTGGTCAGGTTTGGAAGGCTGAACTACACTGCCGACATCGGCGGAGACTTGATCTTCGACGGATTCGAGCCCATGACAGGTGTGCCGAACAGTCACAAGGAGCATGACTTAGATCTACTATCGGATGGTGTTTGGGAGATCAAACCTGCTGCCGCTCCAGCCTTAGATCTGGAACGAATCATGCTATCCGAGGATGGGTGGATGGACCCCGCCGCGGAGGCCGCAAACTCAGCGGCTTTAGAGCTGAACACAAACTTCGCCTCAAATGAGGTTTGTGTCATCGGAGTCTCGGACTCGTCTTCGGCCATAGGCTTCGAACCACATGCTTCTGTGCCTACCGAATCTGATTAGGCACCGATCATGAAGTTTATCTCCGCGGATATCTTTCAGCATTCGCCCTTGGGCGACGTTCTAAATTCATTAAAGTCTCTCTCCCTGTCAAGAGACTCTTGGCCAAACTATGTCCGGCTTGAGTGGGAAGCGGACGACGAAGGAATTCGTTTCCCACCCACTACCCACTTAATAGCTACTGTCGATGACTTAACGGACATGCTTGATTTCGACTCCGAAGACATCGATGGTATGGACGGCGATGCCGGAGAAGAACAGGAACCACCGCCCACAGGGCGCTGGACAGCCACCTCATCATATGATATATATATGGTGGACACGCCCAAAGAAAGCAATGGCGACGAGGCAACAGGGGATAATCCCCTCGAGAAGCAATCTAAGCACCGATGGCGCTGCTCTATGCGCAGCCATAGCAAAAATGGCAATACCAGCACAGGAGACAATAGCACTCCGGATGGTGCCAAAAAGGATCCCACCGAGCCAAGCTTCGAGCAAGCCGGTCAGGACGATGGGCAAGTTAGCCCTGATAAACAGGCAATGGATGGAGACTCGCAGGATGATAATTACATGCCCGATGAGGTGAGCCTCGGCGACGAAGAATTCATCGTGCCTGAGGACCCCGTCGAGCAGGAGCGCTTCAAGCGCCGGCTTATAGCCACTGCAAAATGCATGAAGAAAAAGCAGCAGCAGCTTCAAGCTGATCAGGATCTGCTAACTGATAGATGGACCGAGGTCCTGGCAGCCGAGGAATAGAGACTCGAGCGCCCAACCAAAAGTTACCCAAGGCGCAGGTTATTACCTGGATTCGAGGAGGAGGCCCTAGAGCCTACACTACCAGCGCACAATGGCCACCTCGTGGCCGAGACAAAGCGGCGTATCAGCCCGAAGTCCAGCCCGCACCCCGTTGCCAAAAAAGCAAAAACACGAACGCCCGGGGCTACACGCACAACGTGCAAGACAAATTGGAAAACAAAGTAGGACGGTCAAGATAGATCTACGGATCACGGGGGCGCGCCCCAATGCGTGACGATGACTGTCATGCCGGATATACTAAAAACAAATCCGGCCGGGCCGAATACAATAGACCAGACTCATTTGAACTGCGTCGTGATGTAGCCCGGCATAGAGGCACCACACACCCCCTATGCTTCACCGATGAAGTAATGGATCATGAGTTCCCAGAAGGGTTTAAACTCGTGAACATTGAATCGTATGATGGTACAATAGTCCCAGTGGTATGGATTGAAGATTTCCTTCTCCACATTCACATGGCCCACGTCGATGACCTACATGCCATCAAGTACCTCCCACTAAAACTCAAAGGACCGGCTCGGCATTGGCTGAATAGCCTGCCGGCAAAATCCATTGGCAGTTGGGAGAACCTGGAAGACGCATTCCTTGACAACTTCCAGGGCACTTATGTGCGACCCTCGGATGCTGATGACTTAAGTCACATAACCCAACAGCCCGAAGAGTCAGCCAGGAAATTCTGGACTCGGTTCCTAACTAAAAAGAACCAAATTGTCGACTGTCCGGATGCCGAAGCCCTAGCGGGCTTTAAGCATAACATCCACGGCGAGTGGCTCGCCCGACACCTCGGCCAAGAGATGCCGAAGTCCATGATAGCCCTCACGACACTTATGACCCACTTTTGTGCGGGCGAGGACAGCTGGCTGGCTCGCAGCAACAGCATATCAAGAAATCCTGCCACTCCAGATGCCAGAGATAACAATGGCAAGCCCCGACGCAACAGACATAAGCGTCGCAACAATGGCGATAATGCCGAAGACACGGCAGTCAATGCCAGATTTAGTGGCTCTAAGTCCGGTCAGCGGAAAAAGCCATTCAAAAGAAACAATCCGCGCCCGTCCAGTCTGGACCGCATACTCGATTGCTCGTGTCAAATTCACGGCACCCCTGATAAACCAGCCAACTACACCAATAGAGAATGCTGGGTGTTCAAACAGGTCGGCAAATTGAATGTCGAAAACAAGGAAAAGGGGCTGCATAGCAATGACAACGAGGAGCCTCGGCCGCCGAACACAGGAGGACAGAAGAAATTTCCTCCCCAGGTGAAAACGGTAAACATGATATATGCAACCCATATTCCCAAGCGGGAACGGAAGCGTGCACTAAGGGACGTCAATGCGATGGAGCCAGTCGCCCGAAAGTTCAACCCATGGTCTTCCCGTCCGATCACATTCGATCGCAGGTACCATCCGGCCAGTATCCGTCATGGCGGTTCGGCCGCATTGGTCCTTGACCCCATCACTGATAGATTCCACCTTATAAGAGTTCTTATGGATGGTGGCAGCAGCCTGAACCTGCTCTATCAGGATACAGTGTGCAAAATGGGCATCGATCCCTCAAGGATCAAACCCACTAAAACCACCTTTAAAGGTGTCATACCAGGTGTAGAGGCCTGTTGCACGGGCTCAATCACACTGGAAGTAGTCTTCAGATCTCCGGACAACTTCCAAATCGAGGAGTTAACCTTTGACATCGTCCCTTTCCGAAGTGGCTATCACGCACTGCTTGGACAAACCGCATTCGCCAGATTCAATGCGGTACCGCACTATCATACCTCAAGCTCAAGATGCCAGGACCTCGCGGGGTTATAACAGTCAATGGAAACACAGAGGCTCCCTCCGTAGAGAGGAGCACACTGCGGCCGTCGCAGCAGAAGTACATAGTAGCCTTCTTAGGCAGACCTCCAATTCGGCAATAAAGCCCCCGGACACTGTCAAGCGAGTCCGAAGTACTCTGCAACAGGATCGTCCGGCACGCCTTAAGCTCGCCTAGCAATTCGGCTTCCGCCCTAGTCCCAGTCAAGCGGAGACATTCGTGTCACGCATACATAACTACACACTTAAAATACCATGGGCATAGGCGGACGCACAGCTACAATGTGGCTCAACCGCCCCAGGACCCGTACACTTTCACCCCTTTCCTTCTTTCAGGTCCTTATTTTTTGGAGGCTCCTCCGATAACCTGACTATTGGACCCATCACGGGTCGGAAACACCAAGGAAGCAAGGAGCTTTGACGTACAAAGGAATTGAGGGAGTCCTGGATTAAGGGGTCCTCGGACAGCCGGACTATATACATTGGCCAAACTGTTGGACTATGAAGATACAAGAGTGACGACTTTGTCCCGTGTCCGGGAGGGACTCTCCTTTGCGTGGAAGGCAAGCTTGGCAATTCGATATGTAGATTTCCTTCTCTGTAACTGACTCTATGTAACCCTAGCCCCCTCCGATGTTTATATAAACCGGAGGGTTTAGTCCGTAGGACAACATACAATCATAATCATAGGCTAGCTTCTAGGGTTTAGCCTCTACGATCTCATGGTAGATCAACTCTTGTAATACTCATATCATCAAGATCAATCAAGCAGGAAGTAGGTATTACCTCCATCGAGAGGGCCCGAACCTGGTGTCGGCGTCAAAACCGGCGGATCTCGGGTAGGGGGTCCCGATCTGTGCGTCTAAGGCTAATGGTAATAGGAGGCAAGGGACATGATGTTTTACCCAGGTTCAGGCCCTCTCGATGGAGGTAAAACCCTACTTCTTGCTTGATTGATCTTGATGATATGACTATTACAAGAGTTGATCTACCACGAGATCATAGAGGCTAAACCCTAGAAGTTAGCTTATGGTGATTATGATTGTCCTCCTACGGACTAAACCCTCCGGTTTACATAGACACCGGAGGGGGCTAGGGTTTACACAGAGTTGGTTACAAAGAAGGAGATCTAATATCCGGATTGCCAAGCTTGCCTTCCACGCAAAGGAGAGTCCCATCCGGACACGGGATGAAGTCTTGAGTCTTGTATCTTCATGGTCCAATAGTCCGGCCAAAGTATATAGTGAAGGAAATATGCCCTAGAAGCAATAATAAAGTTATTATTTATTTCCTTATTTCATGATAAATGTTTATTATTCATGCTAGAATTGTATTAACCGGAAACATAATACATGTGTGAATACATAGACAAACATAGTGTCACTAGTATGCCTCTACTTGACTAGCTTGTTGATCAAAGATGGTTATGTTTCCTAACCATAGACATGTGTTGTCATTTGATTAATGGGATCACATCATTAGGAGAATGATGTGATTGACATGACCCATTCCGTTAGCCTAGCACTTGATCATTTAGTATGTTGCTATTGCTTTCTTCATGACTTATACATATTCCTGTAACTATGAGATTATGCAACTCCCGTTTACCGGAGGAACACTTTGGGTGCTACCAAACGTCACAATGTAACTGGGTGATTATAAAGGAGTACTAAAGGTGTCTCCAAAGGTACATGTTGGGTTGGTGTATTTTGAGATTAGGTTTTGTCACTCCGATTGTTGGAGAGGTATCTCTGGGCCCTCTCGGTAATGCACATCACTATAAGCCTTGCGAGCAATGTGGCCAATGAGTTGGTTACGGGATGATGCATTACGGAACGAGTAAAGAGACTTGCCGGTAACGAGATTGAACTAGGTATTGAGATACCGACGATCGAATCTCGGGCAAGTAACATACCGATGACAAAGGGAACAACGTATGTTGTTATGCGGTTTGACCGATAAAGATCTTCGTAGAATATGTGGGAGCGAATATGGGTATCTAGGTCCAGCTATTGGTTATTTACCGAGAATAGTTCTAGGTCATGTCTACATAGTTCTCGAACCCGTAGGGTCCGCACGCTTAAGGTTTCGATGACAGTTATATTATGAGTTTATGAGTTTTGATGTACTGAAGGAGTTCGGAGTCCCGGATGAGATCGGGGACATGACGAGGAGTCTCGAAATGGTCGAGACGTAAAGATCGATAGATTGGACGACTATATTCGGAGTTCGGAAAGGTTCCGAGTGATTCGGATATTTTCGGGGGTACTAGGGAGTTACGGGAATACGAGGAAGAAGCAATGGGCCTCACGGGCCAAGTGGTGGAAGAGAGGAGGCAGGGCGCGCGGCCCCACTAGCCCAAACCGAATTGGACTAGGGGGCCGGCCCCCCTTTCCTCCTTTTCCTCCCTCTCCTTCCTTCTCCTTCTCCTTCCCTTCCTTCCCCTCTCCTACTTGGACTAGGAAAGGGAGGGGAATCCTACATGGAGTAGGATTCTCCCCCTTGGGCGCGCCTCCTCCCCTTGGCCGGCTCCCTACCCCTTGCTCCTTTATATACGGGGGTAGGGGGGCACCCCATGACACACAAGTTGATCTATGGATCGTTCCTTAGCCGTGCGGTGCCCCCCTCCACCATATTCCACCTCGGTCATATCGTCGCAGAGTTTAGGTGAAGCCTGCGCCGTAGAACATCATCATCGTCCTGCGCCGTCATCTGTGGAACTCATCCCGACACTTTGCTGGATCGGAGTCAGGGATCGTCATCGAGCTGAACATGTGCGAGAACTCGGAGGTGCCGTCGTTCGCTACTTGGATCGGTCGGATCGTGAAGGCGTCTGTTGCATCAACCGCGTTGTCATAACGCTTCGCTTCACGGTCTCACGAGGGTACTTGGACAATACTCTCCCCTCTCGTTGCTATGCATCACCATGATCTTGCGTGTGCGTAGGATTTTTTTTTTAAATTACTACGTTCCCCAACAGTGGCATCCGAGCCAGGTTTTATGCGTAGATGTCATATGCATGAGTAGAACACAAGTGAGTTGTGGGCAATACAAGTCATACTGCTTACCAGCATGTCATACTTTGGTTCGATGGTATTGTTGGATGAAGCGGCCGGACCGACATTACAGCGTCGCTTCGCGAGACTGGTTTTACCGCCGTGCTTTGCACACGGGTGACTAGCGGGTGTCTGTTTCTCCAACTTTAGTTGAACCGAGTGTGGCTACGCCTGGTCCTTGCGAAGGTTAAAACAGCACTAACTTGACGAACTATCATTGTGGTTTTGATGCGTAGGTAAGGACGGTTCTTGCTAAACCCGTAGCAGCCACGTAAAATTTGCAACAACAAAGTAGAGGACGTCTAACTTGTTTTTGCAGGCATGTTGTGATGTGATATGGTCAAGACGTGATGCTATATTTTATTGTATGAGATGATCATGTTTTGTAACCGAAGTTATCGACAATGGCGAGAGCCATATGGTTGTCGCTTTATTGTATGAAATGCAACGCATACATAATTGCTTTACTTTATCACTAAGCGGTAGCGATAGTCGTAGAAGCAATAGACGGCGTAACGACAACGATGCTATGATGGAGATCAAGGTGTCGCGCCGGTGACGATGGTGATCACGATGGTGCTTGGAGATGGAGACCACAAGCACAAGATGATGATGGCCATATCATATCACTTATATTGATTGCATGTGATGTTTATCCTTTATGCATCTTATCTTGCTTTGATTGACGGTAGCATCTTAAGATGATCTCTCACTAATTATCAAGAAGTGTTCTCCCTGAGTATGCACCATTGCGAAAGTTCTTCGTGCTGAGACACCACGTGATGATTGGGTGTGATAGGCTCTACGTTCAAATACAACGGGTGCAAAACAGTTGCACACGCGTAATACTCAGGTTAAACTTGACGAGCCTAGCATATACAGATATGGCCTCGGAACACGGAGACCGAAAGGTCGAGCATGAATCATATAGTAGATATGATCAACATATTGATGTTCACCGTTGAAACTACTCCATCTCACGTGATGATCGGACATGGTGTAGTTGATATGGATCACGTAATCACTTAGAGGATTAGAGGGATGTCTATCTAAGTGGGAGTTCTTTAGTCATATGATTAATTGAACTTAAATTTATCATGAACTTAGTCCTGGTAGTATTTTGCAAATTATGTTGTAGATCAATAGCTCGCGTTGTTGCTTTTATATGTTTATTTTGATATGTTCCTAGAGAAAACTGTGTTGAAAGATGTTAGTAGCAATGATGCCGATTGGATCCGTGATCTGAGGTTTATCCTCATTGCTGCACAGAAGAATTATGTCCTTGATGCACCGCTAGGTGACAAACCTATTGCAGGAGCAGATGCAGACGTTATGAACGTTTGGCTAGCTCAATATGATGACTACTTGATAGTTTAGTGCACCATTCTTAACGGCTTAGAATCGGGACTCCAAAGACGTTTTGAACGTCATGGACCTTATAAGATGATCCAGGTATTGAAGTTAATATTTCAAGCAAATACCCGAGTTGAGAGATATGAAGTCTCCAACAAGTTCTATAGCTAAAAGATGGAGGAGAATTTCTCAACTAGTGAGCATGTGCTCAGATTGTATGGGTACTTCAATCGCTTGAATCAAGTGGGAGTTAATCTTCCAGATAAGATAGTGATTGACAGAATTCTCTAGTCACCATCACTAAGTTACTAGAACTTCGTGATGAACTATAATATCCAAGGGATGACGAAAACGATTCCCAAGCTCTTCGTGATGTTGAAATCGCCGAAGGTAGAAATCAAGAAAGAGCATCAAGTGTTGATGATTGACAAGACCACTAGACTCAAGAAAAGGGCAAAGGGAAAGAAAGGGAAACTTCAAGTAGAATGGCAAACAAGTTTTCACTCCCGTGAAGAAGCCCAAAGCTGGACCAAAGCCTGAAACTGAGTGCTTACACTGCAAAGGAAATGGTCACTGGAACCGGAAATGCCCTGAATATTTGGTGGATAAGAAGGATGGAAAAGTGAACAAGGGTATATTTGATATACAGGTTATTGATGTGTGCCTTACTAGTGTTTATAGTAGCCCCTGAGTATTTGATACTTGTTCGGTTGCTAAGATTAGTAACTCGAAACAGGAGTTACAGAATAAACAGAGACTAGTTGAAGGGGAAGTGACGATGAGATTTGGAAGTAGTTCCAAGATTGATATGATCATCATCGCACACTCCCTATACTTTCAGGATTAGTGTTAAACCTAAATAAATGTTATTTGGTGTTTGCGTTGAGCATGAATATGATTTGATCATGTTTATTGTGATACGGTTATTCATTTAAAGTTAGATAATAATTGTTATTCTGTTTACATGAATAAGACCTTCGATGGTAATACACCCAATGAACATAGTTTGTTGGATCTCGATCGTAGTGATACACATATTCATAATATTGATGCCAAAAGATGCAAAGTTAATAATGATAGTGCAACTTATTTGTGGCACTGCCATTTGGGTCATATCGGTGTAAAGCGCATGAAGAAACTCCATAAAGATGGATTTTTGGAATCACTTGGTTATGAATCATTTGATGCTTGCGAACCATGCCTTTTGGGAAAGATGACTAAAACTCTGTTCTCCGGAATAATGGAACAAGCTACTGACTTATTGGAAATAATACATACCGATGTATGCGACCCAATGAGTGTTGATGCTCGTGGCAAGTATTGTTATTTTCTGACCTTCACAAGATGATTTGAGCAGATATGGGTATATCTACTTGATGAAACATAAGTCTGAAATAGTTGAAAAGTTCAAAGAATTTCAGGGTGAAGTGGAGAATCATCGTAACAAGAAAATAAAGTTTCTACGATCTGATCATGGAGGAGAATATTTGAGTTACGAGTTTGGTCTTCAACTAAAACATTGTGGAATAGTTTCACAGCTCACGCCACCTGGAACACCACAACGTTATGGTGTGTCCAAATGTTGTAACCGCACTTTATTGGATATGGTGCGATCTATGATGTCTCTTAATAATTTACCACTATTGTTTTGGGGTTATGCATTAGAGATAGCTGCATTCACGTTAAAAGGGCACCATCTAAATCCATTGAGACGACACCATATGAATTGTGGTTTAGCAAGAAACCAAAGTAGTCATTTCTTAAAGTTTGGGCCTGCGATGCTTATGTGAAAAAGTTTCATCCTGACAAGCTCAAACCCAAATCAGAGAAGTGCGTCTTCATAGAATACCCAAGGGAAATTGTTGGGTACACCTTCTATCACAGATCCGAAGGCAAGTTATTCGTTGCTAAAAATGGATCCTTTCTAGAGAAGGAGTTTCTCTCGAAAGAAGTGAGTGGGAGGAAAGTAGAACTAGATGAGGTGACTGTACCTTCTCCTGAATTGGAAAATAGTTCATCACTGAAATCAGTTCCCGTGATTCCTACACCAATTAGTGAGGAAGCTAATGATATTGATCATGAAACTTCAGTTCAAGTTTCTACTGAACCTCGTAGGTCTACCAGAGTAAGATCCGCACCAGAGTGGTATGGTAATCCTATTCTGGAAGTCATGTTACTTGACCATGACGAACCTACGAACTATGAGGAAGCGATGATGAGCCCAGATTCCGCAAAATGGCTAGAGGCCATGAAATCTGAGATGGGATCCATGTATGAGAACAAAGTATGGACTTTGGTTGACTTGCCTGATGATCGGCAAGCCATTGAGAATAAATGGATCTTTAAGAAGAAGACTGACGCTGATGGTAATTTAACCGTCAACAAAGCTAGACTTGTCGGAAAAAAGGTGTTTGACAAAGTTCAAGGTGTTGAATACAATGAGATTTTTTCACTCGTATCGATGCTTAAAAGTCTGTCCGAATCATGTTAGCAATTACCACATTTTATGAAATTTGGCAAATGGATGTCAAAACTACATTCCTTAATGGATTTATTAAAGAAGAGTTGTATATGATACAACCAGAAGGTTTTGTCAATCCTAAAGGTACTAACAAAATGTGCAAGCTCCAAATGATCCATCTATGGACTGGTGCAAGCATCTCGAGTTGGAATATACGCTTTGATAAGTTGATCAAAGCATATAGTATTATACTCAGACTTGCGGTGAAGCCTGTATTTACAAGAAAGTGAGTGGGAGCTCTGTAGCATCTCTGATACTATATGTAGATGACATATTGTTGATCGTAAATGATATAGAATTTCTGGATAGCATAAAAGGATACTTGAATAAAAGTTTTTCAATGAAAGACCTCGGTGAAGCTGCTTACACATTGAGCATCAAGATCTATATAGATAGATCAAGACGCTTGATAAGATTTTTTCAATGAGTACATACCCGTATAAATTTTTGAAATAGTTCAAAATAGAACAGTCAAAGAAGGAGTTCTTGCCTGTAATGCAAAGGTGTGAAGTTGAGTAAGAATCAAGACCCAACCATGGCAGAAAATAGAAAGAGAATGAAAAGTCATTCCCTATGCCTCAGTCATAGGTTCTATAAAGTATGCTATGTTGTGAACTGACCTATTGTATACCTTGCTCTGAGTTTGACAAAGGAATACAATTTTGATCTAAGAGTAGATCACTGGACAGCGGTCAAGAATATCCTTAGTGAGGACTAAGGAGATGTTTCTCGATTATGGAGGTGATAAAAGAGCCCGTCGTAAAAAGTTACGACGATGCAATCTTTTACACCGATCCAGATGACTCTAAGTCTCATCTGGATACATATTGAAAGTGGGAGCAATTAGCTAGAGTAGCTCCGTGCAGAGCATTATAGACATAGAATATTTGTAAAATACATACGTCTCTGAATATGACAGACCCGTTGACTAAGCTTCTCTCATGAGCAAACCATGATCACACCTTAGTACTCTTTGGGTGTTAATCACATAGAGATGTGAACTAGATTATTGACTCTAGTAAACCCTTTGGGTGTTGGTCACATGGCGATGTGAACTATGGGTGTTAATCATATACAGATATGAATATTGGTGTTAAATCACATGGAGATGTGAACTAGATTATTGACTCTAGTGCCAGTGGGAGACTGAAGGAAATATGCCATAGAGGCAATAATAAAATTATTATTTATTTCCTTATTTCATGATAAATGTTTATTATTCATGCTAGAATTGTATTAACCGAAAACATAATACATGTGTGAATACATAGACAAACATAGTGTCACTAGTATGCCTCTACTTGACTAGCTTGTTAATCAAAGATGGTTATGTTTCCTAACCATAGACATGTGTTGTCATTTGATTAATGGGATCACATCATTAGGAGAATGATGTCATTGACATGACCCATTCCGTTAGCCTAGCACTTGATCGTTTAGTATGTTGCTATTGCTTTCTTCATGACTTATACATGTTCCTGTAACTATGAGATTATGCAACTCCCGTTTACCGGAGGAACACTTTGGGTGCTACCAAATGTCACAACGTAACTGGGTGATTATAAAGGAGTACTACAGGTGTCTCCAAAGGTACATGTTGGGTTGGCGTATTTCGAGATTAGGTTTTGTCACTCCAATTGTCGGAGAGGTATCTCTGGGCCCTCTCGGTAATGCACATCACTATAAGCATTGCAAGCAATGTGGCCAATGAGTTGGTTACGGGATGATGCATTACGGAACGAGTAAAGAGACTTGCTGGTAACGAGATTGAACTAGGTATTGAGATACCGACGATCGAATCTCGGGCAAGTAACATACCGATGACAAAGGGAACAACATATGTTGTTATGCGGTTTGACCGATAAAGATCTTCGTAGAATATGTGGGAGCCAATAAGGGTATCCAGGTCCCCCTATTGATTATTGACCGAGAATAGTTCTAGGTCATGTCTACATAGTTCTCGAACCCGTAGGGTCCGCACGCTTAAGGTTTCGATGACAGTTATGTTATGAGTTTATGAGTTTTGATGTACCAAATGAGTTCGGAGTCCCGGATGAGATCGGGGACATGACTATGAGTCTCGAAATGGTCGAGACGTAAAGATCGATATATTGCACGACTATATTCGGAGTTTGGAAAGGTTCCGAGTGATTCGGGTATTTTCGGGGGTACTGGGGAGTTACGGGAATACGAGAAAGAAGCAATGGGCCTCATGGGCCAAGTGGTGGAAGAGAGGAGGCAGGGCGCGCGGCCCCCCTAGCCCAAACCGAATTAGACTAGGGGGCCGGCCCCCCTTTCCTACTTTTCCTCACTCTCCATCCTTCTCCTTCTCCTTCCCTTCCTTCCCCTCTCCTACTTGGACTAGGAAAGAGAGGGGAATCCTACTTGGAGTATGTAACGCCCTCGATGTGGCTATATCTCCCACGTGTCGAAGCACGACTTAGAGGCATAACCGCATTGAAAGCAATGTCGCAAGTGAGGTAATCTTCACACAACCCATGTAATGCATAAGGGAAAGAGATACATAGTTGGCTTACAATCGCCACTTCACACAATTACATGAATAAAGCATTACATCATCCAGATACAATCAAGGTCCGACTACGGAACCAACATAAATAAGAACCCCAAATGCGACAAAGGTCCCCGATCGACCCCAACTAGGCTCCACTACTGATCAACTGAAACGAAACAACACAATGAACAAGATCTTCATCGAGCTCCTCCTTGAGCTTGGTAGCGTCGCCGCTTTCGGTAACATAGGCACCGCAAACTGGTTTTGAAGTATCCGTGAGCCACGAGGACTCAGCAATCTCGCACCATGAGATCAAGACTATTTAAGCTTATGGGTAAGGTAAAGGCATGAGGTGGAGCTGCAGCAAGCGACTAGCATATATGGTGGCTAACATACGCAAATGAGAGCGAGAAGAAGGCAAAGCACGGTCGATAAAAGTATGATCAAGAAGTGATCCTATAGCAACCTGCGTCAAGCATAACTCCAACACCGTGTTCACTTCCCGGACTCCGCCGGAAAGAGACCATCACGGTTACACACACGGTTGATGTATTTTAATTAAGGTCAACTTCAGGTTCTCTACAACCGGACATTAAAAAATTCCCATCTGCCACATAACCGCGGGCACGGCTCTCGAAAGTTTATACCCTGCAGGGGTGTCCCAACTTAGCCCATGACAAGCTCTCGCGATCAACGAAGGAATAGACCTTCACCCAGGAAGACCCGATCAGTCTCGGAATCCCGGTACATCAAGACATTTCGACAATGGTAAAACAAGACCAGCAAAGCCGCCCGATGTGCCGACAAATCCCGATAGGAGTCGCACGTACCTCGTTCTCAGGGCACACCGGATAGGTCAGCCTACGAGTAAAACCAGCCCTCGAGTTGCCTCGAGGTGGCCCCGCAGTCTGCCCGTTTCGGACCAACACTCGAAGGAGCACTGGCCCGGGGGGGGCTAAAATAAAGATGACCCTCGGGCTCCGGAAACCCAAGGGAAAAAAAGGGCTAGGTGAGGCAAATGGTAAAACCAATGTTGGGCCTTGCTGGACAAGTTTTATTCAAAGCAAACTGTCAGGGGGGTCCCATAAATCACCCGACCGCGTAAGGAACGCAAAATCCGGGAACATAACACCGGTATGACGGAAACTAGGGCGGCAAGAGTGGAACAAAACACCAGGCATAAGGCCGAGCCTTCCACCCTTTACCAAATATATAGATGCATTAATTAAATAAGATATATTGTGATATCCCAACAAGTAAACATGTTCCAGCAAGGAACAATACCTCCATGTTCCAACAAGGAACAAACTTCAATCTTCACCTGCAACTAACAACGCTATAAGAGGGGCTGAGCAAGGCGGTAACATGGCCAATCAACGGTTTGCTAGGAATGGTGTCAAAGGTTAGAGGTTTGACATGGCAATTTGGGAGGCTGACAAGCAAATGGTAGGCATCGTAGCATTGACATAGCAAAAGAGCGAGCAAACTAGCATAGCAAAGATAGAAGTGATTTCGAGGGTATGATCATCTTGCCTGAAATCCCGCAAGGAAGAAGAACGAGTCCAAGAAGAAAGCAAGCGGACGTAGTCGCATCGAATCCTCACAACTCCGAAGGAAACCGGCTAACGAGAGAAGCAACCGGAAAGAAGCAAACAACATGGTAAACAACCATCACATAAACATGGCATGATGCACAAACAAGTATGATGCATGTCCGGTTTAAAGAGGCATGGCATGGCAAAATGCAACAAACTAGCTTACAAATTAAGTGGAGCTCAATATGCAAAGGAGTTGCATATTGACGGAACACCACATCAATTATTTAGTTCTCTCTCGGTTAAGGCTAACCAACAATATTAAATGTTGTTAAACATGGCAAGAGGTGAAGCATAATTAAACCAACTATTTAGGCAAGTTTAAATGAGGCCGGAAACAACAAACGATAATTCCGGAAAATCCTCATGTCATTTATGAATTTAAAGCAAGCAACAATTTTAAACATTTTAAATGTTGTTATCATGATGCGGATGACATATGCAAGTTTTATGCAATTTTTATGAAAACGTTAGCATGAGGATGATAAGGAGCATTTGTCGCCATGGCGGAAGGAAAAGGGTGCCACGGCGGCGAAAGAAAAATGGTGCCATGGCAACATATCCGAAAGTGATGCCACGGCAACATTCCGATGATCCGATAACTCATTGAGATGCCGGTGCAAAAGAGCAAGTGTGCGGATGTGCGGAACATGCAAAAGATGGTGGGGTGCTCCCGACTACCGGGTTCCCACGGGTCAACGGCATGGCAAACGAGAAGGAATGCGCAAGCAACAATTCGGACATGGTGCAAACATAAGCATCTCATACAACAAAGCATTCGTTCCACGGCGGTCGTTCTCGTCGGTTATACATTCGAAGCGTTCAAATGGGACGGTTCGTGTTTCGTAGAGGGAAGTAGTAGTTCTCGTGATGTAGTGGAAGTAGTTGTACACGGCGTCGGTAGAGGAAGTAGTTGTTCACGTGGCGACGGTAGTGGAAGTAGTTGTTCTCGCGATGGTAGTGGTTCGAGGTCTTGGCGGGTCATCATGTAGCCATACATGTTCATCGTGGTACACCGTTCGTAGATGTTCGGGCGGCGGTAGTGGTACACGTTTGACGTTTGGTAGTCGAACTTGACGTTTCCAAGGGGCTCCGAATGTCGTGGTACTTGGCGAAAAATCTCGAAGATGACCTTGGCGATCCTGGTTTCGGAGCGAGGCGAGGCTGGCTGGCTACGACCGCCTTGCAGCCGCCGCGCCCACGCGAAGCGAAAGCGAGGAGGCTCACGCAGAACTTGGCGGACGCGGCGAGTCATCGAGGCCGGGACGGGCTGCAGGCGGCTCGGCACGGGACCTGGCGTGCGGTGGAGAGGCGAGGACGGGGCGTCGGCGAGGCTCCGGTGGCCGGCTGGCCGGGGCCAGTGCGAGGAGACGCGGTGACGGGGAGGTTGGGCGCGCGGCGCGCGGTCGGTGCTCAAGGGGCTCCTCTCCTCGACGCTCGACGACAGGGAGTTGGCGAGGAGGAGGCGCGAGGGAGGAAGGCAGCAGGGGCACGGCGAAGACTGGCGGCGGCGGATGAAGCTTGGCGCGCAGAGCTTGGCAGCGACCATGGCGCCATGGGAATGGAGCCGAGGAGAAGGCCGGCTGTAGGCGCGGGCGCCCGAGGAGGCGAGGCGGACGCCGGTGGTGGAGCACGGGCCTGGGCGGAGGTGGGGACGCTGAGGACGGACGCGCGGGAATGGAGCAGGTGGGCGCGGAGGAGGGAGATGGAGGCGCTGGCTACGGCTGGCGACGCAGTGGAGGAGGTCGAGGGGAGAGGCAGGAGGCGCGAGCGATGGGGGAAGAGCGATGGGTGTGGGCGCCCTCAAGCGTGCAGTGAGAGGAGAGATCGAGAGGGAGGCGGCGGGCGAGGGAGCGAGAGGGAGAGATCGGGAGGAGAGATGGGGAGCGGGCAGGCCGCTGGGCCGGCTAGGGTTAGGAGCTGATGGGCCTTTGGGCAGGGGTGGCTGGGAGCAGCTGGGCTGGGAGGCCCAGCTAGGCTGCAATCTCTCTTCTTCTCTCTCTCATTTTCCCATTTAAAACAAAACAGAAAAAGAGAAAGAAAATAAAGAGAAGGATAGGCAAATAATTAGCGCCTGAAAAAAAATTCTTGGACTCACAAAAATGCGCTAGTCCCAAGAAAATAGAAGTGAGCAAGATTGCAAGATTAAATTCAAAATCATTTGAATTTAATTCAATAGGTTTGAACTAGGACTAGGAAAAAGGAAGGTCCAAAAATGTTGTGATTTTTGGGGAAGCTCCGGAAAAACAAGAAAGAATATATGGCAAAGTTAGAGGCCAAGAATTGAAATAATAAAGGGCATTGGGATTTTGCAAGTGTGTTATGGTGATTCCAAAGAATGGATTATTTTATAATAGCTCCACTAATATCGGGAGGATATATTATAAAGAGAAATCACCATCGTGAATTCCCTCGATTTAAATAGATCAAAAGATCTATGCAATTTATTTAGTTGAGGTGCAAAAGATTTATGAGATGATGGCATGATGACATGATGCAATGCAGATGACGCAAAGATGAATGCATGACAATAATAAAATGCAAAACAAAAGACAAAAACTCAACCACGAAGGAAATAATATATCGCATCTCCGGGAAAAGGCAAGAGTCAGAGTTACAGATATGGAAAATTGTATCCGGGGCGTTACAACACTCCACCACTACGAGAGGATCTCGTCCCGAGATCTAGGATGGCACCGGAGGGAAAACGGAAGAGGAAGAGAAGAGGTAAAACTAAGTTGCTTCTTTGACAAACGAGTGAAACCATGAACCTTGAGATGTTGAGCAATTTAAAAGAAAGAGTACAACAGAGATGAACGAGATTGCACACAATCCGGTTAAATGGATAAGCAAGAAAAGAACATGATCCTTACAAAACGAGGTGATGAGTGAAGAGAGCAACATCACAATGTCTTCGGAAGAACGAAAAGAAGATAGATCATTGGAATAAAAGAACGGAGAAGAAAATGACAACTTTTACCACGAGTGAACTTGGAAAGCACTCTTCCAAGAAGGTTACAACGGGGTTGTTGGGAAAAACCAACAACAAAAGAATAAACTTGTGGTGGGCTTATGAAAACATCTCTAAATTATGAGGTGACAACCGGTCACTAACGGAAACAATTGCTTGCTTGAGATTAACGAAGAGATGAAAGCTTGTTCCATCAAGATGGAAAAGAGATAACTTTGGTCATTAATAAGCACCAAAATAGCAACATTCCTTAGGGAAGGCTTTAGGTGAAATCTATACCAAGATAACTCCAATGAAGAGATTGACGGTAGAAAAGATCTCTTGAACAAAGAGAAAAGGATGGATTTAAATATCTCATTCCTGACAACCTGTCAATCATGAAACACGAGGAGAAATTATCAAGAGTGACATAACACCATCTCAAGAGATAAGGTAGAAAGAATTGCCCTTCGGAATGCAAGATGAAGAATACTTGAACTCCTCAAAACAAAACATGTGTTGAGCACCATGTTTATTTTGAAGTATGGCTTGACGGATCTTAACATCGAGAGAAATCTTGATGAACAATTGAAGAATGAAAAGAATCGTTGACGAACCACCATGAAGAAACTCCGGTATAAAAAGGATGGTGGAAAGAAGGAGAAGTTGAAAACACAAGGTGAAGCCTTGCAATGATTTAGATGGATCTTCGTGATGATGAGAGCTTGGAACTCCGGGAAAAGAAAAGATGAAACAACTGAAACCGAGAATTTATTCATCATGAACAAACTCCGAAAGAAAAGCATTAATCACTTGGATGAAACAAGAACAAGAATTATGTTATGCGTATCCTTCACCAATTAAATTGATGACAATCAACGGATTTGGCATACTACTTATTCTCGTAGAAAGGATTAAGAGAGATATGGCGTAAACTTGAGAAGGTCTTCAACGAACCACCGGTAGGATTCGGAAAGAACGAATTAATTAATATGATAACAACCGAAGAGGAATGTTGAAAGAACCACCGTAAGAATTGAAAATGAAAGTAGCAAAGGCACAATTCACCGGGAAGAATTTAAAAATGAATGAAGATATTTGAGGGTATTTAGATACAAATGAACGAATAGATCACGAGCTGATAAGAGAATACTTGAATGATGCACCGGTATGATTTGGAGAACGAGAGCTGAAAGCTTGAATGAATAATACTGAGATGATGGGCTTCAAAGAATGAAACTGAAAAGACTCCTAAAATGCTCCGGATGGGTGAAAAGATTCTCACAATCGAACACAATTATGAGAGGATGGCAACAAGCTAGCACCATGAATCTTGAAGAGAATAGAGCAAGATTAAAGAGAAACTCTTCTTCGGTCTTCAAATGATGAGAATGACAACGAGAAACACCACCAAGAATTATTGAGGCACACCGGAAGAATCAAAAGCGAAGAGGTTGAGCCAACTAAGAAAAGAATTTGAAAGATCTTGGAGAAAAGCATTTGACTGATGATAACTCATTCTTACGTCAAACTTGGAGAAGAATTTAGGATAGCTCTGGGAAAATAGAAGAGTCAGGTAAGATCCTGGGAAAAGACCTGTGGGTTAGGGCCCACTCAAAAGAACACCGTTGAAACGATTTAAAAGAGATGTTGCACCGGTTGAATTAAATGACTTGAATGAGATACCAATCTCGAAAGAGCTTGAACGAATGCAGAGTGGAAACACGAATCTTCGAGATATCTTGAGCACTCCGGAATAACAAATAGCGAGAAGTAGAATGATAATGAGGTGCACCGGTATGAGAAGACATTGAAATGAGGAAAAAGGTATGATCAACAAAACTTGACTTGAATCCACCGGAGAAGAGAAAGGAATGAGGAATGACAAACTAGTAGAACATCTTCTTGAGAACCACCGGGTAAGAACATTGACGGAAAAGAATGGAGAAAACTTCACAAAAATAAAAGGATACTTGGTAAAGAAATCTGTGTCCTTGAAGAAAAAGGGTGGGAGGGCGGGAAAAACAAAGACAACTTGGGATGAACGAAACAAACACCATTGAGAAAACTTAGAATTTATCTTGCAGATGGGGAGAATGATGGGATCATCTCGAAGAGAAGCGCACCGGTTTGAAAAGAATTAACATGACAACCTCAATGATCAAAAGGATAAGTATTCACATAGCAATATGAGAACACCGTTTAGGAAAGGTATGGATTCAACACTTGACATTGAAGCAACTCGAATACCACAAATAAAACAAAACAAAGGATTTGGCTTGCAGAATAAGCCGGAACAAGCATATGATAGAGATTTCGTCCGAAGTTTTCGTGGTGGGGCCTACACGGGCTCAATCGTACAGCACCATCATGTACAAGGCAGTGCACATGACATACAAAGCGCCCCCAGTCGGCATAGCCAAGGACTCTTTAAGACACAACGAGACCACTGTAAAACCAACCGTGAATAGGCGGACCACTAGACGTCGAACCCCAATTTCATATCATACATCTGTTGGAAAGATATCCTAAGAGCTACTTGAATTCCCACCTATGAAACTCCCGAAATTTTCTGGTTATGCAATCAGGTGTTGGGGATACAGGGGAAGCATAATATCTCACCCAAAACTAGCAAATCCTACATCCAGCTGTATCCATCCTTCAACACATAACCAAGAAACCTTCAGAAATCGTGTACCTCAACCTTCGAAAAGCATCCGTTATACGAGTCATGGCAATACTCCCGTACTCACCTCGATCTTGGGTTTAGCGGGGTTATCTCACCAACAACTGCATAAAAGAGATTTTCGATGTCGGCGTACTAAACTTAGGTATTCCGAATCTGCAACGATAAAATTATGACGACAACACCTCGGAGCTCAACTCCCGGGACACCGCCACAACCCCTAAATGTCGAGGCACCAAGACAATGTTGTCATCATAAAACCATCGAACGATTCTAAGAACCAGCGTGATCCTAAAAAAATTTAGTGAAATTTGAGGAGAGAAGAGTCAAAACTCTACGTCAGATACCTCACCGTAAGGTCGAAGGACTGGGAGTAAAAAGAATTCCTAAACTCTCCGATATATATAATCCTAAATGACTCAAAACATTTTTCTAGACACAACTCGCCACTAAAAACGATCAAGCGGTGGGGCTCAGAAGGTCGGGAAAGCTCGATACCAACTTGTAACGCCTTGATGCGGCTATATCTCCCACGTGTCGAAGCACGACTTAGAGGCATAACCGCATTGAAAGCAATGTCGCAAGTGAGGTAATCTTCACACAACCCATGTAATACATAAGGAAAGAGATACATAGTTGGCTTACAATCGCCACTTCACACAATTACATGAATAAAGCATTACATCATCCAGATACAATCAAGGTCCGACTACGGAACCAAAATAAAAGGAGAACCCCAAATGCATAAAGGTCCCCGATCGACCCCAACCTGGGCTCCACTATGATCAACTCAAACGAAAGAACACAATGAACAAGATCTTCATCGAGCTCCTCCTTGAGCTTGGTAGCGTCGCCGCTTTCGTAACATAGGCACCGCAAACTGGTTTTGAAGTATCCGTGAGCCACGAGGATTCTCAGAATCTCGCACCATGAGATCAAGACTATTTAAACTTATGGGTAAGGTAAAGGCATGAGGTGGAGCTGCAGCAAGTTTACTAGCATATATGGTGGCTAACATACGCAAATGAGAGCGAGAAGAGAAGGAAAAGCACGGTCGATAAAAGTATGATCAAGAAGTGATCCTATAGCAACTCGTCAAGCATAACTCCAACATCAGTGTTCACTTCCTGACTCACGGAAAGAGACCATCATGGTTATACACACGGTTGATGTATTTTAATTAAGGTCAACTTCAGGTTCTCTACAACGGGACATTAAAAAATTCCCATCTGCCACATAACCGCGGGCACGGCTCTCGAAAGTTTATACCCTGCAGGGGTGTCCCAACTTAGCCCATGACAAGCTCTCGCGATGAACGAAGAATAGACCTTCACCCAGAAGACCCGATCAGTCTCGAATCCCGGTACATCAAGACATTTCGACAATGGTAAAACAAGACCAGCAAAGCCGCCCGATGTGCCGACAAATCCCGATAGGAGTCGCACATACCTCGTTCTCAGGGCACACCGGATAGGTCAGCCTACGAGTAAAACCAGCCCTCGAGTTGCCTCGAGGTGGCCCCGCAGTCTGCCCGTTTCGGACCAACACTCGAAGGAGCACTGGCCCGGGGGGGGGGGCTAAAATAAAGATGACCCTCGGGCTCCGGAAACCCAAGGGAAAAAAAGGGCTAGGTGAGGCAAATGGTAAAACCAATGTTGGGCCTTGCTGGACAAGTTTTATTCAAAGCAAACTGTCAGGGGGGTTCCATAAATCACCCGACCGCATAAGGAACGCAAAATCCGGGAACATAACACCGGTATGACGGAAACTAGGGCGGCAAGAGTGGAACAAAACACCAGGCATAAGGCCGAGCCTTCCACCCTTTACCAAATATATAGATGCATTAATTAAATAAGATATATTGTGATATCCCAACAAGTAAACATGTTCCAGCAAGGAACAATACCTCCATGTTCCAACAAGGAACAAACTTCAATCTTCACCTGCAACTAACAACGCTATAAGAGGGGCTGAGCAAGGCGGTAACATAGCCAATCAACGGTTTGCTAGGAATGGTGTCAAAGGTTAGAGGTTTGACATGGCAATTTGGGAGGCTGACAAGCAAATGGTAGGCATCGTAGCATTGGCATAGCAAAAGAGCGAGCAAACTAGCATAGCAAAGATAGAAGTGATTTCGAGGGTATGATCATCTCTCCTGAAATCCCGCAAGGAAGAAGAACGAGTCCAAGAAGAAAGCAAACGGACGTAGTCGCACGAATCCTCACAACTCCGGAAGGAAACCGAAGCTAACGAGAGAAGCAACCCGGAAAGAAGCAAACAACATGGTAAACAACCATCACATAAACATGGCATGATGCACAAACAAGTATGATGCATGTCCGGTTTAAAGAGGCATGGCATGGCAAAATGCAACAAACTAGCTTACAAATTAAGTGGAGCTCAATATGCAAAGGAGTTGCATATTGACGGAACACCACATCAATTATTTAGTTCTCTCTCGGTTAAGGCTAACCAACAATATTAAATGTTGTTAAACATGGCAAGAGGTGAAGCATAATTAAACCAACTATTTAGGCAAGTTTAAATGAGGCCGAAACAACAAACGATAATTCCGAAAATCCTCATGTCATTTATGAATTTAAAGCAAGCAACAATTTTAAACATTTTAAATGTTGTTATCATGATGCGGATGACATATGCAAGTTTTATGCAATTTTTATGAAAACGTAAGCATGAGGATGATAAGGAGCATTTGTCGCCATGGCGGAAGGAAAAGGGTGCCACGGCGGCGAAACAAAAATGGTGCCACGGCAACATATCCGAAAGTGATGCCACGGCAACATTCCGATGATCCGATAACTCATTGAGATGCCGGTGCAAAAGAGCAAGTGTGCGGATGTGCGGAACATGCAAAAGATGGTGGGGTGCTCCCGACTACCGGGTTCCCACGGGTTAACGGCATGGCAAACGAGAAGGAATGCGCAAGCAACAATTCGGACATGGTGCAAACATAAGCATCTCATACAACAAAGCATTCGTTCCACGGCGGTCGTTCTCGTCGGTTATACCTTTGAAGCGTTCAAATGGGACGGTTCGTGTTTCGTAGAGGGAAGTAGTCGTTCTCGTGATGTAGTGGAAGTAGTTGTACACGGCGTCAGTAGAGGAAGTAGTTGTTCACGTGGCGACGGTAGTGGAACTAGTTGTTCTCGCGATGGTAGTGGTTCGAGGTCTTGGCGGGTCATCATGTAGCCGTACATGTTCATCGTGGTACACCATTCATAGATGTTCGGGCGGCGGTAGTGGTACACGTTTGACGTTTTGTAGTCGAACTTGACGTTTCCAAGGGGCTCCGAATGTCGTGGTACTTGGCGAAAAATCTCGAAGATGACCTTGGCGATCCTGGTTTCGGAGCAGAGGCGAGGCTGGCTGGCTACGACCGGCCTTGCAGCCGCTGCGGCCCACTCGAGCGAGCAGAGGAGGCTCACGCAGGAACTTGGCGGACGCGGCGAGTCATCGGAGGCCGGGGACGGGGCTGCAGGGCCGGCTCGGCACGGGGACCTGGCGAGCGTGTGGAGAGGCGAGGACGGGCGTCAGCGAGGCTCGGTGGCCGGGCTGGCCGGGCCAAGACGAGGAGACGCGTGACGGGAGGTTGAGCGCGGCCGGGTCGGTGCTCAAGGGGCTCCTCTCCTCGACGCTCGACGACAGGGAGTTGGCGAGGAGGAGGCACGAGGGAGGAAGGCAGCAGGGGCACGGCGAAGACTGGCGGCGGTGGATGAAGCTTGGCGCGCAGAGCTTGGCAGCGACCATGGCGCCATGGGAATGGAGCCGAGGAGAAGGCCGGCTGTAGGCGCGGGCGCCCGAGGAGGCGAGGCGGACGCCGGTGGTGGAGCACGGGCCCTGGACGGAGGTGGGGACACCGAGGCGGACGGCGCCGGGAACGGAGCAGGTGGGCGCGGAGGAGGGAGATGGAGGCGCGGGCTGCGGCCTGGCGACGCGGTGGAGGAGGTCGAGGGGGAGAGGCAGGAGGCGCGAGCGATGGGGGGAAGAGCGATGGGTGTGGGCGCTCCTCTGCGTGCGAGTGAGAGGGAGAGATCGAGAGGGAGAGGCGGCGGGCAGAGGGAGCGAGAGGGAGAGATCGGGAGGGAGAGATGGGGAGCGGGCAGGCCTTGGCCGGCTAGGGTTAGGAGCCGATGGGCCTTTGGGCGGGGGGTGGCTGGGAGCAGCTGGGCTGGGAGGCCCAGCTAGGCTGCAATCTCTTTCTCTCTCTCATTTTCCCATTTAAAACAAAACAGAAAAAGAGAAAGAAAATAAAGAGAAGGATAGGCAAAGAATTAGCGCCTGAAAAAAATATTCTTGGACTCACAAAAATGCGCTAGTCCCAAGAAAATAGAAGTGAGCAAGATTGCAAGATTAAATTCAAAATCATTTGAATTTAATTCAATAGGTTTGAACTAGGACTAGGAGAAAGGAAGGTCCAAAAATGTTGTGATTTTTGGGGAAGCTCCGGCAAAACAAGAAAGAATATATGGCAAAGTTAGAGGCCAAGAATTGAAATAATAAAGGGCATTGGGATTTTTCAAGTGTGTTATGGTGATTCCAAAGAATGGATTATTTTATAATAGCTCCACTAATATCGGGAGGATATATTATAAAGAGAAATCACCATCGTGAATTCCCTCGATTTAAATAGATCAAAAGATCTATGCAATTTATTTAGTTGAGGTGCAAAAGATTTATGAGATGATGGCATGATGACATGATGCAATGTAGATGACGCAAAGATGAATGCATGACAAGAATAAAATGCAAAACAAAAGACAAAAACTCAACCACGAAGGAAATAATATATCGCATCTCCGGGAAAAGGCAAGAGTCGGAGTTACAGATATGGAAAATTGTATCCGGGGCGTTACAGAGTAGGATTGTGACGCCCGGACAATTAAGCTACAGTGAACCTCCGCTAATGATGCCACATCACCTCGGTTACTGTTGATAAACCCGCGTCAGTTCGAAACCCAGTTCAGAATTCAAATTTAAAACATAGGCAAACAACAAAAGTTTCCAAACTTTAAATCTGAAATGTTCGGAGTGAACTAAGTAATGCATAGGTAATTATGGTGGAGAAACCAAACTTTGATAAATTGTTTAAAGGCTCTTAGATAATTAAAACAGTAGTTAAAACAATTAAATACATGCCTATTGAATTTTATAAAATATTAAACTATTTTATTTTCGGTTGAGAATTAAGGTGGCAGTAGTATATTTATAAATACAAATTTAGGAGCTAGTGTTTATTTTTATAAAACTGTAATAAAAGGGAACTTAAAATAAAACAGAAAAGAAATAGAAGACAAAAGGAAAAGACCCCCTCTCCCCTGGGCCAAGTGGCCCGATTAGCCCTATAGACGACCAGCCGACCAGGCCACCCCGCCTATACCCCCACCACGGTAACCCTAGCCCACTACTCCACCACTGCACCCCACTCCCCACGATCCCTTTTCCCCATCCGAACAGGATCGAGATCGCTAACGCCTTGCCGCCGCCCGCCTAACGCCGTCCTCCCGGACGCCGCCGCCCTTCCCGTCGCGGACCTCGCCGGCCACTGCCCTTGTCCTCGCGGCCCCGTTCCCTCTCACTCGATGGCACTCCTCGTCGAGGCGACCGCGCCCTCGACGCCGCTGGACCACGTCGCCGTCGCCCGGAAAGCCGCCTCAACCACGCCTCCCCACCGGACTGCCTCCTCCACGCCGACGACATCCCCGTCCTCCTCCACGACACACGCTGCCCCGTCCCTACTAACCCGCTGTTAGCCGCGCCCTCCTCTTTTCGCCGCCGTGCGATCTTTGTTCGGCACCGCTGATTGACCCAGCGCCCGTTGCCTCTTTTTCCCGTCGCCCTGCCGCCTTCCTCGCGCCTGCTGCCGGGCCTCGCCGTCTGCGGGCCTCCCTTGGCCCGGCCGTCGCCGAACGGCCGCCGACGAGCCCGCCGTGGTCACGGCCTCGCCCCTAGCGCCTCTCGCTCGTGCCCGTTCAAGAAGCGCCCGCTCTCGCAGCCCGATAGCCGCTCCAAAGGCGGATGGGCCACTGCCGGTGAGCCCAGCCTCGAACATTTTATTAAAAAAAGGAAGAAAAGAATTTTTAAATAACAATAATAATGCTAATTAATTAAGTAGTTAATTAACTTAATTAATCCTAATTAGGTTAACCTAATCACTTAGGTTAGTTAATAACTAATCTGTTAGGTTAGTTAGCAGTCAATGACAGCTGGGACCCACACGTCAGGTTGACCAGGTCAATGGTCAACATTGACTGCTGACATCACTCTAATGTCATGCTGACGTCATCATTTACTATTCTGGATAATATTGGATTTAAATAATTAATTAAATTCCAGAAATTAATAAATTCTTTAGAAAATCATATCTTTTAATCCGTAACTCGGATGAAAATACTTTCTACATGAAAGTTGCTCAGAACGACGAGACGAATCCGGATACGCAGCCCGCTAAATCGCCCACGCGTCCCTAGCATAGAGAACCTGCAACATTTCACCTCCGGTTCATCTGTCCGAAAACACGAAACACCGGGGATACTTTCCCGGATGTTTCCCCCCTTCACCGGTATCACCTCATACCGCGTTAGAACACGTCTAGCTCTGCTTGTTGACCTGTTATGCACTTGCTTGCTATGTATTTACTGTTTCTCCCCTCTTCTCTCCGGTAGCCCCCGTGACGATGCTGATGCCCCTGTGGACGACTACGTCACCGACGACCCCTCCTTCTTGTCTGAGCAACCAGGCAAGCCCCCCCCCTTGATCACCAGATATCACCTATTCTCCTCTATACTGCTTGCATTAGAGTAGTGTAGCATGTTACTGCTTTCCGTTGATCCTATTCTGATGCATAGCCTGCCATTGTTGCTAAATCTGTTGATACCTTACCTGCAATCCTAAATGCTTAGAATAGGATGCTAGTTTATCATCATTGGCCCTACATTCTTGTGAGTCTGCCTTGCTATACTATTAGGCCGTGATCACTTGGGAGGTGATCACGGGTATATACTATACATACATACATACTGTACAGATGGTGACTAAAGTCGGGTCAGCTCGATGAGTACCCGCAAGTGATTCTCGATGAGGGGCTGAAAGGACAGTGGCTCCATCCCGGTAGAGGTGGGCCTAGGTTCCCGACGGCCCCGATCGTTACTTTGTGGCGGAGCGATGGGCAGGTTGAGACCACCTAGGAGATAGGTGGGCCTAGCCTGCTCGGGCGTTCATGATACTTAACACGCTTAACGAGATCTTGGTATTTGATCCGAGTCCGCCATTTGGTCTATACGCACTAACCATCTACGCGGGAGTAGTTATGGGTATCCCGACGCCGTGGTATCACCGAAGCCTTCTTGACGTCGGCGACGGAGCGGCGCTACGGGTTGGACTGCGTTAACGCAACTTCCTTTATAATGGAGGTTGCTAGGTCTGCTCACCGTCACAGACGCATACGTGCAGTGTGCAATGGGCGATGGGCCCGCACTGCGCGCATAGGATTTAGACCGACGTGTTGACCTCTCTGTTGTGCCTAGGTGGGGCTGCGACGTGTTGATCTTCCGAGGCCGGGCATGACCCAGGAAAGTGTGTCCGGCCAAATGGGATCGAGCGTGTTGGGTTATGTGGTGCACCCCTGCAGGGAAGTTTATCTATTCGAATAGCCGTGTCCCTCGGTAAAAGGATGACCCGGAGTTGTACCTTGACCTTATGATAACTAGAACCGGATACTTAATAAAACACACCCTTCCAAGTTCCACAGACAACCCGGTGATCGCTCTCTAACAGGGCGACGAGGAGAGGATCGCCGGGTAGGATTATGCTATGCGATGCTACTGGAGATGCTACTTGGAGATGCTACTTGGAGATGCTACTTGGCGATGCTACTTGGAGGACTTCAATCTACTCTCTTCTACATGGTACAAGACGGAGGCTGCCAGAAGCGTAGTCTTCGACAGGATTAGCTATCCCCCTCTTATTCTGGCATTCTGCAGTTCAGTCCACTGATATGGCCCTTTACACATATACCCATGCATATGTAGTGTAGCTCCTTGCTTGCGAGTACTTTGGATGAGTACTCACGGTTGCTTTCTCCCCTTTTCCCCTTTCCTTTCTTTACGGTTGTCGCAACAGGATCTGCCGGAGCCCGTGAGCGACGCCACCGCCGATGACAACTACTACATCGGAGGTGCCTACTACTACGTGTTGCTGCACGACGACAACCAGGAGTAGTTAGGAGGATCGAGCAGGAGGCATGCGCCTCTTCGATCTGTATCCCAGTTTGTGCTAGCCTTCTTAAGGCAAACTTGTTTAACTTATGTCCAGTATCAGATATTGTTGCTTCCACTGACTCGCCTATGATCGAGCACTTGTATTCGAGCCCTCGAGGCCCCTGGCTTGTATTATGATGCTTGTATGACTTATTTATGTTTTTAGAGTTGTGTTGTGATATCTTCCCGTGAGTCCCTGATCTTGATCTTACACGTTTGAGTGCATGATTAGTGTACGATTGAATCGGGGGCGTCACAAGGATTCTCCCCCTTGGGCGCGCCTCCTCCCCTTGGCCGGCCCCCTCCCCCTTGCTCCTTTATATACGGGGGCAGGGGGGTACCCCATGACACACAAGTTGATCTACGGATCATTTCTTAGCCGTGTGCGGTGCCCCCCTGCACCATATTCCACCTCGGTCATATCGTCGCAGAGTCTAGGCGAAGCCCTGCGCCGGTAGAACATCATCATCATCACCACACCGTTGTGCTGACGGAACTCATCCCCGACACTTTGCTGGACCGGAGTCTGGGGATCGTCATCGATCTGAACGTGTGCTGAACTCAGAGGTGCCATACGTTCAGTACTTGGATCGGTCAGATCGTGAAGACGTACGACTACATCAACCGCATTGTCATAACGCTTCCGCTTACGGTCTACGAGGGTACGTGGACAATGCTCTCCCCTCTCGTTGCTATGCATCACCATGATCTTGCGTGTGCATAGATTTTTTTTAAATTACTACGTTACCCAACATATAGTCCACCTGTTCGGATACCCCCTGAGGGAGTCCTGGACTAGGGGGTGTCCGGACAGCCGGACTATCATCATCCGCCGGACTCCAAGACTACGAAGATACAAGATTGAAGACTCCGTCCCGTGTCCGGATGGGACTTTCCTTGGCGTGGAAGGCAAGCTTGGCAATACGGATATGTAGATCTCCTACCAATGTAACCGACTCTATGTAACCCTAGCCTCCTCCGGTGTCTATATAAACCGGAGGGCTTTAGTCCGTAGGACAACATACATTACAACAATCATACCATAGGCTAGCTTTAGGGTTTAACCTCCTTGATCTCGTGGTAGATCCACTCTTGTACTACCCATATCATCAATATTAATCAAGCAGGACGTAGGGTTTTACCTCCATCGAGAGGGCCCGAACCTGGGTAAAAACATCGTGTCCCTCGTCTCCTGTTACCATCTGCCTAGATGCACAGTTTGGGACCCCCTACCCGAGATCCGCCGGTTTTGACACCGACATTGGTGCTTTCATTGAGAGTTCCTCTGTGCCGTCACCGATAGGCCCGATGGCATCTTCAACCAGCAACACTGTCCAGGACGAGACTTTTCTCCCCGGACAGATCTTCGTGCTCGGCGGCTTCGCACTGCGGGCTAACTCGCTTGGCCATCTGGAGCAGATCGGAAGCTACGCCCCTGGCCTTCAGGTCAGATTCAGAAGTCTAAACTTCACGGCTGATGTCCGCGGAGACTTGATCTTCGACGGACTCGAGCCACAGCCAAGTGCGCCGCACCGTTACGATGGGCACGATCTAGCTCTGCCGCCGGACAGTGAGTTGGTGGCCGCACCTGAATCCGCTTCGGCCTTTAGTCCGGAGCCGATTGCCCAGATCGAGGATGGGTGGATGGACACCACCTCGGGGGCCTCAACTTCCATGGCGATGGAGCCGAACGCTAATCTTGTCCCCCGTGAAACTCGTGATTCCGAGGTTCTGGACTCCTCGCCGGACTCCGAACCTCCCGTGCCCCTACCAATCGATTCGGATTGGGCGCCAGTTATGGAATTCACCGCCGCCGACATCTTCCAACACTCGCCCTTGGGCGACATCCTAAATTCGCTAAAGCATCTCTCGTTATCGGGAGAGTCCTGGCCGGACTATGGCCAGGATGGTTGGGGTACGGACGACGAAGAAATTCAGAGCCCACCCACCACCCACTTTGTAGCTACTGTCGACGATCTAACCGACATGCTAGACTACGACTCCGAAGACATCGACGGTATAGACGATGATGACGGAGACGAACAAGAAACAACGCCTATAGGGCACGGGAGGACCACCTCGTCATATGACATATACATGGTGGATACCCCAAAAGAGAGCGCGATAACGAGGACCAACGGGCCGTGACAGAAGATAACCCCGCCGATACACAACAAAAATGGCGACGCAGACGCCGCCCTAAGCCCCGCCTCGACAACAACAACGCTCCTAAGGAGCCCGTAATACAGCAGGGCTCACAAGTGGACGACGAACATGCAGATAAGCAACCGTCCGAACATGACGAGTCAGATAATCAGTCCAGGCCCGGCAAAAATGACAGTCCGGACGATCTCATACCGGACACGCCACCGGAGAGCAAAAACCTTCGGAAAAGACTCGTCAACACTGCAAGAAGCTTGAAGAATGAAAAGCGGAAGCTCAAAACAGCGGAAGACACACTCAGAATGAGGTGGAGCAAAGTACTCAAAACCGCGGATAAATACGGCAATGGCCACCAACCAAAGAGCTACCCGAAACGCAAGCTGCTGGCAGAATTCGACGAGGAGGCCATAGAGCCCCACAAAAAAAAAATAAAGAGGCTGCCTGGTCGGATAGACGGCGGATGATAGGCCAAATTGAAAGCGGCGCCACATAAACCAACTAATGAACCTGAAAGACAGGTGGCCCAGCCAGTCCATCTACGGCCAAAGAAGAAGGCCCCAGAAGCAAGGCAACACGTCAAGTGTCCAAGATAGTGGCACACCCAAATGCAGGCGCCAGACACCCACTATGTTTCACCAATGAGGTGCTGGACCATGAATTCCCAGCAGGATTTAAACCCATAAACATAGAGGCCTACGATGGACCAACAGACCCTAGAGTCTGGATAGAAGATTATATACTACATATACGCATGGCCAGAGGAGATGATCTCCACGCCATAAAATACCTACCCCTCAAGCTCTAAGGGTCAGCCCGTCATTGGCTTAAAAGCCTCCCAGAAAACACTGTGGGAAGTTGGGAAGAGCTAGAGGAAGCGTTTAGAGCAAATTTTCAAGGGACATATGTCCGCCCTCCGGATGGAGATGATTTAAGTCACATAACTCAACAGCCCGGAGAGTCAGCGCGCAAATTCTGGAACAGGTTCCTCACCAAAAAGAACCAAATAGTCGACTGTCCGGACGCCGAAGCCTTAGCAGCTTTTAAACACAATGTCCGAGATGAATGGCTTGCCAGACACCTCGGCCAAGAGAAACCGAGGACAATGTCCGCGCTAACAAGCCTCATGACCCGCTTCTGTGCGGGAGAGGATAGCTGGCTAGCAAGATGCAGCACCAGCGACCCAAGTACATCCGAGATAAGAGATGGAAACGGAAAATCACGGCGCAGAAAAGAGCAGCGCCAGAATAAAGAGAAAAGCCCAAAGAGCACGGTAGTCAACGCCGGATTCAAAAGCTCGCGGCCAAACAACAAAACATCGCCTCTTAAGGATGACGGCGATGAGCTGTCCAACTTAAACAAGATTTTGGGTCGGATATGTCAAATCCACAGCACCCCCGGAAGGCCTGCAAACCACACCCATCGGGATTGTTGGGTTTTTAAACAGTCCGGCCGACTAAACGCCAAACACAAGGGGCTCGACGCGTCAAGTGAAGACGATAAACCCCACCAGCAGAGCACCGGAAAACAAAAGACTTTCCCACAAGAGGTCAAAGCAGTAAATTCACTTCACGTGATAATACGGAAAAATAGTGCGGCGCTTTCTAAAAAGGGCTCCGCACGGTCCAACCCAGCAGACCATAGAGATTGGATATCAAAACCAATCACTTTCGACCACCTGGACTATTCCAGAAGCGTTCGAAACGCGGGACGGACTCCCCTGATATTGAATCCCATAATTGATGGACTACAATTTACTAAAGTCCTAATGGACGGAGGCAGCGACTTAAACCTGCTATATTCAAACGCAATCCATAAGATGGGGATACACCCTACCAAAATTCGACACAGCCGCACTTCCTTCAAAGGAGTGACGCCAGGCCCTTATGCCAAGTGCATAGGCTCCCTATTACTAGAAGTCTTGTTCGGATCACCGAACAACTTTCGGCGCGAAAAACTAATTTTTCACATCCTCCCATTTAAAAGTGGATATCAAGCACTCTTGGGACGAAAGGCTTTTGTCCGTTTCAACGCCATACCACATTACGCATCTCTTACACTCAAGATGCCCGGTCCGTGTGGCATCATTTCAGCATAGGGTCACTAAAGACCCCGACTCGGATAGACGAAGTCGGCCTCAGCAAGAGTTAGGGTTCCCTAGCCGCACACCTCTTCACAGGGGGCTGCGTGCACAAAAAACCGCGGGTTCATACAAACCCCACTTCACTTATTTATATTTCTTCTTTTACACATATATTTTTCGCACGAATTGTTTTCAAACTAAGCGCCTCTCTTTTTATAGATGAACAACGTGCATACCCATCCAGGATAACGGCGAACGGAGACACAGCGCAGACGCAAAGAGGGACCCGCTGTGAGGATTCTTTCAGATTAAGACCCCGCATAAACCTTTTTACCGCCTCTTGTTGTTATTCTCCTTGGTTTCTTCCTATAGCCAAAGCGAGCTCGACGCTTTGGCATAGGCGTCGAAGACCACGCCTGCACTCGACACTAGGGCTTAGGGCATTGTTCTGCCCATTATTATAAAGACCGAACACCTTAGGGAGTGTTCGCGTCTCGAGTTAGGCATTATATGCATCAGCTAATCATGTCTTTGGTCAAATGTTGGGTTCGCCTGCCTCGTGTTTTGCTGCCTTACGCTCAGTATCATCGGCTAACGCGCACCAGGAGAACTATCGAGATTGTGCCCAGTTAAATTGGGCGAGCACCTCAAGAGAGAAAGCCAAAACTGATCTGTCATGATATAGCGAGACCGTCAACCACTCGATCGACCACCGGAATGTTTAGAATTCCGCTTTGTGAAGGACCTTTTCCTGTCAGCACACACGCGCCCGAACTCGAGAAGTGCGGTGCCCCAAGGGGCTATATCGTAGCCCCACCTCGAACTCCAATCGCTAAGTGAAAGTGATAAAGCATTATAGTCCGGATTGCCTCGTTTGCTACGCTACCACCTCCTTAACAGGACCGAGACGTCGGATTAAGTGTGAAAATGCGCTATTTTTGCGAACACCCCCACACCTTGTGCATGGGGGCTGAAGCCGAAGACTGCAATCTTTCAGGTTATACAAATGTATACGTAAACGGCCGCATAGGAGAAGTTTTACTACTTGGGACGCACAAGTATAAAAAGCAGTTATAGCATAATCATCGTTTTACAAGCTAAAATGTTCATTTGAACGTGACATTTTTCGAGCACTGCGACTCTATTACATGAGCGCCATGCATAACTTCCCCGAAATAGTGCTCAACGGGGAGCCAGCTTTCATCCGAACCCTGGGCGGCAACAGCGGTGGCATCCATCTCCGTCCAATGCGCCTTCACGCGGGCAAGAGCCATCCGCGCGCCCTCGATGCAGGCCGACCGCTTCATCTCCTTGATATGCGGCACCGCCCAAGGAATTGCTGCAGAAGTCAAGTAGCTCGTCGCCTTGGGCCTCTCTGGCCAGACATGAGCCACGATGTCAGTCATGGCAAGTCCGGACAATCTATCTAGCTCGGCCCATTTGGCCAACCGGTCGGTCAATGGAAGTGAGCGATCCGGACTATGGAATTGAGACCAAAATAGCTTTTCCGTCTTGTGATCCTTCTGGCTCCGGAAGTGCTCAACGACATCAGCCGCACTTGCCGCTAAGTCCATATACGGATCCTCCGGACTCCACAGCCGATCAAATTGAGCATACTTTTGATCCATAAACCGGCGACGCAACAGATAAAGCTTGCCAGCCATGGTATCTCCGGCCTGGCGGAGCTCCTCCCTCATGGCCCGCATTGCAGAGCGGGCATCCTTGGCCTCGGCGGTGGCCTTCCTCATGTCTTCCCACTCCGATAAGCGCTCCTTTTCAAGAGCCTCATTACGGTCGGTAGCATCTTTTACTTTCACGGCCAATTCGGCCACCTCTTCCCTGCTTAGGCAGTGTGCAGCCCTTTCGGCTTTCAACTCCTCGGCAGCCCTCGAGGCAGCCGCGTCACTCCTTCGGGCTTGCTCCTTAGCTTGAGGAAGTTCGGCCCGAAGGCTCTCCACAGCAGCAGCACCGTCTATACAACAGCATATAATTTATTAGAGGAGGGCTTTGACCCCCTTAATAAAGCGACTGCGGAGAACTCATTTACCTTGCGACTCGTCAAGTCGCCGGTTGACAAGTGCGATGTCCGCATCCGCCACATCAAGTTGCCGCATTAACTCGGCAACCCCACTAGTCCGGCTAGCCCTCGGACTATCCGCCACCTGCATAGGAACGGCGACATTCATTACTATGATTTCGATCCTCGGACGCTGTCGCTTATGCATAACCTACCGAGTCTCGTGGCTACTATCTATATAGGGCGATTTTATGTGCAAAACTGTTAAAAGACAAAAGGGTGCGTCATTCTCGCGTACCTCAAACCCCGCCAGCAAACTCATAGCGGCATTGCGCAATCCGCTCGGCGGACGAAATCCTTCCAATCACCATACGCATCAACACACGGTGATCTTCCGAGATGGACGCCTTCTCAAGCAGATTCTTCGCCTCTCGGCGGATACTAGTGGGCGCCGATCTCTCTGCCCTCCGACTCGGGATACCTCCGTGATTTATATTTCAGCTCGCTCGCTTTATCTCGACGGTGCAGAGACGGAGGCGTTGCTCTCCATCATCTCCTAAGAAGGTCCCTCAAGATGAACTCATCTCGAGAAGGCTGCAGATCCGAACTGCAAGATAAATATTTTGTTACCAATGAAGCACAAATGGAGGTATTTCCTTACTAATTAACTCCCTTTTTCATACTCACGGCTCATTGGAGGGCTGATCCTTTGGCGATGATTGTACGTCCGATTCTCCCGGACGCGGACCCCAGTGAAGATCTCTTCCCCGCTTAGGGGCTTTGGCCCCGGAACTTGGAGGCGGTCCTTTTCTCCCCGAAGGAGGGGTTTTTGATTCCCCCCTCTTCAGACGCCCCTTTGGGCGAAATAACAGCTCCTATATTTTCCCCATCGCTCCTGTCCATGGGCGCGACCTCCAACATTCTGACCAGCATGGGCTCCAGTGTGGTCTCTGGAAGGGGGGCCGGACACCTTATCAGCCTCGATCGCGCCACCCACTCCTGTGAAGAGTAATGGGTCAGGAGGCGAACTCTAGAAAAGCAGATAAACAGAACATCCGGACTCTGAGCTATTTACCTGAGTATCCGGGCGATTGCGGCTTAGGCCTGCGCCCTCGGCCAATTCGGACACGCCACCGCAGTCCAAGAACAACTTGTACATCTCCACGGAGTCGCACCCATGAAGTGTTGGAGAATCCGAGGTCCCTCCGGGTTGAACTCCCATAGACGGAGAGGACGGCATTTGCAGGGCAGAAGATGCCTGATTAGCATAACCTGCATCACCACAACCAGATTGACCTCCCTCGCCTGGAGGTCTCGAATCTGGCCCTGCAACAAGGGCACGTCTTCGGACAACCCCCAATTGAGCCCTTGGTTGACCCACGACATCAGTCGGCTTGGAGGTCCCGGGCAGAATGAAGGCGGCGGCTTTTGCTTGCTGTCCTTCGGAGCGGTGATATAGAAACACTCCTGCTGCCACGGTCCGAGTTCCTCTTGGAAGGAACCCTCGGGCCACGGGGCATCGGCCCTTTTGCTTATGGCCGCCTCGCCGCACTCCGCTTGACGCCCCCCGATCATCTTCGGCTCCACATTGAAGGTCTTCAGCCACAGGCCGGGTGGGGAGGACGCGGAGGAAGGCTTCGCAGATGATAATGAATGCAGAGATATGGAGGATGGACTCCGGAGCCAAATCATGAAAATCCAGCCCGTAGTAGAACATGAGCCCTCTCACGAAGGGGTCCGTCGGGAAGCCTAAACCCCGACGGAGGTGGGATACGAAGACAACGTATTCGGCGGGCTTGGGGGTGGGCACGGCCTGCCCTTGGGCAGGCAACCTGTGCGAAATCTCGTAGGCCACCAGGTACTTGGCCTCACGTAACTTGAATATGTCCTCCTCCGTGACGGAGGAGGGCATCCACCGACCTTGGAGGTCGGAGCCGGACATGGTTGAGAATCCGAAGCGCTCGAATCTGGGGCTCTGGGTGTTGGAACTAGGAGCAAGAAGGAGATTCGATGCGAGATTGAAGAAAAAGAACGAGCCTTGGTCCTCTTATAAAGGGGGAAAATACCAAGAGTCGTTTCCGTGACCGTTTGGGATTCACCTTTGATAGAGGAGGCGTGGCGACGGGCACGGTTCGGTTACCGACGCACGTATTGATGAGAATCCCGAAACAAGGGGAACACGATCTCTGCTTCGACAAGACGTGCCAAGGAAACCGCTTCGCTAAACGTGCTGAGGTGGTATAAGTAAAAAACGATTCAAACAGTGGCTTGGTGGCGGTGTGATGTCACGCCGCATAATACGTCAGCAGATTGGACTGGTGTACATTTTATTCTCTCTACGGTGGAATGTGGAATTTATTTTGCAGAGCCGGACACTATCCTGTAGTTCATGATCTTCTTTGGGTTATTCAAGGGAGGAACCCGCCTTGCAACGCCGAAGACTGTATACGCGCCGGACTTATCATCATTGAAGCCTGGTTCAGGGGCTACTAAGGGAGTCCTGGACTAGGGGGTGTCCGGACAGCCGGACTATCATCGTCCGCCGGACTCCAAGACTATGAAGATACAAGATTGAAGACTCCGTCCCGTGTCCGGATGGGACTTTCCTTGGCGTGGAAGGCAAGCTTGGCAATACGGATATGTAGATCTCCTACCATTGTAACCGACTCTGTGTAACCCTAGCCTCCTCCGGTGTCTATATAAACCGGAGGGCTTTAGACCGTAGGACAACATACATTACAACAATCATACGAAATGCTAGCTTTAGGGTTTAGCCTCCTTGATCTTGTGGTAGATCCACTCTTGTACTACCCATATCATCAATATTAATCAAGCAGGATGTAGGGTTTTACCTCCATCGAGAGGGCCCGAACCTGGGTAAAAACATCGTGTCCCTCGTCTCATGTTACCATCCGCCTAGACGCACAGTTCGGGACCCCCTACCCGAGATCCGCCGGTTTTGACACCGACACCCCCTAATCCAGGACTCTCTCAGTAGCCCCTGAACCAGGCTTCAATGACGATGAGTCCGGCGTGTAGAATGTCTTCGGCATTGCAAGGCGTGTTCCATCTTCAAATACTCCAAAGTAAACCTCAAACACTTAAACTGTGTCCGGCTTTGCAAGACGATTTTCACATACCACTGTAGAGAGAACGATATTCCACAAATGTAATCTGCTGACAACTTCAGATAACGTGACACGACACAATGGTCGAGTCATTATTCGAACCGTTTTCCCACAACCAGCCACATCACTTATTGCGAGGCGGTTTCCTCGGCACGTCTTGTCGAAGCAGAGATCATGTCCCCTTATCACGGGATTCTCATCAATACGGGTACGGGTAACCCAACCACGCCATCAATCGTGGCGCTTGGGAAATAAGCGATTTTCAACGGGCAAGTGGGGAGGCACACCTTTTTCGTCGCCTCTATAAGGGGATAAGGATTCTCCATTTTTACCCACGCCTCCTTCCTTCTTCGCTTATCCATTCTCGCACCCTTGAGCTCCAGCACCCTAGTTCACGCCTTCTCCACACAACCAAATATGTCTGGAGCAGGAGGCAAGTGGGTGGCCTCCACCGTCTAGGAGGAGCACATTATGAAGCTCCGGGCGGCCGGATACTTGGCCGCAGATATTGCGCACCGGCTGCCGGACGCAGGGCAGATCATTCCGACTCCGGGACCCCATGACAGGGTCGTGTTCCTTGCCCACTTCGTCTGCAGACTGGGGTTTCCACTTAATCCCTTTGTCCGCGGGCTCATGTTTTATTATGGGCTGGACTTCCATGATCTAGCCCCAAATTTCATCCTCAACATCTTGGCGTTTATCGTCGTGTGCGAGGCCTTCCTCCGCATCAAGCCCCACTTCAGCTTGTGGCTACGAATCTTCTGTGTGAAGCCGAAGATCGTGAGCGGCCAGCAAGCGGAGTGCGGAGGCGCCATGATGGGCAGGATGCCCAACGTTACCTGGCTTGACGGCCCCTTCACGGAGATCGTGAAAGGGTGGCAATCGGGGTGGTTCTACGTCACCGATCCGCACGACGCCAACTGGGCGGCGGCCCTCGAATCCCGATCCGGAATTCCCATGCGGCTCACTTCCTGGGAAAATAAGGGCCTGGCTAGGGGTGAACCCGTGGAGCTGACAAGGCTTCAGAACTGCATCAAAAATATGATGGACAAGAAAATTAAGCTTGTCAACGTGGTCCAGGTCATGCTTGTCCACCGAATCCTTCCGTGCCAAAGACGGGCATTCAATCTCTGGTTGTTCGATCCCGCCGAACACCAGACACTTCAACATCTTTATGGCACGACACACAAGGATGCATGGAAGGCGCTATTCAAGGCCTTCGAAACACCTCCTCCCACATCCGAGGACCGCGGACTTCACGCCACGCGGCTCCCCCATCCGGTGAGTTTTCTGAGCATCACCAGATGTACCTTTCCCAGCATACTCATGGGAGGATTCTAAGTCATCGTGTGTATTTAATCAGGATTATGTGGTGACGGCGGAGCGGATCGACTGTCTGGCTCCACTGCCTGAAGACCCAGCAACCGCTCTCCTGACAGAGATGCTAGTCCCGGCGCCTTATAAGGTGCCAGAAAAGAAGGCTGAAAAGAACGCCACGGGGACCAGGAAGGGTCTCCGGCGTAAGGTCACACCGGATGCCTCATCTGAAGACGATGAGGCACACTCCTCCCACGAAGGGGAGGAGGAGAAGAAAAGGGCCACCCCATCCGGGGAGGCCAAAGGGTCCAAGAGGGCGGCCTTGGGGACCAGGAAGGGTCCGCGGCGCAAGGCCGTCATAGACTCGTCGTCCGAGGACGACGAGGCAGATTCCTCCCGCGGAGGAATGGGGACACAAGAAGAAATTACGCCTCCCCACATTGGGGAGCAGAGGAAAAGGAAAGCCGCCCCGCAGAGGGAGGCTAGGACGCCAAAGAAGGGAAAGGCGTCTCTTTCAGATCACTCCACCACAGCCGCCTACAGCGAGGAGTGGCTGCCCAGGGGCAAGCCCCTGGTGAGATTGTAAGTATCCGCACCCTGAAATATTGTAGTGCGACTTAGCTTCATAGTTTGTAATAACGCCGAACACGTATATGCAGTCTGGCCACGGCCCATCCCGAGGTATCCTCTTCGGATGGGTCTTTGAGCTATTCGATGATGAATTCGCTCCCGACGGCCACCTCCCCTCGTCCTGCGGATGACATGGAGGTGGGCTCCCAAAGGGTCCCAGAGTAGGGGGAGGCGACTCTGGAGACGCCCCAAGGCGAATTTCTAAGCGCCGGGCACATGGGGCGTAAGATCCCCGCAGATTATGCTGACGAGAGCCGCAGCAAGTTGGGCCCTCAGCCAGACACTGTACCGGAACCTCCAAAGGTTCCGGACTCGTGCAGGCAGCCCCTCGCTAAGGAGGGCGAGCTGGCCGTGCCGATGAATTCCGTTACGCCAGAGGCGTCAGATAGTCTGCTGGAAGTGCTTCGGGGCGCTTCCATGGATGAAGAGCACCGTACTGTTATGAGTGCGGTGATTCAGAAGGTTCGGTCCACCAAAAGCGGATTGACCGAAGCTCGCACTCAGCCTCCCCGAAGTGCTTTGAGGTAAGTAATCAAAACTGTGAGAAATTATCCCCCAATAGACAATAGCCCCTGATACTCTGTTTGGTGTTCGGAAAGAAAGCCAAACGGAGGATCAACTCTAAACCGCAGGATTCTAACGGTATGTGTCTATGTGAATAAGCAGGCGGTGCTGCTTGTCGCTGCTTCCTGCACAGTAGAGCTCACTGGACTCAAACGGGACCTGGAGCAGGTCGAAGAGGAGCTCAGCCTCACGAAGAGGCAGCTTAAAGGTGAGTGATACCCCGTTCACATATCACATAGAGTAGGAAAAATTGGTGACGCTAACAAAAAGCGTCATGATTTTGTAACAGGGGCCACGACCGAAGTGGCGGCCCTGAAGAAAGCGCTATCCGAGGCCAAAAACAAGGCGGCCATGGAGCGCATTGAGCGTGAAAAGCAAGATGCTAGGGTGGGCGAGGTACAGCAAGAGCTCCAGGAGCTCGGCGAGAAGTTCGAGTCCTTGGAGCGTGACTTCAAGACGAAGGAGTCTGAGCTTGCGAAGGCCCTTTTGAGCACGAAAGACGCCAAGGCCGAAGCCCAAAAGGCCCAGCAGGAAATCTAGGCGGCCAAGAAGATAGCGGCGGGTAAGGCATTCATTATGCAAAGAAAGCATGTGGAGTACACATTTCTTGTACTTACCCGAACTCAGAGCTCTCCAGGGGCATTCGCAGATCTGCCATGCAGCATATTGGATGCTGCGGAGTTCTATCGTGCCGAAGAGGGGAGCTCAATGGAGAAGCTGTTCTGGTCCCAGTATGTTGGAGCCGAACACCCAATGCCTCTTAGTGACCAACTAAAGCAATTGGTTGAACTCCACAGGGCGGCCGAAGTGGCCATGAAGGATTTCATTGTCCGGATGTGGCCTGGTGAGCCCCTGCCCGCCAGCTACTTCGGCCTTATAAAGCGGATGGTAAATGCCTGTCCGCGGCTTGAAGTTATCAAGCGATCCGTTTGCATTGAGGGTGCCGGCCGGGCCTTTGCCCGTGTGAAGATGCATTGGGCCAAGCTGGATGTAGAGAAGCTGGTGAAGGAAGGACCGCCGGAGGGCAAGGCGCATCGCTACCCCGAGAAATACTATGATGGCATGATGAAAGGTGCTTGTCTCATGGCCGATGAATGTACCAAGGACACAATCTTTGAGTGAATGTACTCATGTCGTCTTTTTAATATGAAAAAGAACTTGTTTGCGCTATACAGCATTTTGTTGATTTAAAATATTACCTTCTGTGCGGCTGTTTATAAAATTCTGAAAGTAGGCTAGTCGTCGGCTTCCGTCCCCCACGTAGCTAGTACTAGGGTGTTCGTGGAAAACCCAAAACACTCTTTTATCCAAATTTTTGGTCTTTGAAGGAGATTTTTGGCGCAGCGAACAAGGCAATCGGACTATGCGGGTTTATAACTCTCACTTAGCCATAGAAGTCTACAATTTTAAATTGCGGCGAAGCCCCTAGAATTCAGAATTCTGAATTGGGGCGCTATACACGCCTAAATCGGACGAGGCCGACTCCTCACCCAAAGCGGAAAAAATCTTTAAGGATTTTAAGACCTCTCGAACAGCGACCAGCTCTCGCCGCATCATGATAGTCAGTTTTCGGCTTTATCTACTGAGGTGCTCGTCCGGAGGAACTGGGACACAATGACAGTAGTTCTCCCCGCGCTACCTTAGCTGATATAAGGGAACAGAAGGTACCAAAACAAGGGAGACGGGCAAACCCAACTATTGACCCAAGACATGATTCGGAGCTGATGCATATAATGCTATAAGTTCGGGGTGCCGCACTGTTGAAAGTGTTCAGACTTATCTTGTCGTATTAAGGGGCACAATGAGGAGCCCCTGGCAAACTGACCGTACCAAAGTGTACGGGTTCAATATTAAATTAACATTTTTAGGGAAAAAGTGAACATAGGAATAATAAGTTGACGCTATATATTATCTCCAATTGATAAATAATACGTCCAAGCGTATGTGTACAATTAATGCGTTGAGCAGAAGTAGGACTATTTGATATGTTCTATCCAAGGGCGGGCCGCATGTAGGTATATAAAACAGGTATAATGATCATTGACAGATACCACCTGGGTATTCCCTTTGTGCGTAAAACCTTGTGCTTCCTTGGTTTTCCCTCCTGTGATAAGTCCGATGATCCGGCTCTCTGAAGAGGCTGCCCGAAAGTAGGGTCCTAAAAGAGAAATGGGGGTTATTAAAGTATGTTGCGGCTAAACTGCACAGTTGACCGCATCACCATTGCGCCTCCGCATATGCCCATGGTATTTTGAGTGCGAAATTGTGTACGTGCGGCACAAATGCTGCTTGAATGGGACTAGGGCGGAGGCCGGACTGCTAGTCGTGCTCTTGGCGTGCCTGGCGATCCTGTTGTAGGGTGCTCTGGACTCGCTTGACGGTGTTCGGGGCTGTTGTCGCCTGATTGGTGGTTTGCCGGAGAAGGCGGCTTTGTACTTCTGTCGCGAGGGCTGCAGTGTGCTGCTCTGTACGGAGAGAGCGGTCTGTGTTTCCATTGACTGTCATAACCCCGCGAGGTCCTGGCATCTTGAGCTTGAGGTATGCATAGTGTGGTATCGCATTGAATCGAGCGAATACGGTTTGTCCGAGCAGTGCATGATAGCCACTACGGAAAGGGACGATATCGAAGATTTACTCCTCGCTTCAGAAGTTATCCGGGGATCCGTAAACCACTTCCAGTGTTATGGAGCCCGTACAACGGGCCTCTACTCCTGGAATTACACCTTTGAACGTGGTTTCGGTGGGCTTGATCCTTGAGGGATCGATGCCCATTTTGTGCACTATGTCCTGATAAACAGGTTCAGGCTACTGCCACCGTCCATAAGGACTCGCGTAAGGTGGAATCCGTCGATGATTGGGTCGATGACCAATGCGGCTGAACCACAGTGACGGATGCTGGAAGGGTGATCCCTACGATCAATGGTGATCGGACAGGCTGACCATGGGTTGAACTTTGGGGCGATTGGCTCCATCGCATAGACGTCCCTTGGTGCTCGTTTTCGTTCCCGTTTGGGAATATGGGTGGCATAGATCATATTGACCATTTTCACCTGGGGAGAAAATTTTCTTCTGTCCCCACATGTTCGGACGCCGGGGCTCCTCATCATCGTCACTGTGCAACCCCTTGTCCTTGTGTTCGGCATTTATTTTGCCAGCTTGTTTGAACACCCAGCAATTTCTGTTAGTGTGGTTTGCTGGCTTATCAGGGGTGCCGTGAATTTGGCACGAGCGATCGAGTATGCGGTCCAGACTAGATGATCCCTGATTGTTTCTTTTGAATGGATTTTTCCGCTGACCGGATTTTGAGCCACTGAATCTGGCGTTGACTGCCGTGTCTTCAGTGTTGTCGCCATTGTTCCGATGCTTATGTTTGTTGCGCCATGGCTTGCCGTTATTGTCGCGGATATCTAAAGTGCCGGGGTTTATTGGTGTGGTGTTACTGCGGGCCAACCAGCTGTCCTCGCCCGCGCAAAAGCGGGTCATGAGTGTCGTGAGGATCGCCATGGACTTCGGCCTTTCCTGGCCGAGGTGTCGGGCGAGCCACTCGTCGCGGATATTATGCTTGAAGGCCGCCAAGGCTTTGGCGTCCGCACAGTCGACAATTTGGTTCTTTTTAGTTAGGAATCGAGTCCAGAATTTTCTGGCTGACTCTCCGGGCTGTTGGATAATGTGACTCAAGTCATCATCATCCGGTGGTCGCACGTACGTGCCCTGGAAGTTGTCGAGGAACGCGTCCTCCAGGTTTTCCCAACTGCCGATGGAATTTGCTGGCAGGCTATTTAGCCAGTGACGGGCCGGTCCTTTGAGCTTAATGGGAAGATACTTGATGGCGTGTAGATCGTCACCACGGGCCATGTGAATGTGGAGAAGGAAATCTTCGATCCATACTACGGGGTCTGTTGTGCCATCGTATGATTCGATGTTTACAGGTTTAAACCCTTCAGGGAATTCTTGATCCATCACTTCGTCAGTGAAGCACAAGGGGTGTGCGGCGTCTCTATGTCGGGCTGTGTGGCTATGCAGTTCGAATAAGTCTGGTTGACTATGTTTGGCCCGGCCGGACTTGTTGATAGTGTATCCGGCATGACGATCATCGTCACGTGTTGGGGCGCGCCCCCGCGATCCGTAGACCGATCTTGGCTTGTTTTCCAATATGTCTTGTAGGTCCTGTCTATTGCCCCGGGCCGTAATGTGTTGGCGTGGGGGTGCGGGCTGGTATTCGGGCTGATACGCCGTTTTATCCCGGCCACGAGGTGGCCAGTCAGCCTCCTCCTGTGCTGGTAGTACATGCTCCTCCTCGAGTTGAGGTAGCAACTTGTGCTTTGGGTAACCTTTGGTGTGGCGCTCGAGTCCATATTCCTCGGCTGCCAGGACTTCAGTCCATCTATCCGTGAGCAGATCTTGATCACCTTGAAGCTGCTACTGCTTCTTTTTCAGACTCCTCGCAGTGGCCATAAGCCGGCGCTTGAAGCGCTCCTCCTCTACGGGATTCTCAGGCACGCCGAATTCATCGTCGCCGAGGCTTATCTCATCTTCGAAGGGGGGCATGTAGTTGTCCTCCTCCGGGTATCCGTCCGTCACCTGTTCGTCTGGGCTGACCTGCCCTTCTTCTTATTCGGCCTGCTCAAAGGGAGGCTGATCTGGGTTGTATTCATCTTCGGCACCATCCAGATTGTTTTCGTCTCCCATGCCGGTATTGCTGTGGCGGGGCTTGGAGCGGCGCCGATGATGCACATGCTTTGCTGTCTTCCTTGAGGGGTTATCCTCCATTGCCTCATCGCCATTGGTTTCTTTTGGAGTGTCCACCATATATATATCATACGAGGAGGTGGCTGTCCAGCGCCCCGTGGGCGGTGGTTCCTGTTCTTCTCCTACATCGTCATCCACACCGTCGATGTCTTCAGAGTCGAACTCAAGCAAGTCGGTCAAATCATCCACCGTGGCAATGAAGTGGGTGGTGGGTGGGTAACGAATTCCCTCGTCGCCTGCTTCCCACTCGAGTCATACATAGTTCAGCCGAGAGTCTCCTGACAAAGAGAGAGAGACTTTAAAGAGTTCAGCATGTCACCAAAGGGCGAGCACTGGAAGATATCCACAGCAGTAAACTCCATTACCGGAGCCCAACCAGATTGGGCGGGCTCGGGGGCGTGCGGTCTGGAACCTATAGCCGGACACGAGTCCGGTGACACAGGCTTCCTTGGGGGTGGAGTCTGTGTTCGGCTCAACCGCCGAGGAGTGTGCGGCCTCAGAGGCGCGGTCTATCCACCCGTCCCCGGATGACGCAATATGCCCCGGATTTAAGTCCAGAGCTCCTGCAGGTGTGATATCCCGAGTATTGTTCGACAGCAGGTCTAAGTCGTGCTCATCGTGACTGTTCGGCGCTCCTGGCGTAGGCCCGAATCCGTCGAAGATCAAGTCTCCGCGGATATCGGCCGTGTAGTTCAAGTTTCTGAACCTGACATGATGACCAGGGGCGTAGCTGTCGATCTGCTCTGGATGGCCAAGCGAATTGGCTCGCAGTGCGAAGCCACCGAACACAAAGATTAGTCCCGGGATAAAAGTCTCACCCTGGACCGTGTTGTTGTTGACGATTGAAGGAGCCATCGAGCCTTGCAGCGACGACACAGAGGAACTCTCAATGAAAGCACCAAAGTCGGTGTCAAAACCGGCGGACCTCAGGTAGGGGTCCCGATCTGTGCGTCTAAGGCTAATGGTAACAGGAGGCAAGGGACACGATGTTTTACCCAGGTTCGGGCCCTCTCGATGGAGGTAAAACCCTACTTCCTGCTTGATTGATCTTGATGATATGAGTATTACAAGAGTTGATCTACCACGAGATCATAGAGGCTAAACCCTAGAAGCAAGCCTATGATGATTATGATTGTCCTCCTACGGACTAAACCCTCCTGTTTATATAGACACTGGAGGGGGCTAGGGTTTACACAGAGTCGGTTACAAAGAAGGAGATCTAATATCCAGATTGCCAAGCTTGCCTTCCACGCAAAGGAGAGTCCCATCTGGACATGGGACGAAGTCTTGAGTCTGGTATCTTCACGGTCCAATGGTCCGGCCAAAGTATATAGTCCGGCTGTCTAGATACCCCCTAATCCATGACTCCCTCACCTGGGTAAACATCCTGTCCCCCGCCTCCTGTTACCATTAGCTTTAGACGCATAGTTCGGGACCCCCTACCCGAGACCCGCCGGTTTTGACACCGAAATTGGTGGTTTCATTGAGAGTTCCATTGTGTCGTCACGGTAAGGCTTGATGGCTCCTTCAATGATGTTCAACGATGCGGTCCAGGGTGAGGTTTTCCTCCCCGGACAAATCTTCATATTCGGCAGCTTCGTACTGCAGGCCATCTCGCTTGGCCATCTGGAATAGATCGATAGCTACGCCCCTGGCCATCAGGTCAGGTTTGGAAGCATAAACTACACTGTCGACATCCGCGGAGACTAGATCTTCGATGGATTCGAGCCCATGTCAGGTGCGCCGAACAGTCATGATGATCATGACTTAGATCTCCCATCAGACCTTGTTTGGGAAATCACACCTGCGACTGCCCCGGCCTTCAATACGGAGCAGATCGTGCCATCTGAGGATGGTGGGTGGACCCCGCCAAGGAGGCCGCACACTCATCGGCGTTGGAGACGAACACAGACTTCATCTCCAAGGAGATATGTGTCATCAGACCCTCGGACTAGTCTCCAGCTACAGGCTCCGAACCAAGTGCATCCGCGCCTATCGAATCTGATTGGGCACCAATCATGGAGTTTACCTCCGCGGATATCTTTCAGCACTTGCCCCTGGGCAACGTGCTAGACTCATTGAGGTCTCTCTCCTTGTCAGGAGACTCTTGGCCGAACTATGTCCGGCTGGAGTGGGAAGCGGACGACGAAGAAAACCATTCCCCACCCACCACCCACTTAATAGCCACTGTTGATGACTTAACCGACGTGCTTGACTTCAACTCCGAAGACATCTACGGTATGGACGACGATGCAGGAGAAGAATAGGAACAACCACCCACCGGGCACTTGACAACCACCTCATCATATGATATATATATATATATAGGCAACGAAGGATAAACCCTTGGAGAAGCAAAATAAGCACCAGCTTCATCGGCGCCGCTCTAAGCCCCGCCATAGAAAAAATAGAGATACCGGCACAAGATACGATAGCAGTCCAGATGGTGCCGAAGACAAAAACAATCCCGCCCAGCCAGGCTTCAAGCAGGCCAAGCAAGAGGATGGGCAAACTAGCCCTAAGGAACAGGCAACAGATGGAGAATCAGAGGATGACAATTACATGCCCCTCACCGAAGATGAAGTAAGCCTCAGCGACGAAGAATTCACCGTGCCTGAGGATCCCGTCGAGCAAGATCGCTTCAAGTGCTGGCTTATAGCCACTGCAAAAGCCTGAAGAAAAAGCAGCAGCCGGTTCAAGCTGATCAAAATCTGCTAACTGATAAATGGACTAAAGTCCTGGCAGCCGAGGAATACGGACTCGAGCGCCCAACCAAAAGTTACCCAAAGCGCAGGTTGCTACCTCAACTAGAGTAGGAGGCATCAAAGCCTACACTACGAGCGCATGACGCGGCTGACCGGCCACTTCGTGGCCGAGACAAACCGGCGTTTCAGCCCGAAGTCCAGGCCGCACCCCGACGCCAAACAAACAAAAACATGAAGGCCCGGGGCTCCATGCATGACCTGCGAGACAAATTGAAAAACAAAGCAAGAGAGTCAAGATCGATCTACAGATCATGGGGGCGCGCCCCAACGCGTGACGATGACCATCTTGCCGGATATACCAAAAAATCCGGCCGGACCGAATACAATATAGCCCGGCACAGAGGCGCCGCACACCTCCAATGCTTCACTGATGAAGTAATGGATCATGAATTTCCAGAAGGGTTTAAACCCATGAACATTGAATCATATGATGGTACTACAGACCCCGCGGTATGGATAGAAGATTTCTTCCTCCACATTCACATGGCCCACGGAGATGATCTACACGCCATCAAGTACCTCCCACTAAAACTCAAGGGTCCAGCTCGACATTGGCTGAATAGCTTGCCGACAATTCCATCGGGAGTTGGGAGAACCTGGCAGACGCATTGCTGGACAACTTCCAGGGCACTTATGTGCGACCACCGGATGCTGATGATCTAAGTCACATAACCCAATAGCCCGGAGAGTCAGCCAAGAAACTTTGGACTCGGTTCCAAACTAAAAAGAACCAAATTGTCGACTGTCCGAATGCTGAAGCCCTAGCAGCCTTTAAGCATAACATCCGTGATGAGTGGCTTGCCCGACATCTCGGCCAAGAAAAGAAAAATTCCATGGCAGCCCTGACGACACTCATGACCCGCTTTTGTGCGGGCGAGGATAGCTGGTTGGCTCGTAGTAACAACACATCAAGCTATCCTGGCACATCAAAAGCCAGAGATAGCAACGACAAACCACGACGCAACAAACACATGCGTCGCAAAAACGGTGATAGCATCGTTGACATGGCAGTCAATGTCGGATTCAGTGGCTCCATGTCCGGTCAACGGAAAAAGCCATTCAACAAGCACAATTCGGGCCCGTCCAGTTTGGACCGCATACTCGACCATCCATGCCAAATTCATGGCACCCCAGGAATACCAGCCAATCATACCAGTAGAGAATACTGGGTCTTCAGACAAGCCGGCGGGTCACGTGCCGGAAACAAGGGGAAGGGGTCTCTAAGCGATGATGACGACGAGGAGCCCCGATGACAGAATGTAGGAGGGCAAAAGAAATTTCCCCCACAAATCAAAATGGTGAATATGATAAACGCCACCCACATTCCCAAGCTGGAACGAACGTGCACTATTTGGGACGTCGACTTAACGGAGCCAGTCGCCCCACAATACAACCTATGGCCGATCACCTTTGATCGTGCGGACCGTCCGACCAATACCAATCAGGGCAATCCTGTCGCACTCGTCCTTGACCCAATAATTGATGGATTCCACCTCACGCGAGTCCTTATGGACGGAGGCAGCAGTCTAAACCTGCTATATCAGGACACAGTGTGCAAGATGGGTATCGATCATTCGATGATCAAGCCCACTAAAACCACCTTTAAAGGTGTCATACCAGATGTGGAGGCCAATTGTACAGGCTCCATCACTCTGGAGGTAGTCTTCGGCTCACCAAACAATTACATACCGAAGATTTAGTCTTCGACATCGTCCCCTTTTGCAGTGACTATCAGGCACTGCTCGGACGAACCGCATTCGCTCGATTCAACACGGTGCCACATTATGCCTACCGAAGCTCAAGATGCCCGGTCCGCGTGGCGTCATCATGGTTAATGGCAGGGCCGAACTTCACCTCACTGCCGAAGAGTCTACCGCCGCTTAAACACCAGAAGCAACGAGTGGCACCTTTCAATCGAACCTCAAGTCGACGGCCAAGCCCCCGGACACCGCCAAAGGAGTCTGAACTACGGCGTGGCAGGATAGCCCGGCTCGTCCAGAGCTTAGTTAAACACTCTGGCAGAAGTTAAGATAGGCCACATACTGCGGCTCAACCGCTCTGTGGCACACAAACATTTTTTGTATTTTCCTTGCAGGCTCACCCTTGCGCAGGCCAGGATTGATGGCATGGAAACAATTCGAACGTGTAAGGGAATCTTTAGGTATTCCCCTCGATGACCATCCGACTACACTCCAGATCCGCATACAACTTCCTCCCGCCTGGTCTCAGCAGGTTCCGCAGTCATATTTCTTTTTATCATAATTACTTGTACTCATGCGCATCAACGTATTATTCAAATACAACATGTGGATTTATATGATCCCTATCTGCTGTTATTTCTTATTGAAACTCTTTTGTCAAAAGTCAGCTGCACATTGCGATATGCCTTAATATGCCAGGGGCTTCATTATACCCATAATACGGCATTAAAGTCCGAACACCTTCACGGCAATTCGGTACCCCGAACTTATAGCATTATAGGCATCAGCTCTGAATCATGTCTTGGGTCAATAGATTGGTTTGCCCGGCTACCATGTTTTGGTACCTTACATTCCGCTATATCGGCTAAGGTAGCACATGGAGAACTACTACGATTGTGTCCCGGTTATTTCGGATGAGCACCTCAGTAGAGAAAGCCCAAAACTGACTGTCATGATACAGCAAGAGCTGGTCAGCTGTTCGAAGAGGTTGTAAAATCTTTCAGGATTTCTTCCGCATAATGCCATAACCAATGCATCGTCCGACGGATCGGCTTTTCTTCTGATCAGGTGCTTATAGAGCCCCTCGTGTGGTCTTCCTAACACCAGGGGCTGCGCCTACCTTCCTTTTGTTAAATCCCTATGGCTAAGTGAGAGTGATAAAGCCTTATAGTCCGATTGCCAGGTTCGCTGTGCTGAACACCTCCTTCAAGGACCCAAAATTGGGATAAAGAGTGCTCAGGTTTATCCCGAACACCCCCGTACTTAATACGTGGGGGCAGAAGCCGATGACTAGCCAACTCTCAGGATTAATATATAAAACGGCCGCACATGAGGAAAAACTGTCAAATAACAAGCAATAAATAACAGAAAAGACCTTGTTCAACATTACACAGGACAACATGACTGTATTCATGGAAATATAATGTTCTTGGAGCATAGCTCCGCGGCAAGGCGGGCTCCTTTCAAGACACCATCATAATATAATTCGGGCTTGCGGTGCTCCTTCACCTCCGGTGGTCCCTCGGTCATCAGCTTTCCTGCATCCATCTTCCCCCAGTGCACCTTTGCACGGGCGAAGGCCATTCGCGCACCTTCCATACAGACTGACTGCTTGATGACTTCAAGTCGAGGGCAGGCGCTCACAAGCCGCTTCACGAGCCCAAAGTAACTGCTTGGGATTGGCTCGGTGGGCCATAGCCGGATAAATAAATCCTTCATGGCTAGCTCGGCCGCCTTATGCAGTTCGATCAGCTGCTTCAGTTGATTGGCAAAAGGCACCGGATAATTCGGTGCCAGATACTGCATCCAGAAGAGCTTATCCGCAGTGTTCCTTTCTTCGGCTCGGTAGAATTGGGCAGCATCAGATATGCTGCGTGGCAGCTCCGCAAATACCCCTGGAGAAATCAGAATTCAAATAATCAACTTAATTTTCTCCTCTCAAATACTCGCTTTGTATAGAAAAAGCCTTACCAGCCGCAATCTTCCTTGCCTCCTGGATTTCCTTCACGGTACCTTGGGCTTCCCCCCGAGCATCACTTGCGGCCTGGCGAGCCTGGGAGAGTTTAGATTATTTCCCTGATAAACCCTACTCCAAGGTCTCGCATTTCTTTACGGCCTCCTGAAGCTCTCGCTCAGCTTCAATAACTCTGGCCTCGTGCTTTTCGCGAAGAGCCTGCTCTGCGGCTGCCTTCTTCTCGCCTTCGACCACATCCTTCTTAACAGCCTTTATTTCGGACGTCGCCCCTAGTGCACATCATAAAAACATTTTCATCATGCACAATTATTCAATTGTGCTAAACGAACAAGGTTTACGCATACCTTGGTTCCTCCAACTGCTTCTTCACTCGGCCAAGTTCTCCTTCGGCCCGCTCCAGACTATGCCTCAGTCCGGATACTTCCGCAGCATGAGAGGCGACGGTCGCTACAGACGCCTGCTTATTAAAAGAGATAGATGTCATCAAGTGAGTCTCGTGCGAACATAAATTTGATCCTCTGTCCAGTTCTCTCTTTCACCGAAAAGTGTATCAGGGGCTGCTATCTATACTATGACACTCTTCTAAACCTCATAAAACATACGTCAAAGCCTCTTATAAGGCTAATGCAGGCTTCATCCAACCCACTCTCAGTGGACTGAATCTTCTCAATCACTGCGCCCATAAGGGCACGGTGTTCATCAACGATGGAGGTGCTTTTTAGCACCGCCGATAAAGTATTCGACACCTCTGGTTGGACAGAGGTTGCTGGTGGAACAGACACACCCCCTCCAGTCGAGGGAGGCCGCCTGCACGATTCTGGAGCCGTATTGGTCGCCGGAATCGCGTCCAGCTTGGGGCCGAATATAAGATCGCCCCTGCCGTCGATGCCCATGGGAGCCTCCTCTACCATGTGTCCAGGCCTAGAGGTTCGACCTTCTGGCGCCGCCTTTATGATTCTCTCCCCCCCCCCTCCTTGGCCTGGGTCATGCTGGGACGAAACCTCGGTGTCATTCACATGTTTGGGGGAAGGGGCCTTAGGGGGTGTCCCGCTCTCCATAGCATCTGAACCCAGCAAATCCACCGACGAGGGTTGTTCGGTGTGGGACCTCGCCGGACTGTAAAAAGTATGGCTCAGATTAAAATATTATGCCATGATAAGTCTGGGCGCATGAGCGTGTTCGGATTTTATACTTACGAGTTCACCAGGGGCTGGGCCCTGGTATCCCACTCCAGGATGCTATCGGCGGCAGCGGTGGAATCCTCTGGAAGAGGAGTTTTCCCCCTCTTAGGTGACCCGACCTCCAAGGATGTGGAAGCCGTCCTTTTCTTTCTTCCACCCTCTGGGGATTCGTCTTACTCCTCCTCGTCGTCCTCTTCGGAGGAAGAACGGGCATTGGAGTATTCGGATTTTGTGTCCAAGGCACCACGGCGACGGAGGCTGCCCCTGGTCTTCTTGGCCTCCTTCTCGGCCTTCTTCTTCGGCGCCTTGTAAGGCGCCGGGACCAGCATCTTCATCAGAAGCGGGCCGGCCGGTTCTTCTAGCAGCGGGGCCATACAGTAGATCCGCGCCGCCTTCTTCGCCCAACCCTAGGAGAGTCGTGGGAAACACATTAAGCATTGTTCTAAGGGTATGCAAATAAAACATATGAATTTTCGACATGCAGTGACTTACCGAACTTGTAGGGCAGGACAGTTGGTACCTTCGGTCCTTGGCGGAGTCCGGCCACGATTTGCCAGACTTGAAAAGCACCTTCCAAATGTCCTTGTGCTAGGATCCAAAGAGCTCTAGCAGGGTCTAGTGCTTGGCCGGGTCAAACTCCCATAAATTGCAGGCCCGGTGTTGACAAGGTAGAATCCGGCAAACTAACATGACCTGGACTACATTGAGAAGTTTGATGCTCTTGTCTTCCATATCTTGGACGCACGTCTGGAGCACCGACAGTTCGTTGGACGAGACCCAGTTCAGGCCCTTCCTAGGCTAGGACGTAAGTCGCAGGGGGCTCCGGATCTAAAATCCGGAGCAGTGTCCCATTCCTTGCCGCGCAGCTCAATGATGTAAATCCACTGCTGCTGCTACTCCTTGATGGAATCATTGAAAGTACCTGGTGGCTATGTAACGTTGGGTAACTTGCTCACCATGGCGCCTCCGCACTCGGCGTGCTCGCCGCTCACTACCTTGGGCTTCACATTGAAAACCTTCAGCCATAAGCCAAAGTGCAGCGGGATATGGAGAAAGGCCTCGCACACGACGATGAATGTCGAGATGTTGAGGAAGGAATTGGGGGATAGATCGTGAAAATCAATCCCATAATAAAACATGATGCCGCGAATGAATGGGTGGAGGGGAAACCCTAGCCCGCAGATAAAATGAGGGAGGAATACCACCCTCTTGTGGGGTTCCGGAGTCGGGACAATCTGTTCCGCCGTCGGAAGATGGTGGCCGATTCTCTTGGCCAAATAACCCCCCCCCCCCCTGAAGATTTTTTATATCCTTCTCCCAGATGGTAGAGGCCATCCACTTGCCTCCTGCTCCGGATCCGAATATTTTTGGGAAACCTTTTGGGGCGGAGAAGACGAACACTTGGGCGCTAGGGCTCGAGCAAGGAGGAATGGATGAGTAGAGGAAGAAGAAGGCGTGGGTGAAAAAGGGAGTCCCTATCCCCTTATAAAGGCAGTAGAGATCCTGCGCCTCCCCACTTGTCCGGTAAACTCGCTTATTCCCCAAGCACCACGATTGATGGCGCGGTTGGGTTACCCACACCCATATTGATGAGAATCCCGTGATAAGGGGACACAATCTCTGCTTCAACAAGACGTGCCAATAAAACCGCCTCGCGATATGTGCGGTGGCAGGTTGAGGAAAAACGGTTCGAATAATGACCGGGCCGTGGCGTGATGTCATGAAAAGTTGTCAGGAGATTAGATTTGTGGAATATTTAGCTCTCTGTGGTGGTATGTGGAATTCGTTGTGGAGAGCCGGACACGATCCTTGTGTTCAAAATCTTCTATGAAGTATTCGGAGAAGGAACCCGCCTTGCAATGCCGAAGACAATATGCGCGCCGAACTCATCGTCATTGAAGCCTGGTTCAGGGGCTACTCAGGAAGTCCTGGATTAAGTGGTCCTCCGACAGCCGCACTATATATTTTGGTCGGACTGTTGGACTATGAAGATACAAGATTGAAGACTTTGTCCCGTGTTCGGGCACTACTAGGGAAAAGCCTAGCAGCAGCGCGGGTTTTGGGCCTATCAGTAGCGCGGGCACAAGCGCTACTGATAAGGCGCTACAGCTAATGCTTAGCAATAGCGTGGCTTGACCCACGCTACTGCTAAATTGACTTAGTAGCAGCGGTTCTTTAGAACATCGCTACTGTTAATTAGTAGTAGCGCTTCTCCTAACCCGCGCTACTACTACTATTTTGTATTTTATTTCTTTTCTATTTCATGTTGTATTCATACACCTTTACACAAGTTTTCATACAACAGGAATTTAGAGATTGTTTTACATCATAATGAGTTATTACATCATGGGGTGAAGAATCAGGACTAGTTTCAAGTGGATGTCCATCCACTTGAAACTAATCATGTTCTTTCACCCAATGATATAATAATATCATCATCATCATCATATCATTAACAACTTAGCATCATAATACATCATTGTCATATAACACCTCCTCAATATCATCATTTTCATCATTGACATCACATAACACCTCCTCAAGATCATCATTATCAACTCTAACACATTACCACATAATAAACATATTGTACCTCATAGGACCTATTACATTCGATTAAGACCTACTACATTTTCTAAGGTAAAATAACAAAAAACAAGATAGCCCCTGACTCTCCATTATGGAGAATGGAGATTAGCCTATCTCCCATTCTTGCCTTTTGCTGAATGTTACTTCCAAGAACCTCCTTGCGAATGTCCATACATTTCTTCCATTCTCTGGTGATCATGTGTTCACGGTTTTTAGAAATCCGATATGCACAGGTGAGCTCCCTATATTTACCTAGCAGTATGTTCAGAACTGAGAGGCGACCATGCAGAGACATCGGATGAGGCACACAATCCATCGGGAGTTTCATTGAAAAACATAATAATAACTTTGTAGTTAGCAATGATGTACTAGTTTTAGAAGTATGCAAAAATGCACGAATGTCGTAATAGTAAAAAATCTTACCAGGGTCTCTCGGAGAAGTTATCGTTGTTCAACACATGCACTAGTGGCACGTATTCACCATAATTTGGAGGAGTTCGATAATAGGCATTGTAATTCTCAAGAAGAGTACAAAATGCGATCGATGATTTTTCTCCTTATATGTTAATTGGGTGCCTTCGGTGTAGTGGGTTTTATCTACCATCTTCCGCACAGTCTTTGAAGAATCAAAATAAGCTGTCAATGGAAATAAGCTATCAACTATTTTGAAATAAAGAATATAAATTAGTTAATAACTATGTTTGAGAAACTCACATAGCGGTACAATCGGCAGCGTATCAACAAGGACCCAAATGTCCATATTGTCTTCCTCTCTGTCAGGATCACCAAGATCCATGGTGATAATCATACCCTCATCAAAACCATACATTTTGCAAAGTGCTTCCCAATTTTGGCAACCAAAATGGGTTACGCTCTGAGCATTATACAGATTTACTTCAAAATCCATATCATGATGGGTCCTTAGGTGTATTTTCTTTGTTTCAAAATTTTCATGGTCTTCAAAACCCATCCTCTCCAAGACATAGCGTCTTGAATGGCATGGGATAAGCTAGTCGAATTGTAAAATATGAAAATTAGACGTTGAAATAGTTGAAGTCATGCTTAATGGAGAAAAAAACTATTGTCGTCATTGCGTACCGTATGAACATCGCAGGTCTCCTCGAGCTTAATGCTGAAGCGGTGATCGTCGTCCAGCCGAACGAACCTGTCGCACATACCTCGATCGTCGTGGCACCAGCTACACTCCCGGGGAGACCGTCGTAAATCCGAGTGCGACATTTCCTACAATCATAATTCAAAGATTAAACTTGTACATATTCTAGCACAAGTCATGTCAGAATTCACGACAAAATCCGGCATGACCTTTGCTAAAAAGGACATATCGGCGCCTGAAATTTGCGGAACGGAAATTAATCAACACTCCGACAAAACATAGGCCACTCGGAGATGTAAACTGAACATGAACGGCCACTTGGGCAACCACATATCCTATTTGAGCAACAACACAAAATATACAAGGATATTTGGCTGGTCTCACCTCGATGTCGGAGGGGTGCGTCGGTGACCGGGATGACGGCGGGGTTGTTTGAGGGGGTCGGTGACGGGACGACGGAGGTCCCTGAAACCATATAAGTTATCACTAGCAACAAAACATGTTCAACTAGTTTTATTAATTCAACTAGTTCTTACTAAATATAAACTTACTATAAATAGAAAAAACTAGTTCTTTCTAAAAATAAAGTAGTTCAACTAGTTATATTAATTATCTTACTAAAAATAGATTAGTTCATTAATTCAACTAGTTCAACTAGTTTATTAATTTACTTACTAAACTAGTTCAACTACAACTAAAGTAGTTCAACTACCACTACTACTACTAAAAACCTAGTACTAACTAAGCTAAATTAACATGTACTACTACTAAATTAACATCTAGTACTAGCTAACCCTAAATTAACATCTACTACTAAATCTAGTACTAACTAGTGGCAGGGGTGGGGCGACGGAGAGGTAGCTAGGCGGCGAGGTCGAGGCGGTGGGAGGAGGCTGCCGGTGGAGGAGGAGGAGGGCGGCCAGAGGAGGAGGAGGGCGGCGGAGGAGGGAGGCGGCGGCAGAGAGGAGGAGGATGTGCGAGGAGGATGGAGGAGGGACGGAAGGAGGGGAGTACCTCGGCGGACGATTTAACGGTGGCAAGCGGCAGGCGGACGGATTTACGGCACAGTTGTGCGACGCGAAGTGAGAGAGTGAGTGAGAAGGGCGGTCCTCCGTGGGGATAAGGTAGGGATAGTTGTGGCGCATTTGACAAAAAGCACTACAGCTAACGTAAATAGCATGGCGCTCTCAAGATAGTGCGCCATGCTATAGCTAGCGGGGGCCAAGGTCATGGCAACTATAGCAAGATGGCCAGTATGCATAAGCGCCATCTGCTACTTCCAAGTCGATGGCGCGTTTGGCGGACACCTGGCGCTGCTGCTAAGTAGATGAGCGTGGTATTTTGAAGCCTTGCAGCAGTAAGATTCTGTGTATAGGCTTTTCCCTAGTAGTGGGGTGGGACTCTCCTTTGCATGGAAGGCAAGCTTGGCAATTCGATATGTAGATTTCCTTCTCTGTAACCGACTCTGTGTAACCCAAGCCCCCTCCGATGTCAATATAAACCAGAGGGTTTAGTCCGTAGGACAACATACAATCGTAATCATAGGCTAGCTTCTAGGGTTTAGCCTCTACGATCTCGTGGTAGATCAACTCTTGTAATACTCATATCATCAAGATCAATCAAGCAGGAAGTAGGGTATTACCTCCATCGAGAGGGCCCGAACCTGGGTAAACATCGTGTCCCCCGCCTCCTGTTACCATTAGCCTTAGACACACAGTTCGGGACCCCCTACCCGAGATCCGCCGGTTTTGACACCGACAGGAATCCCCAGGTGGTCTCTGGTAATGATCACTATACTTGTTTTACATACCCACATGCAGCTCGCCTTTGGTCAAGACATGTCAAATAGTCCTATTTTCTTATCGCACTACTTGTATACGTACGCCTTGACGTATTATTTAAATAACAATGGAAAATAATGTATAGCGTCAGCTTATTATCACAATTCTTTATCTTTTTCCTTAACTATTTATTTATTACAAATTGCACCCGTACATTCTGGTACGTTTTGTCCGCCAGGGGATTCAGTCTACCCCATAACACGGCAAGAAAAGTATGAACACTTTCGACAGTGCAGCACCCCGAACTTATAGCATTATATGTAGCAGCTCCGAATCATGTCTTGGGTCAATAGTTGGGTTTGCCCGGCTCCCATGTTTTGCTGCCTTACATTCCGCTACATCAGCTAAGGTGGCACAGGGAGAACTACTGCGATTGTGACCCAGTTCTTCCAGATGAGCACCTCAGTAGAGAAAGCCGAAAACTGACTATCATGATGCGGCGAGAGCTGGTCGCTGTTCGAGAGGTTTCAAATCCTTAAAGATTTTTTCCGCTTTGGGCGAGGAATCGGCCTTGTCCGATTTAGGCGTGTATAGCGCCCCAAGTCCGGCCTTCCGAATACCAGGGGCTACGCCAAAATTTAAAATTATAGACTTCTATGGCTAAGTGAGAGTGATAAAGTTATATAGTCCGATTGCCTGGTTCGTTGCGCTAGACACCTCCTTAAAGGCCCAAAAAATTGGATAAAGAGTGTTTAGATTTATCCCGAACACCCCGGTACTAGTTACATGGGGGCAGAAGACGACGACTAGCCAACTCTCAGATTTTATAAATGGCCGCAGAGAAGGTAAGGTTTTAAATCAACAAGCGTCATATGGCGCAAATGAACTTGTTTTCATATTACGGGGATCAAATGAGTACATTCATTCAAATATTACATCCTTAGCACATTCCTCCACCACAAGGGGGCGCCCTTCAGGACACTGTCATAATACTTTTCGGGGTGGCGGTGCTCCTTGCCCTTCGGCGGCCCCTCCGTTACCAGCTTCTCAGCATCCATCTTCGCCCAGTGCACTTTCGCGCGGGCGAAGGCCCTGCGCGCACCTTCAATACAAACTGGCCGCTTTATGACTTCAAGCCGCGGGCAGGCATTCACAAGGCGCTTTACTAGGCCGAAGTAGCTGCTGGGCAACGGCTCGGTAGGCCACATCTGTACTATGAAGTCCTTCATGGCCAGTTCGGCCGCGTTGTGAAGCTCGACCAACTGCTTCAGCTGGTCGCTCAACGGCATCGGATGTTCGGCCCCAATATACTGGGACCAGAACAACCTCTTCGTCGACCTCCCTTCTTCGGCCCGGTAGAACTCCGCGGCGTCCGATATGCTGCCCGGCAGATCTGCAAACGCTCCTGGAGAGCTCCGATTTCGGGTAAGTAAAAGGAAAGTCTCCTTCACATGCTTGCTTTGCATAATGAATGCCTTAGCCGCCGCTATCTTCTTGGCCGCCTGAATCTCCTGGAGGGCCCTTTGGGCTTCGGCCTTGGCATCCTGTGCGCTCTAGAGGCCCTTCGCAAGCTCGGACTCTTGCGTCTTAGAGTCACGCTCCAAGGACTCGTATTTTTTTGACGAGATCCTGGAGATCTTGCTGGACCTCGTCGACCCGGGCCTCTGGCTTCTCGCGTTCGGCGCGTTCCTTCGCCGCTTTGTCTTCGGCCTCGGCCAGCGCCTTCTTGACGACCGCTACTTCAGTCGTGGCCCCTATTAAAGTCCATGACGCTTCTATTAGCAGATACAATTTTTCATTTTTATATATACAGACGGGGTATTGTGTACCTTTGTTTTCCTCGAGCTGCCTCTTCACGAGGCCGATCTCTTCCTCGGTCCTCTCAAGGTCCCGCTTCAGTCCAAAGAAGTCCGCAGTACGAGCGTCCGCGGCCAGCAGCGACGCCTGCTTATTCACATAGACATATTCTGATTAGACTCCTGCGGGTGTTATTTGATCCTCTGTTCGACCTTTCTTTTCGAACACAAAACAGAGCATCAGGAGCTACTGTCTATACTCTGATACTTTCGTACAATTTTATTACTTACCTCAAAGCCAGTTAGGAGGCTGGCGTAGGCTTCGATCAATCCGCTTTTGGTAGACCGGACCTTCTCGATCACCGCACTCATGATGGTGCGGTGTTGTTCGTCAATGGAAGCGCCGCGAAGCGCTTCCAGCAAGTTGTTTGATGCCTCTGGATGGACAGAGGTCATCGGCACAGTCGGCTCGCCCCCTTAGTGAGGGGCTGCCTGCCTGAATCCGGAACCACTGGAGGTTCCGACGCAGTATCCAACTGGGGGCCAAACTTGCTATGGCCCCCGTCATCAGAATCCATGGGGGTCTTCCCCCCCATGTGCCCGGCGTCTGGTATTTTGCCTTAGGGCGTCTCCAGAATAGTCTCCCCCTGGTTCGGTATCCTCTAAGACAACACCTCGGTGTCATCTGCGGGCCGGGGGAGGTGGCCGTCGGGAGTGAATCACTGTTCATCACCGACTAGCCCAAAGACCCATCCGAGGAGGATACCCCGATGTGGGACTTGGTCGGACTGCATATACATATTCGACATCATAAGAAGCAGTAAGTCAAATGCAACTGGAAGTATTATAGTGTCTGGATACTTACGACTTAGCCAGGGGCTTGCCCCTGGGCAGCCACTCCTCGTCGCTGTAGGCGGCTGTGGTGGAGTGCTCCGGAGGGAGGGTCTTTCCCTTCTTGGACCCTCCGGCCTCCCCAGGCGGGGCGGCCTTCCTTTTATTCTCCCCCCGGTTGCGGGGGGAGGGATTTCCTCTACCTCCTCCTCCTCTAAGTTGGAGGAGCGCGCCTCGGTGTCTTCGAACGATGAGTCCGACACAACCTTGCGCCAGAGACCTTTCCTGGTCCCTGTGGCCTTCTTCTTGGCCTTCTTGTCCAGCACCTCATAGGGCGCCGGAAACATCATCTCTGTTAAGAGAGCCGATGCTGGATCTTCGGGTACTGGAGCTGGACAGTCAATCCGCTCCGCTAAATGCTACCCAGTCCTGTTAAATTGGCATGGGGGTTTAGATTCCTCCCGCAGATGTGCTAGTAAAAGGCATGTCTTGCAAAATAACAAAACTCACCGGTTTGGCGGGGCGCCTTGCGCTGCGTCCGCGATCCATGGCTATGGGTGGTGGTACCTCGGTGGTATTGAACAGCACCTTCCAGACATCTTCGTGCGTTGTGTCGAAGAGCTCCCGCAGCGTCTGGTGTTCGGCCGGGTCGAACTCCCACATATTGAAAGCCCATCTCTGACACGGAAGGATCCAGCGTATGAGCATGAACTGGACCACGTTGACAAGCTTGATTTTCTTGCTTATCATATTTTTGATGCAGGTCTGGAGTCCGGTCAGCTCCACCAATGAGCCCCAGGCTAAGCCCTTCTCTTTCCAAGAGGTGAGCCGCATGGGGATGCCGGATCCAAATTCGGGGGCCGCCACCCAGTTGGTGTCGCGCGGCTCGGTGATGTAGAACCACCCCGATTGCCACCCCTTCACATTATCCACATAGGAGCCTTCAGGCCAGGTGACATTGGGCATCTTGCCCACCATGGCGCCTCCGAACTCCGCTTGCTGGCCGACCACCACCTTTGTCTTCACGTTGAAAGTCTTCAGCCATAGGCCGAAGTGGGGGCGTGTCACGGAGGAAGGTTTCGCACACCCACGATAAACGCCGAAATGTTGAGGATGAAATTGGGGGCCAGATCATGGAAGTCCATCCCGTAGTAAAACATGAGCCCGCGGACAAACGGGTGGAGGGGGAATCCCAGTCCGTGGACAACGTGAGAGAGAAACACGACCCTCTCCTGAGGCTCCGGGGTAGGGATGATTTGCCCTTTGTTAGGGAGCCAATGCGCGATGTCTGCGGCCAGGTATCCGGCCTCTCGGAGCTTTGTGATGTCCTCCTCCTTAACGAAGGAGGCCATCCACTTGCTTCCCGCTCCGTAGATGCTGGGAATAACTTTGCGGGGAAGGAGAACGCTTGGGTGCCAGAGCTCGAGCTAAGGAGAATGGATGAGCAGAGGAAGAAGAAGGCGTGGGCGAAGGAGAATGGATGAGCAGAGGGAGTCCTGGATTAGGAGGTCCTCGGACAGCCGGACTATGTACTTGTGCCGGACTGTTGGACTATGAAGATACAAGATTGAAGACTTCGTCCCGTGTCCGGACGGGACTCTCCTTTGCGTGGAAGGCAAGCTTGGCAATTCGGATATGTAGATCTCCTTCTCTGTAACCGACTCTTTGTAACCCTAGCCCCCTCTGGTGTCTATATAAACCGGAGGGTTTAGTCCGTAGGAGAACAACAATCAGAATCATAGGCTAGCTTCTAGGGTTTAGCCTCTACGATCTCGTGGTAGACCAACTCTTCTAATACTCATATCATCAAGATCAATCAAGCAAGAAGTGGGGTATTACCTCCATCGAGAGGGCCTGAACCTGGGTAAACATTGTGTCCGCCGCCTCCTGTTACCATCAGCCTTAGACGCACAGTTCGGGACCCCCTTCCTGAGATCCGTCCGTTTTGACACCGACACAGACCGATCCATTTATTTGTGAGTGCAAAAAAGATCAGTTGGGTTAGATGTTACTGTCGTGTTCAATCTGGGTTTTGTCTAAAAATGCGATGAACAATTAATCCTTGGGCTTTTTGTACCATTTGTATGCTTGAGTTGCATGTTGTTGCCCTCGTACTCCCCTCCACCTGCCACTACACTAGCGCATCTTCAACGGCTGTTGTTCGTTCCTGTCCGAGGCCTCGCCATCGTTTTCCGCCTTGGTTCGCTCGCTGTGCCCGCCGCCGTCTGGCGTTGTCAACATGGTCAACAACCAAGAGGAATCGGGAGATGACTGTACGTGGAGAGGCTAACAGTAGGGACCCACCAGGGTCATTGCATTCGCAAGAAAGTGCCTCGTTATTACAAGCCAAAAAAATACTTCCTCCTAATTGTTTGACAAATAGGTCCCACGCCATTGTCAATGTAGTCAATAAATGAGAAAATTACACAACAAGCGGATAACACCAGGGACCCAGCAGCTCACCCAGTTGTTTTTTAGTTTCAGAGACGGAGCTCAACTGTGCACTGTGCGGGGGCTGTGGCCCGTATAGCCCACGCTTATGCTTTTATTAAGGACATGACGAGCCCAGTTGATATATTTTTTCTTTCTGAAATTGGCTAGCCCAGTTCTTTTTTTTTGGAGAATACCAAAATTGAGGCCTACTTGCTTTTCTCAGCCCTGCTGGGCTGCAAATCTTTCAAGATGAGGAGGGATGTAAGTAGTAAGAAATGGGCTTCCCCAGAAAATGGGCTATAGGTTGTAAGAAATGGGCTGTAAATTTTTAAACCGAAGCCAACCGGCAATTGCATTAAAATATCATTTTTTCAGGATTTCTCTACTCTCTACTCTTATAAAAACCAAAGCCAACTGGCAATTACATTAAAATATCATCTTTTCTCCCACAAGATAAACTACTCATACAAATGCATCTTCATGTTCCATGCAACGAACGGGCATCTTGCTAGTTAAGATTCTAAATTTCATACATTTTTTGCGGAGAATTGTTTTTTGAATTTTATTTTGATATAGTTTTTTGAAAATTATTTTTAACGTGACTCAAAATTTCGTGATTAAAAGAGTTCGGACCCCACCAAAATATGCAACATTTCGTTGAATTTTTTTAGCAGTGCCCAGAATATATGGTCTGTAATGCTAATAAAAAGAATATGGGCTTCAAATATCCTTAAGAATTAATAAATGGGCTGTAAATTATTGAAAATAATGGCTAATGGGATGTATGCTATTTTCCACAGATTTGGAGGCTGACTTTTGGGCCTACTAGGTTGACGATGACGCTGTCCTAATTATTTTTTTTGACGCGTACGCAAGGCTTTGTCATCTTAGTCAACACACAACAGTGACTGTTGGATGTCCATCCAACGGTCGCCGTGCTTCTTCAATCTCTGATCTTCCTACTCCAGCCGCCCAAACCAGTGCCGGCAGGACTGCCTGCTCCGTCCTCCCGTGGCTGGCTTGGCTGCCGCCAGGCCATCCCTCTAACCACCCACACATCCTGTTATTTTCCGGCGACGTCAGCCTCACCTTGCAGCCGACCAGTCAGCGCTCGTACTCCCCTCAGCGTTGGCATCCACTACGGTGGCTTCACCGGCACCGGTTGGTTCTCTTCCTGGGCCTCGCCCTCGTCCACCACGTTTGTGCTCTCGGCGCGGCGAAGTCAACATGGTCAACAAACAACAGCCATCGGAAGAGGCTAACAGTAGGGGCCCACACAGGTAAATGCCTCGTTATTACGCGCAAAATAATGATTCCTCCACCTGATAGCTGGGACCCACCAAAAGGGCCTCGGTATTTCGCGAAAAAAACGTTCCCCCCGCTGTCAGCTCGGACCCACCGGAAGTGCCTCCTTATTACGCACAAAAAAAAATGAATACTCCCCCTGCTAGCTGGGACTCACCTTGGTGGGAGGCTGACTTGTGGGCCTACTAAGTTGACGGGGACGGAGGGCTTTGTCAACTTAGTCAATATGAACGATTCTAGCTCCAGTGACAGTACGATGTTCATCCAACGGCCATAGTGCTTCTTCAACCTCTGGTCTTCGTGCTCCAGCCGCCCAAAGCAGCGCCGGTCGTGCCGCATGCTCCTGCCTCCCGTGGCCGGCTGTGATGCCGCAGAGGCCTCACCGCCCCCTACTACTCCCACCGGTGGCCAGGGCGTCCCTCTACTCACCCAAACCCCCTGTTATTCTGCGGCGACGGCAGCCTCACACCGCAGCCAAACCAGTGAACCCTCATACTCCTCTACGCGTGGGCATCCACTACCGCGTCTTCCCCTGCTCTGCGTCGTCCCCTTCCTAGGCCTCGCCGTCGTCTACCGCCCTGGTGCTCTCCGTGCGGCGTGGTCAACATGTTCAAGGAACGACTTCCATCGGAAGAGTACTGTACATGGAGAGGCTGACAGCTGGGTCCACGGCGGCCGCAATGAAGTGCCTCCTTATTACGCGGAAAATAATTATTCCTCCACCTGACAGCAGGGACCCACCGGATGGGCCACCGTATTTCATGAAAAAAACGTTTCCCCCTGACTGCTAGGACACACCAGCTACATCTTCGCACGCAAGGAAGTGCGTCAGGGCAAAAAAATGATTCGCCCCATGACTACTGGGACCCACCAGCTACATCTTCGCACGCAAGGAAGTGCCTGATAGTCGGGACCCACCTGGTCGAAGCGTACGTAGCGTTGTCATCTTGGTCGCGAACGTGTACATACATACTGGTCGATGTAGAGGCGCGCACGTGTTATAGTAGAAGCGTGTACGTAGCATGTACACGTATGTACAGCCGCCGCAGCAAGAAAGAAAATCTGACACGCGTACATACATCTGGCGGGTCTCGAACGCCACTTTCGCGCGCTACGTGCGGCGGTGCTCGTGTACATGGCTGGGTCGGAACAGAGAAACAGCGTCGTCGTCGTGTTCATGGGGGGCCAACCGTCTGGGTCGGAAAGGAATGCGTCGTCGTGTTCATCGGGGGGCTTGGACTGAACAGGCGATGGAAACGAGGCCTGGCATACCGCAGAACGCAGGAAACGGCCTTGTGTTTGACCGCCACGTTCGAAACGGGATCATGTTCATTGGGAGGGGTCTGGCGCACTGCAAAACGGAGACAACAGACTTGTGTTGGGCCTCCTACGTCGAAATAGGGTCCTGTTGATCGGGAGGGGTGTGGCTTATCACAAAACAGAGGAAACAGACTTGTGTTGGAGCGCTACGGTCGAAACAGGGGTCCTGTTCATCGGGAGGGGTGTGGTGTACCGCAAAACGGGACTCCACGGGATACTGTTCATATCCACCGTCGACCTCCTCCAGCCTCCACGGGGTACTGTTCATCCACCGTTGACCTCCTCCAGCCTCCACCTGCGACTGTTCGTCCACGGGCTCCTGTTCATCCAGCCTCGACCGCGCGCTACACCACTGGCTACTGTTCAACTACCCCTCTCCACGGGCTCCTGTTCAACCACCCCTCCACGGGCTACTGTTCATCCACCCCTCCACCATCTACAGTTCATCCAGCCCTCCACGGGGTCGTCCTGTTCGTCCAGCCCTCCACGGGGTCCTGTTCATCCAGCGCCAACCGGCTCGATCGATTGGGGTCCTGTTTATCCAGAGCAACACCACGGGGTCCTGTTCGTCCACCCCACCGCTCCTTTGCTCATCCAACCTCCCCGCCATCGCTCATTGATTAACAGCCATGCATCGATCGATCGCTCGGGTTCAGTATAGGCGAACGCCTCGCTCGGGTTCAGTTACAGTCCAACGCCTCGCATCCACGCGCGTACGTGTACGAGAGAAACACGCATCGCTCGGCCCCAACCACCCACCGTAACCGGGAACACCCCGATATTTTCCTCGCCCTCACTTCTACCACTGGTTTTTCCATCATGGACGCCCCAAAGAATGTCATGCAACTGTGTCTCCGGCCTGCCCAGGATGAAAAGCACATTTTCTGTCATGATTTTTTGTCATAGAAGTAGGTGCCCACCACATCTATGAGGATACCGGGTTTTGTCACAATTATCGTCATACAAGTGTCATAAGTATGACAGAATTTTTTTTCGTTCGGCCCAAAATGTCACGGATGTGTCTTTTTTTGTAGTGTCAAATGTGCCAAACTCAGGTAGCATGGGATCTGCTGGGAACTCAGGGTTATGCATCTGAACCTGTGAAAAAATGGGTTCCAAGTTGTGATCGGGAGTTGGGGCCCTTTGGATTGGTTGCACTTGAGGAATATCATCATGAAGTTGCTGCACTGGAATTTTCTCTACTTGATTTAAATCTGGTACACCATTGAAGAAAGGTTGTGGTGGCCCATTAGCAGATTCTCCTAAGGGAATAGACTAGTGCGATACTAACATAGTTAAGGTAATATTGTTGTGCTCCTCCATTGGGTTAACATTGTCTTGAATCATTAAAGCTTCTTGCTCATGCAATGGTGCCATAATATCATTAAGTTCCATGAATTCACCAGGATGCAACTCTTGATCAATCAAATCAACTTGTTGTGGTAATGTCCAGTGGCCCCAACCAGGCATATCTACCTCATTGGCCTCCTCCTCTATCTGCTCTGCATTGTGGGGTAGAGCAATCTATAGGTGCAGTTCTTGCTGATTTAGGTTGAGATCAGGCAGTTGTCGATCCATGTGTTGATCATATTGTGGCAGAGGGCCTATAAAGTGATTGAGCTGGTTGGGGTGGTAATTCTCCTGCCGAGGGATAGGATGAGGGTTTCCATGGGGAGGGATGGGGTCCTGATCAGGTGCCTCCTCACCCAGAATCTGTTGTTGCAGAATCACAACCGGTATATTTTCAAAATCTGTTTGAAAATCATTGCCTTCACCCACCACTAAGCCAATTTGTATGTCTCTCAGAGCCTCAACTCTTACTTTAACCAATAGGCTCGCTCTAGTACTTCTAGCTCTGTCCCATTGCAAAAGAATCCAAAAACTGCTAAATGTCTTACCGATCCCATGCATGCAGCGTCTGTCAAAAGGAAAACCACACAGTAACATCCACACATCTCTGTTCATCACAAATCTATGGCAGTTCATACCCTCATTGTGTTTTTGATATATAAAATGGACATTTGTGTATGGGTGCGGACCCAACTGAACCAGATCATCTCTATCAAAGGTACTGTTCAGTTTCACATAGGCTTGCCGGAATGGACAAGGTGCTATTTCAGAAAACCTCATGTGTTTAACCTATATCAGAAATTCAGATAATACCTCTAGGATGCTGTTGGAGTGAACTGACAGATCGGGCATGGGGGAAATGGTGACGATTGCCCACTCCTCATGAGTGGGTTGAACTGCTCCCGCCGCAATACGAACCCTAGTAGGCCACCCTTCCACCGTCAATGCTTGGTGACCCATTGGGATGAACAGGGTCGGGTCAAATGGAAATGATGCCATTGCAAAACAAGGTGGATGAGCAACAGCAGATGGTGGGATTGCCAGGGGACGCAGGTGTTCTTGAAGAAAAAGAGGTGGAATGCAGAGTGGCACCGTGAAGACGGGCACCTACCGAAAGGCGTGGGTTACTACAGCGAGCCGCCATGTTATTAGTAGCAAGAACACTGACTGAGGGCTGATTGATATGACTCGCAGGAATAGTGGCAACCTGCCTAGGATCGCCGGTGTGGGCCGTTGCATGATATGGGTGGGCTGTGAGCTTTGGACCTGTCTATTACTAACGGGCTGGTGGGCGATTGGGCTTTGGGTAAAATGACAGTCTTTGGCAATGTGACCCAGCGGTTGCAGGCACGACATCTGATGCGATTAGTGCAATTGGGCCTCAAGTGGCTCGTGAAGAGTCATCGGACATAGAATGGCCCATCCTTTCTATTGCGCTGGTTGGCCGGATTTTGAACTTGAATTCTTCCCTCGCGTTTATTGTCGACCTTTGATTGCTCTAGGCATAAGTGTTAATTGATTGAATCATCGGCATTGACGGACGCTTTCATGTCAAATGAATGAGGAATGGATCTAGTCGGGTAATAAAAAAATCCTAGTGATCTAAGAACTTGAGCATAGGATCTTCTAGGATGGGAAGCGAAGACATGTGTCCATGCATCGGCCTTTTCTTTCAGATACATATCTAATTCCGCCTCTGAATTTGGACCGCCATCCCCAAAAAGGAGAAAATTGATGTTGAATTTAGGCAGCGAAATGTTACTTCATTTGATAGTCGTGAGACCAACTTTTTGTGAAGAAACTATGAACTTGTGCCGGTGTCAAAACCGGCGGCTCTCTGGAAGGGGGTCCGGAACTATGCGTCTAAGGCTAATGGTAATAGGAGGCGGGGGACACAATGTTTACCCAGGTTCAGGCCCTCCCTATGGAGGTACTACCCTACTTCCTGCTTGATTGTTATTGATGATACGAATATTACAAGAGTTCATCTACCACGAGATCATAGAGGCTAAACTCTAGAAGCTAGCCTATGGTTATGATTGCCCTTGTCGTACGGAATAAACCCTCCGGTTTATATAGACACCGGAGGGGCTAGGGTTACACAGAGTCGGTTACAGAGAAGGGAATCTACATATCCGAATTGCCAAGCTTGCCTTCCACGCAAAGGAGGGTTCCATCCGGACACGGTACGAAGTCTTCAATCTTGTATCTTCATAGTCCATCAGTCCGGCATAAGCATATAGTCCGGCTGTCCTAATCCAGGACTCGCTCAGTAGCCCCTGAACCTGGCTTCAATGACGATAAGTTCGGCGCACAGATTGTCTTCAGCACTGCCAGGCGGGTTCCTTCTCCGAATACTCCAAAGTAGATTTTGAACACAATAATAGTGTCCGGATCTGCAAAACAAATTCCACATACCACCATAGAGAGTAAAATATTCCATGAGTCTAATCTGCTGACAATTTTTCCACAGTGTGACGTCACGCCACGGCCCGGTCATTATTCGAACCGTTTTCTCAACCTGCTACTACACATCTTGCGAGGCGGTTTTATTGGCACGTCTTGTCGAAGCAGAGATCGTGTCGCCTTATCATGGGATTCTCATCAATACGAGCGTGGGTAACCCAACCGCGCCATTAGCACGACGCTTGGCGAATAAGCGAGTTTCTAGGGCAAGTGGGGAGGCACATGACCTCTGCCGCCTTTATAAAGAGATAGGGATCCCCCTTTTTTTCACCCACGCCTTCTTCTTCCTCTGCTCATCCATTCTCGAGCTCCAATGCTCAAGCTTTCACCTTGTCCGCAAAAACATCCTGAACATGTCTGGAGTGGGAGGCAAGTGGATGGCCTCCTCCATTAAGAAGGAGGACATCAAGAAGCTTCGGGAGGCCGGATACTTGTCCAAAGATATCGCGCATCGGCTACCGGCCGAAGGGCAGATCATCCCTACCCCGAAACCCTAGGAAAGGTTAGTATTCCTATCCCACTTCGTCCGCGGGCTGGGATTCCCCCTCCACCCGTTCGTCCGCGGACTAATGTTCTACTACGGGATGGACTTCCATGATTTGGCCTCCAACTCCATCCTCAACATCTCGGCATTTATCATCGTGTGCGAGGCCTTCCTCCGCATCACACCCCACTTCGGCCTATGGCTGAAGACCTTCAACGTGAAGCCGAAGGTGGTGAGCGGCCAACAAGCAGAGTTCGAAGGCGCCATGGTGGGAAAGATTCCCAATGTCACCTGGCCCGAAGGCTCCTTTGTGGAGACTGTGAAGGGGTGGCAATCGGGGTGGTTCTACATCACCGAGCCGTGCAACGCCAACTGGGCGGCGACCCCCGAATTCTGATCCGGCGTCCCCATGCGGCTCACCTCCTGGCAAGAGAAGGGCACAGCCTGGGGCTCAGCGGAAGAACTAACTGGACTTCAGACATGCGTCCAAAATATGATAAGAAAGAAAATCAAGCTCGTCAACGTGGTCCAGGTTATGCTCCTCTGCCGGATTCTTCCGTGTCAGAGACGGATTTGCAATCTGTCGGAGTTCGACCCGGCCAAACACCAGACGCTGCGAGAGCTCTTCGGCATGACGCATGAAGACGTCTGGAAGGTGCTTTTCAAGGTCAACGATGTACCACCGCCCATAACCGAAGATCGCGGGCTCAGCGCAAAACACCGAGACAATCCGGTAAGTTTTCATATTTGCAAGATATGCCTTTTACTAGCACATCCGCGGGAGGAATCTAAGCCTCCATGCCAATCTTACAGGCCTGGGTAGCAATAGCGGAGCAGATTAACTGTCCGGCTCCGCTACCTGAAGATCTGGAATCACCTCTTCTAACAAAGATGCAGTTTCCAGTGCCCTATGAGGTGCCAGAGAAGAAGGCCAAGAAGAGAGCCACGGGGACCAGAGATGGTCTTCGGTGCAAGGTTGAACCGGACATGACGTCCGAAGACACCAAGACGCACTCCTCTACCGAAGACGAGGAGGAGGAGGAGGTAATTCATCCCCCCTACTGGGGGGAGGAAGAAGAGGAAGGCCGCCACACATGGGGAGGCCGAGGTGTCCAAGAAGGGAAAAACCTTTCTTCCGGACCATTCCACTGCAGCCACCAACAGCGGCGAGGAGTGGGAACCCAGGGCCAAGCCCCTGGCTAAGTCGTAATTACCCGGACCCAACAGTATTTCGGGTATGTTTGCTTTATCGCTTCTTAACGTGCCAGACGTGCACTTGCAGTCCGGCCAAATCCAACATCGAGATATCCTCCTCTTTGGAGGGATCGCTGGACCCGTTGGCGATGAACAACAATCTCTTCAGACAGCCTCTTCCCCCAAGGCCGCGGATGATACCGAGGTGTTGTCTCGAAGGATACCAGGCCAAGGGGAGACAGTTTTGGAGACGCCTCCAGGCAAAACCCCAGTCGCCGGACACATGGGGGTAAAGATCCCCACGGACTTCGATAATGGGGGTCGCAGCTAGTTTGGCCCCCAGCCGAATACGGCTCCGGAAACCCAAGTGGTTTCGGATTCAGGCAGGCAGCCTCTCCCTAGGGAGGGCGAGCCTCCAGTACCGATGACCTGTGTCCATCTAGAGGCACCGGACAGCTTGCTGGAAACGCTTCGCGGCTCTTCCATTGATGAAGAACACCGTACTCTTATGGGTACGGTGATTGAGAAGGTCTGGTCCGCCTAAAGCGGATTGACCGAAGCCTGCGCTAGCCTTCTAACAGGCTTTGAGGTAAGTAATAAAATTGAGAGAAAATATCACAGTGTAGACAGTAGCCCCTGATGCTTTGTTTGGTGTTCGAAAAGAAAAGCCGAACAGAGGATCAAATAATATTTGCAGGAGTCTAACACAAGATGTTATGTAAATAAGGAGGCATCGCTACTGGCCACTGCCACTCGTACTGTGGAGGTCTCTGGACTAAAGCAGGACCTAGAGTGGACCGAGGGAGAGCTCATCCTCGTGAAGAGGCAGCTAGAGGAAAGTCAAGGTACGTAATACCCTGCCTGTATACTTGTGAAGGATAAATGGTTTCCGCTGATAAAAGCGTCATGAACTTTTATAGGGGCCACGACCGAAGTGGCGGCCCTTAAGAAGGTGCTGGCCGAGGCCGAAGACAAAGCAGCCAAGGAACGAGCCGCGTGCGAGAAGCAACAGGCCCGGGTCAGTGAGGTCCAGCAAGAGCTCCAGGATTTCGTCTAGAAGTACAAGTCCTTGGAGCATGACTCTAAGACTCAAGAGTCCGAGCTTGCCAAGGCCCTCCAGAGTGCACAAGACGCCAAATCCGAAGCCCAGAAGGCCCTCCAAGAGATCCAGGCGGACAAGAAGATTGCGGCGGGTAAGGCATTTGTTATGCAAAGGAAGCATGTGAAGGAGACATTCTTTTTACTTACCCGAATTTGGAGTTCTCCAGGAGCGTTTGCGGATCTACCGCGCAGCATATCAGATGCCGCAGAGTTCTGCCGAGCCGAAGAAGGGAGCTCAACGGAGAAGTTGTTCTGGTCTCAATATCTTGGGACAGAACATCCGATGACCTTGAGCGACCAGCTGAAGCAACTGGTCGAGCTACACAAGGCAGCCGAACTGGCCATGAAGGACCTCATAGTCCGGCTATGGCCTATCGAGCCTATGCCCAGCAGCTACTTCGGACTCGTGAAGCGGCTTGTGAGTGCCTGCCCACGACTTGAAGTCATAAAGCGGTCGGTTTGCATTGAAGGTGCGCGGATGGCCTTTGCCCATGCAAAGATGCATTGGGTGAAGATGGACGCCACAGCGCTGATGACCGAGGGGCCCCCGAAGGGCAAGGAGCACCGCCGACCCGAAAAATATTATGACAGTGTCCTGAAGGGATCCCATCTTGTGGCGGAGCAATGTACAAAGGATGAAATCCTTGAATGGATGCATTCATTTTATCCTGTAATATGAAACAAGTTCATGTGCGCAATATAATGCTTGTTGATTTAAAATTTTATCTCCTGTGCGGCCGTTTATAAAATCTGAGAGTTGGCCAGTCGTCGGCTTCTTCCTCCATGTAACTAGTACATGGGTGTTCGGGATAAATCTAAACACTCTTTATCCAACTTTTTGGTCCTTTAAGGAGGTGTCTAGCGCAACGAACAAGGCAATCAGACTATACAGCTTTATCACCCTCACTTAGCCATAGAGGTTCTATAATTTTAAAATTTGGCGTAGCCCCTATTATTCGGAATGCCGAACTTGGGGCGCTATACACGCCTAAATCGGACGAAGACTGATTCCTCGCAAAAAGCAGAAAAAATCTTTAAGGATTTGAAACCTCTCGAACAGTGACCAACTCACGCCGCATCATGACAGTCAGTTTTCGGCTTTCTCTACTGAGGTGCTTGTCCGGAATAACCGGGACACAATCGCAGTAGTTCTCCCTTTACTACCCTAGCCGATATAGCGGAACGTAGGGTAGTAAGCATAGGAGCCGGGCAACCCAACTATTGACCCAAGACATGATTCGGAGCTGATGCATATAATGCTATAAGTTCGGGGTGCCGCACTGTCAAAAGTGTTCGGACTTTCTTGCTGTGTTATGGGGTACACTGAAGCCCCTAGCGAAATGAACGTACCAGAATGTACGGGTGCGATTTGTAATAAATAAACAGTCAAGGAAAAAATAATGAAGTAATAAGCTGACGCTGCAAATTATTTTCCATTGTTATTTGAATAACACGTCAAGGCATATGTATACAAGTAGTGCGATAAGCAAATAGGGCTATTTGACATGCCCTAACCAAGAGCGAGCTGCGTGTGGGTATGTAAAACAGGTATAGCAATAGTTAGCAGAGACAACCTGGAGATTCCCTTGTACGTCAAAGCTCCTTGCTTCCTTGGTGTATCCGTCCCGTGATGGGTCCGATGATCAGGTTATTGGAAGAGCCTCAAGAAGAGAAGAACCTGAAAGAAAGAAAAAAGGTGAAGGTATGCGGATCCCGGGGCGGTTAAGCCGCATTGTGGACCGCGGTCTAGCTGTGCCTCCGTCTATGACCACGAGTTTCACTGCTTGATTGGGACTCGGACGAAGGCCGAATTGCTAGGTGAGCTCTGGATGGGTCGGACGGTCTTGTTGTAGAGTAGTGCGGACTCACTTGATGGTATGCGGGGGTTTTATTGCCGAGTTGAGGGTCTGCCTAAGGATGCTGCTATGTACTTCTGCAACAAGGGCCACGGTGTGCTCCTCAGTACGGAGGGAGCGCTCTGTATTTCCATTGACTGTTAGAACACCGCGAGGTCCGGGCATCTTGAGCTTGAGGTAGGCATAGTGTGGCACCGCATTGAACCGAGCGAATGCGGTTCGTCCAAGCAGTGCATGATAACCACTGCGGAAGGGGGTGATATCGAAGATTAACTCCTTCCTTCAGAAGTTGGCCGGGGATCCGAAGACCACTTCCAGTGTGATTGAGCCCGTACAACAGGCCACTACACCTGGTATGACACCTTTGAAGGTGGTCTTGGTGGGTTTGATCCTTGAGGGATCGATAACCATTTTGCGCACTGTATCCGGATAAAGCAGGTTCAGGCTGCCGCAACCGTCCATGAGGGCTCGTGTGAGGTGGAATCCATCAATAATAGGGTCAAGGACCAGTGCGGCTGAGCGGCCATGACGAATACTGGTCGGATGGTCCCTACGATCAAAGGTGATCGGACAAGAAGACCATGGGTTGAATTTTGGGGCGACTAGCTCCATCGTGTAGACGTCCCTTAGTGCACGCTTCCGCTCCCGCTTGGGAATATGGGTGGCGTATATCATATTTATCGTTTTGACTTGGGGGGGGGGAATCTCTTCTGTCCCCCTGTGTTCGGTGGCCGGGGCTCCTCGTCGTCATTACTATGCGACCCGTTTTTCTTGTTTTCGGCGTTTAGTTTGCCGGCCTGTTTAAATACCCAACATTCTCTGTAGGTGTGGTTGGCTGGTTTATCAGGGGTGCCGTGGATTTGATATGGACGATCGAGTATGCGGTCCAGACAAGACAGGCCCAGATTGTTTCTTTTAAATGGCTTTCTCCATTGACCGGACTTGGAGCCACTGAATCCAGCATTGACGACCGTGTCTTCGATGTTATTGCCATTATTGTGGCGCTGGTGTCTGTTGTGTTGGTGCTTTTCGTTGTTATCTCTGGCGTCCGAAGTGCCAGGGTTTCTTGATGTGGTGTTGCTACGAGCCAACCAGCTATCCTCGCCCGCACAAAAGCGGGTCATGAGTGTCGTAAGGGCTGCCATGGACTTCTGCTTCCCTTGGCCAAGGTGTCGGGCGAGCCACTCATCACGGATGTTATGCTTAAAGGCCGCTAGGGCTTCGGCATCCGGACATTCGACGATTTGGTTCTTTTTAGTTAAGATCCGAGTCCAAAATTTCCTAGCTGATTCTCTGGGCTGTTGGGTTATGTGACATAAGTCATCAGCATCCGGTGGTCGCACATAGGTGCCCTAAAAGTTGTCAAGGAATGCGTCTTCCAGGTTCTCCCAACTGCCAATGGAGTTTCCCGGCAGGCTATTCAGCCAGTGCCGAGCTGGTCCCTTGAGTTTCAGTGGGAGATATTTGATGGCATGGAGATCATCGCCGAGGGCCATGTGAATGTGGAGAAGGAAATCTTCAATCCATACCGCGGGATCTGTTGTCCCATCATAAGGTTCGATGTTTATGGGTTTAAACCCTTCTGGGAATTCATGCTCCATTACTTCGTCAGTGAAGCATAGGGGGTGTGCGGTGCACCTATGCCGGGCAACATCGCGACGTAGTTCAGATTAATCTAGTCTGCTGTATTCGGCCCAGACGGATTTGTATTTAGTATATCTGACGTGGCAGTCATCGTCACGTGTTGGGGCGTGCCCCCGTGATCCGTAGATCGATCTTGACTGTCCTGCTTTGTTTTCCAATTTGTCTCGCAGGTCATGCATATAGCCCCGGGCCTTCGTATTTCTATTTGTTCGGCGACGGGGTGTTGGCTGGTGTTCGGCTTGATACGACGCCTTGTCTTGGCCACGAGGTGGTCGGTCAGCCGTATCCTATGCTGGTAGTATAGGCTCTAGTGCCTCGTCCTCGAATTGAGGTAACAACCTGCGCCTCGGGTAACTTTTGGTTGGGCGCTCGAGTCCATATTCCTCGGCCGCCAGGACCTCCATCCATCTATCAGTGAGAAGATCTTGATCAGCTTGAAGCAGCTACTCTTTTTTTTTAGGCTCTTTGCAGTGGCTATAAGCCGGCGCTTGAAGCGCTCATGCTCGGCAGGATCCTCAGGCACGGTAAATTCTTCGTCACCAAGGCTCACCTCATCTTCGGAGAGGGGCATGTAATTGTCATCCTCCGAGTCTTCATTCATTGCCTGTTCATCGGGGCTAGCTTGCCCGTCCTCCCTTCCGTCCTATTCGAAGCTTGGCTGGGCGGGATTGTTTTCGTCTTCGGCATCATCCGGAGTGCTATTGTCTCTTGTGCCGGTATCGTTGTTTCTACCCTGGCGTGGTTTAGAGCGGCGCCGCTGACGTCGGCGCTTCGGCTGTTTCTCCGTTGCATCATTTTGATCCTCGCCATTATTTTCTTTGGGTGTGTCCACCATATATATGTCATATGATGAGGTGGCTGTCCAGCACCCTGTGGGCGGTGGTTCTTGTTCTTCTCCGGCATCGTCGTCCATACCATCGATGTCTTCGGAATCGAAATAAAGCATGTCGGTTAAGTCGTCGATAGTGGCTATTAAGTGGGTGGTGGGTGGGTAACGAATTCCTTCGTCGTCCGCTTCCCACTCAAGCCGGACATACTTCGGCCAAGAGTCTCCCGACAAGGAGAGATATTTTAATGAGTTCAGCACGTCGCCCAAGGGCGAGTGCTGAAAGATGTCCGTGGAGCTGAACTCCAAGATCGGTGCCTAGTTAGATCTGATGTGAGCAGATACGCGCGGTTTGGAGCCTATGGCCGAAGACGAGTCCAAGGGTCCGATGACATAGACCTCATTGGAAGTGAAATCTGTGTTCGGCTCTATCGCCGTTGAGTGTGCGGCTTCCATGGCGGGGTCCATCCTCCCCTCCTCGGATGGCATGATCTTCACTGGATCTAAAGCCAGGGCAGCAGCAGGAGCGATCTCCTGAACACCGTCCAATGGTAGATCTAGGTCGTCCGCATCGTGGCTGTAGGGTGCACCTGTCATGGGCTCGAATCCGTCGAAGATCAAGTCTCCTCAGATGTTGGCAGTGCAGTTTAGGCTTCCAAACATGACCTGATGGCCAGGGGCGTAGCTATTGATCTGCTCTAGATGGCCAAGCGAGTTGGCCTGCAAAGGTTTTGCCTACTAATGGCGCATTACCAGTGCGCCTTTAGTAGCACGCCACTAGTATTTTTTACTAATGGCGCACCATTGGTGCGCCATTAGTATCTGGTATACTAATGGCGCACCAGGCAGTGCGCTATTAGTATGTAACACCATGCGCCATTAGTATGCCTCCCAGGGGGCCATACGTAAGCATGTGCTTTGTCATACTAATGGTGCATGCTGTGTGGATGCGCCATTAGTTTCCTTTGGCATATTAATGGCGCACCTAGTGGTGATGCGCCATTAGTATGAATATCTTTTTTACTTTTCTGATTTTTGCACAGGTTCCAAAATATACTATTGGACAGAATATAGACAGCAGCACACAGCAACATCAGATTCATCGAATACAATAGAAGATTAGTCTCCGAATACAATTCATCATATTAGTCCCCAAATTCAAAAGACCGAACAAAGATAAAACATTACAAGTATCAAGACCGCGAGTATCGAGTTTGTCTTCACATTACAAGTCGATATCGATCATCTAAACTACCATCACATAGAAGAGAGTTGTGGTCATCACGATGAGCATCATCGCGATTAAACTGGTCTTCATCCGGTTCCTCCAACGCTCCCTCCTCTCTCCCGCTAGATAGCGGGCGTATCTAGATTCGGCCTCCGCCCTAGTGGTGTACCCTTTGTAACTGTTACCGCTGAAACGGTGAACCTGTCTCCGACACTCCTCCCAGTCGTCGTAGACTCCGGAACCTTACCCTTGTACACGACATACGACGGCATCTCTATGCACAAGACAAACAACAGACAATACATAAGCAATATGTAAGTATGCAACAAAAGGATCGGAAGAGAAAAGCAAGACATTAATAGCACGATTCATGGTCCTACTAATAAATAGCATCGATTACATCTAAGTTGAACAACTGTCCAAACCAAAGAGACATACGAATTCATTAAAGTTTAATTACAACATGAGCCCATCAATTTTTCAGAACTACACATCACTACTTTCGACTCGACTCATTGGACAGGAGCGTGGATGAAGCCGCCGTCTGTCGTGATGATCATGAAATCGCGGTCGTTGTCACCCTACATTTGTAGCATTCCATCTATCTCATTGTTGGACAGTTGATATCTGAGGAAGAACTGCCCCGAGGTATGAAGGACATCTTGATGGATGATGTCCGCAAACTCCGATCGATGCGAAAGAATTCTTATGCGAGGTCCGCGTCTGGATTGCCGACAAGTTCGCGCCAACCTTTGAGATTATCTGGTAGCGAAGTTGATGATGGTCCCTTACGATCGCCGCATGTGATGGAGGTGTAGTAGGCATCCTTCGACCGCACGAGGCGGCTGCTTGACGAACAGAACTTCGTGTTGTGTGAGAACATGTGCTTGCCGTGCTTACGAAGCATACGCCTGGTGAAGGTGCCTCCAGTTAGGCGTGGCAGGGAGAACATCATCAAGAACTTTCTTGACATTTGTGTAGTCTATCTTGGAGTTACGGTTCGGTCTAAATCGTGGCCATGGAATATTTCGGGCTTAAGAGGATGAGTGTGCAATGTGTGTCACCGCACGAACACGAAATGTTAGAAAAAAGAACGATCGAAATCTAAGAAATCATATGTTCTTGGGCGGTTAAGGGATGACTTACTCGGAAAGTAAGCCACAAGGAAGTTATCCTTATCTGTGTTTGCGAATGACACCTTCGAGGTGTGAACTCGCAACTTAGCGGTCCCAGCGCTGCTCAAGTGCTTAGCACGCATGTAGAAGGGGTCGACTATCACGATGTCCGGGTCTTGTCTCTAATGATCCGCATCTCCATACTCAAATAAAACAGCCGAGCGAAGGTGTAGTGCAGCGGATGAAGGTTAAACATAGCAAAGATGTCATCAAACCGCAGGGCGATCGTACCCCGATGTCGCCATCCACAAAGCCCTTGCCCTCGGCACCTTAGCCCACGAAACCGGTATGCCACATCCTTCTCTCGAGACACGCTTCTCCAAAGAAAGAACAACGTCGTCTGAGACTCCGTTATAGCACCGGTTGCAGCATTCAGCATATTTGGCGTAGCATCGCCCTACCGCCACATGCACCCTCCTCGAGATATCCTTAGGTGAAGGTGGCCCTTCACGAGCACGGATCGAACTTCGGTGCGGTGGCTCACACCGGCACCCTTGTTAGTCTTCGTTTCCGTCCCTTCTTCTTGATCTCCTGTAATGGGACCGAGTTCTGCTCACAGACCACCTTCTTGAGCGTGTTGGGGCTGATAATATTTCGCACCTCAGCTATCTGAGGCTCGGTGAAGGCGGGAGCTGGAGGCGTCTCCTGAGAACTGAATGCCAGATGATGCCTGTTGCAATTGGATTTCTCCGCCGTACCAGCTAGATTGCGGTCGTCTTGGTTGGGTTCTTGAGAAAGAGGCTCGCAGAACTCGTCAGCATACCCATGTTCGGCAAAGTACTTATCGACTTTGGTAAATGTATTGTTGTCGTTGTTGTCGTCGTCCGGATCCTGTGCCATAGGGCTGTCCGGATCCTGTGCCATAGGGATGTCCGGCAGGTCCAGTAGTGTTCCGACGTTCTTGCCATGGCTTGGCGCCGGCACGGTGGCGGTCTTATCGTGGGTGGTGTCCCCGCCCCCAAGCAATTGGCTCTTCGCCAAAGCAGCGCCAATTCTGCAGCGCCGAGGGTCATCTCATCTTCTTCGTCGGCCCAGCGGGTCGAACCGGAGTAACAGCTCGTCGCAGCTGGCAGCACCGAACCACCGACCCTATACACTGTGGGTGGCATCGGATTACCGTGGAACATGGGGTTGCCCGGTTGAATGATTCTGCCCATGGCGACATCGACCAACTCGGCGCCCACGAAGTGCAGAAGAGTGCAAGGAACGTCGGCGGTGCCCTATGAAAACATGTACACGGCGTCAGAGATGCCCAATCAAAACAAGAGATGAAGTCATCGGCCGAGAGGCTTAGTTATCGTGATGCCGTCGAGCTCGGCTAATGTCGAGGCACCGCCAGCGGCGGCGTGCAATCGACGCGGGGGGCGCTGGCGGCGAGTGCGGCGGCGTACACCCGGTGCATTAAGCTCCAATGCCGTGCGGCGCGGAGACACGAACACCACCTCCGCCGGAGACACCAATGGCGCCGCCGCGGAGACACCAATGGTGCGCTGCCTTGTTGTGCGAAGTCTTGGCCGTGAAGGCTGGGAACCGGGAGGCCCCTATTGGCCGCCGCAATCCACGTCGTCAGCCCATGAATCAACGTAGGCACCATGGCGTTGAGCTTCGTTCCCAGTTGTTGTTCCACTTGCTCTTGGACAAGCTCCGGAATCCGCGCCACTTGTGCCTTGAGTGCTTCAACCTCGCGCATCTGGCTTTCCGAGCTGTCCTTTTTCTCCTTCCGCACACCAGCGATATAGTATGACCCCCATTTTGTGGACAAGCCTTTGTCGGCCACACGACCAGCTGACGTCGGCTTAGTGAGCTTATCCTTGCTTTTCATTATGTTCAACGCCCTATTTAAAGGGGTGTCGAAAGGGGAGCTCTGAGACGACCCCGCGCTACTACTTTCAGTGTCCTGTGAAAGGAATGTGAACCATTTAGAAATATTGGGGATTAATGAGAGTGCAACCATATGGAGCTAATTACGCGGGGGTGTATTCCTTACCAGAACAAGCTCAAGCGCCCTAGTCTTCGCATTCGTGGTAAGCTCCTTTGTTATCGGGTCCTCCTTTTACCGGGCCCTGACATAGTTCCTGCACCGCTTGTCACCGCTGTATTTCTCGAAGCGAGGCGGTAGGCCTTGCTCGGCACGCTCCGCGTCCTCCTTGTCCCATATAGGCTCCGCGACTCTGTAACCGCCGGGACCGAGTTTGTGTTCCCCTAAGTTCAGCTCCCGCATTTCTTTCCCCCACTGACTTGATTCGGAGGTTGCGCTGCTCTCGCACTTGATCTTGAACTCCTTGTACTCATCTTCTCTCATCAAAGGATATTTCGCCTTGATCTTCTCATAACTATCACCTTTATCAATCATTCTCTTCTCCAAGTAGACAGGGCCGTGCTCATCTTCGTGAGGGCGGCACTGTTCACTATATTCCCTGAGAGGCGTGTGTTTTCAAATTCGGCGGGGAACTTGTATCGTTAGTGCAGCTTCGTGAAGAGGAGGTTGCGCAAATTCCCGTGGTCCTTATTCCTAAGGTTATCGGTGTTGATCGAGACGGTGCTCCGGAGAATGCACCCGAGCTGAAGCGCGTACCCCTTGACTATATGTTTGGGCTCCGTTGGATTCCCGTCGGAGTCCACTTGAGTGAATTCCTCCTTGAGGGTGCGGAGCGCATTCAGGCGCCGGTCCTTCCTTCGCTTCTTCGGTTGGCTGCCATCTATGTGTGCGCCGCCATCATTAGTGGTGGCATCCTAGGCGGCACCATCAGTGGTGTCGTCCCTGACGCCACTAGGGGTTGTGTAGTCAGGATCGGTGTCTTCTGCGTCGTCCTCGTAGCTGTGAGGTTGTTCCTCCATCTCCTGGGACAGCTCCCAGAATTGCTTGCCGCCCGAACCACCGGCCTCATCGTTGTGGGCCATGTTTTGCTCTAAATAGGAAAAAAGTTTGGTCAAAAAGTTGGTTATTGTCAAGGAACAAGATCATGGTCTCATCATTTAGGGTTTGTCGACACCGAGGCATCCTAAAAGCTAAGCTTTTATCATTTAGGGTTTGTCGACGCCGAGGCACCCTAAAAGCCTAAGCGTACATCATTTAGGTTCTCATCGACACCGAGGCACCCTATAGAAGCCAAGGTTTCATCATTTAGGGTTTGTCGACGCCGAGGCACCCTAAATGCTAAGTTAAGTTTTCATCATTTAGGGTTTATCGATGCCGAGGCACCCTAGGTTGGGCCACCTATGTTGGGTTTATCATCTAGGGTTTATTGATGCTAAGGAGAATTCTAAGTTGGGCCTAATCACTTGGCTCTATTGCCACCTATGGTTTAATGCAGCAAGAATGGCGGGGCAGTTGATCCTACTTAACTAAGTACTAAGATACCCCGGCCCATGCATTAGTCGCAAGTACCCCATATGTCCTATTTTTAGCAAAGTCATGCTAAAATTCACGGAAAATTTCAGCATGACATTTGCTGAAAATAGGACATATGGAGTACCCAAATTTGCCGGAACGGAAGTTAATCGACATTCCGGCAAACTCAAGGGCCTCTCGGGGTACCTGCAAAATCATTATCCCCGCGTAATGAAGTCGCCAATGGGTCATTCCAGAAGATCACAAGTAGCATCATCACAAGTACAGCAGCAGCAGCAGTGAATACAGGCATAACAGCAGCAAAAGTGACTTGCTGTTAATGAACAGTGGCTAAAGATATATAAAACTACATTGCAAATGTGCCATCTCAATAAAACAACTCATGGAAGTGAACTACTAGCAGGCTCAAAAGTCAAGTAAACTGAAGATTATGACAGCTTGCAAACACAGGACCATGTCATTATCATGGCAGTCCACTATATATTTTTATGACAAAATACATCATTATCAAGGCACATTATGGCCATTTTCTTACATGATGCTAACTGTACCTAACTGAATTTTTTGACAGTAGCTCAAGTTTTTGACAGTAGCTCCTCACTTTCTGTTGCCTACAACACTTTTTATGCTAGCAGCTCAAGTTTGTGCCATTGGAGCAAAAAAGCAGGAACCAACATATGTAAGGTTTCAACAAGACTCATCAACAGTATATATAAGGAGGTCCTTTGTAAACAAACGAACACTAAGAGCAGAATGTTCTTGCAACAAACATTATTGTGTGACATCGAAAGGCATCACTCTGCTTAAAGGGAAGGATGACTTAAGTGGCAGATGTATATGATTGCACCACTTGATCTGCACTTCTCTATATTATATGATGTACTGAAGAACTTCAGCAAAAAAAGATAAATAGGAACATATTTCTCACCTTGGAGGTGTTTCTGCTGCTGCCTTTATCAAACTTCACTTCCTTTACCTCCTCGAAACACGAAATATGCAGATGTTAGAAAGGTTCTAATTTGTATATGATGATTCTAATAAAAGGGAAAAGGAGTATCAAGAACAGATTCACATGTCTGGTTGTTAGCCATTATAAATGAATAATAGTATTATAGTTCAGCTATTCCATGGAATAACGGCCTTAAGATTAATGAACCAATAGATGCCCTAATGGAAGTAATAACAACATGACAGCAAACAACCAACAAACATGGTGGGCTTAAGATTAATGAACCAACATCGACAAACCAGATGGACAGAGATGTAGTGAGAGGAAAATTATTTTCTGAATTTTTTATTTGTCTTTGAATCTGTTCCCAAAGTCAGCCAGAACAAACACAACATTATTATATATGATGCGCTTGCTCCTTGCTGCCTTGTACACTTAGGAGCTCACTGAAAAGCAATGACATATTCATGATCTAGTTTAGCAGCAGGTTGCAATCTTCCCCCTAATTGCAAGATGCATCATTTCTAATTAATTAGGAGAACCTACCTAGCGAGTCTCTGATTCTTTTATACCATCAATAAAAAAATTGTACAAGAAAAAAAAGGTAGGCCAAATATTCATGTCACTTCCATTAGGCATCATCTTCCTACAACTACTCATCTTCAAAGACACATGATACTACTCGTCAGATCTAATACAACAACATGACACTTGTTATTTGTATCTAATGTTCCTGCAACTACTGTATCTACAATAGTAGCACATGATACTGCTACTGTATCTACAACTACAACTACTACAACAACATAAAACTACTATGCATCATCTTCCTACTATAATTGCTACTCATCTTTAGAACCAAACACCAGCAAAAACAGAACCAAACTACTATCCATCCATCTAGCAAGCAACTAGCACAACTCATCCATCCATCCATCAAGCATCATATACCTAACTAACATCAACATACATACATCTATCTAACATCCATTGATCCGTGTAACAAGAGAGGAACAGGGAACAGTGACATGGACAAGAAGCATAGAGGCAAGGAAGAGAGGCTCACCCCAGGCCGCGGTCGAAGGAGAGCAGCCGCTGGCCACGCGCAGGAAGAGACGATGGGAGGTGGTGGCGAGGGTCACGGCACCGTCCTTGGCTCGCCGGCTGCTACGGAGGTGACCGGTGGTGGAGGATGGCAGGGGCAGCGGAGGGTTCGGGCGGCTGGGTGCGCCACGGCGGCAGGCCGGCAGCGGTGGCGGCGGCTAGAAACCCTAGCTGTCGCGCTCGGGAGGGAGGTTGACGCCTTGGCGGGCCGCTTGAGGGGAGGCAGGCAGCAAGGGCGGAGGGAGCGGTGAGGAGGTGGTCAGTCTGGCGGGGAAGCGAGCACGGCCGGGGACGGCGAGCACGGTCGGGTGTGGGGGGAGATGAGGCAGGGGAGGGATTAGAGAGAAATGTGAGGGATTGTGGATTTTTAGTGTGGGAGGAGGCTTAGTAATGCCGCACCACCCAGGGGTGCGCCATAAGTACATCCATAGCAATGGCGCACCACCGAGAGGTGCGCCATAAGTAATTTAATCTAGCCCGACTTGTCAGGTTATATACCACCTAACCCTATATAAAACAGAACCTGCCCACTAGCCTAACTGGTCAGTACGCAGCACACAGACCAGGAGGTCCTGGGTTCGATTCCCAGGCTCCCCAATATTTTTTTTATACATTTTAAATCCTGTTTGATATTTATTTGTGTTTAAATATGTTCAAACTTGTTTAAATCGTAACAGTAATTTTTTTTATAAAAACAGGAATAATTTTTTAAAAAATGTGTTCAAATTTGTTACTTGAAAATATCATCGGCGGCAAGGTGGAGCGGGAGGGTGCGGGGGGTGCCCGTTGGCGGCGGTGGAGCGGGGGAGGGTGCGGGGGGCCGGGTGCTCGGCGGCGGCGGTGGAGCGGGGGAGGGTTGCGGTGGGTCGTCGGCGGCGGTGGAGCTAGCGGGGAGGGTGCGGGTGGGATCGAGATCGAGATGGAGGGGGATCGAGATCAAGTGTCCTCATGAATTCAAAAAGTGCCCATGAAATTTAAAAATATTCATGATATCTAAAAGTTCCCATGAAATACAATCGAGAAATGAAGACTACAATTTAAATACAATCGATCTTAGCTAGCTATCTGTTCACAATCTTCTTGCCCTTCTTTTTCGCAAATGGAGTTCTTCTGTGGAACGGACGTCCTTTAGGTAGGGTGGTCCTGCTTCTTCTTGTGGTGTGTGCTGCTACTTCATCGTCGTCATCATGTTCGATCTTTGGGTCGCCGTACTTGTCGAAGTCTTGCTCATTGGCTACTCCATCCATTCCGATGATCTTCCTTTTGCCTCTCCTCACGACAACACGACTGGCTTTGACGGGTCGGTAATGAAGAAGCATTGGTCCACTTGGGAAGCCAGTACCCATGGCTCATTTTTCGAGGTGACGTTTGCGCCCGCGGTCTTGGATTTGGCTTCGGGTATAACCATGGTGGTGAAATACCGGTCTTCTTTTAGGACGCTCTTGGCCCATCTAACACGGAACATCCGGACCTTCTCTCCAGCGTAGCTCAGCTCCCAGATCTCCTCGATCCTTCCGTAGTATCTGTCCATGTCGTTGCCGGTGTAGGATTCCATCGTTACCCCGGAGTTCTGATAACCATCGCTCTTCATGTCCTTGTTCTCGGTGTAGAATGTGTAGCCGTTGATATCGTACGCCTCATAGGTCATCAGGTTGTGCTTGGCGCCCTGTGACAAGGAGAATATGAGTTGTTCCTCCGCGGAAGAATCCTCATGTAAAGGGTACGACAGAAGCTTCTGCTTGAACCAACGCGTGAAACATGAGTTGTGCTCTTTGATTATATATCCTTCCGTCCTCTGTTGGCCTCGGTCATTGTACGTCTTCTCAATAAAGGTTTTGTGCTCTACCACCCAAGGATCGACCACGTCTATGTGTTGTAGCGCGACTAGGTTTGCTCTTTCAAAGTCGGCGAGTCGACCATCGAAGTCGACATGCATTTCGTGGCGACCCTCACGGTGACCCCATCCAGCGAGCCTGCCGAGGTGCCTGTTGACGGGCAGACCAATGGGGTTCTCGATGCCTAGATAATTCGTGCAGTAGGAGATGCACTCTTCGGTCAGAAAGCCCCTGGCTATACTTCCCTCTGGACTTGACATGTTGCGAATGTATCCTTTGATGACACCATTCATCCTTTCGAGCGGCATCATCTTTGTGCGAGAACGTCGGCCGAGTTGGATGATATCCTCCACGATATGGACGAGCGGATGCACCATAACATCGAAGAATGCGGGGGGAAGTACATCTCAAGCTCACATAGTATCACCACGATCTCTTCCTGTAGCCTTCTAAGTTGCCTCACGCCGATCGACTTCCGAGATGGCGTCGAAAAAAGTTGCATAGGCCAAATAGCGTTTCCGCGGATGTGCGCGTCCATGATCCCACAGTTGCAAGCTGGAAGTATTTGCGTCATCGACATGACGATCGTGAGACTTCATCCCGCTGAACTTCGCTTTCTTTGGGTCTAGGTATGCTTATCTTCCCAGCGTAGCGTAAGGAAGTTTTACTCCTAGGAGGCACGTGAAAACTTCTCGATCTCCTCGACTTAGAGTGAAGCACGCGGGAGGTAGTCATTTCGGTCTGCTTGGCCTTTTGCCTTTGCGGCGACTTTACGTATCTGCTTCGCCTCATCATCATCATCATCATCATTAGCGTGAAGGTCCTACCTGATGCCCATTGATTTCAAGTCTGCCCTTGCTTTCGGCCCATCTTTGGTCCTCTCTGGCATGTGTGAGCAGGGTACCAAGCAGACTCTCGCACATGTTCTTCGTGATATGCATGACATCAAGGCTGTGAGGCACACGGTGGATCATCTAGTACGGCAAGTCCCAGAAAACAGACCTCGTTTTCCATACCTTCAGCAGTGGCTCTGGTGGCTTTCGCTTCTTTCCCGCCTCTGGCGCCATTTGCTTCTTTCCCGGTAGTGGGCAGTCTTTCCAATTTTTCAACAACTCATCTATTTCCTCGCCGCTCCTCGTACACGGGCGTTTTCGGGGTTCGGTTTCACCATCAAACAGATCCTTGCGTTTCCTCCACGGGTCATCGTCGCGAAGCCACCTTCGATGTCCCATGAACACGGTTTTGAAGACCCGGATCTCTATCTAGGCTGGCGATATGTTGTGTCATCCATGCACCTTACGCATCCGGAAAATCCGTGGACTACGGCCCGCGAGATATCCGTAACCGAGATAGTCGTGCACCGTCGTGGCGGTCTGCGGCTCTCATAGGGAAATATTCTTTCTCTCGGCGTCCCACGTATTGGCTGGCGTTTTCCACGGCGTGTCTGGCTCCTCCTTCAAAGCCCCGGATCTGATTGATGTCGTTCCTGGTTGTTTGGCCCTTCAATTAACATACTCATGTGAATGTACTTCCTCTTCATGCACAACCAGGGGGGAGGTTGTACATCCACACAAACACAGGCAAGGTGCTATGTGTGCTTCTCTGGCTGCCAAACGGATTGACTCCATCGGTGCTCGCGCCCAGCACGATGTTCCTTGGATCCTTCCCAAATTCTGGGTATTCAAAGTTCAATGCTTGCCACTGGCTTGCATCCTTAGGGTGACTCAGCATCTTGTCTTTTTTATTTATCTCCGGATCATTTCTGCCATCTTCCCGCTTCTTCTCCTCCCTATCCGCGTGCCAACGCAGGAGCTTTGCTACCTTAGGGTCCGCGAAATACCGCAGCAGACGAGGAGTGATCGGAAAGTACCACACCAATTTTCGAGGAGCTTTCTTCCTCTTCTTGTATCGAGTGACGCCGCACACCGGACATATGGTAGACTCCGCATGCTCGTCCCGATAAATGATGAGTTTGTTCATGCACACATGGTATTTCACGTGCGGTAAATCCAGAGGACACACGATTTTCTTCGCCTCCTCGAAACTGGTCGGGCACTTGTTCCCCTTGGGAAGACGTTGGTGCCAGAATGACATGTTCTCGTCGAAGCATCGTCGGTCATTTTGTGTTTTACCTTCATCTCGAGCCATGGCGTTACTTTCAAAGCGGGTATCCTCGGGCCTGCAGCCTTCATACAATGGAGTAACGCGTCTATCTCCGGTTGATCCATCTTGGCTTTCTCTCGGCGGCAGCTCTTGCGTTATCCGTCTCGCTTGAGAAGCAGCTCTTGAATATGAGGGTCCTGCACCCAGCCTCCATCGTCGTCTGCTCCGGCATCTTCATCTTCATGATCATGCCCTTCGTCTTGATCTTCCTCATCATCATGTCGACATCTTCTACATGATGATCGTGTACAACATCACCGCCGTGATCATGTCACGGAGATTCTTCGTCTTCTCGCCCGCCCTACGCCGGTGGTACTTGTCTTGTTGCCCTTCCTCATTTCTTGCCCGGCCCCCATGGGCGACTTCATAGTCATCTTCATCACCTTGCCACGATAGCCATCCATGAAACCACGCAAGAGCAGGTGGTCCGCACCTGCCGGAATCCGGGTCATAATAAGGCTCTTGACTTGCATCTTCGACCACGGACATCTTATCTCCGTCTCGTTCTTTTGAAGCATCTAGGCCTTGGCGGAGCTCAAAAACCTATTCACGATGCCTTCGGTCATCGTGCGGACCATCAATCTGCTTGAGGTAGAGCAAAAGCGATATTTTAGAACCAAGAAAAAATTTGGCATGACCTTCCCTTAAAATAGGACCAAAAAGAATGCATAGTGCCAAAATTCTCGCCGAAACAGAAATGAATCAACATTCCGGCAAAATATTGGCAACTATCACATTTCAAATACCGGTACCTGCAAACACAAACCTATATGCAACACCACAAACACATGCAACACCACAAACATACATAGATCTAGCTAGGCCACAAAAAGTGCATGTGCACGTTGTTGGAGCGAGCTAGGGAGAAAAAAAGTAGATCTACATCATGAAGATAGCTTTGCCCTTACTTACCTATCAAAAAAGGTAATTTCACCACTTAATTTTGATGAATCTATGGTGGAAATGAGGTGAGGAGGAGGAGGCAGCCGAAAGCTTGGAGAAGAAGGTGGAGGGAATGAAGTGGGGAAAGTGAGTGGGTAGGTGTGGGGCTGTCAAAAATATCTTGTTGGGGTCCCAGGTTACTAATGGCGCACCAGCAGCAAATGCGCCATTAGTAACCCTGGTTACTAATGGCGCACCTGTTGGTGGTGCGCCATTAGTAGTTTTGCAAAAAAATATATATATATATATATATATATATATATATATATATATATATATATATACTAATGGCGCACCAGGCCATAGTGCGCCATTAGTAGTTTAAACTAGTAATGGCGCCTTTGTGAAATGGTGCGCCATTAGTAATTTTGCAAAAAAAAGATCTGATAATGGCGCGCAGTGCACAGTGCGCCATTAACTAGTAATGGCGCACTTCGTCCTGATGCGCCATTAGTATGTATGGAAAAATGAAAAAAAAATACTAGTGGCGCACCATGGTTTCGGTGCGCCATTAGTGTCTTCCACACTAATGGCGCATCACCAACTGGTGCGCCATTAGTATATAGTAGTGGCGCACTGCTTCCACGGTGCGTCATTAGTATCAATCCTATCTATAGCCCTTTTCCTAGTAGTGGATAAGCAAATAGGGCTATTTGACATGCCCTAACCAAGAGCGAGTTGCGTGTGGGTATGTAAAACAGGTATAGCGATAGTTAGCAGAGACCACACAGGGATTCCTTATGCGTCAAAGCTCCTTGCTTCCTTGGTGTATCCGTCCGTGGTGGGTCCGATGATCGTGTTATTGGAAGAGCCTCAAGAAGAAGAACCTGAAAGAAAGAAAAAAGGTGAAGGTATGCGGATCTCGGGGCGGTTGAGCCGCATTGTGGACCGCGGTCTAGCTGTGCCTCCGTCTATGACCACGAGTTTCACCGCTTGATTGGGACTCGGACGAAGGCCGAAATGCTAGGTGAGCTATGGATGGGTCGGACGGTCTTGTTGCAGAGTAGTGCGGACTCGCTTGACGGTGTGCGGGGGTTTTATTGCCGAGTTGAGGGTCTGCCTAAGGAGGCTGCTCTGTACTTCTGCTACAAGGGCCGTGGTGTGCTCCTCCGTACGGAGGGAGCGCTCTGTATTTCCATTGACTGTTATAACACTGCGAGGTCCATGCATCTTGAGCTTGAGGTAGGCATAGTGTGGCACCGCATTGAACCGAGCGAATGTGGTTCGTCCAAGCAGTGCATGATAACCACTGCGGAAGGGGACGATATCGAAGATTAAAGAATATTAACTCCTCGCTTCGGAAGTTGGCCGGGGATCCGAAGACCACTTCTAGTGTGATTGAGCCTGTACAACAGACCACTACACCTGGTATGACACCTTTGAAGGTGGTTTTGGTGGGTTTGATCCTTGAGGGATCGATACACATTTTGCGCACTATATCCGGATAAAGCAGGTTCAGGCTGCTGCAACCGTCCATGAGGGCTCGTGTGAGGTGGAATCCATCAATAATAGTGTCAGGGACCAGTGCGGCTGAGCCGCCATGACGAATACTGGTCGGATGGTCCCTACGATCAAAGGTGATCGGACAATAAGACCATGGGTTGAACTTTGGGGCGACTAGCTCCATTGCGTAGACGTCCCTTAGTGCGTGCTTCCGCTCCCGCTTGGGAATATGGGTGGCGTATATCATATTTATCATTTTGACTTGGGAGGGGATCTCCTCTGTCCCCCTATGTTCGGTGGCCGGGGCTCCTCGTCGTCATTACTATGCGACCCGTTTTCCTTGTTTTTGGTGTTTAGTTTGCCGGCCTGTTTAAATACCCAACATTCTCTGTAGGTGTGGTTGGCTGGTTTATCAGGGGTGCCGTGGATTTGATATGGACGATCGAGCATGCGGTCCAGACAAGACAGGCCCAGATTGTTTCTTTTAAATGGCTTTCTCCATTGACCGGACTTGGAGCCACTGAATCCAGCATTGACGGACGTGTCTTCGACGTTATCGCCATTATTGTGACGCTTGTGTCTGTTGCGTTGGTGCTTGTCATTGTTATCTCTGGCGTCCGAAGTGCCAGGGTTTCTTGATGTGTTGTTGCTACGAGCCAACCAGCTATCCTCGCCCGCGCAAAAGCGGGTCATGAGTGTCGTAAGGGCTGCCATGGACTTCTGCTTCCCTTGGCCAAGGTGTTGGGCGAGCCACTCATCACGGATGTTATGCTTAAAGGCCGCTAGGGCTTCGGCATCCGGACATTCGACAATTTGGTTCGTTTTAGTTAAGAACCGAGTCCAAAATTTCCTAGCTGATTCTCTGGGCTGTTGGGTTATGTGACATAAGTCATCAGCATCTGGTGGTCGCACATAGGTGCCCTGAAAGTTGTCAAGGAATGCGTCTTCCAGGTTCTCCCAACTGCCAATGGAGTTTCTCGGCAGGCTATTCAGCTAGTGCCAAGCTGGTCCCTTGAGTTTCAGTGGGAGATATTTGATGGCATGGAGATCATTGCCGAGGGCCATGTGAATGTGGAGAAGGAAATCTTCAATCCATACCGCGGGATTTGTTGTCCCATCATAAGGTTTGATGTTTATGGGTTTAAACCCTTCTGGGAATTCATGCTCCATTACTTCGTCAGTGAAGCATAGGGGGTGTGCGGTGCATCTATGCCGGGCAACATCGCGACGCAGTTCAGATTAATCTAGTCTGCTGTATTCGGCCCAGACGGATTTGTATTTAGTATATCTGACGTGGCGGTCATCGTCATGTGTTGGGGCGCGCCCCATGATCCGTAGATCGATCTTGACTGTCCTACTTTGTTTTCCAATTTGTCTCGCAGGTCATGCATATAGCCCCAGGCATTCGTGTTTCTATTTGTTCAGCGACGGGGTGTGGGCTGGTGATCGGCTTGATACGACGCCTTGTCTTGGCCACGAGGTGGTCGGTCAGCCGTATCCTATGCTGGTAGTATAGGCTCTAGTGCCTCGTCTTTGAATTGAGGTAACAACCTGCGCCTTGGGTAACTTTTGGTTGGGCGCTTGAGTCCATATTCCTCGGCAACCAGGACCTCCGTCCATCTATCAGTGAGCAGATCTTGATCAGCTTGAAGCTGCTACTCTTTTTTCTTCAGGCTCTTTGCAGTGGCTATAAGCCGGCGCTTGAAGCGCTCCTGCTCGGCGGGATCCTCAGGCACGGTAAATTCTTCGTCTCCAAGGCTCACCTCATCTTCGGAGAGGGGCATGTAATTGTCATCCTTCGAGTCTTCATTCATTGCCTATTCATCGGAGCTAGCTTGCCCGTCCTCCCTTCCGTCCTGTTCGAAGCTTGGCTGGGCGGGATTGTTTTCGTCTTCGGCATCATCCGGAGTGCTATTGTCTCTTGTGCCGGTATCGCTGTTTCTATCCTGGCGTGGTTTAGAGCGGCGCCGCTGACGTCGGTGCTTTGGCTGTTTCTCCGTTGCATCCTTTTGATCCTCGCCATTGTTTTCTTTGGGTGTGTCCACCATATATATGTCATATGATGAGGTGGCTGTCCAGCACCCTGTGGGCGGTGGTTCCTGTTCTTCTCCGGCATCGTCGTCCATACCGTCGATGTCTTCGGAATCGAAATCAAGCATGTCGGTTAAGTCGTCGATAGTGGCTATTAAGTGGGTGGTGGGTGGGTAGCGAATTCGCCGTCGTCCGCTTCCCTCAAGCGGACATACTTGACCAAGTCTCTCGACAAGGAGAGATATTTTAATGAGTTCAGCACGTCGCCCAAGGGCGAGTGCTGAAAGATGTCCGTGGAGCTGAACTCCAAGATTGGTGCCTAGTTAGATCTGATGTGAGCGGATATGCGCGGTTTGGAGCCTATGGCCGGAGATGAGTCTGAGGGTCCGATGACACAGACCTCATTGGAAGTGAAATATGTGTTCGGCTCTATCGCCGTTGAGTGTGCGGCTTCCGTGGCGGGGTCCATCCTCCCCTCCTCGGATGGCATGATCTTCACTGGATCTAAAGCCAGGGCAGCAGCAGGAGAGATCTCCTGAACACCGTCCGATGGCAGATCTAGGTCGTGCTCATCGTGGCTATAGGGTGTACCTGTCATGGGCTCGAATCCATCGAAGATCAAGTCTCCTCAGATGTTGGCAGTGCAGTTTAGGCTTCCAAACATGACCTGATGGCCAGGGGGGTAGCTATTGATCTGCTCCAAATAGCCAAGCGAGTTGGCCTGCAATGCAAAGCCGCCGAATACGAAGATTTGTCCGAAGAGGAAAACCTCACCCTGGATCGTGTCGTTGTAGATGATTGAAGGAGCCATCAAGCCTTATGGTGACGACACAGTGGAACTCTCAATGAAAGCACCAATGTCGGTGTCAAGACCAGGGGATTTCGGGTAGGGGGGTCCTGAACTGTGCGTCTAAGGCTAATGGTAACAGGAGGCGGGGGACACAATGTTTACCCAGGTTCGGACCCTCTCTATGGAGGTAATACCCTACTTCCTGCTTGATTGATCTTGATGATATGAGTATTATAAGAGTTGATCTAACATGGGATCATAGAGGCTAAACCCTAGAAGCTAGCCTATGGTTATGGTTATCCTTGTTCTATGGACTAAACCCTCCGGTTTATATAGACACCGGAGGGGGCTAGGTTACACAGAATCGATTACAAAGAAGGGAATCTACATATCCGAATTACCAAGCTTTCCTTCCATGCAAAGGAAAGTTCCATCCGGACACGGGACGAAGTCTTCAATATTGTATCTTCATAGTCCATCAGTCTGGCATAAGCATATAGTCCGGCTGTCTGAGACCCCCTAATCCATGACTCCCTCAACTTGAACGACCAATTTTGTAGCTTCTCAACTTGATATCTGGACGCATAACCCCCAAAGCATGAAAGCATAATGGTAACGACTGATTGCATAGTGAGCTCGATCTTTGATCTGGTGAATTCCACCACCAATGGGAACCCTGGTTCTCCCTCTGAATATTCCACATTGGTGCGGACACCCCATACCCTCCAAACTTCTTCCTCGAATTCCTGCCCTTTCTTGAAGTCCAGATCCGCTGGAGCCATCGTTGCTGAGGAAGAAATGGTTGGCGGCGAAGGAGGGCCGGTTTGTCGTGGCTGCTGAGGGAGTCCTAGATTGGGGGGTCCTCGGACAGCCGGACTATATGCTTATGCCGGACTGTTGGACTATGAACATACAAGATTGAAGATTTCGTCCCGTGTCCGGGTGGGACTCTCCTTTGCGTGGAAGGCAAGCTTGGCAATTCGGATATGTAGATTTCCTTCTATGTAACCGACTCTGTGTAACACTAGATCCCTCTGGTGTCTATATAAACCAGAGGGTTTAGTCCATAGGACAACAATAATCAGAATCATAGGCTAGCTTCTAGGGTTTAGCCTCTATGATCTTGTGGTAGATCAACTCTTTTAACACTCATATCATCAAGATCAACAAGTAGGAAGTAGGGTATTACTTCCATAGAGTGGGCCCGAACCTGGGTAAACATTGTGTCCCCCTCCTCCCATTACCATTAGCCTTAGACGCACAGTTCGGGACCCCCTACCCGAGATCCGCCGGTTTTGACACCGACATTGGTGCTTTCACTGAGAGTTCCAATGTGTCTTCACCATAAGGCTTGATGGCTCCTTCAATCGTCCACAACAACGAGGTCCAGGGTTCCGCCCAGACAGATCTTCGTATTCGGTGGCTTTGCACTACGGGCCAATTCACTTGGCCATCTAGAGCAGATCGATAGCTATGCCCCCGACCATCAGGTCAGGTTTGGAAACCTGAATTACACTGTCGACATCCGCGGAGACTTGATCTTCGACGGATTCGAGCCCAACACAGGTGCATCCTACAGTCACGATGAGCATGACCTAGATCTTCCATCAGACGATGTCTAGGAGATCACACCTGTAGCTGCCCCGGCTTTAAATCCAAAGCAGATCGTGCCATCCGAGGACGGGTGGATGGACCCCGCCACGTAGGCCGCACACTCAGCGGTGATGGAGCCGAACACAGATCTCACTCCCAAAGAGGTATGTGTCATCGGAGCCTCGGACTCATCTCCGGCCATAGGCTTCGAACCGCATACATCCGTGCCCATCATACCTAACTAGGCACCGATCACAGAGTTTTGCTCCGCAGATATCTTTCAGTACTCACCCTTTGTGGATGTGCTAAACTCATTAAAATCTCTCTCCCTGTCAGGAGACTCTTGGCCGAACTATGTCCAGCTTGATTGGGAAGCAGACGACGAAGGAATTCGTTACCCACCCACCGCCCACTTAATAGCCACTGTCGATGACTTAACCGACACGCTTGATTTCGACTACGAAGACATCAATGGTATGGACGATGATGTCGGAGAAAAATGGGAACCACCGCCCCCAGGGCGCTGGACAGCCACCCCATCATATATATATTGTGGACACACCCAAAGAAAGCAATGGCGACGATGCAGCAGAGGATAATCCCCTTGAGACGCAAACAAAGCGCCGACGTCAGCGGCACCGCTCTAAAGCCTGCCATAGCAAAAACAGCGATACTAGCACAAGAAAGAATAATACCCTGGATGACGCTAAAGATAACGACAACCCCATAGACCCAGCGATGGAGCAGGATGAGCCAGGGGACGGAAAACACAGTCCGGGGCCGCTGTCCAATCACAGCGATGCCGAAGACAAAACTTATAAACCAGTCTCCGAACAGGAGAACAGTCCGGACGGCGATGCACGCATCATCCCAGAAAAACACTTGGAACAAGAGCACCTGCACAAAAGGCTTATCGCTATCGTGAGGAGCTTGAAGAAGCAGAAGCAACGGCTTAAAGCCGCGTAGGATACGCTCAACTATAGATGGAACAAAGTGCTCGACACTGACGAAATATACGACGGTGATCGCCACACAAAGAGCTACCAAAAATGCAAGTTGTTTCCCGAATTCGATGATGAGGCTATAGCGCCCATTCCGCCGATAAACAATATGGTCGATCTGCCGGACCGACCACCCCGTGGCCGAGACAGAGTGGCTAATGACGCTGCACACAAGTCAGCACACGATCTACGTGAGCACTTGGACAAAAGAGCTGGTATGACCAGGTCCATCTATGGATCTAGGAAATGTGTTCCTACACAGGATCGACTACCAGCTCAGAACCAACACCAAACACTACAGCCGTCGAACCCATGCCACGACACATACAGGTGTGCCGCGGAGCCCTGTGCTTCACCGATGAGGTGCTGGATCATGAATTTCCAGAGGGGTTCAAACCTGTAAACATCGAGGCATACGACGGAATGACAGACCCTACAGTCTGGATTGAGGACTTTATTCTTCACATCCATATGGCTCGCAGAGACGATCTCCACCCCTCAAGTTGAAAGGACCAGCTCGGCACTGGTTGAAAAGCCTCCCCAAAAATTCAATTGGAAGTTGGGAGGAACTCGAGGACGCTTTGAGGGCTAACTTTCAAGGGACCTATGTCCGACCTCCGAATGCAGATGATTTAAGTCACATAATCCAACAACCCAGAGAGTCAGCCCACAAGCTTTGGAATAGATATCTCACCAAGAAGAACCAAATCGTCGAATGTCCGGATGCTGAAGCCCTAGCAGCTTTCAAACACAGCGTCCGGGACGAATTGCTTACTAGACACCTCGGCCAGGAAAAGCCGAGGACAATGGCAGCCTTAACAACTCTTATGACCCGCTTTTGCGCGGGAGAGGATAGTTGGTTGGCCCGCAGCGACACCAGTGACCCAGGAACATACGAAATCAGGGATGGCAATGGGAAGCCATGATGCAATAAAAACAAGTGTAGAAATAATGAAGACAGCCCAGACAAGACAGCGGTAAATGCCGGATTCAGAGGCTCTTGACCCAGTCAACGGAAAAAGCCATTTAAAGGCAGCAGAGATGGACCGTCTAGCCAAATAAAATTCTAGACAGATCCTGTCAGATTCATGGCACCCCCGAGAAACCTGCGAATCACACCAACAGAGAATGCTGGGTCTTCAAGAAGGCCGGCAAGCTAAATGCCGAACACAAGGGGAGGGAGCCGCCAAGTGAAGACGAGGACGAACCTCGCCAGCCGAATACTGGGGGATAGAAAAACATTCCACTGGAGGTCAAAATAGTGAACATGATCTACGTCACCCACATACCAAAGAGGAAGCGCAAACGCGTACTCCGAGACGTATACACTGTAGAGCCCGTCGCCCCCAAATTAAACCCATGGTCGGCCTGCCCGATCACTTTCGATCGCAGGGATCATCCGACTAGTATTCGGCTGCCTTGGTACTCGACCCAATAATTGACGGATACCATCTCACCCGAGTCCTCATGGACGGCGGCAGTAGTCTTAATATGATATATGAGGACACTGTCCGCAAGATGGGGATAGACCCGTCAAGAATCAGCCAAAGTAGTACTACCGTTAAAGGAGTAATACCAGTCGTAGAGGCCCGCTGTACGGGCTCTTTAACATTAGAGGTTGTATTCGGTTCTCCCGACAACTTTCGAAGCGAAGAACTAATCTTCGACATCGCTCCATTCCGAAGCGGCTATCATGCACTACTCAAAAGAACAGCCTTCGCTCGTTTCAATGCAGTACCGCATTATGCTTATCTTAAACTTAAGGTGCCCGGTCCACGTGGCATCATCACAATCAGCGGAAATACAGAGCATTCCTTGCATGCGGAAGAATATGTGGCGGCTCTAGTAGCGGAACCACTGAACCACCTCTCCATCCCAGGAAACTGATCGGTCTTCGAGACAACGGACATGGCTAGACATGTCCGGTGCACCACTAGTTGTGGCAGCCCAGATAAACCCGAGCTTGGTCAACGGATATGCCCCCATATGTGGTGCTAGGGGTTGCCCGCATGTAAAAGGGTCCATAGTTCAGCTCGACCCTATTAATACACAATAGATTGAACTCTCATGGTTCATTAAGAATAACCAACTTTTCACACGATCACACCAGATTCTTTCACCTGGGTTTTTCCTTTTTCTTTACAGATGACCATCGTGCTACACCCTTCCAGGATACGGCACAACGAAGACAAAGGCACAGACGTGCAGCAGGGCCCCATTCAAAGGTTTCTTTTTAGATTAAGACCCTGTGTAAACCTTTTTTTATTGACCCTTGTTGCCTCACATCCTCCGGGCACTTAAAATAGCCAAGAGGGATACTGGCGTTATTGGCAAGCTTATGATTCACCAATCTAAAATAGACGTTACAAGGGCAACAACCAATGTGTTTTCGGGATTTATGCCCTCACCACAGCCGCTCTTTCCTCACGCTGGATTAATGCACGTACCCGGAAATTCAGGTATCATTATCAAGGGCGGTACTCAGCCCAGTATGTGTTGTAAAGTCCGAATACCTTCGGGAGTGTTTGGCTCGCGAGTTTGGCCTTATATGCATCAGCTCCGAATCATGTCTTTGGTCAATAGTTGGGTTTGCCGGGCTCCCATGTTTTGCTACCTTACGTTCCGCTCTATCGGCTAAGGTGGCACCAGGAGAACTACTGTGATTGTGCCCTGGTTCATCTGGATGAGCACCTCAGTAGAGAAAGCCGAAAACTGACTGTCATGATAAAGCGAGAGAGTGGCCAACCACTCGATGACCCAGCGGAATCTTTGCGATTCCTCTACACTAATGAAGGACCGGTTTCCCGGTCACGTATGTACACGCACCATATTCGGATGAGCACGGACATACCAGGGTCTATATAGTAGCCCCACCGTCAAAATCCTATGGCTAAGTGAAAGTGTTAAAGCTATATAGTCTGATTGTCTTGTTCACCGCGCTACCACCTCCTTAACGGACCAAGACGTTGGATCAAGATACATGTCACTAGAACATGGTATTCTTTGAGCATTGAGCCTCTATTAAACGGGCACCTTCTAAGACTTCTTCAAAATAGTGCTGGGGCGAGTCCTGGCCCCCGGGCGGACCCCTCGTTGCAATATCGGTGGCCTCCATCTTCGCCCAATACATCTTAACAAGGGCAAGGGCCATCCATGCACCCTCTATGCATGCCGACACCTTGACAGCGTCGATATGAGGCACAACACGAATAAATCGTTGCACCAAACCAAAATAACTATCCGGACTTGGTTCCTTCGGCCACAGGTGGTCCACGACGGCCTTCATGGAGCTCGGCCAATTCAGCCATTTGCTCATTCAACAGTAGCGGACGCCTTGGATTACTGAACTGTGACCAGAACAATTTTTCTACCTCATGATCTTCTCGATCTTTGAAATACTCCGTTGCATCAGCAACACTCTTTGCTAAATCCAAGTATGTGTCTAAAGAACTCCACAATTGATCAAGAGGGGCATACTTCGGATCGCCAAACTTTGTTCGCAATAAAAAGGGCTTCCCAGCCGCGATATCACCGGCTTGCCGAAGCTCCTCCCGCGCCGCTCTGATTTCAGAGCGAGTTTCCTTTGCTGCTTGCAAGGCCTTCTTTAGGTCAGCCGTTTTCTTTTGGTTTTCTATTTTGAGAAGCTCGTATCGGCTAGTGGCATTTTGCAGCTCAAGAGCCATGTTGGCTATTTTATCCTTACTTTGGCGATGAGCAGCATGTTCGGCTTTTAATTCTTCGGCTGCCTTCAGGGCGGCCGCATCACTTTTCCTGGCTTTCTCCTTGGCCCGGGAAAGTTCTGCCCGAAGGGTCTCCATGGCGGCAGCTCCATCTACAGTCAAAGCATATTATAAATCCTAGCATCATGCTCTTATTAATATTTGCTGACCACTTAAATATACATACCATGTGCCTCGTCAAGCTGCTTGTTCACAAGCGTGATGTCCGCATCCGCCACGTCAAGTTGACGCCTCAGTTCGGCAAATTTAGCAGTACGGTCAGCCGCCGGATCTGCAACCGCCTGCGTACAAAATCAGCGCTATCATTACCTGAGACTATGATCCTCTGCTCGCCTCATCCGGATGGCAACCAGAGTCTCAGGGTCTACTATGTATACAATGTTCACCTTGCGTGTACGGTACAATCAAAAATATATATATCACTTTGCGTACCTCAAAGCCTCTTAGCAGGCTCGTAAAAGCTTCATTCAACGTGCTTTTTGCGGATGATGTCTTCTTAACCACCGTACCCATTAAGGTACGATGTGCCTCTGAGATAGCCGCCTGCTGCAGAAGACCCGTTAATGTGTTCGGTTGTATATCGGACAGTTTAGGGCTTTTCCTGTTGGTCTCTCTAGGAGCCGAAAACCCCAGACTTCAGGCGACCGAAGAGTGGCCTTCTGGTCTTTGTGGACCGGGAGAGATCCTCCGGGACGACACCTCAGGATCATCCGCCCCATGAGGCGGAGAGGTGGGAGGAGGCGTTTCGCTCTCCATCATATCCGAAAGAAGATCCCCTGATGACGAACATTGTGGAGGAAGGCTATGAGCCGAACTGCAAAACATATGTCTCGGTCGTTATTCTCAGGAAAAGAACGGGGTATGCTTACTAGACACCTTTGTTCACTTACGGCTCGGTTAACGGCTGGCCCCTCTATGGACATTGTGCAGTAATGTTGCCCGCTGGGGCAGGGCCCCCTGATGCAGGTTTCTTCCCTTGCTTGGAGACCTCTGCTTCCAACTCTTCAGGGGCGGTCATTTTCTTCCCGTGGGGAGAGGGGATACTAGAATCTCCTCCCCGTTCATCCTCCGACACGGGGTTATTAATTTCCCTGGTTGGGATGCGTGATGTACCTCCATCATGAAGTCCGCCTTTGGCTTCCCCTTTCCTCTCCTTATCCTCCCCTGATGGCAAATGATAAGGTGCGCGAGCCAGCATCCTGGCTAGTACAGGATCCGGCGAGTCTTCGGGAAGAGGGGCCGAACACCTGATCCTCTTCGCCTTTCTTATCCAGTCCTGGCCGAGGATGGTTTTCAGAATAATGTTGTGACAAATATAATGACAGCATGTTCGGTCGCGGAGTTACTTACCTGGGTGTTTGGACAGTTGCAGTTTAGGCCTGCATCATCTGTTGTGTCCGGACACTTTATTCGTGATCCGAATAATAATCGATATATCCCTTCGAGCGTCACGCCGAAGAAGTGCTGAATGGTTTGCAGTCCTTCCGGGTTGAACTCCCACATGTGGAGAGATCGACGTTGGCATGGCAGGACCCGACGGACTAGCATTACTTGAATTACTTTAATGAGATTAATATCCCTCTTGAGGAGATCCCGAATGCGACTTTGCAATATCGGCACTTCATTAACTGATCCCCGGTCCAGCCCCTTGTTAACCCATGACGCAAGCTGTGGCGGAGGGGCAGAGCGGAAGGCCATGGCGGCCGCCCACTTCCTCCCTCGAGGTGCGGTGATGTAAAACCACTCCTATTGCCATAGGTTAGAAACTTCTGGGAAAGAGCCCTTTGGCCATAAAGCATCGATGCCTTTGCTTATTATAGCGCCTCCGCACTCCGCATGTTGAGCCATAAGCCAAAGTGTGGGGTAATGCGGAGGAAGGCTTCACACATAACGATGAACGTCGAGATGTGAAGGAAGGAATCTGGAGCTAGATCGTGAAAATCTAGCCCGTAATAGAACATGAGCCCTCTAACGAAGGGATGAAGACCAAAGCCTAGTCCTCGGAGGAAGTGGGAGATGAATACGACGCTTTCGTTGGGTTCGGGAGTAGGGATAACCTGCCCTTGAGCAGGAAGCCTGTGAAGGATTTCGGCGGTCAGATACCTAGCCTCCCTAAGCTTCTGGATGTCCTCCTCTGTGACAGAAGAGGCCATCCACCGGCCTTGAAGGTTGGATCCGGACATGGTTGAAGGACCGGAGCGCTTAGACTAAACCTTGGGTGTTGGAACTCGAGGTGGGAGAAGGGAAGGATCAGGCGTGGAAAGAAAAGGACAGGTCTCGACCTCTTTATAAAGAGGATGAATGTCAAGCGTCCTCCATGCGGCCGTTTGGAACTTGTCTAGACCAAGGAGTTGTACCAATGGGACGGTTGGGTTACCCACGCCCGTATTGATGAGAACCCCGTCATAAGGGGGGCACGATCTCTGCTTCGACAAGACGTGCCAATAAAACCGCCTCGCAAATCGTGTAGTGGCAGGTTGGGGAAAATGGTTTGAATAAATACCGTGCCACGGCGTGATGTCACGCTAAGCAAAAGTTGTCAGCAGATTAGACTTGTGGAATATTGTGCTCTCTACGGTGGTATGTGGAATTTTTTTGCAGAGCCGGACACGATTCTTGTGTTTAAAATCTTCTTTCGAGTATTCGGAGAAGGAACCCGCCTTGCAATGCCGAAGACAATCTGCGCGCCGGACTCATCGTCATTGAAGTCTGGTTCAGGAGCTACAGAGGGAGTCCTGGATTAGGGGGTCCTCGGACAGCCGGACTATATGCTTATGCCGGACTGTTGGACTATGAAGATACAAGACTGAAGACATCAACCCGTGTCCGGGTGGGACTCTCCTTTGCGTGGAAGGCAAGCTTGGCGATTCGGATATGTAGATTTCCTTCTCTGTAACCGACTATGTGTAACCCTAGCCCCCTCCGGTGTCTATATAAACCGGAGGGCTTAGTCCGTAGGACAACAACAATCAGAATCATAGGCTAGCTTCTAGGGTTTAGCCTCTACTATCTCGTGGTAGATCAACTCTTGTAATACTCATATCATCAAGATCAATCAAGCAGGAAGTAGGGTATTACCTTCATAGAGAGGGCCCGAGCCTGGGTAAACATTGTGTCCCCCGTCTCCTGTTACCAGTAGCCTTAGACGCACAGTTCAGGACCCCCTACCCAAGATCCGCCGGTTTTGACATCGACAGCTGCCGCGGCCGGAGTGGCCGGCGGCAGGGAAGTGTGTGGTGGCCGCCACGGTCGGAGTGGCCAGCAGTGGTGCGGAGCCGAGGCTGTGTCAACAAGTAGTTGTCCAGGAACCGCCTGTAGCCTCTGTCGGAAGGCACAATACGTATCATCATTTGTCCCTCAGTTGCCAGATGTGCCAAATAGTCAGCAACACAATCAGCTTGACACCAAGCAACCACTGTGGTCCAGTACTCCAGCAGCATTCCTCAACTGTTGAGCGTCCAGCAACGGCCAGGTTTCACTCATTGCATCCGAGATCTTCATCGCAAATGGACATGCCACCAACCCATGACAGGAATCATGGTCTCCGGTCGCCGGATGATGATGCCGACGTTTGCCTTGGAATCGGATCATCTGACGTTAAGAAGGAAAGTTAGGAGTTCTCCTAACTTTCCTTCCTGCAATCCATATGATTAAGGCTAAAATGATTTAAATTAATATACAAATTACAGAATTAATGTGTAAATTCATAATCATTACATACAAACAATTTGATGGTGAAATAAATTAATTATTGATTATTTATATCTATAGTAAATATCAATAGTAAATAATCCGCTAAACGTATCTAACATTCCTTTTTTATTTTACACTATGATTAGCACCGTGACTTTGCTTTTCTAAGTTAGAGGATCCGCCACCGCCACGGATATCGCAGGTTGCCGAGGCTTTTCATGCGGCGATCTTCATTTTCCACGACGATCGATTTTCCGAGCACACCCACTCCACCAAGACCGTTGCCAACCCCTCTGTTTTTATCCTGAGCTGGCCGTGCATGCATGCATGATGGCCCACAGGCAAGCAGCTAAAGCACACGCATGCATGATGCCATACCGGGTAGCATGATGCCCAAACGTCGCACGACAACGTCCAGATCTTAAGGCACGAGAAATGGCACCAACAAAGGTGTCCGAATTCAACAAACAAATCCTCGGTATACGACGTCCAGATCGAGGTATGTATACGTAAAGTTGGGTACAAACAATTTCCAAGATCTCAAAGTAGAGCGACGTGTAAAAGGAACGGTCTACTACGGCTTAGATGCCACCATCAACACGAGACGCTCGGCTTAGCTAGTCTGAGATCGAGATTACACAATCCAAGTCCAATATTTCCCGAGTCTTATTACATGTACTAGCTTGTAAGGGCATCTCCAGCCGCGCCCCCAACAGGCCCTTCCCAGGCGATTTCGCCGCGCCGGCGCCGAAAAAAGGCCCCAGTTGCGCCCCCAGAAGCCCGTTTTTCGTCGGCTCGGGCCAAAATTGGTGCCGGCGGACCCAGGCCGAACCCGGCGCCCTGGGGGGCGCTTGGTGAGCCGGCGCAAGCGAAAAAGGCGCGTGGACCCGCACTGGAGGCGACCGAAGGCATTTTCCCGCCGTTTTACTGCCTTTTTTCTCACTTCTCTCCCGCTTTCGCTTCGCCTTGCTCCGCCATTTTCCCCTTTCTCCGCCAACCCGCGCCGCAGCCATGCCGCGAAGAAATACACCATGCAGCGCCAAGCCTTCGATCGCGACGGGCGCCGCTACCCAACCAAAAGCAGAGAAGCCGACGGCGCCTCAACGGCCGCCCGGCTGTCGAACGCCGAGTGGAGGTGGAAGTACAGCGCCGAGAGCGGTCACCGCCGATAAGCGGAACCGAGATAGCCAAGAAGGCACGCGACAACGCGGCGCGCGCGGCGGCGTCCTCCTCTTCTGCCGATGCTCCCGTCGTCGGCCACGCCCACCAGTACGCGCCCTGGGAACAGCAAGGCGCCGGATCTCCATGGGGTTCGTCGTCGCCAGGCTACGCCGACGGCGACAACGCCGCGCGGGTTCAACCCAAACGTGACCTTCCTTCATGGTCACCCGCTTCTGCGCCAAGCGCCATCGCCGGCCTTCGCCGGTGTGCAGTACCCGCCATACAACTACTCGCCGCCCCCTGCCTACGCGACCACGCCAACTCCACATCTCTACCGCGAGCCGCTGCCCTTCTCGCACCTCGGCGACGCCGACGACACGGGAGCCGACATGGAAGACATCATCGCGACCGGATCGGCCGCGGCGCCTCGTCTCCCGTTTTCGCCACCGGGGCGAGGTGGTCGACCTCGGCGGCGACATGGAGGCGAGCTCGGCTACGTCTCTGGCGGCGATCGCGCGCAGAACCCGAGGAGGGGCGCCAAAAAAAAGCGGGCGAGGTCGGGCGAGCAGCGCATCAAATGGGCGTCAAAGAGGAGGAATGCCTCGCCGGCGTGGAAAGTTGTCTGCCTCGACCCGACCACCGGCGCGAACGAGCTTGAGAGCGTCTTGGGACCGCATCAAGGCGAAGTTCGACGGCGGAAGCTCGTCGACCCCTACTTCAAAGGCGTGTACATGCAGCGCGGTGCCAAGGCGATGGCGAACCATTAGGGGCGTATCCAGTTGGCGTGCAACAAATGGCACGGAATCGTCGAGGAGGTCGCGGCTCGCCCGGAGAGTGGCGCCAGCGTCGAAGACCAGGTACGCACGCCCTTCACCCGCCCATTTTCGTCCCCTGCGCCCGCGGTTCGCCAACTGTTTGTCCGTCCGCGCAGCTGCTGCGCATGTTCGCCATGTTCCGGGGTGACAACCAAGACGCCGACTTCAAGCACCTTCACGTCTACAAGCGCATTGACAAGTGCGAGAAGTGGGCGGAAGTCCGGCGTGCCCTCGACAAGGCCAAGAAGACGTACAAGCCGGACGCGCCGACTCCGGGCGCGTCGGAAGGGCGGCCGGGCGGACACAAGTTGGCCAAGAAGGGGAAGAACGCCGACGCGGCGACCGCGCGAGTGCAGGAGTCCATCGAGCACTGCCGACGCCCGGCGTCGAGCCGGGCCGCCTCGCGAAGAGAAGACCGAGGCGCGGTGGTCGGCGCTAATGAAGAACAACGCCATCAAGCTAGACCTGCTCCGGACGAACGTCGCCGCGAAGAAGAGGAACACCGACATGGCTTTTCTGATGGGTGCGGCGGACTTGCTTCAGAGCAACGACGAGAAGCTCAAGGCGTGGTACCTGGTCCAGCGCGGCCTCATCCTGAACGAGCTGCCGATGGCAACGCCCACGACGCCGACGACGCCCACGGCTGCACGGACGCCGAGCGAAGACTCTACGTCGCCGCCCAGCAGTGTCGAAGCCGCGCCGGCGCAGCCCACCACCGTAGCAGCTCCGACACCGCCGAGCTCGCGCACGCCGACACCGCCAACACCTGGGACCTACCCCGCCGAGTGATGAATGAACACGCCAAGGGCGGCGGCGCTCTATTTTTTTGTAACGACAGCCTATACCCGATCGTCGGACTTGCGGCGTCTTGAGAGCGGGAACGGCCGAGTTTGAATTATCCGCGTCCTGGGGCGGCGCGTTGGGTGCGTGTTGGCGCTAGCTTCGCCGGGGCGAGCTAGCGCCGCACGCCTCAGATGCCGAATTTAAACGCCCTGGGGGCCGAACGGCTGGAGATGCCCTAAGATAGCAGCATGCAACCATGCATGCCTACTTACCGACCAGCGCTCGACACGTTCATATTCACATTTCACATGTAGGCGTAGTACAGTAATTAACGAAGAGCAAATTAATCACGCGCGAACGTACATGCATGCAGAGTATACGCATGCATGGCAGCAGTGTGTGTACGTCCTTAATTGACGGCATGCGTATGCTACAGCTCCAGGCGAGCCAGCTCGTCGGCGAACACCTTCCTGAACGCCGGCATGCTCTCGGGCTCCAGCCACAGGACGAGCGCGAGCGCGCCGTCCTTGCCGGGCGCGTTCATCACGTACACGAAGCCGCTGTAGTACATGAGCGCCGGCCCCATGAACGCCGGCGCGCCCCACCCGAAGTCGGCGTCGGAGAGCGTCATGCCCATCCAGCTGATGGCGCGGAGGTACGCGCGCGAGATGCCGCTGCGCGGCAGGTTCATCGTGTCCACCCCTTCCAGGTAGTCCACCAGCGACCTCGCGTGGTCGCCGCCCTGGCTCGTCGCCGCGCGCGCCAGCCTCGCGGCGTGGACCAGCGGGCTGGACACCACCTCCTCCACCGTGGCCGACACGGACGTCCGGATCACCGCGTTGCCGAAGTACCCCGCCGGGAGCTGCGGGTCCAGGCGCGCGCGCATGTCCACCATGGAGTAGAGCCGCGTCTCGGCCGACGGCGGGAGCGCCCGGGCGCGGCACACGCACTGCCACACCAGGGCCACCACGGCGCGAAACGTGGACGCGCCGAGGCACCGCGCCTTGAGCGCGCCCACCTGGCCCTTGCTCATGGTGACGATGGCGCTCGCGTACGTGGAGGCCGACACGGGGTCCACCGGCTCCGGCTCCGGCTTGTAGCCTTGTACTCAGGGTGGTCGTACAGCACCGCCCGCGACTGTGGCGGGCGCGCGGCGAGTAGCGTGTGGTCGAAGCACGGCGGCACGGCGGGCGCGCCTCCGCCGCGGGAGATGCTCGCCCACGTCTCGAAGAAGTGGGCGGCGCCGCGCGCGTCGACGATCGAGTGGTGCATCGCCTGGCCGAGCACCAGGCCGCCGCACCGCAGGCGCGTGATCTGCACGAACAGCAGGGCGCAGGGCGGGTTCGGCGCCGGCGTGGGCGGCACGAGCAGGGCCCTCATCTCGTCGCACGGCACGAACTCGTTCATCAGCTCCTCGAGCGCGTAGTGCTCGGAGCGGGCCGTGACGAACACCACGCCCTCGCCGGTGCAGTCCACCTGGACCCGGCCGCTGCCGTCGAGGCCCAGGCGGCCGGCGAGCGGGTAGAAGGCGACCAGCGCCCTGGCGAGGCTGTCCTTCATGGCGTCGGCGGCGAAGAAGCCCGGGTCGCCGTTGGTGCGGAAGAAGTAGACCGTGGGGGTGTAGCCTCTCCTCCCGGCGAGGTCGAGGTTGGAGAGCCAGATGCAGCCCCCCGGCGTCGGCGCGGCCGGGACGACCAGCTCCGACGAGAGCACCTCCACCGTCGCCATTGCCAACTGAGCTAGTTAGCTAGCTAGCGTGTGTGCTAGTGCTAGTGACGTTGAAAGTTGGCAGTTGGCAGTCGGTGTTGTGATTTCTACGAGCGTTCCGCCAGGTTTAAATAGAAGCAGGAGGCGCCATGGAGATGGAGGCCATGGCGCGCACGGTTGGGGGCATTTGCCACTACAGGAAAAAACTTTAAAGCCGTGTACCCAAAAAACTCGGCTTATGTCGATATAAACTCGGTTTATATATAAGCCGAGTCAAACTCCCGGCTTATATGACACGGTTTACACTTGACCGGCTTATACGCTATAAGCCGAGTGCCAGTGGGAAAACACTCAGTTTACGTATAAGCCGTGTGTTTATACGAGGCTCTCAGCTTACTAAAGTAACATGACGGCAGCCGGGAGATAACAGCCACGTGTCACTGTCAGTATAAACCGAGTGCCCTCGAGCGCTACACAGTTTAAATATAAACCGAATGCCTAACTAAACCGCACGATTTAAATATAAACCGAGTTCCTGCATGAGACACATGGTTTATATATAAACCTTGTGTCTGCGCAAGCTGCACGATTTAAATATAAGCCGGGTGCCTTTGTACACAGCTTATAGGACATCCACTGTTAAACATATCCTAGAAGCCGGGTGCCTGCATCTGGAACACTCGGCTTATACAGCTCCCCGTGGCATAATATGCCTATAAGCCGGGTGCCATGTCCCTGGGACACTCGGTTTATATGCCAAATAGCATTTTTTTTTCCTGCATGCTACAGCGAGCAGCAGAAAGATGGCTTATATATCCAGCAATATATTGATCGATCCAGCAAGCAAAATGACCAACAATATATATCCAGCAATATATTGATCCAGCAAGCAAAATGACTAACAATATATATCCAGCAATATATTGATCCAGCAAGCAAAATGACCAACAATATATATGCAGCATTATATAGATCCAGCAAGCAATATATATCCAACGAAAGTCCACACATGCGTACATATGCAACAATAGTTCACAAACAAAAGGACCATGAGTTCCGAGTCCACACATGCGTACATATCCAACAAGGTTCACAAACAAAAGCACGAGTTCCAAGTTCACACAAAGCATGAAGCTCAAAGATGCAATGAGCTCCACTGTAGCATGTATGCCCACCGTCAACGGCATCCACGATGCAAACCTATAAGTCCATTATCAAACGCATGAGTTTCCAAAGTCTAGTTTCAAATGATCGATAAGGTATAAGAGTCAACAAGCATCAACATATAAGGTTCAAACTGAAGCTAAGAAGTATGAACAATATAAGCATCAACATTTGATATTTTGTAATGAAAGAGGTAGGAGCAAGCAGAATACATGCATCTCATAGAAAATGGTACCATAGTACCAAGTCGATTACGTATGGTGATAGGTTTTCTCCATCCAGTTAAAAAATACACTAATACACCAAAAGCAAGCCAATGGCAGTCTAGGATAACAGATTTATATAGTTCTTCTATGTCATATAGTGATAGCAGTACATTATATAGTAGACTAAATAAAAATATGGCTTTGTTTGAACGCCATGCCATCTGGCTCACCCTGCGTGTTGCGCTGCAAGGATCTGTTGATGGAGATTCATATAACACTGTGTTTAATTGGACAGCGAGGATATAATTTATGACCTTAAAACTTATGAACAGAATTTACGCACCACATGTACTCATCACGGGTGTTATAAAATAAAATGTCTATCATGTATGCTATTATTCTAATTGAGCAATCGATTCAAAAGAAATTCACAGGATTCTACCCTCATGAGTAAATCTACATACTTTTTAGCGGACATTCAATATTCTGCGAGCAAAAGTTTGATCTTACACTGCAAATTTTGTGCTTTCTCAATAGAATCAGAAAACAGAACAACAAGTGCTGATTACTTGCTCTTATTATAACTTCAATTAGAGCCAAGTCTGGTGGGATTTGTCCTGAAAATAAGTAAGAAAAACATAGAAAATGGCATTATATACAAACAGAATCATAAGACCATTGCTCTAAGAAAAAACTGGACAGCAAATGAGAAGGATGAGACATCACTAAAATTATAATTTATAAATTGCATGGAATCTCTAAAAGGCTTATATTTAGGAACGGAGTGAGTATATCCACAAGCATGGCCCAAAAAACACAACATTACTAAAACGTCTTTCTAATTTTGATGGAGGTACTGCCAAAAGTAGGGCAAAAAAATCCCAAATTAGAACACCGGGAAGCGAACCTTTAAAATGAATGTTTATATTGGAACAGAGAAAATAACAAAAAAACAGACCTAATAAATAAGCCACTCGATGCAAGGGTGAAAAATAAAAAGGAAAAATATGCAACAAACATGTCTCAATAATGATCTGCGATCAAGTAATTTTAGAGATGTCATTTCGAAGAGAATATCTTAAGTAGAGCACTGCATGTATCTCTCATACTACATGAAAAGAAAAGGCCATACTATGCAAACTACATATGGGCATATTTTTAGAAGGAAACTTTCTCAGGTTCAAGCAGACATAATTTCATTTTGTTCTTAAGACCACATATGGATATATTTTAGAAGTAAACTTTCTCAGGTTCGACCAGTCATAATTTCATTTTGTTCTTAAGACGACTTCCATTCCAGCAAAAAAATTGGCGACAAAAGAGACCTTATTTTGGTTCTAAAATACACACAGAAATATCAAGTATATAGCAGCTGAAGTGCTCCTTACCTCCTCCCAGTAGCTATTCAGAAATACATCGGCGGCGATTGCAGTTTCCAGTATCACAAGCAAGAATACAAAGATCACGTGCTATATACATGGCGGGTTAAGGCAAAATAGTCCATATCACCAAGACACAGTACATCGAAGGTCACAGAGCTCCAAGAACATAACTGGGACTTAAGGTTTCAACAAACTATTATTAGGGGTCAACAGTTCTAGTTCAAAACTTAACTGCTAGAGACATGACCCTCTTTTTAAAATATCATTTATATTTTTGAAATGGATATATCTGGAAAAAAGCACGCAAGGTTTGGTCTTTATGTGACAATGCAAAAGGCTTTGAGGAATTTTGTTAAACCAGTAGCAGCTGCCATGTAAGCACACTTAAATAGGCTAACGCAACTCCTAGTATCAGATGCTTCCAAGGATACACAAGATAGGCAGGGGCTGTTTGCAGTTTCAGCGGTGATGTGGCCCGAACAGGTCAGCAAGCACATGATGATTCCCAAGCTGAGAAGAGTGTAGATAAACATGCATAAAAATTGATCTCTTAATCAAAATAGCCATCCCATATTACATATAGTATATTCATAAGAAATCCCTAGAATACTCTTGGCATGGCAAAGAGGCATGAATTCTCTAGTTTCTCAGACTCAACATAAAAAACATGGTAATAGTATAAATCATCCGGTGCGTAGCGCCGCGTCGACATCTTAACAGCAAAGCGAGAAGAAGATGCTGATCACCACAGATATTTTTACCCAACCATAAGTTTTGTTCGACCTACACCATTTGGATCGGATAAATTATCTTCGGCTGTAAGCTAACTTGCTGGAATGCAACAACAGAAGATTGTCTTGAACACTAATTTGTAAAAGTAATAAGCAAGATACAATGAAAAATAAGATATCTAATTTAACTGCCCTGCCAACAAGTTGCACCAGATAGTAGTTATTCTGATTTTTGAACCAGTGTACTATTCGATATCTGAAGCTAATTTACTCGAGATAAGAGTCCAGTTGCCAAGATCAACCAGCTTCTACACCTACATGTTCTTCTATTGGCAATTTACCATCTTTCATAGATTTCTTCTTACTCTTCCTTTTTCGTATGAGCATCACATCACAGATGAGAAAAAGGGGAATCAGGAAACATGCATAAATATGAACAAGAGCATTCAAGGAAAGGCAAAAGCTGATCTAAACCACAATGGATGAGCTCGGTGCACTTGAACTTGGTACAGTGCTGGTTTCCCCACGCACGACGGCGACAGCACTGCTCAAGCAGTACGGTGGGAATTCGGTTGGCGGTGTGTGCGGGGTGCGGTGTTCCCCTTTTTATGAACCCTGAGCACTGTGTGTATGTGTGTGATGCAGGTGTTCTGAAGATACAATTGTGGGAGGGAGGGGAACCAAAACCAGATGCAGCATGTGTTCCTGCTGATGCAGTTGTTCCTGGCGAGGAGATCGGTAGAGGCACGCCGGCGGAGCACCTTCACGCCGAGCACCTTGCCGCTGAGGAGCCGGGCCTGGTCAGCAGAGAAAGATGTTGTCGAGAGAGAGAGAGAGAGAGAGAGAGAGAGAGAGAGAGAGAGAGAGGGGGGGCGGAGGAGAGGTGGGCAGCCGAGATGGCGGACGACCGCAACCCTATCGAACCGGGAGAGGTGGCGGCGCCGATTGGAGGCCAGCTCAGGGCTTCCCATGCTTGGGGAGGGAGGCGGGGGATCTGTCGCCCGGCGGAGGAGGGGGGCAGCGGAGATGGCGGACGGCTGAACCCTAGCGAGCAGGAGGGCGGCGGCGCCGATGGGAGGGCGGCTCGGGGCTCCCGTGCTCGGGGATGGAGAGGAGGCGGGAGGATCTGTGCGCCGAGGAGAGGCGGCCGGGGGGTGACGGCGGCGGCCGGTGGATGGAGGTGGGAGGCGGCGAGGAGAGGAGCGGCGTGGGGAGACAGGGAGGCGCGGGGTTGAGACAGGGGGGCGGGGAAGAGATAGTGGGCGAGTCGATTTGGGCCAAAATGAGGTCTTGGCGTTTATTTTCGCTAAGTCCAGCTCCACCGATAAGCTGGTGCGTAAGGGTAAGCCTAGTGCCATAGGAAAAAACACACGGTTTACAAAAATTATTTTTTATTTTTGTTTTATTTCAATACAAAAAATTTATTAATTTTACTTTTAATAATTTATGTGTTTCATTTTATTGTATTTTTATGATACTTATTTTACTTTTCTTTTTATTGTATTCTTATTCTATTTTTATTACATTGTTTTTATAAATGGTACCCTCTCTCCTTATTTCATTATTTCCACTCTTTAAAATATCGGTCAATATTCTGGTAAAAGTTTGGGCGTGTTTCAAGTAGACCTCACCTGTGGCCGCTTGTAAACCACACCATCTCCGATGTAGTCTCTAGGTATCGAGAGGGAACGAGTCGGGTTTGTGAAGGAAGTGTGAGCCCTATTGCTCAGTTGGCCTCGAAACTTCTCGTGCTCTCAAAGAAGGCCATCGAATGACACGTGTCAGGCCCCCGTATTTTTCGGACCCGCCTAGAATATTTGAGACATTTATTGCACTGTTAGGGTTTCGGAGCCGGAAATTGCAGATCTGCAAGGCGGCACTTGAAATCATGCCCAGAAGCGGCATATAAAATCCTATGTGATGTCTTTGCGACATGCGTAGGCCTTTTGGAGGCGAGGGAGGGGCAGGCCCAGCCACCGAGGGGCAAAATTACCTCGGCTGCATGCCTGATCCAACCGCTTAAATCCTCGGAAAATTATATAATGCCGGAAACCCTCGGGAGCTGGCACGGTGTCATCACATGGCTCCTGTAGGGTGTGGTAAAAGTTTGGGCCTGTTTCGAGTAGGCCTCACCTGAGGCCGCTTGTAAACCACGACATCTCCAATGTAATCTCTAGGTACCGAGAGGGAACGAGTCGGGTTTGTGAAAGTAGTGTGGGACATGTTGCTCTGTTGGCATCGGAACTTCTTGTGCTCCCAAAGAAGGCCATCGAATGACACGTGTCAGGCCCATGCATTTTTCGGACCCGCCTAGAATATTTGAGACATTTATTGCACTTCTAGTGTTTCGGCGCCGGAGTGTGACCCCCTTCACGGACGCTTGCTGCCGCCGCACTTTGGGGGTAACGGCCGCGTCGGTCGTCGACCTGAGAGGAATCTTGCAATGGGTTTGGCCCGGACCTTGTTCCGAAGTGTTCCTATGGGCTGACCTACCACAACTGGGTGGAGAGGTCCATTGGTCAAAGCCCGTCCGGTGAAAGTCAAAGGGTTAGATCTCCTGGTCAACTGCTGCAAGGTTTGACGGGATGGGGGCCTTGGGGGTAGCAATGCCACTGGAGCATCGTGCGGGTCCCTCATACATGCCTTAAGGTGAGGTGGCACGTCTGAAGAGGCAGCACGCGGCTCCGGGGTGTGGCCCCCCTCACGGACAATGATGACATGGTATAGTAAACGTTCTGCGGTAACTGTGCGGCGTGAATATTATTGAATACTAGGAGCGCGATAAAATCATGATTTTCTTACACGGCGTGGGCACATGTGATATAGGATGGATGGTAATTTTTCATAATTTTTGGTGATGCAGAAGTATCTGAACACTTCCCTCTACGCGGATTGCTCTTGCGTGTCTACGATTGTGGCCGGCAGCCTCCGGGGGCTAGCCATGCCGTCAAATCTTGCGTCGGGGCCTCTTACACGTCTAGAGGTGTGGTGGCGGGTGCCAACACGAGGCACACGTCTTCGGAGTGTGACCCCCTTCACGGATGGCGCCGCCGCCGGCACCTGGAGGGGGGAAACGGCCGCGTCAGGTCGACACGGAGGGAATCTTGCGGTGGGTTTGGCCCGGACCTTGTTCCGAAGTGTTTCTATGGGCTGACCTACCACAACCAGGTGGAGAGGTCCGTTGGTCAAAGCCCGTCCGGCAAAAGTCAAAGGGTTAGATCTCCTGGTCAACCGCTCTAGGGGTTTGGCGGGACGGGGGCCTTGGGGGTAGCAATGCCACCGGAGCATCGCGCGGGGCCCTCATACATGCCTTAAGGTGTGGTGGCATGTCTGAAGAGGTAGCGAGCGTCTCCGGGGTGTGGCCCCCCTCACGGACGACGATGACACGGTATAGTAAACGTTCGGCGGTAACGGTGCGGCGTCAATATTATTGAATACTCGGAGCGTGATAAAAACATGAGTTTCTTACACGGCGTGGGCACATGTGATATAGGACGGATGGTAATTTTCCATAATTTTTGGTGATGCAGAAGTATCTGAACACTTCCCTCTACGCGGATTGCTCTTGCGTGTCTACGATTGTGGCCGGTGGCCTTCGAGGGCTAGCCAAGCCGCCAAATCTTGTGTCAGGGCCTCTTACATGTCTAGAAGTGTGGTGGCGGGTGCCAACACCAGGCACGCGTCTTCGGAGTGTGACCCCCTTCTCGGACGGCGCTGCCGCCGGCACCTGGAGGGGGGTAACGGCCGCGTCGGGTCGACATGGAGGGAATCTTGCGGTGGGTTTGGCCTGGACCTTGTTCCGAAGTGTTCCTATGGGCTGACCTACCACAACCAGGTGGAGAGGTCCGTTGGTCAAAGCCCGTCCGGTGAAAGTCGTCAAAGGGTTAGATCTCATGGTCAACTGCTGCAGGGTATGGCGGGACGGGGGCCTTGGGGGTAGCAATGCCACCGGAGCATCGTGCGGGGCCCTCGTACATGCCTTCAGGTGTGGTGGCATGTCTGAAGAGGTAGCACGCGGCTTCGAGGTGTGGCCCCCCTCACGGACGACGATGACACAGTATAGTAAACGTTCTGCGGTAACGGTGCGGCGTGAATATTATTCAAAACTTGGGGCGCGATAGAATCATGATTTCTTACACGGCGTGGAAACATGTGATATAGGACGGATGGTAATTTTTCATAATTTTTGGTGATGCAGAAGTATCTGAACACTTCCCTCTACGCGGATTGCTCTTGCGTGTCTACGATTGTGGCCGGCTGCCTTCGGGGCCTAGCCAAGCCGCCAAATCTTGCGTCGGGGCCTCTTACATGTCTAGAAGTGTGGTGGCGGGTGCCAACACCCGACACGCGTCTTCGGAGTGTCACCCCCTCCACGGACGGCGCCGCCGCCGGCACCTGGAGGGGGGTAACGTCCGCGTCGGGTTGACAAGGGAATCTTTCGGTGGGTTTGGCCGGGACCTTTTTCCGAAGTGTTCCTATAGGCTGACCTACCACAACAGGGTGGAGAGGTCCATTGGTCTTCGCGTGTCTACGATTGTGATGCAGAAGTATCTGAACAGTTCCCTCTATGCGGATTGATCTTCGCGTGTCTACGATTGTGACCGGCGGCTTCTGGGGGCTAGCCATGCCGCCAAATCTTGCGTTGGGGCCTCTTAGACGTCTAGAAGTGTGGTGGCGGGTTCTCTAGGGTGTCGAAAGAGTCATGAAAATATTAAAGTGGCATTAAATTAAGAATTTCGCAAATAAGACCCATGAAAACTAGTCGACAGAGAATAGGTTAGAATAATAATACTAATTAAGTAGTAAATATAAATGCAATGAAAACCATCTTAAATTAATTTCGCACAAGTGTTATGCGTTGCAAAAAATCCGCAAAAATGTAAGCCCAGTGCTTTCATCGGGCACACGGCTTATATATCGTATAAGCCGAGTGCCTGCTTTGGACACACGGCTTATATGTCCTATAAGCCGAGTGCCTGCTTCAGAGACACGGCTTATAGGCTGCTCCGTGACGGCGCCGTCAACCACTACCATTGCAGACACGTGGCAGATGTCTTTGCCGAGTGTGTGCTGTAAGCCGGGTGCCTTTTCCCGTAGATACCGTGTGTTTCATATAAGCCGTGAGCTTTTTTGCGAAACTCGGCTTATAGATGACCATAAGCCGAGTTCCTCGTATTTACCGGGTGTTTTTTTCTCGAGACTCGGCTTAGAGGAGCATAAGCCGGGTACCCGAAAAAAAGCACTCGGTTTATAGGCTAACACACGGGAAACCGGGATTTTCCTGTAGTGTGCGCTGTACACAAGATCAGAATCAGAGCCCACGCCGTGTAAAATCGATGACTGGTAGCTGGAATGGATTCTATCAGGCTGGAAAAAAATCCTATACGACCGGGTCAGATCGTGAGACCCACTCCCTCGTGCGCCAACAGGACATCCGAATCTCAACGCATCGTACTCCCTCTGTATCGAAATAGTTATCGCTGGAGTAGCTGAGTACTCCCTCCGTTACTAAATATTTGTCTTTCTAGAGATTTCAACAAATGACTACACACGAAGCAAAATGAGTAAATCTACACCCTAAAATATGTCTATATACATTTGTATGTGGTAGTCCATTTAAAATCTTCAAAAAGACAAATATTTAAGAACTAAGGGTACATGATTAGGCGTATCTCTCTCAGTCTCCAGGGGTAAATTAAGAATGAAGACGACGAGTCGAGAGTAGACACGTTTTCTCCGAGAGACTGCCTACATCGTCGTCCCAGAAAACATAGCAGAGGCCGGCAGCGATGCGAGAACCCCGCTCAACTTAACACGACTAAGTACAAGCCTGCCTTGACGTGCAATAACGTTCGCTCGCGCACTCCCTGCCGACGCCACGGCAACGCCTGCCACACATCCATCAACATCACCTCCTCGATTGCTTTCTCCGTCGTGGTGGTCCGACATGAATCTTGCCCAGACCGGCGGCGAAGACACCATCTCGCTCGCGTCGCTCCCAGGAACCAAGCGCCCCCAAAAGCCCGCTCGGCCGACGGCGGCGGCGGGGTCTCCTCATAGTGTAGCATGCGTCTTTGGCCCTGGACGAAGCTTCATGCTGCGCCAAATATCCGGGGTGTTGGGATCCCCTCCGTCGGCTGGGGGAGCTGCGGCCGCGCGAAGAGTTGCAATTTTTCGGATGGCGGTGCGGTGGGCCGGTGGTGTTCGTGTTGCGGTGGTTGTGGAGGTCGGCCTTCGAGGCAATGTGCTCACCTCCTGCTTGTGACGAAGAAGAGGGCTGGGCTTAAGGTGGTCGTGGAGGTGGCCGGAGGTGTTATGGCATATGGCGCAGTGCACCAACACTAGTAGAAAACAGGGCATCAGTCTCAGTTTTAGAGGGCCTTTAGTGCTGGTTCTGCAACCGGGACAAAACGATCGGGACTAATTGTTGGAATTTGCTAGTGGGCTTTTGGCCCAAAGCCCAAGTAAATTTCTGAAATTCTCTTGGCCCATTCATGCACACATGTGAGTGGAGTGAGTGAGGCTAAAGTTTAGTCCCACCTCATAAGTTGAGAGAGAGTTGCACCTCTTTATAAGGTGAGCTCTCCTACCACTTGTATGAGCATGAGAAGAGGAGACCTACACGCGCGCTCCTCCTCCTCGCTCGCCTCGCCACGCCACGCCTCGTCACGACGCGCCGCGGGTTGCGGGATTGAGCCGAGCCGAGGACAGAGCTATGCACGTTGTGTCTATATTTTTGCTGATCGTGACGACTCGGACGTGGGGTTTACTCCCACGACCTACCCGGCCCGCACTATATAGTCAGGCAGACGCCTACCCTAGCCGCCGCCGCTTCGTATGGTTTCTCACCACCGTTCCAGTCCATTGCGCCGCCGATCAAGTCTTCTCCATCCCTCCTTTCGGCGTGCACCGGGAGAAGGGACAGCAGGCCTCCGGAACCCCGCCTCTCGTGATCCTGTACGGGAGAGGGGCGATCAGGTTTTGGGGCGCTTTCATGCGATCGCTGGCAGCGACGACTTGATGACGACGACTTCTTCCCCGACCTCGGCAACCTCATCCTCAACGACATGGGCGACAACGTCAACGCCGGCGGTGCTGCTCCCGCTGCACCGTACGTGATTCTATCCTTCCTGTTCGAGATCGTGGTAGAATTCATGTTTCTAGTATGTGCCCTAGATGTGATCTGTTCATCTGCTATGCTAGTTCGCATGATTAGTTCAATCTCTGTTACTGTAGTCATGATTTATTTTCTGTTTATTCGGATTAAATCTCGTAGTAATTTGCTCATATTTTCAACAATCCAAAAACCTGACTATAGGCAATTTACTCGAGTGGTTTTGCTAAGATCTGAAGCCGCCTTTGCCTTTAAGGGGCGCAATATAAGAGGTGGCGCACGAGAGCAGTCTACTGGTTTCAGACCATGGGCTGCTATGACGCCACTAAGGGCAAGCCTGAGGGCGATCTTAATCCAGCACAACCGGAAGCTTTTGTGAAGATCGATACTCTCTTTAAAGGCGCTCTTCTGGGTGTTCTTGATGATTCCATTGTGGATTCGTATATGTCGTTTGACAACGGCAAGGACATGTGGGCAGCGCTTCGAGGCCAAGTTTGGTGCCTCGGGCGCTTGATGCGAGTTATGCGTCATGGAGCAATTCTATGACTACAAGATGACTGATGAGCTCTGTTGTACAGCAGGCTCATGAGATCTGATCGCTTCAAAAGAACTTGAGCTCTTCAAGTGTGTGTTGCGGATAAATTTGTGGCGGAGGCATTATTGCCAAGCTTCCACCTTCGTGGAACAATTTTGCTACTTCCTGAAACACAAGAGACAGGAGTTTTCCGTTGCGGATCTCATTGGTACTCTTGATGTTGAAGAGAAGGCGAGAGCAAATGACACACGTGCTCGAGTTGCGAGGGAGCTTCTAGTGCCCACATGGTACGAAGAAGAACTTCCAGCCCAATAAGTTCAAAAACAACAAGAACAAAACTCAGGAAAAGGCAAGTTTGATACAAAGAACAAGCCATCACATTCTACCAACTTCAAGAAGAATTCGCATAAGAAGGGGAAGGGACTTTGCCATGTCTGCGGTGATCCTAATCACTGGGCTCCGAAGTGTCCTAACCGCTTTGAGGAGCGCGAACATGAGAAGGGCGGCAAGTCCGCTAATGTTGTGATCGGTGATCTTGATATGAAGGAATCGAGTACAGTATTTTTCCTACCATCCTTTCAGTATTTCAATCCCCTGATTGGTTAATTGACACCGGTGCCAATGTACATGTTTGTGCTGACGCCTCCATGTTTTCTTCTTACCAGGCCACAGGGACTTCTCCCGTGCTGATGGGGAACGGGTCACATGCCATCGTTCGAGGTGTTGGTACGGTCGATCTGAAGTTTACTTCGGGGAAGACCGTGCGTCTGAAGAACGTTCATCATGTGCCGTCAATCAATAAAAATCTCGTTAGCGGTTCCCGTTTATGTCGAGATGGTTTTAAGTTGGTTTTTGAGTCCAATAAAGTTGTAATTTCCAAGTGTGGACAATTTGTTGGAAAAGGCTATGAGTGCGGAGGCTTGTTCCGCCTATCTTTGTCAGATATTTGCACTAAAGTTATTAATAATGTTTGCCACAATAATGAGTCAGATATTTGGCATGCACGACTTTGTCATATTAACTTTGGTTGCATGACGCGGCTAGCCAATATGAATTTAATTCCGAAAATCTCTACTGTCAAAGGCTCTAAGTGCCAAGTATGTGTGCAAGCTAAACAACCTCGCAAGTCCCATAAGACTGCAGAGGCAAGAGACTTAAGCGCCACTAGAGCTTATACATTCGATCTTTGTGAGATGAATGGCGTGTTGACAAAAGGTGGAAAGAGATATTTCATGGCGTTGATTGATGACTCCACTAGATATTGTTATGTGTATCTTCTGAAATCAAAAGATGAGGCTTTAACTTTCTTCAAAACTATAAAGCTGAGGCAGAGAACCAACTTGATCGAAAAATTAAACGGCTTAGGTCCGATCGTGGTGGAAGTATTTTTCCAATGAATTTGATCTGTTTTGTGCGGAACATGGTATAATCCATGAGAGGACGCCTCCTACTCACCTCGGTCTAATGGGGTGGCGAAAGAAAGAACCGAACTCTAACTGATTTGGTTAACGCCATGTTAGACACATCGGGTCTTTCCAAGGAATGGTGGGGGGAGGCGCTAATGACCGCGTGTCATGTCCTAAACCGAGTTCCCACAAAGCATAAGACTATGACTCCATTTGAGGAATGGGAAAGGAAAAGGTTGAAACTCTCTTACCTCGTTCTTGGGGTTGTTTGGCGAAAGTCAATATACCAATTCCCAAGAAGCGCAAGCTTGGACCAAAAACCGTGGATTGTGTTCTTCTGGGCTATGCTTTTCATAGCATTGGCTATAGATTTTTGATAATAAAATCTGAGGTATCCGACATGCATGTTGGTACGATTATGGAGTCTAATGATGCAACTTTCTTTGAGGACATATTTCCTATGAAGGATATGTCAAGTTCATCAAATCAGGAGATACCTATTCCATCTAGTGAGGAACTCACTGTAATTCCTGAACCCACCATTGCGATGGAACACGTTGAGAATCCTGTTGAGGGTGACAATGAAAATCCTGTAAGGAGTAAGAGACAGAGGACTGCAAAGTCCTTTGGTGATGATTTCATTGTGTACCTTGTGGATGACACACCCAGGACTATTTCAGAAGCCTATGCATCTCCCGATCTTGACTCTTTGGAAGGAAGCTGTTAAGAAGCGAGATGGATTCCATCTTAGCTAACGGAACACAGGAGATCACCGACCGTCCTTATGGGTGCAAACCTGTAGGATGTAAGTGGGTGTTCAAGAAGAAGCTTAGACGTGATGGTACGATTGAAAAGTACAAGGCACGGCTTGTGGCTAAGGGTTATACCGAGAAGAAGGTGAAGACTTCTTTGATACTTACTCACCCGTGGCTAGATCGACCACAATTGGTGCTACTATCATGGGCTGCCTCACATGGTCTTCTCGTTCATCAAATGGGCGTTAAGGCGGCTTTCCTCAATGGAGAGTTGAAGGAGGAAATTTACATGGATCAGCCGATGGTTTTGTAGTACACGGTCAAGAAGGAAAGGTGTGCAAGTTATTAAAGTCTTTATATGGCCTTAAGCAAGCTCCTAAGGAGTGGCATGAGAAGTTCGAAAGAACATTAACTGCTGCCGGCTTTGTAGTAAATGATGGTGACAAGTGTGTGTACTATCGCCATGGTGGGGCGAAGGAGTTATTCTTTGTCTGTATGTCGACGACATATTGATCTTTGGAACCAAACTTGATTTAATCAAGGAGGTTAAGGATTTCTTATCTCGCTGTTTTGAGATGAAGGATCTAGGAGTAGCTGATGTTATCTTAAACATCAAGCTGTTGAGAGATGAGAATGGTGGGATCACACCGCTTGGCCTCACTATGTGGAAAAGGTTTTGAGTCGTTTTGGGTATAGCGATCGCACGCCTTCTCCAACTCCATATGATGCTAGTGTGTTGCTTGAAAGAATCGACGGATTGCTAGAGATCAACCGAGGTATTCTCAGATTATTGGCTCGCTTATGTATTTGGCGAGTGCCACGAGGCTGACATCTCTTTGATGTGAGCAAGCTGAGTCGGTTTGTGTCAAAACCGGAGATGATCATTGGCGTGTGCTTGAGAGAGTTATGCGCTACTTGAAGGGCATCGCGAGCTATGGGATTCACTACCTTTGGGTATCCAAGGGCACCGGAGGGTTATAGTGACTCGAATCGGATATCGATGCCGATGAGATTAAGGCCACAAGTGGTTATGTTTTTACACTTGGTGGTGGCGCTGTTTCTGGAAGTCTTGCAAGCGCACCATCTTAACGAGGTCAACTATGGAAGCAGAACTCACAAGATTAGACACCGCCATCGTTGAAGCGAGTGGCCGTGAGCTATTGATGGACTTACCTATGGTTGAAAAACCAATACCCCTATCCTCGATGAACTGTGATAATCAAACTGTGATCGTCAAGATAAACAGTTCTAAGGACAATATGAAGTCCTCAAGGCATGTGAAGAGGAGATTAAAATCTGTCGAAACCGAGGAACTCCGGAGTTATTACGTTGGATTATATCCAAGCGTCGAAAAACTTGGCGATCCTTCACAAAGGGTCTATCACGTAATGTGATAGATAATGCATCGATGGAGATGGATTTGAGACCCACCGCATGAGTTGTCCATAGTGGTAACCCACTCTATGTGATCGGAGATCCCGTGAAGTAGAAGTGGGAGACAAGCTGTTGGTCACCGAGAGGAGAGTATCCTTATTTTAATTATCCCACTCGTGAAGATGCAATACTCTCTGATCTGCATGGCAGGTTGATATCTATCTTAATGTGTTCCAAGTGGCTTATTTGAGTAAGCAGAGATGTTGTCTGCAGAGCATCTCCCGAGGAACACACCTATATGAATTTGATTTAACGTCGCATCTGTGAGAAGTGGGTGCTCTCTAATAAATTCATGAAAGGCCCTGAGTACGACGTATACGCTCCACCAGGGGAAGCCTTGCGGCAGCCCAAGACAGTCAAGAATTTGTGTGGAACTAGTCTCATGAGAAAACTTGTAGTTCAAGGCATAGTCCACTATTCAAGTTGTGATCTAGTGTAGCATAAATCTCTAAGTGGAAGTTCAACTTCACAGTCTCCACTAAGCACCGGTATATAAACAATGTTTTGGAACCAAATGGTGAAATGTGCCAATGAGACTTTGTGGGGGATTGTTGAAATTTGCTAGTGGGCTTTTGGCCCAAAGCCCAAGTAAATTTCTGAAATTCTCTTGGCCCATTCATGCACACATGTGAGTGGAGTGAGTGAGGCTAAAGTTTAGTCCCACCTCATAAGTTGAGAGAGAGTTGCACCTCTTTATAAGGTGAGCTCTCCTACCACTTGTATGAGCATGAGAAGAGGAGACCTACACGCGCGCTCCTCCTCCTCGCTCGCCTCGCCACGCCACGCCTCGTCACGGCCAGCGCCGCTGGTTGCGGGATTGAGCCGAGCCGAGGACAGAGCTATGCACGTTGTGTCTATATTTTTGCTGCTCGGGAAAATTAATGAGTCATTAATTAATAATTAACGGACGCGTTAATTCTGAGCAGTTTCGATTCTTTTGGATCGTGACGACTTCGGACGTGGGGTTTACTCCCACGACCTACCCGCCCGCACTATATAGTCGCGCGACGTCTACCCTAGCCGCCGCCGCTTCGTATGGTTTCTCACCACCGTTCCAGTCCATTGCGCCGCCGATCAAGTCTTCTCCATCCCTCCTTTCGGCGTGCACCGGGAGAAGGGACAGCAGGCCTCCGGAACCCCGCCTCTCGTGATCCTGTACGGGAGAGGGGCGATCAGGTTTTTGGGGAGCGCTTTTCATGCGATCGCTGGCAGCGACGACTTGCATGACGACGACTTCTTCCCGACCTCGGCAACCTCATCCTCAACGACATGGGCGACAACGTCAACGCCGGCGGTGCTGCTCCCGCTGCACCGTACGTGATTCTATCTTTCCTGTTCGAGATCGTGGTAGAATTCATGTTTCTAGTATGTGCCCTAGATGTGATCTGTTCATCTGCTATGCTAGTTCGCATGATTAGTTCAATCTCTGTTACTGTAGTCATGATTTATTTTCTGTTTATTCGGATTAAATCTCGTAGTAATTTGCTCATATTTTCAACACTAATGCCCATTACTTTTAGTCCCGGTTGACTTACGAACCGGGACTAAAGGAGCTCCATGTGGCTGCTGTGGGGCGCCCAGGCAGGAGGACCTTTAGTCCCGCTTTTTAACATCGACCAGGACTAAAAGGCAGCTACGAGTCAGTAGCGCCCAGGCGTTAGGGTTTTCTTTTGAAAGGGGGGCTTTAAGGTTTTGGAGGGTTTAGGGGTTTCATATTGTGTTAGCTAGCTACTACATATAGAGAGAAGTGACCTCTCTTTCGCCGTGCTTGGTCGACGCTAGCTACTACATATAGAGAGAACTCGACGCTAGCTAGTAAGCAAATGAAGGGACCATTAATTACACAACATCGTCATGAACATATATAGAGAGAAGTGACATCTCTTTCTCCGTGCTTGGTTGAACAACAAGTTTTCATATACCTATCCGCCGCTACAACATATATACAATATAACATATCTCTTACGATCCCTGACATCATGCACCAAAATCCATTTGCACTTCCTGATGGTATTCTCCGTTTTCAGGTATGATGTGGTCAAGAAAGAATCCCGTCAATTCCTCTTGAATTGCTCGCATGTGGTCATGTGATAGGAGTTGGGGGGTCAATACATATATATGAATGAAACTCAACACAATTGATGGTAATAAAGTAAAATTGCGAATATTGTTTACGTACTTCAAGTTGTTTGTCAGATAAGACCCGCTGGAAGGTCGAGTGGGGAATGAACTCGCAAACATAGTATCCACATAAATTATTCCCGTCTGCCTGCCATAAGCACTTTTCGAGAATAGAATTCAATCAAACTGATAATCAAGCATGATAATGGTATTGATGAAATTAGAATCAATGAGAGATGCGCGGAACTAGCTAGTACTACTTACTTTGGGGTGTGTAAATCACAGCTCTTTCTTCAGACCCGGAACCATTCCGGTGAAGTTTTTCCAAAACCTGCCTGGCAAAGAAAATGATTACTTGATATCAGAAAATGAAGGAAAGTTGCCGATATGGCGATAATGATTGAACTTACCTCTGGAGCATTTCACTCGTGTCCACCCACTCCTTTTGCTCTTTACGTCTCGGGTCTAAGACAGTTACTACACCCCCGTCAAGCTTAATGGATAGCAGAATAATGTGGAATCTGTGCATGCATAACTCATCAATTACACTTAATCTCGAGTAAGCGAAATCGAATATGCACAAGATAGTAACACTCACTTGAAGTTGTAAGGAAAGAGTATTTCCCTTTTGTTTTGATGTCGAAGGAACGCTTTTAGCAAGTTTCCCTTGGTATCTTTGGCTCTCTATTGTACCGCCCATTCATTTACGGTATTTGGGCTAATAAATCCAATGTCATAGATTTGTCCTATTTTGCATTCAACGATCTTCAATATGCATAATATAGTGAGGATAATTATATATACTGCAATGAACGAGCTGAGCTAGAGACTTAATTACAGAAATAATACTTACAGACAGTAGCAAGTCATGAGTTTTTTGTCGATGGCCTTTTGATTGAATAACTGAAATAATTCCACAAATTCAACAGGCATCAGGTCGACTCCAATGAACTCGTGCTCATCTTTAATTCCCAGCATCAAACTGCCGGTCCCATCCTTCCTACAGGTTTCCAAGTACCAGTCATGCAATCTATGCATCATCGTTGGTAGATGCGAGAGCTGATCAGGTTTGACACGGGGCTTCCCGTGCTCGTATCTAAAGGGCTCTACTACCTCAGCCATTTCAAACTGTACATCATCACCCACGTAATCACCAAGAGTGGTACCGGGCACTAGCCCCGGATGTATCGCTAGACACCTTGAGTGGGGGACATGATTGTTTCTCCTATTCGCCGAGCTGGGGAATTGTTTTCCCACTTTGTCTTTGTTGGGGAAACGTAGCATGCCATCTCAAAAAAAATTCCTACATCATTCACGCACTCCCTGCCGACGCCACGACAACGCCTGCCACACATCCATCAACATCACCTCCTCGCTTGCTTTCTCCGTCGTGGTGGTCCGACATGCATCTTGCACAGCCCAGCGGCGAAGACACCATCTCGCTCGCGTCGCTCCCAGGAACCAAACACCCCCAAAAGCCCGCTCGGCGGACGGCGGCGGCGGGTTCTCCTCGTCGTGTAGCATGCGTCTTTGGCCCTGGATGAAGCTTCATGCTGCGCCAGATATCCGGGGTGTTGGAGCTGCGGGCGCGCGAAGAGCTGCAGTTTTTCGGATGGCGGTGGGGTGGCGTTCGTGTTGCGGTGGTTGTGGAGATCGGCCTTTGAGGCAGTGTGCTCACCTTCTGCTTGTGACGAAGAAGAGGGCTGGGCTTAAGGTGGTCGTGGAGGTGGCCGCTGGTGTCATGGCATGGCGCGGTGCACCAACACTATTAGAAAAGAGGGCACCAATCTCGGTTTCAGAGGGCCTTTAGTCTTGGTTCTGCAATTGGGACAAAATGATCGAGACTAATATCCATTACTTTTAGTCCCGATTGGCTTACGAACGGGACTAAAGGAGCTCCACGTGGCCACGGTGGGGCGCCCAGGTTGGAGGACCTTTAGTCCCGCTTGTTAATACCGACCGGGACTAAAAAACAACCACGCGTCAGCAGCTCCCAAGCGCTGTCTTTTTTAAAGGGATCTTTAGGGTTTTTGGAGGGTTTAGGGGTTTCATATTGTGTTAGATAGATACTACATATAGAGAGAAGTGACCTCTCATTCTCCGTACTTGGTCGATGCTAGCTACTACGAGCCTTGCACCGGTGCTCCCCCTAACTCAATTTCCTAGGGGTATTCTTCACCCCCGCCATATATTTTTTCTCCGGCCCGCCGCTGCCCATATCCAAGCCCCGTAGCCCATATCCAAGCCCCTTATAACTCGTATAACCCATACGTATGTATACGGTGACATCCCGAAAAAAGGATGACACGACCCCACGACCAGGTATGACCTGCCGACGGCCGATCCATCAATCACGCAACTCAATCAATCACGCAACTCCATCATTCACGTAGCTCCTCCGTCATTTTGTTGAGGTTCTGTAGGAATATCGGCGGCGGCGATCTCATCACCGGCGATCTCGTCTGAGAGCACGCGCGGCACCGTCGTGAACCTGCAGCGCTCGCAGGTACCGCATCTCGTTTCCCCACATTTGTCTCACTTGCGGTAGCATAAATCGAACTGCCGCCATTTTCATCGTAGTGGTTAACCTAGCGAGGCGGTTAACCTAGCTTTCCGGCGGTCCAGGCCATCGTAGATCTTGTTCTGGTAGTGCTGCTCATCATGATATACACAATGATCACGCGGGCTAAAGTGGGTTTCTTCTTTCTAGGGTTAACCTAGCGTCGGTTGCCGTCGGTTGTGTGCACGACGGCTCCGTTATTTGATGCAGGGCTTACCTAGGTATCCGGTGATCCAAAGTGATCACGACTGGTGCCGTGGGCTAGGAATCCGGCGGCGCATGTTATCACGGGTAGAGCTACTTCTTGCGATCCAAAGTGATCACATACTAGTGTCGTGGGAATCTTCCTTACTAGGGTTGACATACCTTAACGCCGATGACCAGTGTGGAGAGGGGGGAGGATCCATGGGTGGTCAGAGGTTGTTGGCGTCGGTTGTGTGCATGATCTGAATGCCCTCGGTTGGGGCGCTCTCCGGTTGGGGTAGTTTATTTAACATCTGTGATCGTGTGCTAGGTGTTGTATATTTCAGCATTGACAATGTTTGCACATGTGATGATACATATTATTTGTTGTAGGAAATGGCGAATGATGAGTTAACTGATATGATGTATGACATGGAGTTTGGAGAATTGATGAAAGACCGGATAGAAGATTGGTCAGAGGATGAAAATTCAGATCATGGAGATAGGTCACAGAATGGGGGCGAATTGGAAGATCTTAATGTGAGTGGCATTATCATGTTGTAATTTTTTGGTGGCTTCCGACAATATTATATTTTTTGTGTTGAAAATTTATAGATGGATGAGCATGATGATGGTTAGGAAAACAACTCGGAGATCTCGAATGAAGATTACATTAATTAGGTATGGAAGTGGAATTTTTGTTGGCATGCAAATTGAATTTATCCTGAAATATTATATGATAAGTACTTATGTATTTGTGCTATATTTTTCAGCTCATTTCCGAATGTCATAATGTGTACGACTATTATGGTGAATCCGATGCAGAGACATGCCTTGATGATGAGTCATTAGCTGCACCTGATTCTGGGGAGTCGCAGTCGTCGGTCATCATGAGTGAGGTATGTATGTAATCAATGTTGTATGGAAGTAATGTTATACCATAGAAAACTATTTTCATGGCTATGTTATGATTGTGTAGGTGACAGAAGATGAGGGGAAAAAGAATGTCCAAGATACTGCCAGTGATAAGAGGGATATATTCATGCAGATAATACAAATGACTTTTATGTCTCACGATGCTGCGTATGTTTTCTACAACAGCTATGCTAGAGATAATGGCTTTAGCATTAGAAAGAATAAGGTCAGGTATAACAAAACCGAGTCACATCATATGCATTATAGGCGGTTTGTTTGTTCCAGACAAGGAAGACGTGATAGCAGGTTGCTAACTGAGGAAGGACACAACCGTAGTCTCAGACCCGAGACACGCTGCCACCGCGAAGCGCACCTGATCGTGAAGCTTGACCAAAAGTGTGGGGTTTGGTATGTTGATAGTTTGGGGATAAGAATAGCCATATCTTGGCAGGACCGGAAGAGGTACCTTTTCTTTGGTCCCATAAAAAAATTAAAGAGTACCAGAGAGATGAGATAATGTCCATGGGAGTTGCAGGGATTAGAATTCACGACATGATGGATTCCTTCATCAGCAAACATGTATGGTATGGTGGTGTTGATTTTACCAGGCGTGAAATATACATCCTTTGCGCCAGGGAGAAGAGGAAGCTGCTTTCAAAAGGTGATGCTGTCACAGCCATAGGCATCATGGCCAGCAGGAAACAGAGGGATCCTAGCTTCTTTTTCGAGTACAAGCTAGATAAGGAAGGACATATGAATAGGATGTTCTGGTGTGACTCCCAGTATCGTCATGACTATGAGGACTTCAGCGACGTGCTTGTATTTGACAGCGCATACAAGATGAACCGGTATGGTATGCCATTCATACCTTTTGTTGGTCTTAACATTCACCGGAAGACCACTGTGTTTGCTTGTGCCATAGTTTCGGACGAGACCGAAGAGACATATGTGTGGCTACTGTAGATTTTTTTGAGGTCCATGTGTCAAAAGATGCCGATGAGTGTTATCACGAACGCCTACACTGCGATGATCAAGGCAATTCACAAAGTCTTGCGAGACGTGTGACACCGTATATGTATGTGGCATATAGAAAACAATATGAAGATTGATACGTCTCCAACGTATCTATAATTTATGAAGTATTCGTGCTATTATATTATCCTTCTAGGATGTTTGATATGCATTTATATGATATTTTATATGATTTTTGGGACTAATCTATTAACCTAGAGCCCAGTGCCAGTTTCTGTTTTCTCCTTCTTTTTGAGTTTTGCAGAAAAGGAATACCAAACGGAGTCCAATTGACGGGCCAATTTTTGATGATTTTTTATGGACCAAAATAAGACCACGGAGCATCGGAGTCAGGCCAGAAGAGTCCCGAGCTTCCCACGAGGGTGGGGGCATGCCCACCTGGTACGGGTGTGTGGGCCTGCCTCGTGGACAGCTCGGGCACCTCCTTGACGTGAGACCGACGCGAAAAATTCCTATGAATACACAAACCTCGGAAAATTAACCTAGATCAGAAGTTCCGTCGTCGCAAGCCTCTGTAGCCATGAGAAATCAATCTAAGCCCTCTCTGGCACCCTGCCGGAGGGGGCCATCATCACCAGAGGCCATGGAGGAGGATCTCGGAGGGGCCATCATCGCCATGAAGGCCAAGGACCAGAGGGGGGAAGCCATGGAGGAGGAAGCACAAGGGGGAGAACCTCTCCTCCTCTCTCTTGGTGGCACCGGAGTGCCATCGGGAGGGGAATCATCGCCGCGGTGATCGTCTTCATCAACATCACCATCATCATCACCATCCTCACCTATTTTACGCGGTCCACTCTCCCGCACCCCGCTGTAATCCCTACTTGAACATGGTGCTTTATGCCACATATTATGATCCAATGATGTGTTGCCATCCTATGATGTTTTGAGTAGATATCTTTTGTCTTTGGGTTGATTGATGATCTAGATTGGTAAGAGTTGTATGTTTTACTTTGGTGTTGTCCTACGGTGCCCTCCGTGTCGCGCAAGCATGAGGATTCTCGCTTTAGGGTGTTGCAATACGTTCATGATTCGTTTATAGTGGGTTGGTGAGTGACTGAAGCACAAACCCGAGTAAGAGGGATTGTTGCGTATGGGAATAAAGAGGACTTGATGCTTTAATGCATGGTTGGGTTTTACCTTAATGATCTTTAGTAGTTGCGGATTCTTGCTAGAGTTCCAATCGTAAGTGCATATGATCCAAGTAGAGAAAGTATGTTAGCTTATGCCTCTCCCTCATATGAAACTGCAATAGTGATTACCGGTCTTGTTAACAATTGCCTAGGACAATTCCGCACACCGATCCACCATTATTCCACACTCGCTATTTATAATATTTAGTAATATATTCTAACTTTATGATAACAGCACCTACTTTTATATTTTAGCTCTCCGATATCATGCAAAGTTATCCTCTTCATACCCACAATGTAGTTTTATTTCTCGTTTCTAGTTGGAAGTAAACGTTCGGTGCACGTAGAGTCGTATCGGTGGCAGATAGGGCTTGAGAGAATATTGATCTTACCTTTAGCTCATTGTGGGTTCGACACTCCATACTTATCACTTCCACCATTGGAAAGTGCTACGATGATTCCTTGCACTTGGGGATTATCAACCTCTTTTCTGGCGCCGTTGCCGGGGAGCAATAGCGTGGGGTTGATATTCTCGTGTGTGCTTGTTTGCTTTCTTCACTAAGTAGATTTTTTTTCCTTTTTGTTTCTGTTTAGTTGTGGGTGAAACATACAAAAAAAATTAAAAGAATGAAAGTACAAAATAAAATTACTTGCCTTTCATGCCTAAGAATTTTTTTCAAAAAAGAGAAGTGATTGGAAAGTTATGCATTGAAGAAGTGAGGGTCGACCTTGAGCACTTGTGTTCATGCTCACAGAAACAATGTAGAATTTTTCATGGAAGTTTCTCTGTAAATAAATATCCCCTTGTATATACCCAATGTATTATAAAAATAAATGTGCCAAGCTTTGGTTTTAGGATGATTAGATTGCTTGTTTGCGATGTGCAAAACAAAAACAGAAACTTTGGCTGTAGTGCGCGAATTTACATTTTTTATTGGCAAGTCAAATGGGTCTAAAACTTTTTGCACATTACTTCTATACAAATTGTAAAATTTATTTCATAATTTTAGGAGTTACAGGAGTTTACCAAACTTCCAGATTACTACCGACTGTTATGTTTTTAACAGATTCTGTCTTGCGTGTGTTGTTTGCTTATTTTGATGAATCTATGGCTAGTATCGGGGGGGGGGGGTATGAACCATAGATAAGTTGGAATACAGTAGGTTGAACAGCAATACAAATAAAGAATGAGTTCATTACACTACCTAAAGGTAGTGATTTGTTTTATTACACTAACAGATCTCACAAGTTTTTGTTTAAGTTTTTGTGAATGAAGTGTTTGAAGAACGAGGAGTTACCGATGTGAGAAGAATAAAGAGAGGCAAGAGTTCAAGTGTGGGGATGCCCAAGGCACCCCAAGTAAATATTTCAAAGGGTACTCAAGCATCTAAGCTTGGGGATGCCCCGGTTGGCATCCCATCTTTCTTCTTCAACGATTATCGGTATACCTCGGTTTTTGTTTTGTTCACATGATTTGTGTCCTTTGTATTTTTCTTTTTCTTCAAGAACCATGCTAGCATGAGATAGCCCTTCATTGATTTATAGAATACTTCATGAGCTTCACTTATATCTCTTAAGTATGATTTATAGAATTGCTCTTTGTGCTTCACTTAAATCTTTTGAGTATGGTTTTATAGAATACTTCGTGTGCTTCACTTATACATTTTGAGCTTGGTTAGTCTATATTAATTGTAGAATGCTCCATGAACTTCACTTATATCCTTTGGAGTATGAATAATACTATCATTTAAAGTGGGTTTGGAAGAGTGTCAACTTTAGGAATTAGTGATCCCACTATCTTGGAGGGTGTTGAATCTTGGTGTGATATTTATGAATGTGGATTTGGAAGAGTGTCAACTTTAGCTAGTAATGATTCCACTATTTCGGAAGAGGTTCCAATTGAGTATGAGAACAAAGTTGCTATCTATGATGCTACTGAAAATTATTATGAAGGAGGAATACATGCTTGTAGGAGTTGCAATAATATCAAGTTTCCTCTCTATGTGTTTAAAGTTTTGAAGTTATACTTGTTTTGCCTTCCTATGCTAGTTGATTGTTGTTCTTATAAATTGTGTGCTCACAAAATCTCTAAGCATAGGAAGTAGGTTATATTTAAAGGTGCTAGTCATATTCTTCAAGATGCTCTCTTTGTGCTTCAATTCTTGTCTATTATGTGAGCATCATTGAAATCATCATGCCTAGCTAAAAGGCATTAAAGAAAAGCGCTTGATGGGAGACAACCCAATATTTACCCTTACTGTTTTTGTGTGTTTACATGATTAAGCTACTGTAGTAATCGTGTTTTATAGCTTTTGTTTCAATAAAGTGCCAAGTAAGACCTTTGGAAAGACTTGGGTGATAGTTAATGTGATCTTGCTGTAAAAAACAGAAACTTCGCGCTCACAAGAATAGATGTCATTTTTTACAGAAGAGTGATCTTGAGTTGATTCTTTTTGCAGAAGATTAATAGCCAAATTCCTCACGTCCAACAATTTATTTAATAATTTTTGGAGTAGCAGAAGTATGGTTATTGTTCAGATCATTACAGACTGTTCTGTTTCTGACAGATTCTGTTTTCATTGCATAGTTTGCTTGTTTTCTAGTTTCTATGACTTATATTCCTAAATATAAATTGTAGAAATGATATGGTACAGTAGGAATTGTGTGAGAACAATTATGAACCTTGTATTTGACAGTACCAAAGTGAATGGTTTGCTCTTTATCATACTAATCTATCTCATGAAGTTTGGTTAAGTTTTGTGTGATTGAAGTTTTCAAGTTTTGGGTGAGATATCGATATGAGGAGAATAAGGAGTGGAAAGACCCTAAGCTTGGGGGTTACCAAGGCACCCCAAGGCAATATTCAAGGAAGACTCATGCTCCTAAGCTTGGGGATGCCCCGGAAGGCATCCCCTCTTTCGTCTTCAAAAATATCGGTATACCTTACTCGGAGCTACATTTTTATTCATCACATGATATGTGTTTTGCTTGGAGCGTCAATTTATTTTGCTAGTATTTGCTTGTTGTTATGTAGAATAATGTTTTGCATCTTTATTTTCAATAAAAATGTCAAGGATAGCCTTTTACCATGCTTATTTTGCAAGTATACATGTTGCTGTTTGAAAACAGAAAGTTTACCGCTGTTGCAAAAATTCCTTAGAAAAGTCAGAATGTGCTAAAATGTTGAAACCTTTTTCATAATAAGATCTGAGAAATTTACTATAGTGGGAATTTTATTTCATAATTTTTGGAGTTAGGGAAGTATGATGAATCTTGCATTCTTTACAGACTATACTGTTTTGGCAGATTGCTGTTATGGTTGCATTGTTTGCATATGTTTGCTTGTTTAATGATTCTATTTGAGGATAGGAGTGTTAAATATGCATAGGCATTTAGTATGAAATGTTGAATAATAATTTTAGTAATTTGTTACAGTAGAAAATGATAAGGTTTTGCATTGGTTTATACTAACCTATCTCACGAGTTCTTGTTGAGTTTGGTGTGTATGAAGCTTTTGAGATTTAGGAAACCGACGTATAAAAGGAATTAAGGAGGCACAAAAGCTCAAGCTTGGGGATGCCCAAGGCACCCCAAGACATTATTTCAGGAAGTCTCAAGCATCTAAGCTTGGGGATGCCCCGGTAGGCATCCCACCTTTTCTCTTCAACAACTATCGGTTAGTATCGGTTGAACCTAACTTTTTGCTTCTTCACATGAGTTGTGCTATCCTTGCAATGTAATTTTATTTTGTTTTGCTTGTGTTTTGAATAAAATCATTGGATCTGAAATATTGAATTAAAAAGAATCCTCCCATGGCTAGTTAATAATTTTACTACTCAGTGTCCTTCACTCATATCTTTTGGAGTAGTTTGTCATTTGCTCACATGCTTCATGTCTATCCTATGAGTAAATGGTTGAATGAATTGAATGTCATAAATCTGAATTTATATATGTTTCATATGCTTATAACTTGGATAGTAATGACTTCACATATAAAGAGTATGAGGCATAAAAGTTTTTGAGAGTTGACAAACATAGTTTTGGTCATCGTTGCAATTAATAGGAAGTAATAAGGAATGAGAGGTTCACATATAAATATATTATCTTGGACACCTTTTATGATTGGGAGCACTCATTAAGTATGACATACTAAAAGAGTTGATGTTGGACAAGGAAGACAACATAATGGTTTGTGTTTTCTCACATCTCAGTTAAAGTACATTGTCATTGACCTTCCGAACATGTTGAGCTTGCCTTTCCCCCTCATGCTAGCCAAATTCTTTGCACCAAGTAGAGATACTACTTGTGCTTCCCAAAACCCTTAAACCAGTTTTGCCATGAGAGTCCACCATATCTACCTATGGATTGAGTAAGATCCCTCAAGTAAGTTGTCATCGGTGCAAACAATAAAAATTGCTCTCTAAATATGTATGATTGATTGGTGTGGAGGAAATAAGCTTTATATGATCTTGTGATGTGGAAGAAATAAAAGCGACGAACTGCATAATAAAGGTTCATATCACAAGGGGCAATATAAAGTGACGTTCTTCCGCATTAAGATTTTGTGCATCCAACCCTAAAAGCGCATGACAACCTCTGCTTCCCTCTGCGAAGGGCCTATCTTTTACTTTATGTTTTACTTTATGCTTGAGTCAAGGTGACCTTCACCTTTCGCTTTTTCATTTTATCCTTATATATCCAATTGGATGTAAGTTAGCATGGGCTATTATTGTTGACATCACCTAAAGGTGAATACGTTGGGAGGCAATACAATAAGCCCCTATCTTTCTCAGTGTCCGGCTGAAACTCCATAACCACAAGTATTTCGTGAGTGTCAGCAATTATAGAAGACTACAAGATAGTTGAGTATGTGAACTTGCTGAAAAGCTCTATTGATGACTCTTTCTGACGTTATTATAAATTGGAATTGCTTCAATGACTGAGATTATAGTTTGTTAGTTCTCAATGAAGTTTCTGAACCATACTTGACATTGTGAATAGATTGTTACTTGATGATGAAAAGTTTTATGAGATGAGCTATTGTTATGACATATAATGATGCTAGAAAAAGTGATTGGAATTATTATTAATCAAACTTAAGCACTTGCTAGCATTCACACTTCATAAATTATTTCTTTTATCATTTACCTACTCGAGGCGAGCAGGAATTAAGCCTGGGGATCCTGATACGTCTCCAACGTATCTATAATTTATGAAGTACTCATGCTATTATATTATACTTCTAGGATGTTTGATATGCATTTATATGATATTTTATATGATTTTTGGGACTAACCTATTAACCTAGAGCCCAGTGCTAGTTTCTGTTTTCTCCTTGTTTTTGAGTTTTGCAGAAAAGGAATACCAAACAGAGTCCAATTGACGGGCCAATTTTTGATGATTTTTTATGGACCAAAAGAAGAACACGGAGCATCGAAGTTGGGCCAGAAGAGTCCCGAGCTGCCCACGAGGGTTGGGGGCGCACCCACCTGGTACGGGCGTGTGGGCCTGCCTCGTGGACAGATCGGGCACCTCCTTGACGTGAGACCGACGCCAAAAATTCCTATAAATACAGAAACCTCGGAAAATTAACCTAGATCAGAAGTTCCGCCGCCGCAAGACTCTGTAGCCACGAGAAATCAATCTAGGCCCTCTCTGGCACCCTGCCTGAGGGGGCCATCATCACCGGAGGCCATGGAGGAGTATCTCGGAGGGGCCATCATCGCCATGAAGGTCAAGGACCAGAGGGGGAAAGCCATGGAGGAGGAAGCACAAGGGGGAGAACCTCTCCTCCTCTCTCTTGGTGGCACTGGAGTGCCATCGGGAGGGGAATCATCGCCATGGTGATCATCTTCATCAACATCACCATCATCATCAACATCCTCACCTCTTTTACGTGGTCCACTCTCCCGCACCCTGCTGTAATCCCTACTTGAACATGGTGCTTTATGCCAGATATTATGATCCAATGATGTGTTGCCATCCTATGTTTTGAGTAGATATATTTTGTCTTTGGGTTGATTGATGATCTAGATTGGTATGAGTTGTATGTTCTACTTTGGTGTTGTCCTATGGTGCCCTCCGTGTCGCGCAAGCGTGAGGGATTCTCGCTGTAGGGTGTTGCAATACGTTCATGACTGAAACACAAACCCGAGTAAGAGGGATTGTTGCGTATGGGAATAAAGAGGACTTGATGCTTTAATGCTATGGTTGGGTTTTACCTTAATGATCTTTAGTAGTTGCGGATTCTTGCTAGAGTTCCAATCATAAGTGCATATGATCCAAGTAGAGAAAGTATGTTAGCTTATGCCTCTCCCTCATATGAAACTGCAATAGTGATTACCGGTCTTGTTAACAATTGCCTAGGACAATTCCGCACATCGATCCACTATTATTCCACACTCGCTATTTATATTATTTAGTAATATATTCTAACTTTATAATAACAACACCTACTTTTATTTTTTAGCTCTCCGATATCATGCAAAGTTATCCTCTTCATACCCACAATGTAGTTTTATTTCTCGTTTCTAGTTGGAAGTAAACGTTCGGTGCACGTAGAGTCGTATCGGTGGCAGATAGGGCTTGAGAGAATATTGATCTTACCTTTAGCTCCTTGTAGGTTCGACATTCCATACTTATCACTTCCACCATTGGAAAGTGCTATGATGATTCCTTGCACTTGGGGATTATCAAAGATTCACCTCAGTCACAAGTCCTTGAAGGAGTTCCGAACTCTTCTGTACTACAGCACGTCCACGGCCACGTTTGAGGACAGATGGCACGCGTTTTCCAAAAGATGGCAGTCGGAAAAAATAGTAACATGGTTGAGACAGATGTATAAGAAGAGGAGACTATGGGCCGTGCTACGTCTTGAGCACTGCGTTGGATTTCCTAGAAGAGGAGAGGATGATGCAGCAAAGTAGTGTAAGTATTTCCCTCAGTTTTTGAGAACCAAGGTATCAATCCAGTAGGAGACCATGCACAAGTCCCTCGTACCTACACAAAACGATAGCTCCTCGCAACCAACGCAATTAGGGGTTGTCAATCCCTTCATGGTCACTTACGAGAGTGAGATCTGATAGAGATGATAAATAATATTTTTGGTATATAGATGCAAAGTGAAAAGTAAAAGGCAAAGTAAAAAATAAAGCAAGTAATAAAGTAATGGAGATTGATATGATGAGAATAGACCCGGGGGCCATAGGTTTCACTAGTGGCTTCTCTCAAGAGCATAGATATTCTACGGTGGGTGAACAAATTACTGTTGAGCAATTGAGAGAATTGAGCATAGTTATGAGTATATCTAGGTATGATCATGTATATAGGCATCACTTCCAAGACAAGTAGATCGAAACGATTCTACATCTACTACTATTACTCCACTCATCGACTGCTATCCAGCATGCATCTAGAGTATTAAGTTAAAAACAGAGTAACGCTTTAAGCAAGATGAAATGATGTAGAGGTATAAATTCATGCAATATGATAAAAACCCCATCTTGTTATCATCGATGGCAACAATACAATACGTGCCTTGCTGCCCTTCATCCTTTGGGAAAGGACACATAAAGATTGAACCCAAAGCTAAGCACTTCTCCCATTGCACGAACTACCATTCTAGTTGGCCAAACCAAACGGATAATTCGAAGAGACTTGCAAAGATAACTCAATCATACATAAAAGAATTCAGAGAAGATTCAAATATTATTCATAGATAAGCTGGATCATAAACCCACAATTCATCGATCTCAACAAACACACCGCAAAAAGAAGATTACATTGAATAGATCTCCACGAGAGAGGGGGAGAACATTGTATTGAGATCCAAAAAGAGAGAAGAAGCCATATAGCTACTAGCTATGGACCCGAAGGTCTGAAGTAAACTACTCACACTTCATCGGAGGGGCTATGGTGTTGATGTAGAAGACCTCCATGGTGGATGCCCCCTCCGGCGGAGCTCCGGAACAGGCCCCAAGATGGGATCTCGTGGATACAAAAGGTTGCGGCGGTGAAATTAGGTTTTTGGCTCCTGTTCTGATCGTTTGGGGATACGTAGGTATATATAGGAGGAAGGAGTACGTCGGTGGAGCAACAGGGGGGCCACGAGGCAGGGGGCGCGCCCTAGGGGTTGCGCCCCCACCCTCGTGATCGCCTCTGTTGTTCCTTGGAGCAGGGTCCATGTCTCCTGGATCACGTTTGGTGAGAAAATCACGTTCCCGAAGGTTTCATTCCGTGTGGACTCCGTTTGATATTATGTTTCTTCGAAACACTAAAATAGGCAACAAACAACAATTCTGGGTGGGCCTCCGGTTAATAGGTTAGTCCCAAAAATAATATAAAAGTGGAAAATAAAGCCCAATATAGTCCAAAACAGTAGATAAAGTAGCATGGAGCAATAAAAAATTATAGATAATTTGGAGACGTATCAGGCATCCCCAAGCTTAATTCCTGCTCGTCCTCGAGTAGGTAAATGATAAAAAAAGAATTTTTGATGCAGAGTGATACTTTGGCATAATTTCAATGTAAATCTTCTTAATTGTGGCATGAATATTCAGATCCGAAAGATTCAAGACAAAAGTTCACATTGACACATAAATAATAATACTTCAAGCATACTAATCAAAGCAATCATGTCTTCTCAATATGGCATGGCAAAAAGAAAGTTCATCCCTACAAAATCATATAGTTAGGCTATGCTTCATTTTCGTCACACAAAGATGTTCCCAACTTCTATACCCCCGATGACAAGCCAAGCAATTGTTTCATACTTAAATAATCTCAAACTTTTTCAACTTTCACGCAATATATGAGCGTGAGCCATGGATATAACACTATGGGTGGAATAGAATATGATGATGGAGGTTGTGTGGAGAAGACAAAAAAGGAGAGAGTCTCACATTGACGAGGATAATCAACGGGCTATGGAGATGCCCATCAATTGATGTCAACATGAGGAGTAGGGATTGCCATGCAACGGATGCACTAGAGCTATGAATGCTCAACAAAATAAAACTAGTGGGTGTGCATCCAACTCGCTTGCTCATGAAGACCTAGGGCATTTGAGGAAGCCCATCGTAGGAATATACAAGCCAAGTTCTATAATGAAAAATTCCCACTAGTATAAAAAGACAACTTATGAGACTCACTACATGAAGAACAAGGTGCTACTTTGAAGCACAGTATATGAGACTCACTACATGAAGAACAAGGTGCTACTTTGAAGCACAAGTGTGGAAAAGAGATAGTAGCATTGCCCTTTTTATTTTCTTTTTTTGGGGGGCCTTTCTTTTTTTTCTTTTGGCCTTTCTCCTTTTTTTGTTTGGGCAATGCTCTAATAATGATGATCATCACACTTCTATTGATTACAACATAAGGATTACAACTCGAAACTTAGAACAAGATATGACTCTATATGAATGCCTCCGTGATGTACGGGATGGTGCAATGAATCAAGAGTGACATGTATGAAAAATAATGCATGGTGGCTTTGCCACAAATATGATGTCAACTACATGATCATGCAATGGCAATATGACAAAAGTAATGTATGTCATGATGGTGATGATGGAAGTTGCATGGCAATATATCTCGGAATGGCTATGGAAATGCCATGATAGGTAGGTATGGTGGCTGTTTTGAGGAAGATATAAAGAGGTTTATGTGTGATAGAGCGTATCGTATCACGGTGTTTGGATGCACCGGCGAAGTATGCACCAACTCTCAAGGTGAGAAAGGGCAATGCACGATACTGAAGAGGCTAGCAAAGGCGGAAAGGTGAGACTGCGTATAATCCATGGACTCAACATTGGTCAAAAGAACTCATATACTTACTGCAAAAATTTAGAAGTAATCAAAAATCAAGTACTACGCGCATGCTCCTAGGGGGATAGATTGGTAGGAAAAGACCATCGCTCATCTCCGACCGCCACTCATAAGGATGCACAAGCCAGGTACACTTCATGTTTCAAATTTGTTACACAACTTTAACCATACGTGCATGCTACGGGACTTGCAAACTTCAACACAAGCATTTCTCAAATTCACAATTACTCAACTAGCACGACTTTGATATTATCACCTCCATATCTCCAAACAATTATCAAGCATCAAACTTATCTTAGTATTCAGTTCACTCAAAAGAAAGTTTCACATATCTTGAATACCAAGTATATTAACATTAAGCAAATTACCATGCTATTAATGACTCTCAAAATAATCTAAGTGAAGCATGAGAGATCAAAAGTTTCTTTAAAACAAATCCACCACCGTGCTCTAAAAGATCTAAGTGAAGTACTAGAGCAAAAATTATCACGCTCAAAAGATATAAGTGAAGCACTATGAGCAAAACTATCAAGCTCAAAAGATAAAAGTGAAGCACAAAGAGTATTCTAACAAATTCCAATTAATGTATGGCTCTCTCAAAAGGTGTGTACAGAAAGGATGATTGTGGTAAACTAACAAGCAAAGATGCAAATAATACAAGACGCTCCAAGCAAAACACATATCATGTGGTGAATAAAAATATAACTCCAAGTAAATTACCGATGGAAGTAGACGAAAGAGGGGATGCCTTCCGGGGCATTCCCAAGCTTTGACTTTTTGGTGTCCTTGGATTATCTTGGGGGTGCCATGGGCATCCCTAAGCTTAGGCTTTGCCACTCCTTGTTCCATAATCCATCAAAAGAATTCACCCAAAACTTGAAAACTTCACAACACAAAACTCAATAGAAATCTCGTGAGCTCCGTTAGAGAAAGAAAACAAAGAACTACTTAAGGTACTGTAATGAACTCATTCTTTATTTATATTGGTTTTAAACCTACTATATTCCAACTTCTCTATGGATTATAAACTATTTTACTAGCCATAGATTCATCAAAATAAGCAAACAACACACACAAAACAGAATCTGTCAAAAAAAGAACAGTCTGTAGTAATCTGCAACTAACGCAAACTTCTGGAACTCTAAAACTCCTACCAAAATAGGAAGTCCTGGACAATTTGTTTATTGAACATCAACAAAAAGAATCAATGCAAAATCACGTTTCTGTGATTTAACAAAATTATATTCGTGCGCGCAAAGTTTCTGTTTTTCAGCAGAATCAAATCAACTATCATCGTAGGTTATCCTATAGGTTCTACTTGGCACAAACACTAATTAAAACATAAAACCACATCCAAACAGAAGGTAGATGGATTATTTATTCCTAAACAGAATCAAAAACAAAAAACAAAAAAAAAAATTGGGTTGCCTCCCAACAAGCGCTATCTTTAACGCCCCTAGCTAGGCATAAAGGCAAGGATAGATCTAGGTATTGCCATCTTTGGTAGGCAATCCATAAGTGGCTCTCATGATAGATTCATATGGTAATTTTATTTTATATTTAGGGAAGTGTTCCATGCCCTTATTTAAGGGAAATTGGAATCTAATATTCCCTTCCTTCATATCAATAATTGCACCAATCGTTCTAAGGAAAGGTCTACCAAGAATAATAGGACATGAAGGATTGCAATCTATATAAAGAACGATAAAATCTACGGGCACATAATTCCTATTTGCAACAATAAGAACATAATTAATTCTTCCCATAGGCTTTTTAATAGTGGAATCCGCAAGATGCAAGTTTAGAGAGCAATCATCAAAGTCACGGAAATCTAGCAAATCACACAAAGTTTTGGGAATAGTAGAGACACTAACACCCAAATCACACAAAGCATGAAACTCATAATATTTAATTTTAATTTTAATAGTAGGTTCCCACTCATCATAGAGTTTTCTAGGGATAGAAACTTTCAACTCAAGTTTTTCTTCATAAGATTGCATCAAGGCACCAACAATGTGTTCGGTAAAGGCCTTATTTTGACTATAAGCATGAGGAGAATTTAGCACGGATTGCAACAAGGAAATACAACCAATTAAAGGGCAATTTTCATAATTAAATTCCTTGAGATCCAAAATAGTGGGTTTAGCAACATCTAGGTGTTTATTTCTTTCAATCCCACTTTCATCAATTTCATCATCAAGATCTAAAAACTCCGAATTCTTAGAACGCCTTCTAGGTAAAGGAAGATCATATTCAGTTTCATCAAGATTCATATTGGAAAACAAAGATTTAATGGGGGACACATCAATAACTTTTAGATCTTCATCTTGATTTTCATAGGAATTGGAAGAACACGCTTTAATAAAGGCATCTTTGGAAACACGCATCCTAGAGGTTCTTTCTTTGCACTCATCAATGGAAATTCTCATGGCTTTGAGAGACTCATTGATATCATGCTTAGGAGGAATAGATGTAAGTTTTAAAGAATCAATTTCAAGACAAATTCTATCAATGTTCCTAGCCAAATCATCAACTTTAAGCAATTTCTCTTCAAGCAAAGCATTAAAACTCTTTTGTGAATTTATAAACTCTTTAACACTACTCTCAAATTCAGAGGGCATCTTATTAAAATTTCCATAAGAGTTGTTGTAGGAATTTCCATAATTATTAGAAGGATTACTAGGATAAGGCCTAGGATTAAAATTCCCTCTATACGCATTGTTTCCAAAACTATTCCTACCAAAAAATTCACATCCATAGATTCATTATTATTCTAATCAAAGTAGACAAAGGCATATCATTGGGATCAAGAGGAGTATTTTTAGTAGCAAACATCTTCATAAGTTCATCCATCTTTTCACTCAAAACATCGATTTCTTCTATAGCATGCACTTTTTTACTAGAAGATCTTTCGGTGTGCCATTGAGAATAATTAGCCATAATATTATCAAGCAATTTTGTAGCATCTCCTAACGTAATTTCCATAAACGTGCCTCCCGCAGCCGAATCTAAAAGGTTTCTAGAAGCAAAATTCAATCCGGCATAAAAATTTTGTATGATCATCCATAAATTCAAACCATGAGTAGGGCAATTGCAAAGCATCAATTTCATTCTTTCCCAAGATTGGGCAACATGCTCATGATCAAGTTGTTTAAAATTCATAATATCGTTCCTAAGAGTGATGATCTTAGCGGGAGGAAAATACTTAGAGATAAAAGCATCTTTGCACTTGTGCCAAGAATCAATACTATTTTTAGGCAAAGACGAAAACCAAACTTTAGCACGATCTCTAAGTGAAAATGGAAATAACTTCAACTTGACAATATTGTTATCCATATCTTTCTTCTTTTGCATATCACACAAATCAACAAAATTGTTTAGATGAGTAGCGGCATCTTCACTAGGAAGGCGGCGAATTGATCTTTCATAACAAGATTCAAGAAAGCGGTGTTGATTTCACAAGACTCATCATTATTAAGAGGAGCAATCGAGTACTAAGGAAATCATTATTATTGGTATTCGAGAAGTCACACAATTTGGTATTATCTTGCGCCATGGCAACAAGTAATCCAACACACAAGCAAACAGAAAGGCAACGGGAAAAGGCAAACGGGAAAAAGAGAAGGGGATTGGGAAAGAGAGGGCGAATAAAACGGCAAGGGTGAAGTGGGGGAGAGGCAAACGAGAGGCAAATGGCAAATAGTGTAATGCGAGAGATAGGGATTGCGATGGGTACTAGGTATGGTTGACTTGCTCTTGCGTGAGCCTCCCCGGCAACGGCGCCAGAAATTCTTCTTGCTACCTCTTGAGCACTGCGTTGGATTTCCCCGAAGAGGAGAGGATGATGCAGCAAAGTACCGTAAGTATTTCCCTCAATTTTTGAGAACCAAGGTATCAATCCAGTAGGAGACCACGCACAAGTCCCTCGTACCTACACAAAACGATAGCTCCTCGCAACCAACGCGATTAGGGGTTGTTAATCCCTTCACGGTCACTTACGAGAGTGATATCTGATAGAGTTGATAAATAATATTTTTGGTATTTTTGGTATATAGATGCAAAGTGAAAAGGCAAAGGCAAAGTAAAAAATAAAGCAAGTAATAAAGTAATGGAGATTGATATGATGAGAATAGACCCGGGGGCCATAAGTTTCACTAGTTGCTTCTCTCAAGAGCATAGATATTCTACGGTGGGTGAACAAATTATTGTTGAGCAATTGACAGAATTGAGCATAGTTATGAGTATATCTAGGTATGATCATGTATATAGGCATCACGTCCAAGACAAGTAGATCGAAACGATTCTGCATCTACTACTATTACTCCACTCATCGACCGCTATCCAGCATGCATCTAGATTATTAAGTTAAAAACAGAGTAACGCTTTAAGCAAGATGACATGATGTAGAGGGATAAATTCATGCAATATGACAAAAACGCCATCTCGTTATCCTCGATGGCAACAATACAATACGTGCCTTACTGCCCCTTCTGTCACTGGGAAAGGACACCGCGAGATTGAACCCAAAGCTAAGCACTTCTCCCATTGCAAGAACTACCAATCTAGTTGGCCAAACCAAACGGATAATTCGAAGAGACTTGCAAAGATAACTCAATCATACATAAAAGAATTCAGAGAAGATTCAAATATTATTCATAGATAAGCTGGATCATAAACACACAATTCATCGATCTCAACAAACACACCGCAAAAAGAAGATTACATCGAATAGATCTCCACGAGAGAGGGGGAGAACATTGTATTGAGATCCAAAAAGAGAGAAGAAGCCATCTAGCTACTAGCAATGGACCCGAAGGTCTGAAGTAAACTACTCACACTTCATCGAAGGGGCTATGGTGTTGATGTAGAAGACCTCTGTGGTGGATGCCCCCTCCGGTGGAGCTCTGGAACAGGCCCCAACATGGGATCTCATGGATACAGAAGGTTGTGGCGGTGGAATTAGGTTTTTGGCTCCTATTCTGATTGTTTGGGGATACGTAGGTATATATAGGAGGAAGGAGTACGTCGGTGGATCAATAGGGGGGCCACTAGGCAGGGGGCGCGCCCCCCACCCTCGTGACCGCCTCTGTTGTTCCTTGGAGCAGGGTCCAAGTCTCCTGGATCACGTTCGGTGAGAAAATCACGTTCCCGAAGGTTTCATTCCGTTTGGACTCCGTTTGATATTCCGTTTCTTCGAAACACTGAAATAGGCAAAAAACAGCAATTCTGGGCTGGGCCTCCGGTAATAGGTTAGTCCCAAAAATAATATAAAAGTGGAAAATAAATCCCAATATAGTCCAAAACAGTAGATAAAGTAGCATGGAGCAATCAAAAATTATAGATACATTGGAGACGTATCAGGCCGCGGCTTATCTGACAGAGGGGTTTTGGCTTGGCATGAAAAGCAACCAGAGGAGTGAAAGTATAACTCATGCCTTCACCTCCACCTAGACGGTGAAATGACCCTGGTGGATATGATTTTGCACTATGATAATGCCGTTGTACGTATCCGTGAGAATGAGGCATGAGATGACTGCACGGCCTCACAGAGTTTACCGGTGCCAGTTACTAGCTCGAGGGAACTTGAGATAGCTGCTTCTCACGTCTTCACTCCAACAAACTTCTATATGTTGCAAGCTGATCTTAGGAAAATTGGCGGCATGGAGATTGTAGAAATAAAGCTCAGAGACGGATCACAGCAGTACATTGTGGCCTAGAAGAATAACCGGAAGAGCCGTTTTTGGGTGGAGTACACACCAGTAAATTCTGCAGAAACTATAAGGTGCAGCTGCAGAAGAATGATTCGAAAGGGTCTACCTTGCAAGCACATATTCCATGTACTTAAGTACTTGAATATATCTGAAGTACCAAAGTGTTTTGTTCTTGTGCGGTTCATGAAAGATGCAAGGTCGGGACTGCCCGCGAGGCGCACAAGCAACCCGTTGGGATTTGGATGGACTGGGGCAACTGAAAGAATAAAATATAGCCAGGTTAGTGTGTTGGCTTCAGAAGCTATGCATGCGGCATGCAAACACCCAGCTTTGTGGGATCAGTTACAGGATAGTTTGAAGGCCGTGGTAGCTAAGAGCCATGAGTATGATGAGCTAAAGGAAAATTTGAGTAAGAAAACGGTTGATCTCAGTAGGTGTGCAATTGAATATGTAGGCGATGGTGAAGGCAACATAGTTGAAGTTCAAGATCCTATTAAAGTATCAACGAAAGGAGCAATTAAGGTAGATGAGAACCGCCCTATGTCAAAAAATGGTAGGCCACTTTCGTACGACGAGATCAGAATCAGGTGCAGCGCATGCAAATTGCTAGGGCACACTAAACACAGCAAGAAATGCAAACTACATAAGAAGTAAGTTTTTGTATGCATTGTAGGTTATAATTGTTTTTAACTTGTCATTCATTAACTTTCCTTGTTATCATGTGCAGAAGCATGGTGGGCGAAGAAGAGTAGAACACTTGCTAGAGTTATGTACGGATGAATCCAGTGATCTAACAGTGAGGTGTTTACAATGTGTTACTGAATACATGATATATACTCTTGCAAGAGGCCAGGACCTTGAGATAGCGCTTGTAGCATATATGGACTAAACAGGAGGCGGTGACCAGGGACTTTAATGATGGAAAATGGATAGCATTTTAGCCATTGTAATGATGGCATCTTTTGTGTTGTCCACTCGAGTTATATTATATTCAAAAACTAGACGATACCCCGCACGTTGTTGCGGAAATGTTTTGCAATATATTCATAGAGAAATGGTTACGTGGAACATGTATATGTTGTTGCGGGAATCTTTTGTTTGCATGTTGTGGTGGACCTTTCTCCATGCATGTTGAATGATGAGGTGGCAAACTTGCATGTTAAGAGAAATAGGTTAGTGGAGGCTAGTTGTTTAGATATAGAAGATGTAATTATGTGTGGTAATAATTTTTTTTTCACTCCTCTGGTTCACCACCATTTAGATATAGAAGATACCAGCTCACTTGGGTCTAGAGTATAGACTTGGTACAGAAAAACCCACCATTTTCCCCGCATAAAGAAAAGAAAAACACACCATTTTATGGCTTGTTGTGTAACTCGGACCGCTTGTGGCATTGATGTGGAGGGGGGAGGGGCGACGGATGCCGTTAGACGGTGCAACACACTGTCGAGCCCATTTAACAATTTTTATTTTGATTACATCCTGTTTAAATGGGCCGCGCTAGCCACCTGTTCGGGGCGGTTCTTCCGTCGCGATCTCCACGCGCGTTCTGTCTATCCACTGTGACCGTCGTTGCCACCGATCCACGTCTTGTCGCCGGTCGTGTTACGCCATGGTTTCGTGGAGCGACGAGTCGAGCTCTTCTTCGGACGGCGAGTCCATGACTAGCCTGCAGGTACGCTCCAACTATATATTCTCCAGATAGAGCTAGGCTTAGGGTTAAGGTTCTTCATTTCCGGTATTTAACACAGGGCGTTGATTTGTGCATTATCTCTATTGTTTCATTTAGCTTCCTACGACTATCCCTTGCTATGAATGGAGTGGCATTGCTCACGATATGTCTTCTTGTTTTCTGCATCGAGAACCTTGCGTCAGGCTAGTTGCTTTTGATTCCTTGGACGCTGGCGGACGTTTTCTTGCCTGTGGTCAGAAGGTATGTTGTTCCGTACTGTAAATATATGTTTACATTAGCTCGTGCTCGATTTACTTCGCGGTAATCCATTGTTCTACCCATAATTGCATACAATTTCAATTAATTTGTGCATTTACAAAGTCCATATTTATGTTGTCTTTTTTACGGTCCAATATTTGCTTTAGCCCATAATAGCATATACTTGTAGTTAATTGATATATATATATATATATATATATATATATACCTACTAATAAAGCAGTCATAGGTATTCTTAGTTTGGTCCTGCTTTGTTTCGTCCCGTTTTAGATATTTTTACATATGCTATGTTTTAATTGGAAACTGAGATGTACGTGAAAAAAAAGAAAAAAAAACTAAGCGAAACGGCCCGCCGGCCGGCCCATGTTTGAACTGCTGTTGGCTCAACCTACGTATGCTGTTTTAGTTGGAAACTAATACGTACGTGGAAAAGAACGAAAAAACTAAGCGAAACGCCAGCCGGTCGGCTCATGTCTGAGCTGCTGCTAGCTCAACCTCTAGCAAGCCAAAAAAAATTGCTGCTCGCGCAGGTGTCGAACTTGCAACCCCGACAAACAGACAAATCCTCTCCATCAACTTATCCAGTTGTCTCCTCTAAATTGTCATTTTCTATTTATACATTACTTTTGACAAAGTTATGTAGGCTAGGTCCTCAGTGCGCGTGTGAGGCAAAACAATGTCTACGTGTAGGATCCTTAAAATTACGTGTACAGGTAGATTCTTACAAAAAATCATGCATGTGTAGAAACTTTTTTTTTACGCGATGCATATGCGCAAACTTGCTATTTTGAATTGCCATGTGAAGAAACCTGATTTTCTTTTCTTTTGAGAAAGTGAGGAAACTTGATATGATGACCTTTTTATCTTTTTTTTGGGGTTGATGATATTTTTACCTGATACACCGTACTAATTGATGGTAGGTCTGCCTTAAAAAACGTGTGTCGACTCAAACTGGGCCTGCTTCGCAAGAGAGAAAAAAATGATCAATCGGTTCGCTACCTGATTAAATAGGACCACCTTGGCTTTTATACCAAATTTTACAGATTTATATGCATGCACGAGTTGTCTTGAACTTGAAGACAAACAAGGCGCCTCAAGAATAAGAACAAAAAGGATGAAGTGTGTGTCTCATTCATCCGGTGGACATAAAAGGAAAGACAAATTAATACCAGGAATTAAATATCCAATGAGGTGAGGGGTCACGGCATAGATTCTTGCAGGACAGATAGCAATGACACAACCATGTGGACTAATAACACAATGAAAAAATACGAGGTAGGAGGGCATGGCATGAGAGTCGATTTGGGAGGTGAGATGGGCTAAAACACATTTAGCAAGATTTCTTCATGACTCCGTGCACATTCCGAAAAATTGCTCCAACTTCTGAATAATGCCTTGGTATGTAGGATTTGAAATGAGGCCTTTTAAATAACATAGTAGTTGTACAAAAATTGTACCAAAAATATCATACGTGATGGTTTTTAATGTACATCTTATATGCATTTCTGGTAGCGTTTGTCTTACTGCCACCATTGGGTGGCACCATTCAAATATTGTTATGCCGTGTTGTTGTGGTGGACATGTTAATTATTTCTCGCGTTGCAACACACGGGCATATGTGCTAGTCTTTATCTTTATCTTTACCTACTAATAAAGCAGTCATTGCTTCTGGTCGTCCGTCATTAGCATTCTTACATAAAACCCCTTGAAGTTTATATGAATCAACCCGCAGTCCTAAGAAAGTCAACCCGAACAGTTAGACAGAGAAAATCCTCCAACCGCATCTCGACCTCCAGCGCATCGCCGCCCGCCGGCCCCAGCCCCGCCACGGAACGAGATCCTCTGACGTTGGCGATTCCAAGTCAGAGGGACGTCCTTTGCTTGGCACCGTCCATCAACCATCATACGGCAGCTCTCTGGTTCGCTCAGATCGGCACCAAAACGAAGCGCCCATGCGCCCACTACGAAGCGAGGGAGGCAGGCGAGGGGGAAAAGGGCGCGAGGAGACAAGAAAAAGGCGCGAAGAGTACGCAGACGGCGCCATCCGACGAAAAAGAGATGCCGGAGCCCGGAGGTGGACGCCCTGCTCTGCTCGTCAATATCACGTAAGTCCTCATACTCTGCTCCTCTCACACCATCTTTCACATGAATAAAAAACACTACAACTGATCAAACTTTCACCATCAGGTTGCTTTGGAACTCGATCAAGTTTCCGTTTTTCTCATGGAAGAATCAGCTTGTTGAACTTGATCAAACATCTTTTCTGTCATGGAGGAAGCAACCGAGATGGAAGAACATGCCAACACAGCCCACCAGGATTCCGATTCCAATAGGTAATTTCTGCACATATACAAGTCTGCACATATTCAGATTTACATAATTTCTCATTAGTTCAGTGATAGTTCTATTACATAATTTCTGCACATATACAAGTCCGCATATATTTAGATTTACATCATTTCTCAATAGTTAAAGTGTTACTATTACATAATTTCTGCACATATGCAAGTCTGGACATATTCAGATTTACCAAGTTTCTCGATAGTTCATTGATACTTCTACAATCCCCTTACTCTAGGTGTTTTTACTTTGCAGAGTTGTATTGCCTAGTTTGGTACCTTATGTTGGCATGGAATTTAGAAGCTCAGATGAGGCTTGGTCATATTGGCTTAGCTACGGTGGGCAGAAAGGCTTTGAGGTTAGGAAAAGGTATACTAACAAAAGTTCAGCCGAAGGCAAGGTTACATCATGTAAATTTGTTTGTGCAAATGAGGGTCAGCGAGCACAAGACAAAAGGGATCATTTGACAAAGTGCCCTCGAGCTGAAACTAGAACCAATTGTGAAGTGCACATGAAGCTTAAAATGGACCAGAAGAAGGGAAATCTCAAAGTGTCGGAGCTGGTTTTGGAACACAACCACACACTACACCTAGCAGAAACCTTACACTTAATAGTGTCACAAAGAAAAATTTCAGAGTTACAAGCTTTTGAAATTGCAACAGCAGATGATGCGGGAATTGGGCCAAAAGCCGCACATGAGTTGGCTAGTCGCCAAGTTGGTGGACCACTCAATCTTAGTTATACCCTCCGTGATCACAAGAACCATTTGCGGACCAAGCGCCAACGAGAAATGGCATATGGCCAAGCAGGTAGCATGCTTAAGTATTTTCAAGACAAAATTGCTGAAAACCCATCATTTCCAATATTCATTGCAAATGGACTGTGAAGAACAAATAGCGACCATATTCTGGGCAAGCTAGCAAGTTATATACACCTGGTATTTTTGAAGCTTTTCAAGGTGAATATGAAATATCCTTGTCAGCTTGCACCAAGGCATTAGATGGTTGTAATGAATATCTAGTAGGAGATTGTATCTTTGAGGAGGAGTATAAAGTTATAGGTGATCCTTTGAAGCAAACAGTTGTGTGCGGCTGCCAGCAATTTGATAGAATTGGGATATTGTGTGGCCATGCTCTTAAAGTTCTCGATTTGATGAATATCAAGTCACTACCGCCACATTATGTGTTAAAGCGCTGGACAAAGGAAGCACGAAGTGGAACTGTACAAGACAAAGAAGGAAGAAATATCATCTTAAATCCGAATATGGATGACATGCTTAGCTACAAATATATGTCCCACAAATTTCATAATTTGGCAGATTGAGCAGCCTACTTTCCGGAATGTGTCGTGTTAGTAGACAACACACTTGACATCCTTGGTAAGCAAATTGAAGAAAAAATTAATGCATGTGCAAGCACATTGGGGTATCCGTGTACAATTCCGACAGATGCTAGCCCATCAAATGACTTGTTGACTAATGCACGTCTAAAGAAAAAGGAGGTCCAAACAAAGAGTTCAAAACGGAAAAAAAATTGGCTCGATAAGAAGCACAAGGCTAGGAAAAAGAGAGAAAGCAGAGCTACATCACAGTTGGGTGAAGAGGTATGTTGATAAACAATACAATGCTTTTGGTGTTATCATTATGTCCATTAATTCTCACAGCCTCCAATTTTCTTTCACAACAAGATGCAGGAGGTCGGGGAAGTGGCAGATGGTGGTGGTGCACAAGTTGCAAATGATAGAGTTTATAGGGATAATGCAGAGGTGCTTGAAGGTTACAAGACCAACCTTAGCTTCACTCAGTTGCTGATGGTATAATCTTGCCCATGTAGTTTAAAAATCTAGAATGATCCAACTAGAGATTGCAAAATCTTGCTCATACGGTATTCTTATTTATTTAATTTTCAGGGGCCAATTACAGATGATCTTTTCACTGGGTCATGGTGAAGTACTGTTGTTTTGGGGCAAATGAATGAGAGGGCATTGGTGTGCAAGTTCAATTCTGGGCAACACTTGACATTGAGTTTAGTCCAAGTTCAGTTCTAGACAACATTTTGCCATTCGCTTCAGTCTAATTATGCACATGTACAAGTCGAACTTCTGTACAAGTAGAAATTAAAATGCTCAATCTCCAGCCATATCTCCTAGAGATATGTTTTGGCATCTATTTTGCTCAATCTCAGTCACTTTTTATGATAATTGTACATTCAGCAGCCAAATCAAGCATTGACTTGTTGGTCTTTGTAGTCATGGAACCGCTCGACTCCACTCTCAAATGAAATATTCAGCCAAATTAAACTCAACAGCCAAACAAACCTTCAGTCAAACTATTCACTGAACTCCAATCTCAAATGACATTGCAAACTGAATTTAAATTCAGTCACACTATTCATTACACATTACTTTTGATTTAAATCAATTACAATCTTAAATTGGCATTTGGCTTTGTCTTTGCTGCCATTGCTTCCTCTGCCGGTTCTATCCAACTAAAACTGAAGTAGCAGAAAACTTCCAACAAAAGTCCAGAGCCTGAGTAGCCAACGGCGTTGGATTCGTGGCCTAGAAAGCTCGACGGCGCGACGATGCTTGCTTCGGCGAGTCGCGGGGCAGTGGCTTGCTCCGCCCCATCCACAGCTAGGCGCGTCGCGGCCTGACGGAGTTCTTGTAGATCGACGGCGGCGGGCTTCGTGACCTCGATAGATCGACAGCGGCGATGTAGCTTGCTCCGCGGCTCTGGGGCGTGGCTAGGAGGCGTCGCGCCCTGAAGGAGCAGCGGCTGCTCTTCCCCGCCGGCCAGCGTCGCGCCTTGAAGGAGCAGCGGCTGCTCTTCCCCGTCGCGCCTGAAGGTGAGCGAGGCGACAGCAACCGGCCGGACAGCTTTTTTTTTCTGCAGTGACGCACGAGCGAGGAGTTCTGGGCGTACTGGGCCGTATGGGCTGCTTGTTTTCGCGTCCATGCGAGTGAAAGTAGCGCTGGTAGCGAGTGTTGTTGGATATAGATCAACGGCGCTGGGTGTACGACGTCCCTCGGCAGTAGTTTTCTTCGAAGTCAGAGGATCTCGTTCCCCCCGCCACAGGCCACAGCGCGCCGCCACCGCCTACCCCGCCGGCACTCCTACCCCTACCCCAAGTGCCTCCCACGCTCGCTACGTTCTACCGCCAGCGACACGCGATGCCGCGACCGTTGCCAGCTCCCACACCCGCGGTCCTCCATCTCCCCGGCGGCGGCCGCCGCCGCCCCGCTCGTCCAGCGGGCTGGCCCTGTCCATGGGGCGTAGGGACTACCCGCGCCCTTCGACGCCCGCACGCGCCTCCTTCTGCCCTTCCGCCGCGGACGATGCCAACTTCTCTGAGTAATGCGATCCTGGTGGTGGCCGCGCCCTGCGAGAGTCTGCTGCTGCTCAGCCCAGTGTCTTGCCGTGGCGGGCGCCTGTCGTCGGAGCTCTGGTTGTCGGTTCCAGAGTCGGGTGGTTCCACACAGGGTGCCTATCCCGTTGTGCCACCAATCACTTAATTCGGCTCTCTGGACTGGAGATGCCCGGCTCCGGCGGCGAAGATGATGGCGACGCCTAGGACACAACAGCCACATGGGATGAAACTAGCAGAGATGAAGAAGGCGGCGGTCGTTGGGAGGAGAAGATTGCCCGGAAGCTGGAGGACGTGCACCAGCTGCGGCTGCTCGACAACCGCTATGTTTAGTGGCTGAGAGAATTGTTGGTCTACGAGAATCAGTCGCTGATAAGAGGGCTGAGGCTGACAAGATCAAGAGGGATCAAAGATTGTGCTCAATTGTTGGTGGTCAGGACGTCAGGTAACAAATTTTTTGGCACATTTTGCTTTCTGAATATTTGGAGGTTGTTTTATAGGCCTTTATAAGTGATTCTTAGATAAATGTATGACTATTTAAGTTGAGCTATCAAAATGTTTCAATTGGGTATGTCACATGAATGAATTTATTTTCTCACTTGCATGAGATGGAGCCATCAAAGGGATATGACTCAGCATCACCACCTTCACTGTTTTGATCTCAGTTTGTCCAACTATGCGCCAACTGAAGTATGACACTAAATCGTCTGTTGTCTATTATCTACTCCCAGTGGAGTCCTGAAATTTTAACATACAACTACGTTCAATATGTGCCCAATGGATATTTCGTGTGTGCACTAGCATCAGCACACTTAGGATGATTTATGTGTAAGTGGTTCAAACTAAAAATAATAATCTGCATACATAGCTTACTCTGGTTTCCCTCTTCTATCTTGCTGGAACAACCCCGCTCGTGATTGGTGTTCCGGTGGCGCGCATTGTGTTGGTCGTAATCGCCGGAAACCTCACTCAGCTTTGCCCATCTAGCCCGAGTTGGTCTTTAAGGCAATGCTTACTAATTTTATTTTGTGAAGTTTGCAGGAGTTATCTAAAGAAAGGACTCACTATCTGGTTAAATGTTCCATTGGATGCCCTTGCATGAAGGATTGCTGCGGTGGGTTCAGCATCACTGCCCCTCCTGCATCAACAATCTGGTGATCCATATGCAAAGGTAGGTAGCTACTGAGGCTCTTACCTATTTCTGCAATTTCAGTGTGGCATGCGAACAGAGCTAATAATGTGTTGTTTTCTTATGCAACCCTATGCAAAACTTACATCATTTTCTGAACAAAGAATAGACTCATATGCTAATGCTGATGCACGAGTTTCCCTTGAAAGTAGTTCAATAACGCCAATATACATAATTCTGGTTTTCGTTCCAGTGCTCGATGCTACTACAAAGGCGTACACAGTTCACCGATATGATGCTTCTAGCTCCCTGTAAATACAATTATCCATAACGCAAACATTGCATTCAGAAATTGGCATAATGACTTGGCTAAGATGATCTTTTAAACTATGTCTGTCTAGGATTTCTACCTTCCATTCTTGATATAAATGGGAGCTTTCTTTTTGAGAAGGCCGTGGTTAGAACCTCATGGTAGATTGTCGGCAAGATCAAGGCCTACCAGCCCCTTTGCACCGTGCTATATCGTGAGTCCTGAAAAGCCGTCTAGATAACAACAACAGCATTGTGAATGAGGGAGAAGAGTTTTCTAGTCCTCTTATTTGGAGGTTCACTTTGAAAGAGAACAGCTTGGTGTGGCACAACTATTCTGTACTATATCGCACAGCTATTGGGGATCGTTCTTTAGTAAAACAAATCTGTACTATATCGCACTTCAATTTTATTGGCGTGGCACAACTATTCATTTTAGGAGAGTCGAGACTTCTATCTCATAAGATATTCAATGGATATTATGTTAAACTATTCTACCTCGGTGTTTGCCCAGAAGAAACAAACTCATGTGAGTGATATTCAGTAGCCTTATAGTAGCTATTTGTGAGTGAGTTCGCCTGCATCCCTAATGTATATTGTGGCTTTCGCAGGTTCAGGAAGAGCTATTTTGTGTACATGAGTTGCTATTGGGCTAACTTTTCTTAAATAATACATTCTTTTAATTAATTTTCATAAATATTACGCTGGATACAAAATTTTCAAAAATAATACACCGTCAGCCCTCTGCTGGCCGACTGGGCCTAGTCAGCCCACAGCAGGCCAACTGGGTCTAATCACCCAACAGCAGGCCGATTAGTGGCCTTTCGACCTAGGGATGGCCGACAGGCCTATGGGCCGCTGGGAAGGGGTCCAGTCGGCCTATGGGAAGCTGATTGGGACTAATCGGCATCCCGTAAGCCGATAGGAGCATGGCCATGCAATCGTACGTGGGTTTGAGTCCTGGGCTGGTGCATGTACACGCCGCTGCCGTATGGTTCAGCCCCATGCCCATAGTACCCCACAGCAGGCCGTGGGTTTGTGTGTGCAGCCGTTTGCGGGTGGCCCAGCCACTAATTTGAGTCCAAGGTTAGCCAGGCATACGGGTATTCAGGTACTCGTGTAAGCATATACGGCCGGCCATGTACACATATTCGATGTAGTGTATATACACCGGGTCCTGGGATCACGTACAACCCGGCCAGGTCATGCGCGTACTCACTAGCTGTACCAAGTCATGATCCTGTGCTAGGTACGTAGGTGGTTTTGTCATGCATCTGCACGTGCATGCATGTGCCATGCAATACTGGAATCAATCAGCCCATGTATACTACTCCCTCCGTTCCTAAATATAAGTCTTTGTAGAGATTTCATTATAGACCACATACGGATGTATCTAGATGCATTTTAGAGTATAGATTCACTCATTTTGCTCCGTATGTGGTCCATAGTAGAATCTCTCCAAAGACTTACATTTAGGAACGGAGGGAGTACTCGTTAAGCACACATATATAGGAGTCATAAGCAGATCGCAGGCAGGGAGGGATGCGAACACGGGCAGCCATCCATCCATCACACGCACCACTTATCGGCTAGGCCGAAGCCGATAGGGCGGCCTGTCGGCCTTCCCTCGGCCGACTGCATGTTGCGGAGCCACTATGGCCCAGTCGGCCTGGGGTAAGCTGACTGGACCCAATCGGCCTGCGGTAAGCCGACTGGACCTAGTCGGCCCACGGGAAGCTGATGCCGTATTATTTCTGTAATTTCTCAAAACTGTGTATTATTTTTCAAATTTTATTAAAAAAATGTATTATTTAAAAAAAATTAGCTGCTATTGGCAGTGGACAGATTGTCTATGCAGAGTGCGTAGAGAAAAAAGTGAGTGGTTCAATTTTATGTGATGGGAATTTTCACAAGGCTCTTAAATTTTGGAGAGAAATAAGCCCATAAAGAATTCAGAACTGTGCTTTAACATGATGCACCATTAACTTATTTTTTTAGATGCTCACATACACACACAAACGACATCCAGTAGGCGCTTGGAACACCCGACAGATTGAAAGCACAGAAGCAAAGATTTCCAATACGAGGCCACCATGCCCGACAGAGATGTAGCCAATATGCGCCCAATCCTTATTTCTTGATGTTGGAACAACAAGTAAGAGCAAGTTCATGTTTACTTATTATGTTTTTTGAGAAATTTATGGGATTTACAAGCTGAAATTATTGACTGCTTCAAAAGATGTTTTAACCAAAACTGTTTGCACGATATTTCCCTGGTTCTGCATTCATGGAATTGCTAAAAAAATGAACAAGTTCAGTGATAGTTTTGTTCCTATTAATATGTCGTCCAAGGTGCCAGTTTGTTTCTTCACTTGATGATTTCCTAATGTTGAACTATGCATGTACTTATCTTTAAAGCTCTGTTGTTTTTCTGAACTAATTAGATTTTTTTAGCACTACTGAACTAATTAGATGCCATCTTAAATTACCTTCCCTTTGACACTATTGTACACATTCTTGAAACACTGCACAGTGGTTCAACTGTGTGCATGTCTACAACAATACTAGCAGGTCTAAATTCGTGTTGCTAAGGTGCATACTGGCCTCACTTCGAGGAAAAACATGGAGTAGTGCCATTTTTCCCTGCCAGATTCATTTTCAGCAACCTTCAGAGATGCCTCTTCATTTGTTAGGAAATACCTTTTGTGAATTATGAGATTGGTCTTTCAACATGGCATAGAAGATGTACTTTTCGAGTACTTTCAATATTATTTTGCTACTTGCAAAATTGTTCGAGTTTTTTAAATTTGGATGTATTGTTTTTTTAGATCAACAGGGAAAGGCTCCCCTACTCCATTTGCATTAGAAGCCTGAACAAACATCCCCGGCTTCCTCTGAAGTGACATATTGTTTTGATGTGGCTGCTGAAGAGTATACCAAGTTATCAACAGGCTGCATCAGCGGGCTCGCAGCGGAGGAAGCTGTGGCGACTGCTACTGCTGCAGCAAGGCGCTAGCTAGCTAGGTGTAGCTGACACAATTAAGTTTTCTTTTCACTTCAAAATTCAGAGGAATTCAATGTTTGTTTAGTTCAAACCAATCGCTGGTTCAAAAGATCTATTCCAAAATGATATTGTCTCTTGATGCGAGGTTACCAAAATATATTCTTCATCATGGCCAAAGATAAATTTAGTTCCGGGTTAAAAACTTTAGAATAACTGTGTTTATAGATTTTCTAGCTAAGGGTTTCTTTTGTTTAGCTGGAACTCAAATCATGATCAGATGTACCTAAAATGATGATTTCGGCTCCGTGCTAGCTATTTCTGATTTTGAAGCTATCCCTGCACATTACATTATACAAGTTGAGAAACTGTGCAGAGTGGAAGTTGGTACTAAAGCGGACTGCTTTTTTTGATCTGCACACAAATTTCAGTTATAGTATGTGCCACTCATTTTGTTACCAAAAGTTGGGATGATTTTTACCACTTTGTTTTAATTCAGTTATTCCCACGCTCACCTAATATTCTTTTAGGATGCTTCCCATCTCAACAAATTTATCATACCGCAATTTATGCATAATGATAAAATACTCATGGCAGTATGTCAAACCCATTTTAGTATATTCCCGTTGGTTCTGTAGTGTTTTTTAGCACAAAAATGGGACCCACTATCATTATAGGTATGAGGAATTACAACCCGGTGCTGGGAGGGGATCGCAAAAGCTGTGTGCTAGAGTGTAATGCACAAGCAATCTGTAGAATTTTTTTTTGGTGGAGGGGCTTAATAAGTCTTTTGCCCCCTCAGGAAACTATGTTCCGTGTTTGGTCCCTCCAGGCATTCCTGTGAAACTCTGCCTCTGATGTAATGACCAAGCTCACCACCTTGGGATCGATCACATTCGTTGTGAATAGGTGGATGACGTGACCATTATCGACAATGGTGGTGAGCAGGAGATGTGGAAATACAGACTATGACGTACAAGGATTTGTTTCTCCCGTTGCAACGCACGGGCCCTTTTCCTATATATAGGGTTGTGCTATTCGTCACCCTGGGCGAGGAATTGTTATTCTTCACCCCCTCTCTATTTTGACACCAATGCACTATATTTTTAGGTTTCGTAAATTTTGTCTTATTTCATACGTAAAAAGAGAACGTAAGCAAATATATACTCGTCAAAAAAACTATTTTATTTACGTAAAATTACAAACGTAAAAACATACATAAAATGCGATATTTCTGGTATTGTAACCTATTTTTTTTCTTATATCAAATTTTACATATGAACTAATATGAATGTAACTATTTATATTCCAAACGTAATTTGTTTATGAAGCGAATGTAAGATTACCTCGGGTGAAGAATAACTTATTCTGCATCCTGGATGATGAATAGTATTACTATATATATATATATATATATATATATATATATATATATATATATATATATATATATATATATATATATATATATATATATATACACATATGTGTGTGTGTGTGTGTGTGTGTGTGTGTGTGTGTGTGTGTGTGTGTGTGTGTGTCATTGCATGGTATATTTTTTGTTTATATGATTTAGACCATATGTGTAGTGCATTGCATATAATTGTACTGTATTTGTGCATATATGATTGAGATCATATTTTTTTCATACTGTAGGAAGAAGTGAAATGTAACTGTGTGGAATGAGTAGACCCGGAGTGGTCAGTGGCTACGAAGTTCTGCCTCAGAGAACTGTGAAGCATGTATAACGAGAAGCTGAGACAGAATGTTAAGAATGATGTAGAAAATTTCAAGTTAATTGGAGAAAAGAGGAGGATGGAGGAGGAGCTGAGATTTTTCAAAATGGACTTTGCTAAAATGGTGGCTGATAAGGATGATGCTCTCACGCAGTTGGGAAATGCAAGATTGTCACTTAGCGGTCTCAAAGAGGAGCTGGAGAAGAATAAGATGGCAGGCCATGGTTGTGCCAATCTACATCAGGTCCTGAGGACAAAGGCCGAGAAAGACCGGGACCAGGTGGTGCTAGAGAGAGACCAAGTGATGAGCGAGAGGGACCAGCTGAAGCAAGAGAAAAAAACTTGAGTATATTATTGCAGATTTTCTCAAACAGAAACATGGTTACGTTGATAAGATCAAGAAGCTGAAGGAGATTTGGTGATGAATTTTAAGTATGTTTTGTGGTTTATTGTTGAACTGAATGATCAAGTCCTATCTGCATTGTGTCCAGCTCAATTGTGTAAGGCCTAAGTATATTATATTAACTAATAAATTATATGACTTTCAAAAAAGTTTTCCCTTATCTAACCTGCATCCTAATGCGGGTTCTCGGCTAAGCACTCAAATTTTTTTGCTTCCACCGGAGCTCTAAATCCTACTGATCAAGGGGGCGAAAGAGTTGTTGATCATGTGATTGATGGTGCTACTGATCCTGATCTTCATGATGTAGAAAAGGAGGCTAACAAAAATGCAACACAAAAATTCTGTGCAACGTGATTTCAAGCAACACATAATGCCAAGGGAGTCTGGCGCAAGACACGAGGAAGATCCACCTGCGGATGCCGATCCCGAGAGATCCAACGGCAATCATGCGCACAGGATCCCAGGCGGATCCGTCTACCCCACCCACCGTAGGATCCACGGGTGGCAGGTCTGCGTCCGACACGCAGTACTAGGAAAAGGCCTACTAATGGCGCACCGGTTTTGCCTACTAATGGCGCACTACCAGTGCACCATTAGTAGCACGCCATTAGAATTTTTTACTAATGGCGCACCACTGGTGCGCCATTAGTATCTGGTATACTAATGGCGCACCAGGAAGTGCGCCATTAGTATGTAACTCCATGCGCCATTAGTATGCCTCCCGGGGGGCCATATGTAACTATGTGCTTTGTCACACTAATGTCGCACTCTGCCTTGATGCGCCATTAGTATCCTTTGGCATACTAATGGCGCACTCTGCCTTGATGCGCCATTAGTATGAATATTTGTTTTTTTTTCTGCTTTTCTGATTTTTGCACAGGTTACAAAATATATATTTGGACAAAATATAGACAGCAGCACACAACAACAGCAGATTCATCGAATACAATAGAAGATTAGTCTCCGAATACAATTCATCATATTAGTCTCCGAATTCAAAAGACCGAACAAAGATAAAACATTACAAGTCTCAAGACCGCGAGTATCGAGTTTGTCTTCACATTACAAGTCGATATCGATCATCTAAACTACCATCACATAAAAGAGAGTTGTGGTCATCACGATGAGCATCATCACGATCAAACTGGTCTTCATCCGGTTCCTCCAACGCTCCTCCTCTCTCCGCTAGATAGCGGGCATATCTAGATTCGCCTCCGCCCTAGTGGTGTACCCTTTGTAATCATTATCGCTGAACGGTGAACCTGTCTCCGACACTCTTCCCAGTCGTCGTAGAGTCCGGGAACCTTACCCTTGTACACAACATACGACGGCATCTCTATGCACAAGCCAAACAACAGACAATACATAAGCAATATGTAAGTATGCAACAAAAGGATCGGAAGAGAAAAGCAAGACATTAATAGCACGATTCATGGTCCTACTAATAAATAGCATCGATTACATCTAAGTTGAACGACTGTCCAAACCAAAGAGACATACGAATTCATTAAAGTTTAATTACAACATGAGCCAATCAATGTTTCAGAACTACACATCACTACTTTCGACTCGACTCAGCGGACAGGAGCGTGGATGAAGCCGCCGTCTGTCGTGATGGTCATGAAATCTCGGTCGTTGTCACCCTGCATTTGTAGCATTCCATCTGTCTCATTATTGGACGGTTGATATCTGAGGTAGAACTGCCCGGAGGTATGAAGGACATCTTGATGGATGATGTCCGCAAAGTCCGACTGGATGCGAAAGAATTCTTGTCTGAGGTCTGCGTCCTGGATTGCCGACAAGTTCGCGGCCCAACCTTTGAGATTATCTGGTAGCAGAAGTTGATGATGGTCCCTTACGATCGCCGCATGTGATGGAGGGCGTAGTAGGCATCCTTCTGACCGCCAGGCGGGTGCTTGATGCAGCAGAACTTCGTATTGTGTGAGAACATGTGCTTGCCATACTAACGAAACGCCCTGGTGAAGGTGCCTCCAGATTTGGCGTAGCCGGGGAGAACATCATCAAGAACTTTCTTGACATTTGTGTAGTCTATCTTGGAGTTACGGTTCGGGTCGAAATACGTGGCCATGGAATATTTCGGGCTTAAGAGGATGAGTGTGCAATGTGTGTCACTGCACAGAACATGGAATGTTAGAAAAAAAAGAATGATCTAAATCTAAGAAATCATATGTTACGGGGCGGTTAAGGGATGACTTACTCGGGAAAGTAAGCCACAAGGAAGTTATCCTTATATGGGTTTGCCAGAATGACACCTTCGAGGTGTGAACTTGCAACTTGGCGGTCCCCAGCGCTACTCAAGTGCTTGGCACGCATGTAGAAGGGGTCGACTATCACGATGTCCGGGGTCTTGTCTCTAATGATCCGCATCTCCATACTCAGCGAAAACAGCCGAACGAAGGTGTAGTGCAGCGGATGAAGGTTAAACATAGCAAAGATGTCATCAAACCGCAGGACGATCGTACCCCCGATGTCGCCATCCACCAAGCTCTTGCCCTCTGGCACCTTGGCCACGAAAACCGGGTATGCCACATCCTTCTCTCTGAGACGCCGCTTCTCCAAAGAAAGAACACTGTCGTGCAGACTCCGCATAGCACCGGTTGCAGCATTCAGCATATTTGGCGGTAGCATCGCCCTACCCGCCACATGCACCCTCCTCGAGATATCCTTAGGTGAAGGTGGCCCATCCTGAGCACGGATCGAACTCGGTGCCGGCTGGCTTGCACCGGCGCCCTTGTTAGTCTTTCGTTTCCGCCCTTCTTCTTGATCTCCGTAATGGGACCGAGTTACGCTCCACGCACCGTCTTCTTGAGCGTGTTGGGGCTGATAATATTTCGCACCTCAGCTATCTGAGGCTCGGTGAAGGCGGGAGCTGGAGGCGTCTCCTGAGAACTGAACGCCAGATGACGCCTATTGCAATTGGATTTCTCCGACGTACCAGCTAGATTGCGGTCGTCTTGGTTGGGTTCTTGAGAAAGAGGCCCGCAGAACTCGTCAGCGTACCCATGTTCGGCAAAGTACTTATCGACTTTGGTAAATGTACCATCGTCGTTGTTGTCGTCATCCGGATCCTGTGCCATAGGGCTGTCTGGATCCTGTACCATAGGGATGTCCAACATAGGGATGTCCGGCAGGTCCGGTAGCGTTGCGGCGTTCTTGCCATGGCTTGGCGCCGGCACGACTGGCGGTCTTGTCTGTGGGGTGGTGTCCCCCGCCCCCAAATGAATCTGGCTCTTCGGCTAAAGCAGGGGCCAGTTTACGCAGGCGCTGAGGGTCATCTCATCTTCTTCGTCGGCCCCAGCGGGTCGAACCGGAGGTAACAGCTCGTCGCAGCCTGGCAGCACCCGAACAACTTCAACCCTATACGCTGTGGGTGGCATCAGATTACCGTGGAATATTGGGTTGCCCGGTTGAACGATTCTGCCCTTGGCGACATCGACCAACTCAGCGCCCATGAAGTGCAGAAGAGTGCAAGGAAAGTCGGCGGTGCCCTGCGAAAACATGTACATGGCGTCAGGGATGCCCAGTCAAAGGCAAGGAGATGAAGTCATCAGCCGAGAGGCTTAGTTACCGTGATGCCGTCGAGCTCGGCTAATGTCGAGGCACTGCCAACGGCGGGCGTGCAATTGACGGAGGGGCGCTTCTTTGGCGAGTGCCGCCGGCGTACACCGGTGCATTAAGCTCAATGCCGTGCGGCGCCGGAGACACGAATACCGCCTCGCCGGAGACACCAATGGCGCCGCCGCCGGAGACACCAATGACGTCGCCGGAGACACCAATGGCGCCGCTGCTGCTGCCAGTGCAAGTTCTTGGCCGTGAAGCCGGGAACCGGGAGGCCCTGTTGGCCGCCCGCAATCCCGTCGTCGCCCATGAATCAACATAGGCACCATGGCGTTGAGCTTCGTTCCCGATTGTTGTTCCACTTGCTCTTGGACAAGCTCCGAATCCGCGCCACTTGTGCCTTGAGTGCTTCAACCTCGCTGCGTCGGCCTTCCGAGCTGGCCTTTTCTCCTTCCACACACCAGGTATAGTATGACCCCCATTTTGTGGACAAGACTTTGCCGGCCACACGACCAGCTGACATCGGCTTAGTGAGCTTATCCTTGCTTTTCATTATGTTTAACGCCCTATTTAAAGGGGTGTCGAAAGGGGAGCTCTGAGACGACCCCGCGCTACTGCTTTCAGTTTCCTACGAAAGGAACGTGAACCATTTAGAAATATTGGGGATTAATTAGAGTGCAACCATATGGAGCTAATTACGCGGGGGTGTATTCCTTACGAGAACAAGCTCAAGCGCCTGGTCTTTGGATCCGTGGTAAGCTCCTTTGTTATCGGGTCCTCCTTGTCTTGGGCCCCGACATAGTTCTGGTGCGCTTGTTACCGCTGTATTTCTCGAAGCGGGCGGTAGGCCTTGCTCGGCACGCCCGTCCTCCTTGTCCCATATAGGCTCCGCCACTCTGTAACCGCCGGGACCGAGTTTGTGTTCCCCTAAGTTCAACTCGCGCATTTCTTTCCCCCACTGACTTGATTCGGAGGTTGCACTGCTCGAGCACTTGATCTTGAACTCCTTGTACTCATCTTCGCTCATCAAAGGATATTTCGCCTTGATCTTCTAATAACTATCACCTTTATCAATCATTCTCTTGACCGCGCTTCTCCAAGTAGACAGGGCCGTGCTCATCTTTGTGAGGGCGACACTGTTCACTTTATTCCCTGAGAGGCGTGTGTTTTCAATTCGGCGGGGAACTTGTATCGTTCGTGCAGCTTCGTGAAGAGGAGGTTGCGCAAATTCCCTCGGTCCTTATGCCTAATGTTCTCGGTGTTGATCGAGAAGGTGCTCCGAAGAATGCACCCGAGCTGAACCGAGTACCCCTTGACTATATGTTTGGGCTCTGTTGGATTCCTGTCGGAGTCCACTTGAGTGAATTCCTCCTTGAGGGTGCGGAGCACATTCGGACGCCGGTCCTTCCTTTGCTTCTTCGATTGGCTGCCATCTGTGTGTGCGCCGCCATCATCAGTGGTGGCATCCTCGGCGGCACCATCAGTGGTGTCATCCCCGACGCCACTAGGGGTTGTGTAATCAGGATCGGTGTCTTCTGCGGCGTCCTCATAGCGGTGAGGTTGTTCCTCCATCTCTGGGACAGCTCCTGAATTGCTTGCCGCCCGAACCACCGCCTCATCGTTGTGGGCCATGTTTATTGTAAAAGTTTGGTCAAAAGTTGGTTATTGTCAAGGAACAAGATCATGGTATCATCATTTAGGGTTTGTCGACACCGAGGCACCCTAAAAGCCTAAGCTTTCATCATTTATGGTTTGTCGACGCCGAGGCACCCTAAAAGCCTAAGCATACATCATCTAGGTTCTCATCGACACCGAGGCATCCGGGGTAGCCAAGTTAAGTTTTCATCATTTAGGGTTTATCGATGCCGAGGCACCCTAGGTTGGGCCTAATCACTTGGCACTAATCACTTGGCTCTATTGCCACCTATGTTGGGTTTATCATCTAGGGTTTATCGATGCTAAGGAGAATTCTAAGTTGGGCCTAATCACTTGGCTCTATTGCCACCTATGGTTTAATGCAGCAAGAATAAAGGCGATTGATCCTGCTTAATTAAGTACTAAGATACCCGGCCCATGCATTAGTCGCAAGTACCCCATATGTCCTATTTTTAGCAAAGTCATGCTAAAATTCACAGAAAATTTCAGCATGACCTTTGCTGAAAATAGGACATATGGAGTACCCGAATTTGCCAGAACGGAAGTTAATCAACATTCCGGCAAACTCAAGGGCCTCTCGGGGTACCTGCAAATTCATCACGACATGATGGTCAGAGACAAAACCCAGCAAACAAGCACCACAATGTGCCTCTAGTTTCATATGGATGAAAAGGCCACAGACCATATGGTCCTCTACTTTCATATGGACAAAAATCATCTCAACTTATGTGAGCTTCCATTCCAGATCTAATAGCAGCAAGTTGTTCACTTGTAGCTGAACTTATGTGAGCTGCCTTCAAGAAAAGAAATCTGCGGTGGCACATCTGCTCTCTGAATACATTGGAAAGAAACAAAACAACACCTAGTATACCATCCATCTGCTATGGCCGTATCATGCAGTTTAACTAAGCACTAACAGGTAATTATATAACAGAAAACTTGGCGCGTACGTGTCACTTAGCTTGGGCAGGCAACATACCTCGTCCTCTTGGTTAGTCCAAACAAGCTGTATCTTGAGCCTCAACTCACCACCGCACATTTTACAAAGACGCATGAAATAAAAAACTAAACATAATTGTCAACCAACAAAACCAAAACACAAACATGACTTCAAATTTTCACGATCGGGAAGAAAAACAAGGTTTTCAACTACTATATTCAGTTTCATGGCATCGGTTGAGCAGTTGAAAACAACAAGCTTCATTTAAATATCTTGCTGCTAACAAACATAACTAATGTCGAGACTCAAAAATATAGTGACCACACAGGGAACAAACAAACTATTCACTTTTTATTTCTTCAGAATTGGACCAGACAGAGAACAACTCATTGGAAGCAGGCAAATTGATCTGATCCTGAGACTCTTAGCTCCTGTACTCACCACCTGTATACCTCTTTGATATTAGTACCAAAGATGGATCAAAAGTTATATGGCAACCATCAAAGTAAGTCCGAAGCATGTCATAAACTATTCACACTAGATAGAGCGGCAACCAAAACTTCGACCGATCGATCTTTTGTAAAAAAAGGAATTTGTCCCGATTTGTTTGTTGCAGTTTGAGATTCAACAAAGAAACTCCAAGAACACCCAACTGTTTTGTTTAAGTTACTGATGATAGTTGGGTATGTACATACATCTTGGGTGGTGCTCAATATACTTAACTAATATAGCTTTAGCCTGTCGAATCACCCAAAGCACCAGCAGCAACATGAGCAGCAGCACATATACTTAACTAATAAAGAACATTTCCTTACCTAAGCTCTGCTCATTGTCCAAAATAATCCTAATTTACTCTCAAATGTACAGCCCTGCATCTCAAAGTGCAGCTTCCTGCCACCCATCATCAGAACTAAAAATGGCATTTACTTTAACTTTGTGGCAGTAGAAATCTGGCCCCTGCAACCTGCTTCAGCATACTAGCTAGTAGAAAAATCCTAATTTGTGATGTTACCTGCTACTTGTTGTGTATCTTAAATCATATTTTGTTTCGGATGTTCTCCTTGATTATTCTGAAACTTCAAAGATGTATATCTTGAGAAACATGCGATATGATCATGCTCTCTGTGGTAAGACAAAGCAGAGGATGCTACTCCAATAACCACATAAATGGGCAAAATGACAGTTCGATTCCTTTCAATAATCAAAGGCATCAAATGCTTGCTAAGATACTACCTTAGCTTGGTTGCGCTTGGAATAAAATAATTATGATTCTTGACCTCTCTTGTTTGGCTCAAACTTAAACACATTAGTTAATCCAGAAACCTCACAACGCAATAGTTACTTACTAATATTGGCTGCAATCATCTTAGCAAGAAATAACTATCATTATATTCCCACAGTATCGAATCTACATAAAGTACTCATCCACTAAAAAAATCAGGAAAAAAAATTGAACAGAGGATGCAAGAGGAAGGAGGGAGGGGGGATGAGGGAAGAGGGAGGGGGAGTGGTGGCTACCTGCCTACGGACTTGTCGCTGTGACACCCCCGATTCAATCGTACACTAATCATGCACGCAAACGTGTACGATCAAGATCAGGGACTCACAGGAAGATATCACAACACAACTCTAAAAACATAAATAAGTCATACAAGCATCATAATACAAGCCAGGGGCCTCGAGGGCTCGAATACAAGTGCTCGATCATAGACGAGTCAGCGAAAGCAACTATATCTGAGTACAGACATAAGTTAAAATGCCTTAAGAAGGCTAGCACAAACTGGGATACAGATCGAAAGAGGCGCAGGCCTCCTGCTCGATCCTCCTAAACTACTCACGGTCGCGTCGCCACTCACACGTAGTAGTAGGCACCTCCAGTGTAGTAGTCATCGCCGACGGTGGCGTCGGCCTCAGGCTCCGGATCTGGTTGCGACAACCGAAAAGAAGGAAAGGGGAAAAAGGGGAGAAAGCAACCGTGAGTACTCATCCAAAGTACTATAAGCAAGGAACTACACTACATATGCATGGGTATATGTGTAAAGGGCCATATCGAGGACCGAACTGCGAAATGCCGAGAATAAGAGGGGATAGCTAATCCTATCGAAGACTACGCTCGCAGCCTCCGTCTTGCAACATGTAGAAGAGAGTAGATTGAAGTCCTCCAAGTAGCATCTCCAAGTAGCATCTCCAAGAGCATCGCATAGCATAATCCTACCGCGATCCTCCTCGCCGCCTGCGGAAAAGCGATCACTTGGGTTGTTCGTGGAACTTGGAAGGGTGTGTTTATTAAGTATCCGGTTCTAGTTGTCATAAGGTCAAGGTACAACTCCAAGTCGTCCTGCTATCAAGATCACGGCTATTCAATAGATTAACTTCCCTGCAGGGTGCACCACATAACCCAACACGCTCGATCCCATTTGGCGGACACACTTTCTGGGTCATGCCCGCCTCGGAAGATCAACACGCCGCAGCCCCACCTAGGCCTAACAGAGAGGTCAACCGTCGGTCTAACTCCTATGGCGCAGGGTGCAGGCCCATCGCCCATTGCACACCGCATGTTGCGAGGGCGGCCAAAGCGAACTAGCCCCTTAATACAAGAGCGGGCTTACGTTCCAATCCAACATACGCCGCCGATCGGCGACGTCTAGAAGGCTTGGTGATACCACGACGCCGGATACCCATAACTACTCCCGCGTAGATGGTTAGTGCGTATAGACCAATGGCGGACTCGGATCAAATACCAAGATCTCGTTAAGCGTGTTAAGTATCCGCGAACGCCGAGCAGGCCGAGCCCACTGTCTCCTAGGTGGTCTCAACCTGCCCTGTCACTCCGCCACAAAGTAACAGTCGGGGGCCGTCGGGAACCCAGGCCGACCTCTACCGGGATGGAGCCACCTGTCCTTTCAACCCCTTATCGTAATCACTTGCGGGTACTCATCGAGTGACCCGACTTTAGTCACCATCATGCACAAAGTATGTATGTATGTATAGTATATACCGTGATCACCTCCGAGTGATCACGGCCCAATAGTATAGCAAGGCGGTGACAAGAATGTAGGGCCAATGATGATAAACTAGCATCCTATACTAAGTATTTAGGATTGCGGTAAGGTATCAGCAGATGTAGCAACAATGTCGGGCTATGCATCGTAATAGGATTAACTAAAGCAAGAACATGCTACACTACTCTAATGCAAGCGGTATAGAGGAGAATAGGTGATATCTGGTGATCAAGGGGGGGCTTGCTGGTTGCTCGAGATAAGGAGGGGTCGTCAACTCCGTAGTCGAATCAGGCGGCAGCGTCGGTCTCGGTGTCTAGCGAGAGAAGAGGGGAAGAAACAATAAATATTTAAGCAAGCAGGTGCATAGCGATGCATGACATGACAAATATCGGTGCTAGAGGTGCCCTAACGCGGTATGAGGTGATACGGTGAAGGAAACATCCGGAAAGTATTCCGGTGTTTAGCGTTTTGAAGCGAAAAGGAGCCGGAGGGAAAGTTGTGAGTTCGATAGGTTAGGGGGTGTGGCGACGAGCGGGTTGCGTATCCAAATCGTCTCGTCGTTCTGAGAAACTTTCATGTACAAAGTTTTTCCATCCGAGTTACGGTTTATTTTCTATTAATTTTCAAATTATAATAATTTTCTAAATTTATTATTAATTCGAATTACAATAGTAAGCTGCTATGTGTACCCGTTATGGACTAGTCACAGTGGCTTACAGGTGGGGGCAGTGGGCCTGGTTGACCCAGTCAACAATTGGCTGGTCAACAGGTGAATAGTAACAGTGGTCCCGCGTGTCATAGGCTTGGCTATTTTCAAATAGATTTAACCTTCTAATTATCAGCAGGGTCCACATGTCATAGGATACAACTAAAACAAAACTAAAATAGTCTAACAGGAGCTTGTTTTAGTTGGGGATTAGCACCTAATCTAAACAAAGGGGCCGGCCCCAACGTGCATTATCCCAAGGCCATGGCTGTGACGCACGCACGGGCACAGAGGCCACGGCGGCCAAAGCTAGCAGCGGCAGTAAGCTAAGAAGCAGCAACGCTAGGAGCGACGGCGGCGTTAGCATCAGAAGCAGTGCGGGTAGCAGCGGCAAGGCAGCAGCCGACCAGGCGCGCGCGCAGCAAGTAGCAGTGCAGCAGGAGCAGCAGCTACGGAAGCCTGGTGTGCGCCCGGTGCGACAAAGGGACGGTCAGGGGGCGCACGGGAGCAGGGCAGGAGCAGCATGCGGAGGGGGGAACGCGGTCGACTAGCAGGGCGCGCGGGAGCACAGCCACGGGCGCCCGCGGCCACGGTGACCTTTAACTACGGCGGAACGACGTTGGATCGGAGGGGGAACGAGGGGAATGGGAGTGGTGCTCACGAGGGGAGACGGAGGACGCGGCCGGCGTGGCGGAGGAGCTCCGGTGAGGTAGATCGGGCGTGGGGCAGCGACGGCCGTTGGCGAGGAAGACGCGTCGATCCTGTCGGTGAGGTGCCGCCGAGCTCGTGGTAGTGGTCGAAGAGGACGAGGCGGACGACGGCGAGGCTCCTGGCGCGGTCCTAGGCGGCGGGGGCGACAGTGAGCACGTAGACGATGGCGGCCATGGTGACTGTGGCGGCGGTCTAATGCGGGAGGAAGAGAGCGCGTGGGGGCGAATGAGGTAGCTAGGGTTCCGTCAGGGGTGTCGAGTGCGGCCTTATCCACCTGTGGAGCCGCGGGATGGCCGACAATGCGACATCCACGGCGTGGGCGGCGTCTGAGCATTGCTAGCGCCATGGCCTCCTCTTCTGTTCAAGTGGCGGAGAAAAGCCCATGATGGGTTGGGCCTTCAGAAGATTGAGGCTTTTAGGTAAACAGTGTTAGGCTTTAACTTTTCTACTCTTTTATTTTTTTATTTCTCTTTTTAGTTTTTCTACACTGCTTTGCATTAAGTTGAGCCACCAATGTTTTTTTGTAAAATAAGAAACTTGCCAGATAAAATACTAGGCATTATTTAGTATTGCCACAAAAAGGTTGGGTGAGCATTTGGATTCATTTGGATTTTTCATAAATGAAAATGGATTAATGGGGCTGTTTTGGTCACTGATTTAATTATTTTAGGGTATTCAAATACTTCTAAAAATGTTGGTTTCTCCACCATTATTACTTAGGATTTATTTGTCACATTTAGCACATTTTAGTTTTTTTTTTATGTTTGAAAACTTGTATCGTTTAACTTTATTTTAAATTTGAATTCAAACGGGACTTGATTCACCGCGAGACTAACAACGGTAAGCGTGGTGACATGGCATCATTAGTAGAGGGTTACTGTAGCTTAACTACCCGGGCGTCACAATTCTCCTCCACTACAAGAAATCTCGTCCCGAGATTTAGGAGGGGAGTAAGGGGGAAAGTTCTGGTTACGGTATTCTATCGGATCTTCTCGGTCTTGGTTGCTCTTCTCTAAGCGGTCAATCCATTATGTTGATGTCTTCATTTCTCTGCTTCAGGCCATCATGATGTAGTACACATCCTTTCTTCGGGATCTTCATCGTACTTACGTAAAGGATAAAGGGTGGGCATTAGGAGTACGGACCTCTACAAGGTCGACTATCCGTCGATAACATCGAGGAAGATGGCGGAAGTAACTCTCAATTTAAACTTAAGAAAATATCGAGAGCAAGGTAAGGAGGTATCATGTGAAGTTTCAAGCGGGCAGACAATCGTTTGATGCATGAAACAGGCGTGAAAGGGGTTCAAAGCAATGGGGATAAGTATTGTGTCTGATAGCAGAACTGGTGATCACTCGGAAGGTGGCTCGTAAATTACTTACGAGGCCACGCGCGAGGAACAACCTTGGCAACAGGGGGTTTACCGGAGAGCCAGGTTTTGATCCTGTGGAACTGTGGGTTATGGGCCCACCATGTGGGTTAAAGTAGAAAGGGGGCTGGCATCTTGCACGGTCACGAAAGCAAGGCATGTTAGAGGGTACCATGTCAGTTATGTCGGCAACAACATCGGTACCAAGGGCGAGGGACGAAGAGAACCATTTTCCTGCTCGTTGAACGAGGCGGACCAATAGGCAAATTTCTCGTCCATCGGTGGTTAGCAGAATGCTATCAACAAATGCAATAGGGTCTTGCTGACATAATTGTACACCGGGGTGTTTACATAAGCAGGAGAATATTACTCCTTAGATAATATAGATCACAAGAAAGATCAAACAAAACAATGGAAAGGAAAATGTGTTTGACACATATACCAGGGGTATACCCTTCCCAAGGACAAGCAGAGCATGATATCCGTGGTAGGATATAAAGTAGAAAACCCTTCAGGAAAAGGGAGAGAAATTTCATGACATTACCCATACAACAATGTTTGGATAATTGATCAAGAAACATTTAGCATTGTGCTTCAAATGCTCTTATTGAAAATCAGATTACCACAGACATGCTTCAAGATAGCATTGACATGGCCTTCAAGCAAAGGCCAGACTCTGGAAGCAAAAAGGATCCATCAGGAACAACTTATAGAATAAGTCTTACAATTCCCTCACGAAAAAATGACTAGCCTTGCTAAAAAGGAAACTTATAAAAATAGGTCCTCCGGCCAGGTGTGCTAGGCATGACATCACCTTACCGGGTCATATATAGGCCAGCTTTATAACTCTTGGAAATATGTTCCAACCATCATATCTGACCGAGATTCAGATCTGACTGGTGTCAACATAACTCAGACTCAGGATGCCCGAGAAGAAAGGTGCAACACCAATTTGACGGGATGACACTGTAAGATTCTCGAGAAATGAACTATGAAGTGATTTCCGTTAACAACAGTTCATCATTAACCCAAGGAGAGGACAAGGAGGTGGCTGATGAACTCAACGACAATTCATCAAAATTTCCAAAGGATGGATTTCCACAATTATGTGAACAAGGGGATAACATTTGCCAGATCAAAATGATATATTGATGTATGCTTGAGGAAAACATACACAATTTAACAATGGTTGAAAGGTGGGTTGCACGGCCAACATTGGAATGGTGATTCAATAATCAATAGTCTAAGAATGAACGGCCGACCATTAACTTCAAAGCAATAGGGTTGCTAGAAGGGCGGAATCCAAATAGCACCGCTCACTTGTTGGTACCCTGGTTGGAATCAACACAAGGAACCAAGAAAGAATGGTGATGGTGAGAAGTATCACCATACCAAGAATTCTTAAGAGGTGGTGGAATGACCACGACATTCTTGACATAAAAGGTGGTAATATTCCAAGGTAAAGAAGAACAATGCTGGGTAGCAAGGAACTCAAGGTATAACATAAAACACGAACAAGTTTGTGTTGGGGGGAAGGCAGTAGAGTGGTTGATGATAACACAAATCATCGAGGCAAGGATGGTATTTCTCATCATGAATCCGATTGATATCCTATCAAAGGAATGATGAAGTGAAATGTTATTGGAACCAAGGGTACGACGCCAACTCGAAATCAAGCTTGTTGTTCAAGGCAAAATGATATGACAAGGAAAGCTGATGTAAGCTGAGCTCAACGTCGAAAATTGTTCTTCGAGAATAAGGACCAGGTAGCACAGTTAGAATCATCACGACAATGATATAGTCAAACAAGCTAGGAATGGCGTGATCGGGTACAAACTCGTACTTATAGAAGCTTACTGAAGAGTTTTTGAACCGTACTGCGGACTCGGTTTAGTTATTGGTGACTTTGAGTGTTTAAAAACTCAGAGCCCGTGAAAAATTGGAATTAGTGGGAATGTAGCACTTGATGAAGAACTCATAAGAAGTTACGCAGTTCCATGATAATCTTGAGATACCAGGGGGGTAATACTCGATGACAGATCAGAGTAGAGGTTGGACTGGGCTATTGCTCTATAGAAGACCAGTGCTTAAACTTGCACGAGAAATGGTATTTAAAAGAGAACATGGTCGGAACCACGATTGCAAAAGGTCAGATCCCAGATATAAGATGAACTTATACCAAAGGGATAATTAATTTAAGAGAAACTTTAATGATAAGATCTACATCGTGTCCATGGGCATGAACACAAGTTCAAGGTCGACTCCCACTTTTCTAATGCATAACCTTTCATTCACTTCTCACTTTCGAGGAGGTTGTAGTGTTGAAATTTTATCTGGAAAAATACCAGGAGTGTATGACTCGTGAAAACTTTCTAGTTCACACATATTAAGGAAGGCATATGTTCAAGCCATCGTGGCTTCTTAGAACATATACCACAAACTTCAGGAGTAATTAACACAAACTCAAAGTAGAGCATGGTTGACAAAGCAAAGGATAGAATTTACCAAAGGCGGTATATATCCTAGGAAAGGCTCAAGGTTATTGAATATGAAGGATATTGTCGGATAAAATTCAACAAAGGATCTGGGGTGAGTATCGGCACACAACCAGAGGAAGAAGCAAGGCAAAGACATTGGATTATAGAAACAACTGAATAACTTAGAGCTCAATTGCTAAGGAATTATGATTTACAAAGCGAAGGATCAGAAGCAGACGCTCTGATCAAGGATGGATAAGTTCAATAGACTTAGGGGCACAATCGACGACAATTTAATTGGTGAGAACCGGCTCATGATTAAAACGACGTCTGAGCCGGAAGGATGAATTCTAGGATCTGTTTGAGGATTGCGAGCATTCGCAACAAATCGAATCAACGGACTCAAAATGACAATGACAATGGATGTCAACAAGATTACTAGACTTATGGGATTAACCATAATGCAAGCAATCAAGAATTTCAAGAGTAATAGGATGCTCAGGATTTTCGGAAGATCGAATGATATTTCGAGGATTGGTGACATACAAGAATCAACTGGGGATGAGTGGATACTCGGTAATTGCGAGAAATTATCCGTAGGGGTATTCAGGTGGTAAGGAACTGCAAGGCAATAGGCATAAGTATTCTAAGAACAACAACGAATATTTCAAGGCATCTTGTAATAAAAAGAGTAACTGGGAACTAAGTAAAAACGGTGTATGAATTTATTCATAGGGATATTTCGGTGGTAGTGAATTGCAAAAGCAATGGGCAGTCCCGAAAGAGTATCGGAAATTAACTTTGAAATCTTCATGTGTAGTCGGCGATCATCTGGACTGAAGGGGCTCTCCGGGAGAAGGCGTTTTCAAGAACCTAAAGTTAGATTTTAGAAAGTCATTTAACCCGAATAGAAGAGAGATCAGAATCCCAGAGTATAGACGAGAAATAAAAGATCCTACTACCACCCAATGGCGACGTGTGCCGGTAAGACACACAACCATGTTAGTAAAAGTTTTTGCAACGTCTAGACTCGACTTCGGCCAAGGAGTTGGGAAGGGGCATTCCTACAGGCAGTCGGCTCTGATACCAACTTGTGACGCTCCCGATTCAATCGTACACTAATCATGCACGCAAACGTGTACGATCAAGATCGAGGACTCACGGAAGATATCACAACACAACTCTAAAAACATAAATAAGTCATACAAGCATCATAATACAAGCCGGGGGCCTCGAGGGCTCGAATACAAGTGCTCAATCATAGATGAGTCGGTAAAGCAACAATATCCGAGTACGACATAAGTTAAAATGCCTTAAGAAGGCTAGCACAAAGCCGGGATCAGATCGAAGAGGCGCAGCCTCCCGCCCGGATCCTCCTAAACTACTCATGGTCGCCGTCCACACTTGCACGTAGTAGTAGGCACCTCCGAGTAGTAGTCATCGCCGACGGTGGCGTCGGCTTCAGGCTCCGGCATCTGGTTGCGACAACCGAGAAAGAAGGAAAGGGGAAAAGGGGAGAAAGCAACCGTGAGTACTCATCCAAAGTACTGCAAGCAAGGAACTACACTACATATGCATGGGTATATGTGTAAAGGGCCATATCGATGGACCGAATCTGCGAGAATGCCGAATAAGAGGGGATAGCTAATCCTATCGAAGACTACGCTCGCAGCCTCCATCTTCAAAGATGTAGAAGAGAGTAGATTGAAGTCCTCAAGTAGCATCTCCAAGTAGCATCTCCAAGTAGCATCTCCAAGAGCATCGCATAGCATAATCCTACCGGCGATCCTCCCTCGTCGCCTGCATGGAAGCGATCACCGGGTTGTTTGTGGAACTTGGAAGGTGTGTTTTATTAAGTATCCGGTTCTAGTTGTCATAAGGTCAAGGTACAACTCCAAGTCGCCCTTACGAAGATCACGGCTATTCAATAGATTAACTTCCTGCGGGTGCACCACATAACCCAACACGCCGATCCCATTTGGCGGACACACTTTCTGGGTCATGCCCGCCTCGGAAGATCAACACGTCCGCAGCCCCACCTAGGCCTAACAGAGAGGTCAAGACGCGGTCTAACTCCTATGGCGCAGGGTCCGCCCATCGCCCATTGCACACCAAGCGCTAGCGAGGAGGCCGAAGCGTAACTAGCCCCTTAATACAAGAGCAGCTTACGTTCCAATCCGGTAGCGCGCGCCGGCCGACGCCTAGAAGGTTTCGGTGATACCACGACGCCGGATACCCATAACTACTCCCGCGTAGATGGTTAGTGCGTATAGACCGATGGCGGACTCGGATCACCAAGATCTCGTTAAGCGTGTTAAGTATCCGCTGAACGCCGAACAGGCCAGCCCACTGTCTCCTAGGTGGTCTCAACCTGCCTGTCACTCCGCCACAAAGTAACGATCGGGGCCGTCGGAACCCAGGCCCACCTCTACGGGATGGAGCCACCGTCCTTTCAACCCCTTATCGTAATCACTTGCGGGTACTCATCGAAATGACCCGACTTTAGTCACCATCATGCACAATGTATGTATGTATAGTATATACCGTGATCACCTCCCGAGTGATCACGGCCCAATAGTATAGCAAGGCGGTCGACAAGAATGTAGGGCCAATGATGATAAACTAGCATCCTATACTAAGTATTTAGGATTGCGGTAAGGTATCAGCAGATGTAGCAACAATGTCGGGCTATGCATCGTAATAGGATTAATCGGCAAGAACATGCTACATTACTCTAATGCAAGCAGATAGAGGAGAATAGGTGATATCTGGTGATCAAGGGGGGGGGCTTGCACAGTTGCTCGAGATAAGAAGGAGGGTCGTCGACTCCGTAGTCGAACTGGGCTGAGCAGCGCGTCGGTCTCGGTGTCTAGCGAGAGAAGAGGGGGAAGAAACAATAAATATTTAAGCAAGCAGGTGCATAGCGATGCATGACATGACAAGTATCGGTGCTAGAGGTGCCCTAACGCGGTATGAGGTGATACCGGTGAAGGGGGAAACATCTGGGAAAGTATTCCCGGTGTTTCGCGTTTTCGGGCAAAGGAGCCGGAGGGGGAAAGTTGCGAGTTCGATAGGTTAGGGGGGTGTGGCGGACGAACGGGTTGCGTATCCGAAATCATCTCGTCGTTCTGAGAAACTTTCATGTACAAAGTTTTTCCATCCGAGTTACGGTTTATTTTCTATTAATTTTCAAAGTTATAATAATTTTCTAAATTTATTATTAATCCGAATTACAATAGTAAGCTGCTATGTGTACCCGTTATGGATTAGTCACAGTGGCTTACAGGTGGGGGCAGTGGGCCTGGTTGACCCAGTCAACAATTGGCTGGTCAACAGGTGAATAGTAACAGTGGTCCCGCGTGTCATAGGCTTGGCTATTTTCAAATAGATTTAACCTTCTAATTATCAGCAGGGTCCACATGTCATAGGATACAACTAAAACAAAACTAAAATAGTCTAACAGGAGCTTGTTTTAGTTGGGGATTAGCACCTAATCTAAACAAAGGGGCCGGCCCCAACGTGCATTATCCCAAGACCATGGCTGTGACGCACGCACGGGCACAGAGGCCACGGCGGCCAAAGCTAGCAGCGGCAGTAAGCTAAGAAGCAGCAACGCTAGGAGCGACGGCGGCGTTAGCATCAGAAGCAGTGCGGGCAGCAGCGGCAAGGCAGCAGCCGACCAGGCGCACGCGCAGCAAGTAGCAGTGCAGCAGGAGCAGCAGCTACGGAAGCAGGGGCACGGCCTCAGCGGACATACGCGCGCGAGGGCGCGGCCTGGTGTGCGCCCGGTGCGACAAAGGGACGGCCAGGGGGCGCACGGGAGCAGGGCAGGAGCAGCATGCGGAGGGGGGAACGCGGTCGACTAGCAGGGCGCGCGGGAGCACAGCCACGGGCGCCCGCGGCCACGGCGACCTTTAACTACGGCGGAACGACGTCGGATCGGAGGGGGAACGAGGGGAATGGGAGTGGTGCTCACGAGGGGAGGCGGACGACGCGGCCGGCGTGGCGGAGGAGCTCCGGTGAGGTAGATCGGGCGTGGGGCAGCGACGGCCGTTGGCGAGGAAGACGCGTCGATCCTGTCGGTGAGGTGCCGCCGAGCTCGAGGTAGTGGTCGGAGAGGACGAGGCGGACGACGGCGAGGCTCCTGGCGCGGTCCTAGGCGGCGGGGGCGACTGTGAGCACGTAGACGACGGCGGCCATGGTGACGGTGGCGGCGGTCTAATGCAGGGGAGGAAGAGAGCGGCGCGTGGGGGACGAATGAGGTAGCTCGGGTTCCGTCTGGGGTGTCGAGGTGCGGCCTTATCCACCCAGGGAGCCGCGGGATGGCCGACAGCGCGACATCCACGGCGTGGACGGCGTGCGAGCATTGCCAGCGCCATGGCCTCCCTCTTCTGTTCACAAGAGAAAAGCCCACTGATGGGTTGGGCCTTCTGTAGTACTAGGCTTTTAGATGAACAGTGTTAGGCTTTAACTTTTCTACTCTTTTATTTTTTTTATTTCTCTTTTTAGTTTTTCTACACTGCTTTGCATTAAGTAGAGCCACCAATGTTTTTTGTAAAATAAGAAACTTGCTAGATCAAATACTAGGTATTATTTAGTATTGCCACAAAAAGGTTGGGTGAGCATTTGGATTCATTTGGATTTTTCATAAATGAAAATGGATTAATGGGGCTGTTTTGGTCACTGATTTAATTATTTTAGGGTATTCAAATACTTCTAAAAATGTTGGTTTCTCCACCATTATTACTTAGGATTTATTTGTCACATTTAGCACATTTTAGTTTTTTTTATGTTTGAAAACTTGTATCGTTTAACTTTATTTTAAAGTTGAATTCAAACGGGACTTGATTCACCGCGAGACTAACAACGGTAAGCGTGGTGACGTGGCATCATTAGTAGAGGGTTACTGTAGCTTAACTACCCGGCCACATGCCGCATAGCTCGGCGAAGCGTTCTTTGGCGAGAGCACTGCTCGAGGCGGCGCCACCGGGAGCGGCTACTTGATGGGGGAGGCGCTGGGGTCTGCTGCAAGGCGGGCAGCGGAGGGTTCGGCCATTTGGCGCTTGGTCGGGAGAGGCGGCGGCGGCTAGGAACCCTAGCTGTCGCTTCGGGAGGAGGTTGATCTGGCGGGCCATGGGGGAGGAGGACGGCGAGGGCACGGCGCGGAGCGGAGGGGGAGTGCTAGGCTCGGGACGGCGAGGAGGCGGCGAGGCGGCGACGCTGCTCGAGGACTACGAAGGAGGCGAGGCGAGGCGGCGAGAGGGACAGCAAACACGCGTGGCGGGAGAGATTAGAGAGATTGGGGATTTAGTGTGGGGGGAAGCTTTCTAATGGCACACCATCATCTCGTGCGCCATAAGTACGACTAATCTAATGGCACACCAGCGCTCGGTGCGCCATTAGAATTTTGTTCTAATCTAGCCCACTAGCCCTATCTACAACCTAACCCTATCTACAACAGAAGCCACCCACTAGCCCGACTGGTCAGCACGCAGCACACACACTAGGAGGTCCTGGGTTCGATTCCCAGGCTCCCCAATATTTTTCTGCATTTTAAATGCTGTTTTTTTATATTTATTTGTGTTTAAATATGTTCAAACTTGTTTAAATCATAATAGTAATATTTTTTTTATAAAAACAGTAATAATTTTTTAAAAAATATGTTCAAATTTGTTACTTGAAAATATCATCGGCGGCGGCGGTGGAGCGGGAGGTGCGGAGGTGCCGTTGGCGGTGGAGCGGGGCGGGTGCTCGTCGGCGGCGGTGGAGCGAGGGAGGGTTGCGGTGGGTCATCGGCGTCGGTGGAGCTAGCGGGGGAGGGTGCGGGTGGGATCGAGATGGAGGGGGATCGAGATCGAGATGGAGGGGGAATCGAGATCGAGATGGAGGGGGATCGAGATCAAGTGTCCTCATGAATTCAAAAAGTGCCCATGAAATTTAAAAATATTCATGATATCAAAAAGTGCCCATGAAATACAATCGAGAAATGAAGACTACGATTTAAATACAATCGATCTTAGCTAGCTATCTGTTCACAATCTTCTTGCCCTTCTTTTTCGCAAATGGAGTTCTTCTGTGGAACGGACGTCCTTTAGGTAGGGTGGTCCTGCTTCTTCTTGTGGTGTGTGCTGCTACTTCATCGTCGTCGTCATGTTCGATCTTTTGGTCACCGTACTTGTCAAAGTCTTGCTCATTGGCTACTCCATCCATTCCGATGATCTTCCTTTTGCCTCTCCTCACGACAACACGACTGGGCTTTGGCGGGTCGGTAATGAAGAAGCATTGGTCCACTTGGGAAGCCAGTACCCATGGCTCATTTTTCGCGGTGACATTTGCGCCCGCGGTCTTGGAATACCGGTCTTCTTTTAGGACGCTCTTGGCCCATCTAACACGGAACATCGGGACCTTCTCTCCAGCGTAGCTCAGCTCCCAAATCTCCTTGATCCTTCCGTAGTATCTATCCTTGTCGTTGCCGGTGTAGGATTCCATCGCTACCCCGGAGTTCTGATAACCATCGCTCTTCATGTCCTTGTCCTCGGTGTAGAATGTGTAGCCATTGATATCGTACGCCTCATAGGTCATCAGGTTGTGCTCGGCGCCCTGTGACAAGGCGAATATGAGTTGTTCTTCCGCGGAAGAATCCTCATGTAAAGGGTACGACAGAAGCTTCTGCTTGAACCAATGCGTGAAACATGAGTTGTGCTCTTTGATTATATCTCCATCTGTCCTCTATTGGCCTTGGTCATTGTACGTCTTCTCAATACAGGTTTTGTGCTCTACCACCCAAGGATTGACCACGTCTATGTGTTGTAGCGCGACTAGGTTTGCTCTTTCAAAGTCGGCAAGTCGACCCTCGAAGTCGAACTGTATTTCGCGGCGACCCTCACGGTGACCCCATCCAATGAGCCTGCCGAGGTGCTGCTGACGGGCGCACCAACGGGTTCTCGATGCCTAGATAATTAGATGCGATGGGAGATGCACTCTTGATCGAAAAGCCCCGCTATACTTCCCTCTGGGCGTGACATGTTTGAACGTATCCTTTGATGACACCATTCATCCTTTTGAGCGGCATCATCTTTGCGCGAGAACGTCGGCCGAGTTGGATGATATCCTCCACGATATGGACCAGCGGATGCACCATAACATCGAAGAATGCGGGCGGAAGTACATCTCAAGTTCGCATAGTATCACCACGATCTCTTCCTATAGCCTTCGAGTTGCCTCACGCCAATGGACTTCCGAGATGGCGTCGAAAAAGTTGCATAGGCCAAATAGCATTTCACGGACGTGCGCGTCCATGATCCCACGGATTGCAATCGGAAGTATCTGCGTCATCAAGCGTGATACCGTGAGACTTCATCCCGCTGAACTTCGCTTCATCGGGTCTAGGTATCGCTTATCTTCCCAGCGTAACCGTAAGGAAGTTTTACTCCTAGGAGGCGGTGAAAACTGCTCGATCTCCTCGACTTAGAGTGAAGCACGCGGAGGGTAGTCATTCGGTCTTCTTGGCCTTTTTGCCTTTCGCGACGACTTTACGTGTCCCGCTCGCCTCATCATCATCATCATCATCATCATCATCATCATCATCATCATCATCATTAGCGTGAAGCTCCTGCCGATGCCCATTGATTTCAAGTCCGCCCTTGCTTTGGCCCATCTTTGGTCCTCTCGGCATGTTGAGCAGGTACCAAGTAGACTCGCACACGTTCTTCGTGATATGCATGACATCAAGGCTATGAGGCACACGGTGGATCTTCCAGTACGGCAAGTCCCATAAAACAGACCTCGTTTTCCATACCTTCAGCAGCGGCTCTGGCGCCTTTCACTTCTTTCCCGGCTCTGGCGCCTTTTGCTTCTTTCCCGGCAGTGGGCAGTCTTTCCAATTTTACAACAGCTCATCTATTTCCTCGCCGATCCTTGCATTTCCTCCATGGGTCATCGTCGCGAAGCCACCTTCGATGTCCCATGAACACGGTTTTCGAAGACCCGGGATCTCTATCTAGCTGGTGATACGTTGTGTCATCGATGCACCTTACGCATCCAGAAAATCCGTGGACTACCTGCCTTGCGAGATATCCGTAATCGAGATAGTCGTGCACCGTCGTGGCGCAAAGGCGACTCTCATAGGGAAATATTCTTTCTCTGCGGCGTCCCACGTATTGGTGGCGTTTTCCACAGCGTGTCTAGCTCCTCCTTCAACAGCCCCAGATCTGATTGATGTCGTTCCTGGTTGTTTCGCCCTTCAATTAGCATACTCATGTGAATGTACTTCCTCTTCATGCACAACCAGGGGAAGGTTGTACATCCACGTAAACACAGCCAGTGCTATGTGTGCTTCTCGGCTGCCAAACGGATTGACTCCATCGGTGCTCGCGCCAAAGACGATGTTCCTTGGATCCTTCCCAAATTCCGGTATTCAAGTTCAACGCTTGCCACCGCTCGCATCCTTAGGGTGACTCAGCATCTTGTCTTTTTATTTATCTCCGAATCATTTCCGTCATCTTCCCGCTTCTTCTCCTCCCTATCCGCGTGCCAACGCAGGAGCTTTGCTACCTTAGGGTCCGCGAAATACCGCTGCAGACGAGGAGTGATCGGAAAGTACCACACCGATTTTCGAGGAGCTTTCTTCCTCTTCTTGTATCGAGTGACGCCGCACACCGGACATATGGTAGACTCTGCGTGCTCGTCCCGATAAATGATGCAATTGTTCATGCACAAATGGTATTTCACGTGCGGTAATTCCAGAGGACACACGATTTTCTTTGCCTCCTCGAAACTGGTCGGGCACTTGTTCTCCTTGGGAAAACGTTCGTGCCAGAATGACATGTTCTCATTGAAGCATGCGTCGGTCATTTTGTGTTTTACCTTCATCTCCAGAGCCATGAGCGTTACTTTCAGGCGGGTATCCTCGGGTCTGCATCCTTCATAAAATGGAGTAACCGCGTCTATATCCAGATGATCCAGCTTGGCTTTCTCTCGGGCGGCAGCTCTTGCGTTATCCGTCTGCTTGCGAAGCAGCTCTTGAATATGAGGGTCCTGCACCCAGCCTCCATCGTCGTCTGCTCTGGCATCTTCATCTTCATGATCATGCCCTTCGTCTTGATCTTCCTCATCATCATGTACGGCATCTTCTACATGATGATTGTGTACATCATCACCATCATGATCATGTCCTGGAGATTCTTCGTCTTCTCGCCCGCCCTCGCTGCGGTGGTTGTCTTGTTGCCCTTCCTCATTTCTTGCCCGGCCCCCATGGACGACTTCATAGTCATCTTCATCACCTTACCACCGATAGCCATCCATGAAACCACGCAAGAGCAGGTGGTCCTGCACCTGCCTGGAATCCGGGTCCGCAATAAGCCTCTTCAGCTTGCATCTTCGACACGTACATCTTATCTCCATCTCGTTCTTTTGAAGCATCTCGGCCTTCGCGGAGCTCAAAAATCTATTCACGATGCCTTTGGTCATCGTGCCGACCATGGTCACCTATGGGGTAGAGCAAAACGATATTTTAGAACCAAGAAAAAATTTGGCATGACCTTCCCTAAAAATAGGACAAAAAAGAATGCATAGTGCCAAAATTCTCGCCGAAACGGAAATGAATCAACATTCCGGCAAAATATTGGCAATTATCGCATTTCAAATACCGGTACCTGCAAACACAAACATATATGCAACACCACAAACACAAGCAACACCACAAACATATATAGATCTAGCTAGGCCACAAAAAGTGCATGTGCACGTTGTTGGAGCGAGCTAGGGAGAAAAAAAGTAGATCTACATCATGAAGATAGCTTTCCCCTTACTTACCTATCAAAAAAAGGTAATTTCATCACTTAATTTTGATGAACCTATGGTGGAAATGAGGTGAGGAGGAGGAGGCAGCCGAGACAAGCTTGGAGGAGGAGGTGGAGAGAATGAAGTGGGGAAAGTGAGTGGGTAGGTGGACTGTCCAAAATATCTTGTTGGTCCCAGGTTACTAATGGCGCACCACCACAAAATGCGCCATTAGTAACCCTGGTTACTAATGGCCTGCAGGTGCGCCATTAGTACTTTTTGCAGAAAAGTAAAAAAAATATGTATACTAATGGCGCACTGTGGAAAAGTGCGCCATTAGTAGTTTAAACTAGTAATGGCGCACTTTGACATGGTACGCCATTAGTAGGTTTGCAAAAAAGTAAAAAAATATATATACTAATGGCGCACTATCTGGGTCGTGCGCCATTACTAGTTCTAACTAGTAATGGCGCACTTTGTCATCATGCGCCATTAGTTTGTATGGAAAAATGGGGAAAAAAATCAATAGTAGTGGCGCACCGTAAGTCCGGTGCGCCATTAGTGTCTTCCACACTAATGGCGCACCTGCAATAGGTGCGCCATTAGTATATAGTAGTGGCGCACTATTTACCTGGTGCGCCATTAGAATCAGTCCTATCTATAGCCCTTTTCCTAGTAGTGACGCGGGCTGTCTCCACCAAGCGGTCGGGCGGGACCGGACCTGGCGCTTCCTCCCGCGCCAACTGGTGCTCGTCGACCGGGTCTCCCACGCCGGGACCGGATCTGTCGTTGTCTTGGGCGCGGGATCCCACGCCGGATGGCATGACAGCCGAGGGTGATTCTCAGGCAAAAAAAGGAATTTGTCGAATTTTTTTATTTTTGAATAATGTCAAATCAAATAAAAAAATCCAAAAGTAAAAAGGAAATGAATTACTCTTCCATGGAAGAAAAGAATGATCACATCAACAAAAAAACATTAAGCTGTAACAAATGAAGGGAAGCAAAAATTTATTGGTATGAAACATATTGTCTAACTGCATTACACATACACATGTATGTGTAAGCGACCAAAAATCCAAGCTATCGTGCTTATTACATGAATGATAGAAAATCAAAGTTGTCCATGACGGGAAACATGCTTCCGAACTTAAAACAAACGACTAAAACTAGAATCTTGAATCATGTATGATGTCTTCACGCCTTGCTTTTCTTTGCGATGTCGCGAATTTTGTTATTCACACATTCGAGCGTGTTGGTAGGTGAGAGAACCAACTCGGCGACGAGACGCCTTCTCCTTGCATTAACCGTGTCCTGCAATTTTTAGAAGAAGGTTTAATGAATAGAAGTTTGTATTATAGGACAATTGTACAAGTGTACGAACAGAGAGGACAAATTACCTGAGTAAAATCGACGGTCCATCGTTCCCCGTCCCAATGCTCCATAACTTCAATCACAAAAAGGCCACAAGAGTTCCTAATATACTCCCTTCATCCGGGAATACTTGTCCTAAAACTGGATAAAATAGACGTATTTATAACTAAAACAAGTCTAGATACAACCATTTCAAGGACAAGTATTTCCGGACGGAGGGAGTATATGCAAACATTAGTCACTGTGCAGACGAACATGTCTTTCGTAAGTAGAAAATGATGAACCATAACTCACCCGTCCTCTTGTTGTGGCATGTCCATCTGAGTTGTGGTAGGCCACTTAGTGGCATCTGGATATTTGCCAGGTGTAATACAGTTTGCCTCTTCCATATCAATTGCTATTGCTAGTCGCTATTTCAAAGAAAGTAGTAGTGAGAAACCATAGGACATTTCATATGAAGATTGCTCGATGTTGGGGAGAGTACCAGTGCTTTCACAGTGTCGAGAGAGAATTCGAGAGGATAGAGCGAATCCATAAATCGGAATTCTTTCTTGCGGCTGTGCATCACCACGGTGATTCAGTGTGTATTGCCGATGTTAAACAAGATAAACGACTAAAATGTGGAACACATTTGTAATCAGATGCAATAATGCTTGTTAAAATGAGTGTTAATGAACTAGTAAGAACATTTCGTACCTTATCACGGACAGTATACTCGTCCAGAACCCTACGCACTGCTCCAGCTCTGCTCAGCGCACTATCCATGTTGTATTTCGACGGTTTAGGGTTGCCTCGTGCCTTAGCACGATCAACAAAGTATTTGGACCTCTAGGCTGGACAGAAGTGTCGATCATGACCCACGCACAGCGCCAAATGTGTCTGATAAGCATCGATAATCTGCGTCAAATAATAGAACATTTTATGTTCATAGGTGACACCTAGATTATGCACTTAAATAGCAGGACATGCTAATAGAACTTACGTCATCCGCCAGCCATGTATGCTCATGTACCGGTCGTATACTCTTCACAGTCACAGAGGTGCCACGTTCATTGTAGTAAACTCTTTTTGTCATATTCTTCTCAGACCGAGCAGCTGCCTCCACAAACATAACAGCAACACTGATGAGTTCCGGCGTCAAATCGTCCTTAACAACCCCTTCCACGTCATGGTCATTAAACAGAGCTGCATGATATATTACGAATGTCAAGAACGGTGAGTACATGAAATATTAGTAAATTAAGCAGTAAGTTAGCTAGTAACGGTACCTCTAGTTGCGGTAGTGTTGCCGGATGGCTTAGTACCGCATACGTTTCACTTGCTGGGCTTGTCAAGTGCAAAGGGTGATTCAAATTTCTTGGGAACAGTCCGTCGGCGCTTCCCGGATGTAACATCGTCTTCTTTTTCGGTTGCTGCAGACTTTTTCCCCCTGCTCTTACCCACCATCCCGTCGATAGAACTTGCAGAAATGTCAATGTCGGAAGATTCTGCTCGAGGAGAATTACCTATGATCCATGGGTCCTCCGGTGTTGCGCCGGACTCATCAGTAGGCTTCGTTGTCTTGTCAACATCTAACTTGGCAGGTGTTTTCTGGTTAAAAAAGAAATAATGTGAAATGTTCAGTTTACAAAAATGAAGATGCATAATTGAGATAAATGAAGACAAATAAATGAAAACATACTTCCTCATCACCGTTGTTCTGGTTTCCAACAGGCTCGTCAGGCTGTGTCAAATCAATCACCGGCTCTAGACCATCAGAGTCATCCTTGTACATGAATTCTTTTTTTTTCTAGCAGACCATTCTGAAAGGAATCCACTTCTTCGTCTGCATCGTTGTTGCCGGAAGCCACAGCAGCCGCCGGCTTGTACATCACACCACTTTCGTTCAACTTTTCTAACAATCTCTCCATTACATAAGAAAGATTAATTAATGTGGGCATGGTTTTGCAACTTAATTTTTTTTGTAAACATAGAATTAAGGGGGTGTCACCTCGGCTACTTGATCCGGTATTTCCTTCATTTGGCTGTGTATGTAATCCATACACCGCTTCATGATGAGCTTCATCATCTCGTCTGCGTTTGAGGCTAACTTGGACTTCTTTGCCGCACCAACGGCGGGCTTCATTTTTGGCTTTTCTGGTTCGGGTACTTTGTGCTCCTGCGCCCTATACTCCTTGGTTATGTTGTCTTCAATCTGCATGTGAAATACAAGTACATGTGATCAATAAAAATATTAATACAATTAATTATGTTATATAAAAGATTTAAGAAGTACCCAACACAATGAATTACCTTGACATTACCACGGCTATGGCCGTGGTCATAATCAAACTTGTCTCTCCTAGAGGCTGTAGCTTCAGTCCAATTCCTCATGAGAGGTTACATGGACAAGCTAGGATTGAATGCGCATTCACCTTCCAGAGGCTGAACCTTCTCCCAGTATAAGTACTGCATGAATATGAAAATTTACAGTTAGTACTATACAACAGGTAAATTTGCAAGAATATTTATTTTTGCAATGGTACAAGTCTGAAAGGTGTACCCGCAGGAGAGCTAAGTTGCCTCTCCGCCATTGGCGGAGGTGTTTGCCTTTCCTCACGTTGCGAAGGCAGTCCAGCAGAACCCGAAGGGTGAACGCATTCCAATAATCTTGGATATACGCTTCACATCGTCCACTAATGCGTAATATTGCTTTGGTACAGTCTTGCTCGACATGGGAGCAAGAACTGTTCCAAGCAACACGAGGACAACTTTCCGAAGGAAATCCTCATCGGCAGATATATTTTTTGTGATGTCCACAATCAAATCATCGATGACTATATAACCTGTGGTCTTGCTCAGGAATTGAGGCGGCACTCAATCTTTAACATCCTCACCTTCCTCACTGAGAATACCTTCTGCTGACAGTCTGTGCTTCTCCAAGGACAGGATGCACTCAACATCCACAGCACCAAGAGACACTTCGCCAACCAATTCTAGTACAATGAATGTGCCCTTGCTAGGATCAAAATCTCAACCATGTACCGGATCAACAGTGTATGCATCTTTAGCGAAGGTATTTGAAGCATGCCATGCAGTGGTGTTTCGGCAAGTGCGGTGCATTGACCGGAAGATAGACCGGCAAGAAGTTTGCACCCTTTTTCAACATCACAAACAATTTCTCCGTTGAGTTCATCCATCCCGTTGAAAAAAAACTTGGGTACAGTAGCAAAATTAGTTTAATCAACTTTGTTCCTAACATACTGTTGGATAAAACATAATAATGGAATACACTATCCAACAGTAGATCAAAAACTATACAACATAATTCATTCATACTGAAACATTCCACAGAGACACGTGCAGCACATAAAATGACAGTTTAAGAAGTACTTATTTAACCAATTAGTTTCAGAATCAAAAGTAACATAATTTTTTAATCATTTATTTTCATATGGTGTTGTACAAATGTTGGAACACGCGGTACGTTATGCTAGAGCCAAATAAAATTTTCTACCGTGCACCCAAGATCATGCTGCTGGAAATAGATTACGAGATCGGGTTTACCACTAGACGCGCAGTCACCATAGCGGAAGTAGAGTTGGTGATGCATGTAATCGATCTCTTGGCCCGTCTCCTCCTCTTCTTACCGATGCGAAGGCCCGCGAACGGTAATCTCCCGCGAACGGTGCCTCGCAGTTCCCTCGAATGGTTCGTCCAAGCACCGCAGATGCGATGCCTCCAAGGTATCCACACATGCGAGGTGCAGCGGCGGGCGGCGGACTGCTAGGTCCAGACGCACATCATGGGAGTGGGGAGTGGCGACGGCTATCAAGGGATGGAAAGATTGACCCTAAGTGGTGCGCCCACTCCCTTTATATAGACCTCCGAGGTGGGCTCAACACTTGAGCCCACTAGGAGTCCGCGTCCATTTCCACTTGGATCCAATCCGTACGGGCTGCAGCCCCTTAGAGCGCGGCCCTATAGGTCCATGTACACATGGACATGACCAGAGTCGATAGTTGGTAGCGGCTCGATAACCCACAAGTGTAGGGGATCGCAACAGCTTTCGAGGGTAGAGTATTCAACCCAAATTTATTGATTCGACACAGGGGGGGGAGCGAAAGAATATTCTTAAGTATTAGCAGTTGAGTTGTCAATTCAACCACACTTGGATAACTTAGTATCTGTAGCAAAGTATTTAGTAGCAAGTAATATGATAGTAATGGTAACAGTGGCAAAAGTAAAGATAACAGTTTTGTAGTAGTTCTAACAGTAGCAACGGAAAAGTAAATAAGCGAAGCACAATATGTGAAAAGCTCGTAGGCATTGCATCAGTGACGGATAATTATGTCGGATGCGATTCCCCATGTAATAGCGATAACATAGGGTGACACAGAACTAGCTCCAGTTCATCAATGTAATGTAGGCATGTATTTCGAATATAGTCATACGTGCTTATGGAAAAGAACTTGCATGGCATCTTTTGTCCTACCCTCCCTTGGCAGCGGGGTCCTAGTGGAAACTAAGGGATATTAAGGCCTTCTTTTAATAGAGAACCGGAACAAAGCATTAGCACATAGTGAATACATTAACTCCACAAACTACGGTCATCACCGAGAAGTATCCCGATTATTGTCACTTCGGGGTTGTCGGATCATAACACATAATAAGTGACTATAGACTTGCAAGATAGGATCAAGCACTCACATATATTCATGAAAACATAATAGGTTCTGATCTGAAATCATGGCACTCGGGCCCTAGTGACAAGCATTAAGCACAGCAAAGACATAGCAACATCAATTCAGAACGTGGATATTAGGGATCAAACCCTAACAAAACTAACTTGATTACAAGGTAAATCTCATCCAACCCATCACCGTCCAGCAAGCCTACGATGGAATTACTCACGCACAGTGGTGAGCATCATGAAATTGGTGATGGATGATGTTTGATGATGACGACGGCAACGAATCCCCCTCTCCGGTGCCCCGAACGGACTCTAGATCAGCCCTCCCGAGAGAGATTAGGGCTTGGCGGTGGCTCCGTCTCATAAAACGCGATGAAACTTTCTCTCTGAGTTTTTTATCCATGAAATGGAATATATGGAGTTGGAATTGAGGTCGGTGGAGCATCAGGGGGCCCACGAGACAGGGGCACGCCCAGGGGGGGAGGGCGCGCCCCCACCCTCGTGGACAGGGTGCGGGCCCCCTGGCCTTGATTCTTTCGCTAGTATTTTTTATATTTTCCAAAAGTTATCTCCGTGGATTTGCAGGTCATTCCGAGAACTTTTTTTTCTGCACAATAAACAACACCATGGCAGTTCTGCTGAAAACAGCGCCAGTCCGTGTTAGTTTCATTCAAATCATGCAAGTTAGAGTACAAAACAAGGGCAAAAGTGTTTGAAAAAGTAGATACGGTTGAGACGTATCAACTCCCCCAAGCTTAAACCTTTGCTTGTCCTCAAGCAATTCAGTTGATAAACTGAAAGTGATAAAGAAAAACTTTTACAAACTCTGTTTGCTCTTGTAGTTGTAAATATGTAAAGCCAGCATTCAAGTTTTCAGCAAAGATTATGAACTAACCATATTCACAGTAACACTTAGGTCTCATATTTACTCATATCAATAGCATAATCAGCTAGCGAGCAATAATAATAAAACTCGGATGACAACACTTTCTCAAAACAATCATAATATGATATAACAAGTTGGTATCTCGCTAGCCCTTTCTGAGACCGCAAAACATAAATGCAGAGCACCTTTAAAGATCAAGGACTGACTAAACATTGTTATTCATGGTAAAAGAGATCCAGTCAAGTCATACCCAATATAAACTAATAATAATGAATGCAAATGACAGTGTGCTCTCCAGCGGGTGCTTTTTAATAAGAAGGTGATGACTCAACATAAAAGTAAATAGATAGGCCCTTCGCAGAGGGAAGCAGGGATTTGTAGAGGTGCGAGAGCTCGATTTTAAAATAGAGATGAATAACATTTTTAGCGGCATACTTTCACTGCCAACGCAACAACTATGAGATGGCGATATCTTCCATGCTACATACATTATAGGCGGTTCCCAAACAGAATGGTAAAAGTTTATACTCCCCCACCACCAACAAGCATCAATCTATGGCTTGCTTGAAACAACGAGTGCCTCCAACTAACAACAGCCCTAGGGGAGTTTTGTTTAATTATTTTGATTTGGTTTGATCTTTTTTATCATGGGACTGGGCATCCCGGTTACCAGCCATTTTCTCGTGAATGAGGAGCGGAGGCCACTCCTCTTGAGAATAACCCACCTAGCATGGAAGATACAGACAAACCTAGTTGAAACATGAGCTGCTCGAGTATACAAATCAGAATTTCATTTGAAGGATTGGAGTTTGGCACATACAAATTTACTTGGAACGGCAGGTAGATACCGCATATAGGAAGGTATGGTGGACTCATATGGAACAACTTTGGGGTTTATGGAGTTTGGATGCACAAGCAGTATTCCCACATAGTACAAGTGAAGGCTAGCAAAAGACTGGGAAGTGACCAACTGAGAGAGCGACAACAGTCATGAACATGCATTAAAATTAATTTACACCAAGTACAAGCATGAGTAGGATATAATCCACCATGAACATAAATATCGTGAAGGCTATGTTGATTTTGTTTCAACTACATGCGTGAACATGTGCCAAGTCGAGTCACTCATTCATTCAAAGGAGGATACCATCCCATCATACCACATCATAATCATTTTAATAGCATGTTGGCACGCAAGGTAAACCATTATAACTCATAGCTAATTAAGCATGGCACAAGCAACTATAATCTCTAAATGTCAATGCAAATATGTTTACTTCATAATAGGCTTAATCAGGAACGATGAACTCACCATATTTACAAAAATAAGAGAGGTCGAGTTCATACCAGCTTTTCTCATCTCAATCAGTCCATCATATATTATTACCTTTCACTTGCACGACCGAACGATGTGTATAATAATAATAGTGCACATGCATTGGACTAAGCTGGAATCTGCAAGCATTCAATTCAAGAGAGAAGACAAAGTAATATGGGCTCTAAGTTAAATCAGCAATCATCATATGAGAGCCACTAAACATTTTCAATATGGTCTTCTACTCTCAACCCCCAAAGGGAAGAGAAGAAATAAAACTATTTACACGGGAAAGCTCCCAACAAGTAAAAAGAAGAACGAGAAATCTTTTTGGGTTTTCATTTTAATTACCACTACAAACATGGAAATTAAACTAACTAATTTTCTTGGTTTTCTTAAGGTTTATCAAACACACAAGAAGAAAGCTAGAAAAAGAAATTAAACTAGCATGGATAATACAATGAAAGAGTATGAGCACCGACGACTAGAATAGTGTGTGAACATGAATGTAAAGTTGGTGAGGAATACATACTCCCCCAAGCTTAGGCTTTTGGCCTAAGTTGGTCTATTGCCAAGGACAACGGCTACTCTCCCCGGTGTACTGAGGGGTGTAATTAGGATACCACTGACTAGCGATCTCCTCCAGATCCCACTGATAAGATGATGGACGATAAGGGTCCAGTGGAGGCTCCGGCTCAGGCTCTCGAGCGGATGCCTGTCCTCGATGAGCGTACACCGCTTCCGGCGAGACAAGATAATTAACTGCAGTCAAATCAAACAACAGAGGCGCAGGCAGCATAATAATCTCATTGTGTTTCTTATTAAATCTCAAGTTATACAGTAGCATATTATCATCATTGTGAACAATAAACTCATGTGCTACCATGCTCCTGTAATCTAAAAGGTAAGGAGGCAATATTGTCTCCTCTTTCTCATGGTGCCTAATAGGTATTTCAAAATGTTTAGCAAGACGTGCATCATAGATACCTCCAAAGATGGGGCCTTTTGTATGGTTCAAGCTTAGCCGTTTAGCAATAACGGCACCCATAATAAAACTGTTATCACCAAACAAGGCAAGGAATAGAATAATAATATCAGGAACACTGAAGTTTCCACTATTTCCACGACCAATTAAGCATCGAGTAGAAAATAAGGCAAAGTAGCGTAAAACAGGAAAGTGTATGCTAGTGATTCTCGCATCGGAACCCTTCTTTGGATCCCCTACAGTAATGGTGTTAACAAAGCCATCCACATATTTATGATGTGGTTCATCTAATCTGCCCTCAAAGGGTATACTACATACCGCGCAAAAATTACGTGAAGACATTTCCTTGAATTCATCATATAAATGAAATGATACTGATGGAGGTGAATTCTTAGGATAATAATAAAAGGTTTGCACGAAAGTATTGGTGAGTAAGAGATACTGATCGATCCGGTCGTGGAGGAAGTCGGTGAGGCCTGCATTTTCAATCAAAGAATAAAAGTCTTCATAAATCCTGGCTTCTCTCAAGAAATTATCACAAGGCCATTCACACGCCAGTACTTCCACTGCGCGAGGAAGATTATACTTGGCCTTTTCCTTCTCTTTAGCTTGTTTATCCTTGGAGCCTTGGCTAGAAGAGCCCCTCAAAAATCTCCTTATCTTTTTTGAAAATTTCTGAAGTTTTTAGTAACTTCAAAATAAAAGTAAATAAAACTACACAAGATTGGTAGCAACTACTCCTACAAGTTCCTAGAGCCTATATCATGCATTAGAATTACTTGGGTCCTCATAAATTTGTCATGCAAGTTCAAGAATAGGGTCACCTATGCAGCAAAAGTTTGCAATGAATAAAGCACTAGAACAAAAACTAATTGGACCGATGGAGGAGTCACATACCAAGCAACAATCTCCCAAAGCAGTTTTGTGAATGGAGCTTTGAGCAAGGAGATCGAAAATCGCAGCAAAATGAGCTAGAACTCGTGCTTGAGCTGGATGGGGATTTTTTGGGGAGGAATATGGAGTGTGTGGGTGCAGGAATAAGTGGAGGGGGCCACCATGGGCCCACGAGACAGGGGGCGCGCCTAGGGGGTGTGGGCGCGCCCTCCACCCTCGTGGCCAGGTGCTTGCCCCCCCTGCAGTGTTTTCAGTGCCTAAAATCCTCAAATAATCCATAAAAAATCATACTAACTTTGCAGGGCATTTGGAGCACTTTTATTTTCGGGATATTTTTTATTGCACGGATAATTCAGAAAACAGATAGACAATACTATTTTTGCTTTATTTATTCTAAATAACAGAAAGTAAAAAGAGGGTACATAAGGTTGTGCCTTCTAGTTTCATCCATCTTGTGATCATCAAAATGAATCCACTAACAAGGTTGATCAAGTCTTGTTAACAAACTCATTCCGAATAACACGGAACCGGAGAAATTTCGAATAACGCTAGGTTACCTCAACGGGGATATGCACATCCCCAACAATAAGAATATCATTTTTTTCTTGACAGTAGGAAGAGGAAATTCAAAACCTCCAATAATATTAGTTGGAACTTTTCCAATAGAATTGATGTTGTGAACTTGAGGTTGTTTCCTTGGAAAGTGTACCATATGCTCATTACCATTAACATGAAAAGTGGCATTGCCTTTGTTGCAATCAATAACAACCCCTGCAGTATTCGAAAAGGGTCTGCCAAGGATAATCGACATACTATCGTCCTCGGGAATATCAAGAATAACAAAGTCCATTAAGATAGTGACATTTGTAACCAGAACAGGCACATCCTCACAAATACCGACAGGTATAGCAGTTGATTTATCGGCCATTTGCAAAGATATTTCAGTAGGTGTCAACTTATTCAATTCAAGTCTACGGTATAAAGAGAGAGGCATAACACTAACACCGGCTCCAAGATCACATAAAGCAGTTTTAACATAATTTCTTTTAATGGAGCATGGTATAGTTGGCACTCCTGGATCTCCAAGTTTCTATGGTATTCGACCCCTAAAAGTATAATTAGCAAGCATGGTGGAAATTTCAGCTTCTGGTATCTTTCTTTTATTTGTAATGATATCCTTCATATACTTAGCATAAGGATTTAATTTAAGCATATCAGTTAAGCGCATACGTAAGAATATAGGTCTAATCATTTCAAAAAAGCGCTCAAAATCCTCACCATCCTTTGTCTTGGATGGTTTAGGAGGGAAGGGCATGGGTTTCTGAACCCATGGTTCTCTTTCTCTACCGTGCTTCCTAGCAACAAAGTCTCTCTTATCATAACGTTGATTCTTTGATTGTGGGTTATCAAGATCAACAGCAGGTTCAATCTCTACCTCATTGTTATTGCGAGGTTGAGCATCAACATGAACATTATCTTTAACATTATCACTAGGTTCATGTTCATCACCTGATTGTGTTTCAGCATCGGAGATAGAAATATCATTGGGATTCTCAGGTGTGTCTAAATCAGGTTCACTAGAAGCATGCAAAGTCCTATCATTTTTCTTTTTCTTTTTAGAAGAACTAGGTTCCTCTAAATTATTTCTCTGAGAATCCTGCTCGATTCTCTTAGGGTGGCCTTCAGGATACAAAGGTTCCTGAGTCATTCTACCAGTTCTAGTAGCCACTCTAACAGCAAAGTCATGCTTATTATTTAATTCATCAAGCAAATCACTTTGAGCCTTAAGTACTTGCTATGCTTGAGTGGTAACCATAGAAGCCTATTTGCTAATGAGTTTAAGTTCACCTTTAACTCTAGCCATACAATCACTCAAGCGTCCTATCTCAAAAGCATTATTCTTTAATTCTCTACCAACATAAGCATTAAAACTTTCTTGTCTAGCCATAAAGTCATCAAATTCATCTAAGCATGGGCTATGGAATTTAGTAGACAGGATTTCAACTTTATCATATCTATAGAGAGAATTTACCTTTACTACCTGTGTCAGGTTATCAAGAGAATGTATTTCTTCAATGGTCGGTATATTAAGACCATGTATTTCTTCAATAGGAGGTAAATTCTTAACATCTTCAGCTTTTATACCTTTTTCTTTCATTGATTTCTTTGCCTCTTGCATATCTTCAGGACTGAGAAATAGAACACCCATCTTCTTTGGAGTAGGTTTAAGAATAGGCTCAGGAGTTGGCCCAATTGGCTCAGGAATTGACTCAGGAAGAGTCCAATTATTTTCATTAATCAACATATTATTCAATAATAATTCAGCTTGGTCGACTGTTCTTTTCCTGAAAACACAACCGACACAACTATCCAAGTAGTCCTTGGAAGCATCGGTTAGTCCATTATAAAAGATATCAAGTATTTCATTTTTCTTCAGAGGATGATCAAGCAAAGCATTAAGTAATCGGAGAAGCCTCCCCCAAGCTTGTGGGAGACTCTCTTCTTTGATTTGCACAAAATTATATATTTCCCGCAAGGCAGCTTGTTTCTTATGAGTAGGGAAATATTTAGCAAAGAAGTAATAAATCATATCCTGGGGACTACGCACACAACCATGATCAAGATAATTAAACCAAGTCTTAGCATCACCCTTTAATGAGAACGGAAATATCTTAAGGATATAATAATAGCGAGACTTATCATCATCAGTAAACAGGGTGGCTATATCACTTAACTTGGTAAGATGTGCCACAACAGTTTCAGATTCATAGCCATAAAAAGGATCAGATTCTACCAAAGTAATAATCTCAGGACCAACAGAGAATTCATAATCCTTATCAGTAACACATATAGGAGAGGTAGCAAAAGTGGGGTCAGGTTTCATTCTAGTATTAAGAGATTGTTGCTTCCATTTAGCTAATAACTTCTTAAGATCATATCTATCTTTGCAAGCAAAAATAGCTCTAGCAGCTTCCTCATCATAACATAACCCTCAGGAACAACAGGCAATTCATAATCAGGGGGAGAACTTTCATCATCACTATCATCAATAATATCATCATTAATAATTTCATTCTCTCTAACCCGAGCAAGTTGTTCATCAAGAAATTCATTTAATGGAAAAGTAGTATCACGCACAGAAGTAGTTTCATCATAAGTATCATGCATAGCAAGAGTGGCATCATCAATAACATGCGACATATCAGAATTCAAAGCAGTAGAAGGTTTAGGTGTCGCAAGCTTACTCAAAATAGAAGGAGAATCTAGTGCAGAGCTAGATGGCAGTTCCTTACCTCCCCTCGTAGTTGAGGGAAAAATCTTGGTTCTTTCATCTTTCAAGTTCCTCATAGTGATCAACAGATATAAATCCCAAGTGACTCAAAGAATAGAGCTATGCTCCCCGGCAATGGCGCCAGAAATTAGTCTTGATAACCCACAAGTGTAGGGGATCGCAACAGCTTTCGAGGTAGAGTATTCAACCCAAATTTATTATTCGACACAAGGGGGGTGAAAGAATATTCTTAAGTATTAGCAGTTGAGTTGTCAATTCAACCACACTTGGATAACTTAGTATCTGCAGCAGAGTATTTAGTAGCAAGTAATATGATAGTAATGGTAACAGTGGCAAAAGTAAAGATAGCAGTTTTGTAGTAGTTGTAACAGTAGCAACATAAAAGTAAATAAGCGAAGCACAATATGTGAAAAGCTCGTAGGCATTGGATCAGTGATGGATAATTATGTCGGATGCGATTCCTCATGTAATAGATATAACATAGGGTGACACAGAACTAGCTCCAGTTCATCAATGTAATGTAGGCATGTATTCTGAATATAGTCATATGTGCTTGTGGAAAAGAACTTGCATGACATCTTTTGTCCTACCCTTTCGTGGCAGCGGGGTCCTAGTGGAAACTAAGGGATATTAAGGCCTCCTTTTAATAGAGAACCGGAACAAAGCATTAGCACATAGTGAATACATGAACTCCTCAAACTACGGTCATCACCGAGAAGTATCCCGATTATTGTCACTTCGGGGTTGTCGGATCATAACACATAATAGGTGACTATAGACTTGCAAGATAGGATCAAGAACTCACATATATTCATGAAAACATAATAGGTTCAGATATGAAATCATGGTAGTCGGGCCCTAGTGACAAGCATTAAGCATAGCAAAGTCATAGAAACATCAATCTCAGAACATAGTGGATACTAGGGATCAAACCCAAACAAAACTAATTTGATTACATGGTAAATCTCATCCAACCCATCACCGTCCAGCAAGCCTACGATGGAATTACTCACGCATGGCGGTGAGCATCATGAAATTGGTGATGGAGGATGTTGATGATGACGACGGCAACGAATCCCCCTCTCCGGAGCCCCAAACGGACTCCAGACCAGCCCTCCCGAGAGAGATTAGGGCTTGGCGGCGGCTCCGTATTGTAAAACACGATGAAACTTTCTCTCTGATTTTTTTCTCCGTGAAACGGAATATATGAAGTTGGAGTAGAGGTCGGTGGAGCATCAGGGGGCCCACGAGACAGGGGCGCGCCCAGGGGGAGGGCGCGCTTCCCACCCTCGTGGATAGGGTGTGGGCCCCTGGCCTTGATTCTTTCGCCAGTATTTTTTATATTTTCCAAAAATTTATCTCCGTGGATTTTCAGGTCATTCCGAGAACTTCTGTTTTCTGCACAATAAACAACACCATGGCAGTTCTGCTGAAAACAGCGTCAGTCTGGGTTAGTTTCATTCAAATCATGCAACTTAGAGTCCAAAACAAGGGCAAAAGTGTTTGGAAAAGTAGATACGTTGGAGACGTATCACAGCTCCTAGCAGAACATGCCAACTCGCATGTGTGCGTAAATTCGTTTGACGAACCTCGACAATGTGTCTTATGCATCATTCCTTTTGCCTCAAGATATTTGTTGTCGAGCTCAAGGCGAGTACTTGTCACCCTTGTGATAGCTCGACCTCTCTTCTCGAAACCGTGATACAGATTTTCAAACTGGGTTAACACTTAACCCAAGTCACATGGCCATGCTTTCTAAATCTGATCAGTCGAGAGGGCCCAAAGAATATCTCTCCAAATAGAAGGGGCAAATCCCATCTTGGTCAGCCATGTCTCGCGGCATGTTTCACGACTTACCCGAAAGCTACCTTTATAACTACCTAATTACGGAGTAGCATTTGATAGACCCTAAGTGAGTCGATCCTCATCCCGAGAACATGCGAGGACCTCAGGTCTAGGACAGGGCATAGACATTGTACTTGAGACTAACATATGACTATATCTCACTGCGTCCCGAAGTGGGTCTATCAAACTTGGTGATTTCCATCCCCGAGCCCATACTATCGGTTTAGCATCTCCATGCACATGACCTATGAAACATAGTTATCAACCGAGTCGTATACTTGTCAAGGATATGTGTCCGCATAACCTTATCAACTAGGGACCATTAGAACAATTATCATACAGTACACAGTTCCACAAACAAGTCACATACTTATTGATACATATCATTGATGATGTTCAAGGACAATACAAAGGACTCATGAATACATATGGAAATATCATCATCACATGATTGCCTCTAGGGCATATCTCTAACAGTCTCCCACTTGCACTAGATTCAATCATTTAGGCATTGTATGCCCATGGAGCTCATGTGCGCCTCATGCTTCGACCGTGGGAGAGGCTTCGTCAATGGATCGACACCATTTGCATCCGTTTGCACCTTGCATATGTTTACTTCACGTCTTTCTACAATGACGCGAATAAGGTTAAAACGCCTGAGTATGTGTTGGGTTTTATGATGGTTCCGTGGTTCCTTGACTTGCGCAATGGCACCACTATTATCATAATAGAGGTCCAATGGCTTAGACGCGCCCTCAACCACACCAAGATCAGAAATGAAATTCTTCACCCAAACACCTTCTTTTGCAGCTTTAGTAGCCGCAATGTATTCGGCCTCTGTTGTAGAATCAGCTACTGTATCTTGCTTGGAGCTCCTCTAGCTCACTGCTCCTCCGTGCAGAATGAACACGAACCCAGATTGTGATCGACTATCATCCCTATCGGTTTGGAAACTAGCATTGTTGTAACTCTTTACAACGAGCTCATCCTCACCTCCATAAACCAGGAACATATCCTTAGTCCATCTCAAGTACTTAAGGATATTCTGAACCGCTGTCCAGTGACTCTTACCTGGATCAGCCTGGTATCTTCCCACCATGCTAAGAGCAAAGCTAACATCGGGACAGTACATACCATAGCATACATGATGAACCCAACACCCGAAGCATATGGAATCCCATCCATGCGTCTTCGCTCATCAGGAGTCGAAGGACTCTGAGTCTTACTAAGACTAATGCCATGTGACATGGGCAAGAAACCTTTCTTGGCATCTTGCATGTTGAACCACTTCAACACCTTGTCAATATACGCACTCTAGCTTAATCCAATAAGACTTCTCGATCTATCTCTATAGATCTTAATTCCCAAAATATAAGCTACTTCTCCCAAGTCCTTCATCGAAAAACTATTTTTTAGTGAGTCCTTGACAGATTCAAGCATTTGAACATTATTTCCAATCAATAATATGTCATCCACATATAAGATCAGAAATGCAACTAAGCTCCCGCTGACCTTCTTGAATACACAGTGATCACAGTCATTCTTGATGAAGCCAAACTCTTTGACCGCTTCACTAAAACAAATATTCCAATTCCAAGATGCTTGTCTTAATCCATAAATGGATCTCTGGAGCTTGCATACCATGCTAGACTTCTTTGGATCAACAAAACCCTCAGGCTGTATCATATACACATCCTCGGTTAAATTTCCATTAAGGAAAGCCGTTTTGACATCCATCTGCCGTATCTCATATTCGAAATATGCCACTATAGCAAGAATGATCCGAATTGATTTAGGCATCGCTGCCGGTGAGTAAGTCTCATCGTAGTCAACTCCTTGAACTTGTCGATAACCTTTAGCGACAAGTCGAGCCTTATGGACTGTGACATTTCCGTCCATATCAGTTTTCTTCTTAAAGATCCACTTGCACTCAATGGCTTGAACGCCATCTGGCAGATCAACCAAGTTCCAAACTTGATTTCATCCATGGACTTTAATTCGGATCTCATGGCCTCAAGCCATAACTCGGAATCAGGGCTCTCCATTGCTTCCGCATATGTAGTCGGCTCGTTATTCTCCAAGAACAACACATTGCAGTCATGCAAATTGCGTAACCTTTCCGACCTCTGTGGAACCGGCATCGACTCCACCACGGGTTCCCTGACTAATTCTGTAGTGACATAATCACCTACTGGAACGTCCCCATGTGGTTCTCGAATTTCTTCGAGTCAAACCGTCCTCCCACTAGCCTTCCGATTGAGAAACTCTTTCTCAAGGAAAACTCCATGTCGAGCGACAAACACTTTGCCCTCTTCACGGTTGTAGAAGTAATATCCCAAGGTTTCCCTTGGATATCCCACGAATATGCACTTGTCCGATTTGGGTGTGAGCTTGTCCGAATGGAGTGGCTTGACATATGCTTCACATCCCCAAACTTTCAAAAAAGACAAACTATGACTCTTCGCAGTCCATATCTCATATGTTGTCTTATCTACGGACTTAGATGGTACCCTGTTTAGTGTGAAAGCTGCAGTTTCTAGAGCGTATCCACAAAATGACAAGGGTAAACCCGACTGACTCATCATTGATCGGACCATGTCTAACAAAGTCTGATTCCTCCGTTCTGACACGCCATTTCTCTGTGGCGTACCCGGGGGAGTCAGTTGTGGGACTATTCCATGACTCTTCAGATGATCGTCAAACTCCTGGCTCATATACTCACCGCCATGATCAGATCGTAGAAGTTTGATTTTCTTGCCGAGTTGATTTTCCAGTTCGTTTTGAAACTCCTTTGTCGGTGTACTAAGGTAGGGGTACCTCAGTACCCCAACTTGTGCACGGGCGGATGCAGCTTCCCACGGCAGGGCTTACCACGTGCTCGCCGGGAACCCTCCTGCTCCATAACAAGCCATTCAAGAACAAAGTATACAAGACAGAAGATCGAGACCCCGGCAAGAGGAGCTTGCCGGGAAGGCCGTCCCAGGCTCAAGATTACATCGCTCACGCAAGGCCCTGGCGAGAGGAGCTCGCCGGGGAGACTAGAAGATTACATCGTAGAAGACACGCCTCGGCGCTATACGCGTCCCGGCAAAGGCCCGGGGAGCGGCAAGTTATAGAGCCCGACAAGCTCCGGGCCGGCAAGATCAAGACCCGGCAAGGTACTTGCCGGAGAGCTGCGCCAGTGTGCCGCCTCCAGCTCATCGCCCACGCGTCGCCTTGAGCCCTCTCCGAGACGCGTGGCGGATGGCTGTGCAACTGGGGGTGCGGTGGCACTCCACGGTGGTGGATCCATCGCCGTGGCGACGGAGACGCAAGGCGGGGAGCTTTTGGGGTCGACGGCGACGGGCATTAAATGCTCTTGTCCCCCTTCACAAAGTAGGTAGAAACCACTGTTCAAGCCTTCGTAGCTCCACTTGTTCCCTTTGCTCCAACTACCACCTCTTTTACATTTTACCCCTTTCTCCTCGTTGACACCTGTTGGTGACCCCTTGGCACTATAAAAGGAGGCCCATGCACAACGTAGAAGAGGTTCGCTGGTTCGATTCACCCAACACAACACCACCATACGCTCGCGTTCTTGAGCGGGATCAAATACAAAACACAAAGCAGCAGTAGGGTTTCTGGCGTCCATCGCGGCCGAAGCTGGGTAAAGATCGCCAGCGTGCTCGCCTCGATCTGCTCTCTGTGCCTCCTCCGCCCTCGTACCGCACAGACGAAGGGGACCCGGACCCATAGGTGTCCGCGGCGGGCAGGTCCATCGCCCCCCGCCCCGACATCTTTGGCGCGCCAGGTAGGGGGCGTCGAGGTTGTGCGGACCTGATCTGGCGTTCGCACGGGCGCGTTCTTCATCAACCTCTCCGACTTCGTCAGCAACTTCATCAACAACTGCGCCATGGCCCCGAAGACGAGGGCTTCGAGGGTCGCAGACCCGTCTGCGTCTCAACCGCCGCCACCGGAGCCAACGGTGGGCGGAGGAGACGCCAGCGGAAGGGTGGTTGCCGACGAGGGCACTCGCGGCGCCACCGGATCCAGGGACAGGACGGATGACCGCGCCTCGGTCTCCGTGGGTCCACGTCCATCTCAGCGCACGACGACTCAGCAGCGCCGTACCACGGGAGGTGGTACTCGCATGCTAGGGCAAGAACATGTCGGAGGCTCGCGGGATGCTCCGGACCGCTGTCCGTGCATGAGCAGAGCGAAAGTGCCGAGGCAGGACCCTGCTCCTCCTAACGCTGTTAGGAGTCCGAGCATGTCCTGTTCCTCGCGCTGCTCGCCCCGCTCCCCCTCCACTTTGGCAAGCGCGTCTCCCTGGAACGCTACGCTGCCGTCGAGGACGCGCCATCGAGCTCTATGTCCGGCAAGGACGGCTCTGGTGCTCACTCCGGCGAGCGTAGCTCCTCGGAACGCTTTAAGCCCGGCGAGGGCAGCTCTGGCGCTCGTTCCGGCAAACGCATCTCTCCGGAGTGCTGCGCTGCCGTCGAGGACGCGCCATCGAGCTCCACCGGCGAGTGCGAGGAAACAAGTAACAGAAAAGCTAAGTTGTTCGAGCTTTCGTACAGAACACCCCTTAGTTCCATGCTTTTTTATGTTATATCCCTCGTGCGTTCGTCCTTTGTACGCATAAAACCATGCGCGGGAGGAGCTCGCCCGTGGATAGCCGCACCCTTATCTTGCTTCGAGCACACTCAGCGAGTTAAAAGTGAGCGCGACCAGCTTCGCGCCCTTGTTTTTCGTTTTCGAGTCTGCTCGGCAAGCTAAGTCGTCGCGACTAGACGCAGCAAGGTTGCTTGCGGAAGCAACACCAGCCGGTAGGGCTGCTTGATGTTCCGCACTCAGCAAGTGTGTTAAGCACCGGCAAGTTCCCTAGAAGCGTAGGGTAAAAGCGCACAAAGGATGTGAAGTAGAGGGTGTAACGTGGCAAGCCTTGCCGTAAAATGCCTTTCGTATGAGAGACTTGTGCGCAAGAGGAGCCAAGTCGTGGCCCAGTTGCATCCTTGGTTTGTTTCCGAGTCCGCTCAACAAACACAAGCGCTCTGCAGCTAGGCCCGGCAAGGTGGCTTGACGGAGGCAACACCGCCAGCGGGCTGCTGATGTTCCGCACTCAGCAAGTGTGTTTGCGCCGGCAAGCTCCCCGGGAGCGTAGAGTACAAACATACGAAGGGCAAGGCACGGCATCGTAGTTGCACAAGCAAGACTTATGTACATATACGTGTAAATGATGAAGCTGTTGCAGATCTATCTCAGCTGTTTTCATGGCTGAAATTGCAGCAACAAGGAGGAACCGAAAGAGCACACCAGCACACAGGCCCGGCAAGCCGAAGTCGCGCGGGCTGCGGCGCTCAAGGTTCTTCCCCGGCAAGCCAGGGTCGCCGGGGGCTGCGAGTGCCAAGATTCTTTCCCAGCAAGCCAGCGTTGCTGGGGGCTGCGAGTACTGAGATTCGTCTCCGGCAAGCCAGAGTTGCTGGGGGCTGCGATATCGATAAGTTTTCATCCTCGTCATGCATCCTCTTATGGACCGGGAAAGCGGGGCTGCGTCTTTGAACGAAGTGTCTTGTAAAACCCGTGCGCGGGAGGAGCCAAGTCGTGGCCCAGTTGCGCCCTTGGTTTGTTTTCGAGCACACTCAACGAGTTAAAAGTGAGCTGCGACAAGCTTCGCGCCCTTGTTACGTTTCGAGTACGCTCAACAAACACAAGTCTTGTGCAATCGCAGCGCAAGGTTGCTTGCGGAAGCAACACCAGCCAGCGTCTTGCTGATGTCCCTTTTCGACAAGCGTGTTCATACGCGGCAAGCTCCCGAGGCGTGGGAAGGAACATACAAGGCACGAAGTCAAGTAAAAGACTCGGTCCGGCAAGCTTTCCCCCCTTTTTCATTAAAAACATCCTAGTTTAATACAAGTCCATAAAGGATGAAAAACATGATAGAGAGGATTACAAGTTTTAAATGCAGCTAAGGCCGAAGGCTTACAAGTTAAAAAGATAAGGTGCCGTGATCCTCTCTGTTTCTCTGTTCAGGGAGTTCGGGAGGTAGGTCAAGAGCCCCGGCAAGAGAAGCTTGCCGGGAGGCGAGGCGCCTAGGAGGCTACGGGCGCGAAGACACCAAGAGAACTTCCGGGGCCGCCAGAGCTTGGCGAGGCAGGCGTCGGAGGCGAGCTTGAAGGCGGGGTGGTGGGGCGTCGGCCTGCGACGAGGGCACCTCGCCCTCGTACTCGATTTGTGACCTTGCCGCCACCCCTCTTCCTCTTCCGCAGCCTCCCTACGCCAGCCGCCCAAGGAGACGGCCCCGGGGAGTTCAGGAGGCCGGCGACCTGGATGACGGGGTCGCCGGTGGCGCGCGGGGCGGCGTCCGACACCTAGTCGGACCCGCCATCCTCCTCGTCGCCGCTGTCGCTCCCCTCCTCGTCACTCTCGCTCGAGGAGGGACCTTCGCTATCGGAGGAGCTGTCCACACAGCATCTCGCCCGGGTCCCGGAGTCCCCGAAGACCTTGACGGCGAGAAGGTCGCCCTCCATTAACTTAAAATGGAGGGTAAACCCCGCCGTCAAGCTGTCGATGCGGGCGAACGTCTTCCACCCTCGGTCGAAGAACATCACGCCGGGGGCTGGGGACACGACACTCACCCGAGTGCCGCTGATCCCACAGCCCCTCATGCGCAACTCCATCACCTCGGGCGGATCCGGTTCCATCGCGCTCGCGAACGGGGCCGGCAGCCGGAGGCGGCGACGAGGCGCTCGGCGAAGCTTGATGAAGAACTCCCAGGGATCATCTCCAGTGTGGACCGCCTCGAGGACAGGAGCCGCCGGGGGAGGCGGGGGAGGCTCATCACCACGACCGCCTCTCCCCCGACCGCCTCGGCCACGCCCTCGGCCTTGTCGCAGCCCGCGCCTCCCTCTCCCCTCGTGGCGGCTCCGCCACGGGGCGAGATAGGGAGAGGTGCGCTACTGGAGGCGACCCTCGCTGCCACCGTCGAAGAACCGGATTTCCTCCTTCCATGGCGGAAAAAAGAACGAAGATGAAGACGAAGGAGAAGAGGATGAGTGTGGCCATTATGCTCCCCTTCCGCCCCTTTTTAAAGGGGCGAGGTGAAACTCAACCGCCCTTCGACCAATCGAAGCGAGAAGGCGGAGGGCGTGGCCGACTCGCCTTCTCCGCCCGTGGCGGCTCGGTCTCCCACCTTCGCCGCCCACGATCCTGTGCATGAGGGCAGCGTGGCGGCGGGGCGGGCGGCGGGTGAAGCGACCTCGCTCACACTACGATCACGGGGTGGATGCCTTAAAGATTGCATGCGCCGCCCACGTCTCCCACGACGCCGCAATCGACGCGTGCCATTACGGGGGAGGCGGCGGATGTAGAAGTGGATTCGACGCGCCGTGGGCCTCGTGTGCCGTGCAGACATCTTGGGCCTGGCCCAACAGCGCTTCGGCACTGCAGTGTGGCCCAGGCCCGGGGGCTCCTGTCGGTGTACTAAGGTAGGGGTACCTCAGTACCCCAACTTGTGCACGGGCGGATGCAGCTTCCCGCGGCAGGGCTTACCACGTGCTCGCCGGGAACCCTCCTGCTCCATAACAAGCCATTCAAGAACAAAGTATACAAGACAGAAGATCGAGACCCCGGCAAGAGGAGCTTGCCGGGAAGGCCGTTCCAGGCTCAAGATTACATCGCTCACGCAAGGCCCTGGCGAGAGGAGCTCGCCGGGGAGACTAGAAGATTACATCGTGAAGACACGCCTCGGCGCTATCGCTGCGTCGGCAAAGGCCCGGGGGCGGCAAGTTATAGAGCCCGACAAGCTCCGGGCCAGCAAGATCAAGACCCGGCAAGGTACTTGCCGGAGAGCTGCGTGTGTGCCCGCACTCCAGCTCATCGTCCACGCGTCGCCTTGAGCCCTCTCCGAGACGCGTGGCGGATGGCTGTGCAGCTGGGGGTGCGGTGGCACTCCACGGTGGTGGATCCATCGCCGTGGCGACGGAGACGCAGGCGCGGGAGCTTTTGGGGTCGACGGCGATGGGCATTAAATGCTCTTGTCCCCACTTGTCAAAGTAGGTAGAAACCACTTGTTCAAGCCTTTGTAGCTCCACTTGTTCCCTTTGTTCCAACTACCACCTCTTTTACATTTTTACCCCTTTCTCCTACATTGACACCTGTTGGTGACCCCTTGGCACTATAAAAGGAGGCCCATGCACAACGTAGAAGAGGTTCGGCTGGTTCGATTCACCCAACACAACACCACCATACGCTCGCGTTCTTGAGCAGGATCAAATACAAAACACAAAGCAGCAGTAGGGTTTTACGCGTCCATCGCGGCCCGAAGCTGGGTAAAAGATCGCCCGCGTGCTCGCCTCGATCTGCTCTCTGTGCCTCCTCCGCCCTCGTACCGCACAGACGAAGGGGCCCCGGCCCCATAGGTGTCCGCGGCGGGCAGGTCCATCGCCCCCCGCCCCGACATCCTTGAACTTTTCAAAAGTTTCTGACTTGTGCCTCATCAAGTAGACATATCCATATCTATTCAAGTCGTCGTTAAAAGTCATGAAGTATTGGAAACCACCTATGGCTGTCGTGCTCATTGGTCCACATAGATCACTATGTATAAGTTCCAACAGCTCGGACGCCCTCTCGCAACTCTTTGTGAAAGGAGTTTTAGTCATCTTACTGAGTAGGCAAGACTCGCATGTCTCGAATGATTCAAAATCAAACAAAGTTAGAATTCCATCATCATGGAGCTTCTTCATGCGCTTTTGACTAATGTGTCCTAGTCGACGATGCCAGATGTAAGTCAGATTTATCTCATTAGGCTTGTGCCTCTTGACATTTATGTTATAGACTGATTCACCTTCAATATCTAGGATAAATAACCCATTCACAACGGGTGCAAAGCCATGAAACATATTATTCATGTAAATAGAATAACCATTGTCCTTAATACTGAATTCATAACCTTGTCTCATCAAACATGCGGCAGAAATAATGTTTCGACTCAAAGCAAGAACATAATAACAATTATCAAGTTCCATTAGAAATCCTGAAGGTAAATTAAGTTGCATAGTGCCGACGGCCAATGCAGCAACTCTTGCTTTATTCTCGACGCGTATGTCAACTTCTCCTCTTGCGACATTCCTAGTTCTGCTTAGCCCCTGCATCGAGTTGCATATGTGAACAACCGATCTGGTATCAAATACCCAAGAGCTACTAGAAACATCAGCAAGATAAATGTCTATAACATATACAACAAGTGTACTTGAAGAAGAAGAAGTCATACTTACAGTCTTCTTGCCCTTCTCAGCGCGCCACTTGCTGCAATTCCTTTTCTAGTGCCCGGGTTCCTTGCAATGAAAGCAAATACTCCCCGAGGCCGTCCCTGACTTAGGCGCAGCGGCAGCAGTTGGAGTTGCCTCCTTCTCTTTGCCCTCTGCCTTAGCCTTTTTCTTGGACCAACTCTTCTTGAACTTAGCCGAGTTCCGCACCATCAACACTTGACGATGTGTACCTTTCTTGATATCCTGCTCTGCCATTTTGAGCATCCCATGTAATTCAGTGAGCTTCTTTTCCATCCCATCCATATGGTAGTTCGAGATGAACGGCCCATAGCTATCTGGAAGAGAACCCAGAATTGTATCTATGGACAACTCGTCCCCCAGTGGGAAGCCCAACCGATCCAAAGCTTGCATGTATCCTATCATTTTTATCACATGTGGGCTCGGTGGATCACCCTCCTTCATCTTACAATCCATCAAGGATCGCAAGACGTTGAACCTTTCGGTCCTAGCCTGCATTTGAAACATGCTCTTGAGGTTCTTGATCATATCGAAAGCCTCAATATTTTTGAACTGCTGCCGCAGATCGGGCTCCATAGAAGCCAGCATGAGACAGCTGATCTCATTTGATTCATCAACGAGTTTCTGGTATGCATTTCTGCTTGTGCATTAGCATTGTCGGCAGGTTCCTCTGGAAGCGGATTCTCTAGAGCTTGTTCCTTTTTCTCATGCCTAAGAACAATTCTCAGGTTTCTATACCGGGTGGTAAAGTTTGTTCCATTCAATTTATCCTTTTCCGGGATTGATTTCAATGCAAAAGGGGTAACTTGAGCAGGTGGTGCCATTTATCTACAACGGAAATATGCAAAACACTAAGACATTTAACCATGAAGAGTAATTCATATTAAGCATTTTAATAAGATCATTACTCCCACTAAAATCAACATCCCTCGTTTGATACTTAGTGATTCAAGATCCAAGATCAACATGTCAACTAGTGAGCTTTTGCATCACCACTAGAAGACAAGATCACTTGGTAAGAAACTCTTGCTAATCGTACATCCATACGACTCTTGTTGTTGGGGACATCTCATGCCTCATCAACTCCTATGCCTCGTGGCCCAAAACTGTTTTGATAGCCACGACAAGTTAACCAATGCTTCGCGTGTAAGTGTCTGACACAAACCCATCACTTCAAGGAGATCTTGTGGCACCCTAATTGTATAGGCCCACCACTAAATATACTTTACATGTGAAGGTGCAGCAATTGGGGAGGCATTTATACTTGACATTCTTTGAGGGATCACCCTACTTAAAACATCTACCATGCAAAAGAAGGGTGCATAAAAGGGATAAACTTTCACATGCAGTTTATATATGTGTGATATGGTATAGCCCCCTTTTCGCGGCGCATGGTGATCTCCGTCTCCACGTGCCTGCCCATGGTGATCTCCATCTCTATGCATGGTTTTCCCCATGGTGATCTCCATCTCCACACCATGGTGTCAACCGCCAAGTGTTACATAAGATACTATGCTATTACAAACTAATAGCTACCGAAAGTAAATTACATTACATGGCTTCTCATGTTGACACACAGGTCATTAATACAATAATGGGACAACCATATGGCTCCTGCCGGTTGCCGCACTCATGACACGCAGGTCATGAACAATAATACACAAGCAACATTCATGGGCTATACCAAATCACAAACATTCCCTGCAAAAACGAGTCAGACGTTCTACCGCCGAAGATAAAACCTCCCAAAACTATATTTTCCAAGCGGATTTTGGCCTAGCCGGAAGCGTTGAAATCTCGTATCAAAATTTTGCCGCTAATACAACTTTTTGTTAGCTTTAGTTTGACAGGTCGTGGAGCAAAAACGAAGTTTGTATGCAAAAGTTACAGCCGTTTTACAGAGACCGCTCCAATAGATTTCAGCACTCTGGAAATCACATTTCCACAGTGTTGATCTATGTTCCGATTCGATCAATCTCATTGATCTTTGCGTCATGCATCCGGATGTATGTTCCACTATCTACCCCGATGGCGGATACCGACCGGTAGGTGTAACTCGTGTCACAACCTCTGCGTCCCGATCACGAAAACAAGATCACGAAACCAACCTTCAACACTGACGTGCGAGGCCGATCTCATTGACCCGCACCTAAACCGATCTACATATCTCATACGCATATCATCGAATCTATCACCACACAGCGGAGGCTCTGATACCACTATTGGAACACGCGGTACGCTACGCTAGCGCCAAATAAAATTTCCTACCGCGCACCCAAGATCATGTTGCTGGAAATAGATTACGAGATCGGGTTTACCACTAAACGCATAATCACCGTAGCAGAAGTAGAGTTGGTGATGCGTGTAGTCGATCTCTTGGCCCGTCTCCTCCTCTTGTTACCGATCTCCTGCGAACAGCGAAGACCCGCAAACGGTGATCTCCCGCGAACAGCGCCTCACGGTTCCCTCGAATGGTTCATCCAAGCACCGCAGATGCAATGCCTCCAAGGTATCCACACGTGCGGGGTGCAGCGACGGGCGGCGGACTGCTAGGTCCGGTCGCACGTCATGGGCATGGGGAGTGGCGATGGCTATCAAGGGTTGGAAAGATTAACCCTAAGTGGTGCGCCCACTCCCTTTATATAGACCTTCGAGGTGGGCTCAACACTTGAGCCCACAAGGAGTCTGCGTCCATTTGCACTCGGATCCAATCCCTACGGGTTGTAGCCCCTTAAGTGTGCGACCCTATAAGTTCACGTAGACATGGACATGACCAGAGTCGATAGTTGGTAGAGGCTCCTAGCAGAACGTGCCAACTCCCATGTGTACGTAAAGTCATTTGACAAACCTCGACAATGTGTCATACGCATCATTCCTTTTTCCTCACGATATTTGTTGTCGAGCTCAAGGCGAGTACTTGTCACCCTTGTGATAGATCGACCTCTCTTCTCGAAACCGTGATACATATTTTTGAACTGGGTTAACACTTAACCCAAGTCGCATGACCATGCTTTCCGATTTGATCACTCGAGAGGGCCCAGAGAATATCTCTCCAAATAGAAGGCGCAAATCCCATCTTGGTCAGCCATGTCTCGCGGCATGTTTCACGACTTACGCGAAAGCTACCTTTATAACTACCTAATTACGGAGTAGCGTTTGATAGACCCTAAGTGAGTCGATCCTCATACCGAGAACATGCGAGGACCTCAGGTCTAGGACAGGGCATAGACATTGTACTTGAGACTAACATATGACTATATCTCACTGCGTCCCAAAGTGGGTCTGTCAAACTTGGTGATTTCCATCCCCGAGCCCATACTATCGGTTTAGCATCTCCATGCACATGACCTATGAAACATAGTTATCAACCGAGTCGTATACTAGTCAAGGATATGTGTCCGCATAACCTTATCAACTAGGGACCATTCGAACAATCATCATACATTACACAGTTCCACAAACAAGTCACATACTTATTGATACATATCATTGATGATGTTCAAGGACAATACAAAGGACTCATGAATACATATGGAAATATCATCATCACATGATTGCCTCTAGGGCATATCTCCAACAACAAATAGATATAAGAATCGGTGACACTGCCTAATTAACAGTGAATCGAAAAGAAAAGTACAAAATTATGCATACTTGAACATGCATCAAACAAACGTGCAACACATACAATATTAGTGGGCATCTCATAGTTGGAACATGCATGTCCTAGGGCATTGCTATAACTTAAAGTGACTATCTATAACTAACACTGATTAAAAATTCTTGTTTATTCATCAATCCAACCTAAAGGTGAAAGACAACAAACTACATGCAGAAATTAATTTGCAATCGTAGGGCTATCTAATCTAATACACGCACAAAGAAATCTACTGTCATAGGCCTATCTAATCTGATACACGCACAAACAAAAAACATCTAATCCAACAGATGTAACGTTTAGATTATGCGCTAATTAATCTTAGCCCTATGGAATCTAACACACACACACACACAAAGAAAAGCATCATGAATGCGGTGCGACAGCCAACATATTGGATCGGTCGATGAAGATGGAAGTTGTCAGCGTTGCAACATGGACGCAGATCATCCACGGCGGTCAGCACGCGCTCACGATCTGGAGGTTCTCAACGATCTTTCTGGAGTTGGGCGGATGCTAGGGACGCAGCTGTCGTCGACTCGGCTGTAGGAGCCATCGTAAACGACTTGTACGACGATGCCGAGACTATATAGGATGAGGAGTATCTCCTAGGTCATCGTAACCACCAGGGAAAGTATGTCCGTGATCTTTGCTTTCCTTGGTTGAGAGGCAGTACGTGCTCCTAAAATAAAGGGATAGGCTTCCCACGATTGATGTTTTCTTTTTGGAGATTTCTGTCCGTGAATTGTGTAAGAAATCCCGGCTGCTCCTCTCTTTGAGCGACGAGGGACTCGCGTATTGTACTTTTTATCTTTTATTTTTTTTCTTTTTCATATTAGAAAATTTTGAAATCAAATAAATATTTCAACTCAACCAAATGGTCCCAAAATTTTTTCACACAATGGGATCACCATGGACATCATGCATGCCAATTCTCGTCGATTTCGGACAATCGATGCATTTACTAGGATTTTGCCGGCGAAAAATCCCCGAAACGCCATCCGGACATGACGCAACATTCATTCAGTGTCCGGAATGGCTCAGATGTTGCATGGGGGCCTACATTAGGCATCCTCACATGGTGCCAAATTTGGTGTACTTTCATGCAGGCTAGCACATAGCACATGTGCAACCAGCAGCATTCGGGTCTGCCGGATGGGGAGACCGAAAGACGTTGTTTCTCTATACTGAACCAAATGGCACCAAAGTTTTTCCACACAATGGGATCACCACGGACATCGTGCATGCCAGCTCTCACCGATTTCTGACAGTCAATGTATTTACTAGGATTTTGCCAGCGGAAAACCCCGAAACATTGTCCGGATGTGACGCAATGTTCATTTGGTGTCCGGAATGGCTCAGATGTTTCTTGGGGGCCTCATTGGGCATCCTCACATGGTGCCAAACTTTGTTGTCATTTGATGCAGGCCACCACATAGCACATGTGCAAGCAGCAGCATTCGGGTCTACTGGAGGGGGAGCCCGAAGGACATTGTTTTTCTAAACGTAACCAAATGGCCCCAAAAAAATTTCAAACATTGGGATCACCATGGACATCATGCATGCCATTTCTCACCGATTTCCGATAGTCGATGTATTTACTAGGATTTTGCCGGCGAGAAAACCCCGAAAAGCTGCCTGGACGTGACGCAACATTCGTTTGGTGTCCGGAATGGCTCAGATGTTGCTTGGGGCCTACATTGGGCATCCTCACATGGTGCCAAACTTTGGTGTCATTTGATGCAGGCCACCACATAGCACATGTGCATCCAGCAGCATTCGGGTGTGCTGGAGCGGGACCCCGAAGAACGTTGTTTTTCTAAACTCAACCAAATGGCCCGCAAAAAAATTCAAACAATGGGATCACCATGGACATCATGCATGCCAGTTCTCACGATTTCTGACAGTCAATGTAAACGCTGCCCGGACATGACGCAACATTCGTTTGGTGTCCGGAATGCCTCAGATATTGCTTGAGGGCCTACATTGGGCATACCCACATGGTGCCAAACTTTGGTGTCATTTGATGTAGGCCACCACATAGCACATGTGCAACCAGCAACATTCGGGTCTGCTGGAGGGGGAGCTCGAAGGACGTTGTTTTTCTAAAGTCAACCAAATGGCCCCAAAAAAATTTCCACACAATGGGATCACCATGGACATCATGCATGCCAGTTCTCACCGATTTTCGACAGACCATGTATTTACTAGGAATTTTCCAGCGAAAACACCTCGAAACGCTGCCCGGACATGACCAACGTTCGTTTGGTGTCCGGAATGCCTGAGATGTTGCTTGGGGGCCTACGTTGGGCATCCTCACATGGTGCCAAACTTTGGTGTCATTTGATGCAGGCCACCACATAGCACATGTGTAACCAGCATCATTCGGGTCTGCCGGAGGGGGAGCCCGAAGGACGTTGTTTTTCTAGACTCAAGCAAATGGGATTTTGAAATATAAGAAAAATTGTAATTAACAAGTGAAATACATTCATGTAATTTTGAATTTTAAAATTATAATAAGAAATAAAATACAAAACATATACTTCATATACAACTATTTTTCAAACAGAAAATAGATTAAAATATTAGAATTAACAAGTGAAATAAAAGACAACATACATTCATGCAATTTTGAATTTTATAAAATTGTAAGAAGAAGTAACAGAGAACAAATATAATTGATATATTTTTTTGAAATATAAAATAGAAAAGATATATTATAATGAAGAGGAAACATATTATCTATCATTTTTTCAATTATAAAAGTGTTAGAATAACTGAAAGAGGAAAATAGATATGATTTTAAATTATTGTACATATATAAAGAAAATAAATATTTGATTGAATAAGTGAAATATAACACATTAATTTTTCGTACGTTGTCACAAAATGTAAAATAGAATTGATTTTAAAATATTTTAAATATCATAACTTTTTTTAGTGGTAAATCAAAACTTTATTGCGAAGTAGCAGCTCGGTTTAAATATGGTAATATTCTGCGCGCGGGTGAGGCTGGCCAGGGACGGCCCACCCGAATTAGGCCCAAGAGAGTGTCGCATCGGGCACATCCGAGGGGTGCAGGGAGCTTAGTCCCACCTCGCCAAGCAAGGGGAGCTCGCACCGGTTTATATACCGGGCTGAGCTCCCCTCTCAAGTTCCTTTCTAAAGCGGGTAGCACATTGCCTAACCCTATATGTCCTTACCCTGTGGGGCCTACTAGCAGTCTATATTTACAATCCGGCGGGCCTGCATCCTGGACCAATAAATAATTGGGTTCCTAGTCATATGCAGGCCGTTGAATTGTGAACTATGCAACTAGTAGGCAGGCTTTTTTTCGAAAACAATTTTTGCATTTGTCACATGTCAATTATTTGTCGTTCTTCAATTCACCTCATAAATTTGTATATATGCTCACTTACATTTATACAAATTTGAACAAGCCACTCTAAAATATAAAGAATATAGCACAACATTTTTTCGCACATTTCTGAATTTTATAACTGTCAGAACAAATAAAAGAGAAAAATATATATGATTTAAAATTATTTCAAACATAAAAATAAAAAGAAATATTCTACTTAAAAAGTGAAAAGAAAGAGAACATATTATCTTGCATATTTTGAATTTTAAAAGTGTCGGAATAAATGAAAGAGGAAAAATATATTTGATTTTAAAATATAAATGAGAAAAGAAATACCTAAACATCAGGGCTTAAGTTACCAAATGGTTTTCAAAAAATCACCTTTGTTCAAAATCTGGCTTAAGTTAGACCAAATGGTTCCTCCGGAATGCGGTGATTTTTTTGACCACCTCCAAATGACCTCAATTTTGGCACACATGATCTCTTGCACAAACAAAGCTAGGTTTCCAAGGTTTTATGTGTTTTTGACCTGTTTTGGCCATTAATGGCGCACCTATAGTGCGCCATTACTATGCCTAGATGTGCGCCATTACTATCTGACTTAGTAATGGCGCACCACATAGAAGTGCGCCATGACTAAAAAAAAATTTTGATTTTTTTTTCATTTTTTTGTTCATAAATGTTTTTCGCTTTTATCTTAATCTCGGGTCACTATGGCTTAATCTCGGGTGAATATGCTTAATCTCAAGTTAAATCGCACTCCATGGTCAAACTTCCCAAAAGGTCACCCATCCTCACACTACTCCAGCCCAAGCACGCTTAACTTCACAGTTCTATCCAACCCCAACACCAGCTCAACTAACAGGCACTTGTTGATATATGTAGCATATCAATCCTATTAAACCTTGTTGATGTCTAGGACTTTGTTCATGTTCATGAGTGTGATGAAATTTTGAAAAAATATTTCAAACTTCCGTTCATCTTACATATCATATTTTCAACATTTTATCCAAAAAAAATTCGAAACTATTTTTTTTCTGTTACTAGTGGTGCACCTAGCAAATGGTGCGCCACTACTAAGTTTGATTGTTTTTTTCCATTTTCCCCCTTTAGATCTTAAAAGCCCCGTATCTTTTATTCTGTTAGGTTTTTGGGGATTCTAAAAATCTTCAACGGGGTTTCCCCGATTGAATTCGGAAGTAACTTTTGGAATAGATGATTTTTCATATAAAAAATTTTTTAATCCGAGTTCGTATGCAAAAGTTATGCCCATTTTACAAATCCCAGAGAGATTTTGCAAATAAAATCAAAATTCATATTTGTAAATTTTCCCAACAACTAGACCACATATCACATGGGAAACTTATTTTATTTTTTAAACATTTTCATCATTTTTTTAAAAACTGAAAAGGTGGTCCAGGGGGGTGCATTCGGTGGAATTTTTGGGCAAAGTTAGTAATGGCGCACCGTGGGTGTGGTGCGCAATTACTAGTTTAACTAGTAATGGCGCACCACACCCACGGTGCGCCATTACTAGTTTTGAAAAAAAAATTGTTAGTAGTGGCGCACCAAGGGTGTGGTGCGCCATTACTAGTTAAAACTAGTAATAGCGCACTATCCCCTGGTGCGCCATTACTAGTTCTGAAAAAAATTGTTAGTAGTGGCGCACCGAGGTGTGGTGCGCCATTACTAGTTAGACTAGTAATGGCGCACTATCCCTGGTGCGCCATTACTAGTTTTGAAAAAAAATTAAAAAAAATTGTTAGTAGTGGCGCACCGTGGATGTGGTGCGCCATTAGTATTTTGACACTAATGGTGTACCAACACATGGTGCGCCAGTGCTATATAGCAGTTGCGCACCATATATGTGGTGCGCCATTAATGTCCATATTATCTATAGGCCTTTTCCTAGTAATGATCGGTCTATACCTCAAGGGGGCATCGTAAAATATATATATTTTCCAAATTTTCTTTCATAGCCATGTTTGGCACATGTGGATCACCAGGTAAAAGAAAATTTGGGTGATTTGGAGATGGTGGAAAAAATCACCTTTGTTCAAATACTGGCTTAAGTTGACCAAATGGTCCCTCCGAAATGCGGTGGTTTTTTCGACCACCTCCAAATGACCTCAATTTTGGCACAAATGATCTCTTGCACAAACAATGCTATGTTTCCAAGGTTTTATTTTTTTGATTTTTTTGAATTTATACTGCCCTCTAGACTGACTGACAAAACATCGGTCTATACCTCAAGGGGGCATTGTAAAATATATTTTTTCCAAATTTTTCTTTCATAGTCATGTTTGCCACATGTGGATCGCCATGTAAAAAAAATTTGGGTGATTCGGAGGTGGTGGAAAAAATCAACCTTGTTCAAAATCTGGCTTAAGTTAACCAAATGGTCCCTCCGGAATGCGGTGATATTTTCGACCACCTCCAAATCACCTCAATTCTCGCACACATGGTCTATTGCACAAATAAAGCTAGGTTTCCAAGGTTTTATATTTTTTTTGAATTTTTTTAATTTATACTGCCCTCTAGACTGACTGATTGAAACATCTCTCTATACTTCAAGGGGGCATTGTAAAATATTTTTTCCCAATTTTCTTTCATAGCCATGTTTGGCACATGTGGGTCACCATGTAAAAGAAAAATTTGGGTTATTTGGAATTGGTGGAAAAAACCACCTTTGTTCAAAAACGGGCTTAAATTAGATCAAATGGTCCCTCCGGAATGCGGTGATTTTTTCGACCACCTCCAAATCACCTCAATTTTGGCACACATAATCTCTTGCACAAACATAGCTAGTTTGCTCAAAATAGCAAGTTTCCAAGGTTTCTCAATTTTTTGATTTTTCATTTGAATTTTTTATGCCCTGCCCAATGCCAGTTCAAAACAAGCGGCTTCATGGAGGATTCAATCATGCTAACTTATGAACATTGATAGAAAAAATTCAAAATTTTCCACTTTTTAAAATATATTTGAAATGGAAGATTCAATCTTGCTAACTTATGAACATTGACAAAAAAAGATATAAACATTTTCTAATTTTTATAATATATTTAAAATGGAAGTTTCAATCATGCTAACTTATGAACATTGATAAAAAAAGATTTTCAATATTTTCTAATTTTAAAAATATATTTGAAATGGAAAATTCAATCATGCTAACTTATGAACATTGACAAAAAAGGATTGTCAACATTTTCTAATTTTTATAATATATTTGAAATGGAAGATTCAATCATTCTAATTTTTATAATAATATATTTGAAATGGAAAATTCAAATAATTAGGATAATTTCTTTTCTCGTATTTCACTCCTTTATTACAAAAATCCCTTAAATCTTCATTCCACTGTTGTTCTTTGCACACACCATTACCAAGCACATGGCCACTGTATGCAGCATGTCTCATCAGTCAAGCAACATTGAAGCACCCACTGTGATCATTGCAGCATCAGAATATAAACACTGCAACAAAGCATAGCTGACCTGCATCTAGACAGTACATATACTTCAGAGACATACTAGATTACTTAAGAGTGTGCCATCCTACTTAAGAGTCTGCCATACTACAACATTCCAACAATTTAGAACCACTTCCACCTTCCAGATTCACAGTTCACAACCATACTAGCGCAAAAGTAAAACATCATAAACTATACTAATGATTAGTACCACTACCAGCTTCACAGAGGGTGACTAGATGGGACCCATAGCCTTCAGGAGAGGGCTGCATGCTCTGCCCTGATCTTCACATCACTCCCACTCATCACTAAACCGCGTGCATGCGACATAAGGTGCTCATACAACCCATCCTTGGGAATTGGTTTAGTGGTGCAGTATGGGCACCTGAACTTGCCCCACTTGTAGTACGCCACCTTCCCCTTCTCCCTGATCTTCTCGGCTTCATGCTCAATGAAGGACTTTTGGTTCCAGTCTTCCACCTCATCTCCAGAGCTGTACTGCACATACAAATCATTTGCATAAATACATACTTCCCACTTAGAGTAATGTAATTAACAAACATCAGATAATTGGCATTTACTAGAATTTAATGAACAAACAACATAATAGCCACATACAGTAATTTAATTAAACAAAAAATAGTAAATTACCATTTACATCAATTTCATTGACAAACTACAAAAATATCCCATGTAGATGCATTCATATACTGCTTATACTCAACTAAACAATAGAAATTTCAAATTTAGGGAAATTAAAAGAAAATATAAGAAAATTTTCAATTTTAGAAGAATTTAATGGACAAATAATAGAATAATTCCATTTATTATGCACTCATATATGGTTTCATGAAAATACATCACAAATATCCCATTTACAGCTAATTAATGCACAAACAACACAAATTTCAGAAGAATTAAATGAAAGTATAGCAAAACTTTCCATTTTAGAATAATTTAATGGACAAACAACACAATATTTCCATTTATATGCATTTAGATATGGTTTCATGAACAAAGATCACAAATATGCCATTTAGAGCTAATTAATGACCAAACAACACAACTTTATGATATCAATGAATAAACTACATAACATTCCAATTTAGAGGCATTCATTGAAGGAAATATGCCCTAGAGGCAATATTGAAGTTATTATTTATTTCCTTATATCATGATAAATGTTTATTATTCATGCTAGAATTGTATTAACCGGAAACATAATACATGTGTGAATACATAGACAAACACAGTGTCACTAGTATGCCTCTACTTGACTAGCTTGTTGATCAAAGATGGTTATGTTTCCTAACCATATAAATGTGTTGTCATTTGATTAACGGGATCACATCATTAGGAGAATGATGTGATTGACATGACCCATTCCGTTAGCCTAGCACTTGATCGTTTAGTATGTTGCTATTGCTTTCTTCATGACTTATACATGTTCTGTAACTATGAGATTATGCAACTCCGTTTGGGAGGAACACTTTGGGTGCTACCAAGCGTCTGGCAACGTGGCTGGGTGATTATAAAGGAGTACTATAGGTGTCTCCAAAGGTACATGTTGGGTTGGCGTATTTGAGATTAGCTTTTGTCACTCCGATTGTCGGAGAGGTATCTCTGGCCCTCTCGGTAATGCACATCACTATAAGCCTTGCAAGCAATGTGACTAATGAGTTAGTTGCGGGATGATCATTACGTAACGAGTAAAGAGACTTGCCGGTAATGAGATTGAACTAGGTATTGGATACCGACGATTGAATCTTGGGCAAGTAACATACCGATGACAAAGGGAACAACGTATGTTGTTATGCGGTTTGACCGATAAAGATCTTCATAGAATATGTGGGAGCCAATATGAGCATTCAGGTTCCGCTATTGGTTATTGACCGAGAATAGTTCTAGGTCATGTCTACATTGTTCTCGAACCTGTAGGGTCCGCACGCTTAAGGTTTCGATGACAGTTATATTATGAGTTTATGATTTTTGATGTACCGAAAGAGTTCGGAGTCCCGGATGAGATCGGGGACATTACGAGGAGTCTCGAAATGGTCGAGACGTAAAGATCGATATATTGGACGACTATATTCGGAGTTCGGAAGGTTCAGTGATTCGGTATTTTTCGAATCTTGGAGAGTTACGGGAATTCGCCGAGGAGTATATGGGCCTTATTGGGCCATACGGGAATAGAGGAGAGAGGCCGAAAGGAAGGAGGCGTGCAGCCCCCCTCTGGTCCGAATTGGACAAGGGGTGCGGCCCCCTTTTCCTTCCTCTTCTCCCCCTCTTTCCCCCTTCTCCTACTCCAACAAGGAAGGAGGGAGTCCTACTCCCGGTGGGAGTAGGACTACCCTTGGCGCGCCCCTACTAGGCCGGCGGCCACCTCCCCTCTTGCTCCTTTATATACGGGGGCAGGGGGGCACCTCTAGACGCAAAAACAATTGGTCCCTTGGATCTCTTAGCCGTGCGCGGTGCCCCCCTCCACCATAATCCACCTCGGTAGTATCGTCGCGGTGCTTAGGCGAAGCCTTGCGTCGGTAGTGCATCAAGATTGTCACCACGCCGTCGTGCTGACGGAACTCTTCCTCGACACTCGGCTGGATCGGAGTTCGAGGGACGTCATCGAGCTAAACGTGTGCTAGAACTCGGAGGTGTCGTAGTTTCGGTGCTTGATCGGTCGGGCCGTGAAGACGTACGACTACATCAACCGCGTTATTCTAACGCTTCCGCTTACGGTCTACGAGGGTATGTGGACAATACTCTTCCCTCTCGTTGCTATGCATCACCATGATCTTGCGTGTGCGTAGGAAATTTTTTGAAATTACTACGTTTCCCAACAGCGGCATCCGAGCCTAGGTTTTATGCGTTGATGTTATATGCACGAGTAGAACACAAGTGAGTTATGGGCGATACAAGTCATACTGCTTACCAGCATGTCATACTTTGGTTCAGCGGTATTGTTGGATGAAGCGGCCCGGACCGACATTACGCATACGCTTACGCGAGACTGGTTTTACCGCCGTGCTTTGCACATAGGTGACTAGCGGGTGTCTGTTTCTCCAACTTTAGTTGAACCAAGTGTGGCTACGCCCGGTCCTTGCGAAGGTTAAAACAACACTAACTTGACGAACTATCGTTGTGGTTTTGATGCGTAAGTAAGAACGGTTCTTGCTCAGCCTGTAGCAGCCACGTAAAATTTGCAACAACAAAGTAGAGGACATCTAACTTGTTTTTGCAGGGCATGTTGTGATGTGATATGGTAAAGACGTGATGAGATATAAGTTGTTGTATGAGATGATCATGTTTTGTTGAAGTTATCGGAAACTGGCAAAAGCCCTATGGTTGTCTCTTTGTTGCATAAAGATGCAAGCGCCAAATATTTGCTTTGCATTATCGCTCTGCGATAGCAATAGTTGTAAGAGCAATAGTTGGCGAGACGACCATGTGACGACACATTGATATAGATCAAGATGATGAAGATCATGGTGTCGTGCCGGTGACGATAGAGATCATGACTGTCACACCCTAGCTAGTTCTTGCATTAGAGTGTTGCATCATGTCTATTTTTTTCAACAGAAACCTGAAATGGGATTGCCAGAACCCCCAGCCCCTCTGATACAAACTAGGGTTTACTAAAAATATTTTCGATGAACCTGAAATGCCCTTCTAAAATGTCCATCATTTTTGCCTTGGTTCAGAACCTTTGCCAAAAGTGATGCACAATTTCCTAGGTCATCCTAAGGTCTTTGGATTAAATCATAATTATTTGAATTTGGGCATTTAAAATTTATAAAATATTTCAAATGTCCAAATATTCCCAATCTAAAATGTTTCATGTTGGAAATATTCCAACAATGGACCAGGAGTAGTTGGGTGAATTTTAGAACTTTTTAGGTATTTTTAATAATTCAACAAAGTTCTGAGAAAAATAGAAAAAGAAAAAAAAGAACTTACAGGCGCCTGCCCACTAGCCAGCCCACTGCCGGCCCAGCCCAAAGACACAGCGCCAATGAGCTGCTTGTCGACCAGGCGGCGAGCGAGGTGCTCGGCAGCGAGCACCGCATGGGCGCCACGCACCTGCTTTCGCCGCCTCGTCGCTTCCCTCGTCTTGCCACGACGGGATCGTTCCCCTCTCTCTCCCGCACCCCAGACACCCCTCTCCTCTCCATTCGTCTCCCTCGCGCTCCCGGCCATGGCCGACGCCACCGTCGCCAAGACCGCCCGCCAGAGCCGCGCTCTCCGTCGACCCCACGCCGCGCCACCGTGTCCAGAAGCTCCGCCGTCCTCGACTCCTTCGAGCTAGCCGAGCCCCGAGCGCTCGCGTGCCCCGAGTCCACCGCACCAACCTCGCCCGAAGCGCCACCGCCGGAGATCCCCTTCACCGTCGCCGCCGCAGCAGTTCATCCCCGACCACGCCGTCCGTTCCATCGCGTCCGCTGTGAGCTGGGCTACCTTCCCCTCCCTTTACTTCTCGCTTTCGTACACCACAGCGAGCACACGAAGCTCACCCGCACGCGCCGTCGCGGACCTCGTCGCCGACGTGCTCCCGGCCATCCTCCGGCAACCTCACCGTGTCCATCGCGCTCACCACGTCGCGTTGGAGCTAACCGTGCACTCCTCGCACCTCACCGCACACCCCAGCCCGAGTTCGCTCTCACCCGAGCTCCGGTGGCCGCCAAAGTCGCCGCCGGCGCCAACTCCGGCCACCCCGACCCCAATGGACTCCGCCAAGAGCTGCGGCTCGTCCTCAGCTTCACTCCGGTGGTCTCCGCGACCCATTTGGTGGCCGGAACGGCCAAAAGCACTCTCGCCGCCCGCGTCGCTTCGCCGGCTAAACGCCGGCAGGGTTTGACCCTGACTTTGACCACGGGTGGGCCCAGGTTGACCCCCTGGGTCTATGACATGTGGGCCCCCTCTGTTAACTAACTTAGTTTAGTTTTAATTAAACTCTAACTAAACTAACCACACTGACATGCGGGACCCACTGGTCAGTTTGACCTGACCAGCCCGTTGACCACTGACGTCATCATGACATAGTCTTGTGCGATAATTTAATTCTTGGAATTATTTTTACACAGGAAATTCCAGAAATGTTTCAAACTTCAAAAATTCATAGAAAATAATCTGTAACTCCAAATGAAACAAATTATATATGAAAAATGATCAGAAAAATCCAACCTATCCATCTGTACTGGTTTCATGCATGTTTAAGGAAGCTAACCTACTGTTTATGGCAGAACAAGTTTAAGCACCTTAAATGATCATATATGAGTTTGGAAATTGCATCTTTGGTTCAAAATGCTTCAAACCCATCTGATCTTAGTTGCATTAGCCCAACACACTCATATATGCCATGTCTCATGCATGCATCATATTGTTGCATATTGTTTGGTAATGCTTGTGTATCGGTGTTCTCTGCGGCGGAGTTACTTCCCCGAGGAATACCGTGATAACCCGTGAAGAGCAATACCGTGCACCGACCCGTCAGCAAGCAACCAACCATTTGATCATATCGATAAAATCCCATGTTCTTGCTCCTGCTCTCGTTCTGCATTAAGACAACGCGATTCAAACTGCTGTGTCTTTGCGGTAGTTGAACCCATTTCCTCTGCATGACTGTCATTGCCACGATAACTAGATGAAACCCACTAGCATGTGTAGGAGTTGATTGAGCCATATGATTGTGTTGATCCTACCTTGCTATGCCTGCTATGCTTAGAGTCGTGTCAGTCTGGTTCATCCGGGTGATGGCTAGAGTGAAATGATCAGTCGGTATGAGAGTAAGGTGTTGAACACGATTTGGTAAAGGTATCGATGAGAGGCCATGGAGGAGTACATGGTGGGTTGTTTCATTGAGGCCGTCCTTAAGCCTTGAGATCTGTATGTGTGATTTAAGAATCAGCTACTACCATACATTGGGCCTGAAATCGACCCGCTCGACTTCTTATTCACACTAGTCCTCTGTCCGGAGAGTTGCAAGTAGTTTCGGTGTTTGTAGCCTCTTGGAGGTCGTGGACAGCGCCGACCGTAGGGGTGGGCTGTGATGCGGTAGGTACGTGTACGGTGTACCGGATGCCCGTTTGGTATCTCGGGAACCTGTTCACATCGTTTGGGGCTGTGGCGAGACTTGGCGGAACCCTCATAGATGAAACCCAAATAGGCGATAAACCCGGACTAGAGACTTGAGTGTCTAGGTAGGTCGTGGTCTACACCCACGTTGGCTTTAAGCTTGAAGTCTGCCGAGCACATGTCGTGTCTGGGCGCTAAGTGGTGGAAACATGTATGAAGAAGTACACCCTGCAGGTTAACATCATCTATTGAATAGCGCGTCATGATAAGGACTATTTGGTTGCCTATACGGTTCATAGACAAGTAAATGGATACTACTAAAACCTCAAGATAAGCGTGAGTGCCGAGGATGGCTCTTCCGTAGGAAGACGGAGGTGGATCCTCGGTGGTGTATTGAAGTGATGAGTAGTGGACTCGAGTGCGCAAAACTATTTCAAGTTGGTGTCTCGTAGGATAGCCTAGCCATGAGTCAAAGCTGGCTTGCTGCAATAACCCCACCAACCCTTCTTGATACTATGCATGTATGTAGGATCGATGTAAGTCTTCTTTGAGTACCTTTGTACTCATGTTGCTTTAATTTACATTTTTGAGAAGATGCCACAAACCCTTCCGACGGGTTCTTCGTGAGCGTTGACATCGATGAGTAGACTAAGGCCGGTGGTGATCTGAGCAAGTGAAGGACCATGTAGTATAGCTAGGTTTACCCAAGCCTCTTTTATTTTACTAGTTATGCGTACTCGGACAAAACACTTCATTGTGGCTTGTATGCTTGTATGACTTGTATGTGGGTCGTGTGACCCGTGCTTGTGTGTATGCTATGTATGGCTCTCTGAGCCTTTAAATAAAATACTTGTGTCGTAGAGTCATGTTGTGATGCCTTGTTGTATTTGCACATATCGAGCATATTGTGTGTATGATTGAAATGCTTGGTATGTGTGGGATCGACTATCTAGTTGTTTATCTTTAGTAGCCTCTCTTACGGAAATGTCTCCTAGTGTCTCCATTGAGCCATGGTAGCTTGCTACTGCTCCGGAACACTTAGGCTGGCGGCATGTGTCCTTCTTCGTTCTGTGTACGTCCCTTCGGGAAATGTCACGCATTAGTACCGGAGTCTGTTAGCCGCTTCTGCCGGTTTACGGAGTCTGCTAGCCCGATGCTACAGCCCGAACTTACTTGTCGATGACCGACACGTTCGATCTTTGGTCATGGATGCACATCCTGTAAGTCATGCCACTTTGGGTTTCACGACTAGTCATGTCAGCCGGGCTCCTTTTCATATGGATGCTAGCGACTCTATCATATCGTGTGCCAAAAGGCATAAGCGGTCCGGGCCAAGGTAAGGCGACACCGTTGGGATACCGTGCGTGAGGCCACAAAGTGATATGATGTGTTCTGAGCTAGATCGATGTGATTTTGAGTCGGGTCCCGACAATGACGATACTTTGGAGATGGAGATCAAAGGCACAAGATGATCATGGCCATATCATGTCACATATTTTGATTGCATATGATGTTTATCTCGTTATACATCTTATTCATTTTTGTTTGACGGTAGCATTTTAAGATGATCTCTCACTAATTATCAAGAAGTGTTCTCCACAGTATGCACCGTTATGAAAGTTCTTCGTCTTTGAGACACCACGTGATGATCGGGTGTGATAGGCTCTACGTTCAAATACAACGGTGCAAAATAGTTGCACACGCGAGTACTCGAGTTAAACTTGACGACCCTAGCATATCTGAGATATGGCCTCGAACACGGAGACCGAAAGGTCGAGCGTGAATCATATAGTAGATATGATCAACATAGTGATGTTCACCATTGAAACTACTCCATCTCACGTGATGATCGGACATGGTTTAGTTGATTTGGATCACGTGATCACTTAGATGACTAGAGAGATGTCTGTCTAAGTGGGAGTTCTTAAGTAATATGATTAATTGAACTTAAATTTATCATGAACTTAGTCTGGTAGTATTTTGCAAATTATGTTGTAGATCAATAGCTTGCGTTGTTGCTTTCATATGTTTATTTTGATATGTTCCTAGAAAATTGTGTTGAAAGATGTTAGTAGCAATGATGCGGATTGGATCCGTGATCCGAGGTTTACCCTCATTCTGCCTGTAAGAATTATGTCCTTGATGCACCGCTAGGTGATGGACCTATTGCGGGAGCGGATCGACGTTATGAACGTTTGGCTAGCTCAATATGATGACTACTTGATAGTTTTGTGCACCATGCTTTATGCCTTAGAATCGGGACTTCAAAGATATTTTGAATGTCATGGACCATATGAGATGTTCCAGGAGTTGAAGTTAATATTTCAAGCAAATACCCAAGTTGAGAGATATGAAATCTCCAACAAGTTCTATAGCTAAAAGATGGAGGAGAATCGCTCAACTAGTGAGCATGTGCTCAGATTATGCAGGTACTACAATCGCTTGAATCAAGTGGGAGTTAATCTTCGAGATAAGATAGTGATTGACGAAATTCTCTAGTCACCACCACCAAGTTAGTAGAACTTCGTGATGAACTATAATATGCAAGGGATGATGAAAACAATTCCCAAGCTCTTGGCTGCAAAAATCGTGAAGGTAGAAATCAAAGAAAAACATCAAAGTGTTGATGGTGGACAAGATCACTAGTTTCAAGAAAAGGGCAAAGAGAAGAAGGGAACTTCAAGAAGAAGAACAAGCAAGTTGCTGCTCAAGTGAAGAAGCCCAAGTCGGACCTAAGCCTAAGACTAAGTGATTCTCTGCAAAGGACTGGTCCTTTGAAGTGGAACTACCCCAAGTATTTGGCGGATAAGAAGGATGGCAAAGTGAACATAGGTATATTTGATATACAGGTTATTGATATGTGCCTTACTAGTGTTTATAGTAACCCCTGAGTATTTGATACTTGTTCGGTTGCTAAGATTAGTAACTCGAAACAGGAGTTACAGAATAAACAGAGACTAGTTGAAGGGGAAGTGACGATGAGTGTTGGAAGTAGCTCCAAGATTGATATGATCATCATCGCACACTCCCTATACTTTCGGGATTAGTGTTAAACCTAAATAAATGTTATTTAGCGTTTGCGTTGAGCATGAATATGATTTGATCATGTTTATTGCGATATGGTTATTCATTTGAAGTTAAAGAATAATTGTTATTCTGTTTACATGAATAAGACCTTCGATGGTTATACACCCAATGAAAATAGTTTGTTGGATCTCGATCGTAGTGATACACATATTCATAATATTGATGCCAAAAGATGCAAAGTTACTAATGATAGTGCAACTTATTTGTGGCACTGCCGTTTGGGTCATATCGGTGTAAAGCGCATGAAGAAACTCCATAAAGATGGATTTTCAGAATCACTTGGTTATGAATCATTTGATGCTTGCGAACCGTGCCTTTTGGGCAAGATGACTAAAACTCCGTTCTCCGGAACAATGGAACAAGCTACTGACTTATTGGAAATAATACATACTGATGTATGCGATCCAATGAGTGTTGATGCTCGTGGCAAGTATCGTTATTTTCTGACCTTCACAAGATGATTTGAGCAGATATGGGTATATCTACTTGATGAAACATAAGTGCGAAATAGTTGAAAGGTTCAAAGAATTTCAGAGTGAAGTGGAAAAATCACCGTAACAAGAAAATAAAGTTTCTGCGATCGATCGCGAGACGAATATTTGAGTTCTGAGTTTGGTCTTTAATTAAAATAATGTGGAATAGTTTCACAGCTCACGCCACCGAACACCACAGCGTTATGGTGTGTCGAGCGTCGTAACCGCACTTTATTGGATATGGTGCGATCTATGATGTCTCTTCTTGATTTACCACTATTGTTTTGGGGTTATGCATTAGAGACAGCTGCATTCACGATAAAAGGGCACCATCTAAATTCGTTGAGGCGACACCGTATGAACTATGGTTTAGCAGTAAACCTAAGCTGTCATTTCTTAAAGTTTGGAGTTGCGATGCTTATATGAAAAAGGTTTTCAAACTGATAAGCTCGAACCCAACTCGGAGAAGTGCGTCTTCATAGAATACCCAAAGGAAACTGTTGGGTACACCTTCTATCACAGATCCGAAGGCAAAACATTCGTTGCTAAAAATGGATCCTTTCTAGAGAAGGAGTTTCTCTCGAAAGAAGTGAGTGGGAGGAAAGTAGAGCTTGATAAGGTAATTTGTACCTTCTCCCGAATTGGAAAGTAGTTCATCACAGAAATCAGTTCCAGTGATTCCTACACCAATTAGTGAGGAAGCTAATGATGATGATCATAAAGCATCAAATCAAGTTACTACCGAACTTTGTAGATCTTCCAGATTAAGATCCGCACCAGAGTGGTATGGTAATCCTATTCTGGAAGTCATGTTACTAGACCATGATGAACCTACGAACTATGAGGAAGCGATGATGAGCCCAGATTCATGAAATGGCTTGAGGCCATGAAATCGAGATGGGATCCATGTATGAGAACAAAGTGTGGACTTTGGTGGAGTTGCCCGATGATCGGCAAGCCATATTGTATAAATGGATCTTCAAGAGGAAGGCGGATCTTGATAGTAGTGTTACTATCTACAAAGCTCGACTTGTCGCAAAAGGGTTTTCGACAAGTTCAAGGTGTTGACTACAATGAGATTTTCTCAACTGTAGCGATGCTTAAGTCTGTCCGAATCATGTTAGCAATTGCCACATCTTATGAAATCTGGCAAATGGATGTCAAAACTGCATTCCTTAATGGTTTTCTTAACGAAGAGTTGTATATGATGCGACCAGAAGGTTTTTTCAATCCTAAAGGTACTAACAAAATGTGCAAGCTCCGGCGATCCATCTATGGACTGGTGTAAGCATCTCAGAGTTGGAATATATGCTTTGATAAGTTGATCAAAGCATATAGTTTTATCTGAACTTACGGTGAAGCTTTGTATTTACAAGAAAGTGAGTGGGAGCACTACACCATTTCTGATAAGTATATGTGAATGACATATTGTTGATCAGAAATAATGTAGAATTATTCTGCAAAAGCATAAAGGAGTGTTTGAAAGAAGTTCTTTCAAAAGAAAGACTTCATAAAGCTACTTACATATTAAGCATCAAGATCTATTGAGATAGATCAAGACGCTTGATAAGATTTTCAATGAGTACATACCTTGACAAGATTTTGAAGTAGTTCAAAATGGAACAGTCAAAGAAAGAGTTCTTGCCTGTGTTGCAAAGGTATGAAATTGAGTAAGACTCAAATCCCGACCACAGCAGAAAATAGAAAGAGAATGAAATTCATTCCCTATGCATCAGTCATAGGTTCTATAAATGTATACTATGCTATGGACCAGGCCTATTGTATACTCTACCCTGATTTGTCAAGGGAGTACAATAGTGATCTAGGAGTAGATCACTGGACATTGGTCAAAATTATCCTTAGTGGAATAAGGATATGTTTCTCGATAATGGAAGTGATAAAAGAGCTCGTCGTAGAAGTTACAACGATACAAGCTTTTACACTGATCCAGATGACTCTAAGTCTCAATCTGGATACATATTAAAAGTGGGAGCAATTAGCTAGAGTAGCTCCGTGCAGTGCATTGTAGACACAGAATATTTGCAAAATACATACGGCTCTGAATGTGACAGACCCGTTGACTAAACTTCTCTCACAAGCAAAACATGACCTTAGTACTCTTTGGGTGTTAATCACATAGCGATGTGAACTAGATTATTGGATCTAGTGAAACCCTTTGGGTGTTGATCACATGACGATGTGAACTATTACTATTAATCACATACAGATGTGAATATTGGTGTTAAATCACATGGTGATGTGAACTAGATTATTGACTCTAGTGCAAGTGGGAGACTGAAGGAAATATGCCCTAGAGGCAATAATAAAGTTATTATTTATTTCCTTATATCATGATAAATGTTTATTATTCATGCTAGAATTGTATTAACCGAAAACATAATTCATGTGTGAATACATAGACAAACATAGTGTCACTAGTATGCCTCTACTTGACTAGCTTGTTGATCAAAGATGGTTATGTTTCCTAACCATAGACATGTGTTGTCATTTGATTAACGGGATCACATCATTAGGAGAATGATGTGATTGACATGACCCATTCCGTTAGCCTAGCACTTGATCATTTAGTATGTTGCTATTGCTTTCTTCATGACTTATACATGTTCCTGTAACTATGAGATTATGCAACTCCCGTTTACCGGAGGAACACTTTGGGTGCTACCAAACGTCACAACGAATCGGGTGATTATAAAGGAGTACTACATGTGTCTCCAAAGGTACATGTTGGGTTGGCGTATTCGAGATTAGGTTTTGTCACTCCGATTGTCGGAGAGGTATCTCTGGGCCCTCTCGGTAATGCACATCACTATAAGCCTTGCAAGCAATGTGACTAATGAGTTAGTTGTGGGATGATGCATTACGTAACGAGTAAAGAGACTTGCCAGTAACGAGATTGAACTAGGTATTGGATACCGACGATCGAATCTCGGGCAAGTAACATACCGATGACAAAGGGAACAACGTATGTTGTTATGCGGTTTGACCGATAAAGATCTTCGTAGAATATGTGGGAGCCAATATGAGCATCCAGGTTCCGCTATTGGTTATTGACCGAGAATAGTTCTAGGTCATGTCTACATTGTTCTCGAACCCGTAGGGTCCGCACGCTTAAGGTTTCGATGACAGTTATATTATGAGTTTATGAATTTTGATGTACCGAAGGAGTTCAGAGTCCCGGATGAGATTGGGGACATGACGAGGAGTCTCGAAATGGTCGAGACGTAAAGATCGATATAATGGACGACTATATTCGGAGGTTGGAAAGGTTCCGAGTGATTCGGGTATTTTTCGAAGTACCGGAGAGTTACGGGAATTCGCCGGGGAGTATATGGGCCTTATTGGTCCATACAGGAATAGAGGAGAGAGGCCGAAAGGAAGGAGGCGCGCAGCCCCCCTCTGGTCCGAATTGAACAAGGGGTGCGGCCCCCTTTTCCTTCCTCCTCTCCCCCTCTTTCCCCCTTCTCCTACTCCAACAAGGAAGGAGGTAGTCCTACTCCTGGGAGTAGGACTCCCCTGGCGCGCCTCTACTAGGCCGGCCGCCCCCCCCCCTTGCTCCTTTATATCACGGGGCAGGGGGCACCTCTAAACGCAACAACAATTGATCCCTTGGATCTCTTAGCCGTGTCTGGTGCCCCTCCACCATAGTCCACCTCGGTAATATCGTGGCGGTGCTTAGGCGAAGCCTGCGTCGATAGTGCATCAAGATCGTCCTGCCACGCCGTCGTCTTTGAGGAACTCTCCCTCGACACTCGGCTGGATCAGAGTTCGAGGGACATCATCGAGCTGAACGTGTGCTAGAACTCTGAGGTGCCGTAGTTTCGGTGCTTGATCGGTCGGGCCGTGAAGACGTGCGACTACATCAACCGCGTTATTCTAACGCTTTCGCTTACGGTCTACGAGGGTATGTGGACAATACTCTTCCCTCTCGTTGCTATGCATCACCATGATCTTGCGTGTGCGTAGGAAATTTTTTGAAATTACTACGTTCCCCAACATTCATATGGGGCATCATCAACAAACAACATCTCATACAAATTAATAAACAGCCAAAAAAACTAACTTGGGGTTACCTCATACACGTCGTCGTCGTCATAGTCAGAATCATACGGGACGTTGAACCCAGCGATGGCCAGCTTCCTCTTGGTGCCAGTAGCTTCCTCTTCCTACAATATAAGTAATTCAATTATACTACTAACTACATAACACAGTATGCAAAGGTCAAGCAATCTGCAATGTGCTTCTAATAACCTAAAATGATGCTTTGGCCTAAAATTAAACTGTATCCAAAGGTCAAGCATTCTACATTGATAGTTTGGTCAAACTAAAATTTTAGGTCATGCTGACTGTGGTCCTTCAAACTATAATGCCAGACTGGGCACCAACACTAATCTTGTGAGTGCTTAGGACTGCCAATGGAGATAGTACATTCTTTGATGTACCCTGCAACTATATCAGTGAGCCATTGTGGTTCACAACAAGTAATCGCATTTAGTTCATCTGGCTCATGTAATGTACATAGTGGTGCATCAGCTTCCCTATTCTCTGAACCTTATATTGGATGGTATATTGTAATGCCATGAGCTTCAGGAAAGGAAATCTTTGTGCAATTTTTGGTGCTAGGTGTGAAACTATTTCGTATGACATTCATGCATGGAGTTATGCAACAACAATTTAATATGAGTTGGTCATCTGGCATAGTTGCATGTCTAGCAAACCTACTTATGGTTCACTTTATAAGTACAACAATCCTACAGATCAAAAATAAACCTACCTACAATTTTCGGTTATAGATAATGAAGTAAAGCTCCTAACTATTTTGAAATTGCGCACTAGTTAAACGTACCGTGTTCATTTCAACAATTAATTGATAGAGTTCAAATGAAGTAGGATTTTAACCTCATTTGTACAATACCAACTTTAATAGATACACTGGGTGGCTGCTCAGCCCCTGTTGTGGCCCACTGAGGGAATATGCACAACAAATCTAACAACATATACAACACAGAACAAAATCTAAGGGCATCTCCAGCCGCACCCCCAAGAAGGCATCCCCAGGCGTTTTTTCGGCGCAATAAAAAAAGCGGCCTAGTTCGCCCAGAGCCCGATTTTACGCGGCTTGGGCCAAAAACAGCGCCGGACCCAACCCAACCAGCGTCTTTGGGCGCTTCGAAGCGCTGGCGAAGTTTTTTGGCGAAGAAACCGCGGGCCGACAGCGTCGGCGACCAGTTTGCTTCTCGGCCCCGTCGTCCTCATCGCCTCGTTTCCGCGGCGAATCAATGCCAAAGCTGCCGCTGCTGCGCTTGTCGACTGCGCCATTGATGCTCACGGCGGCGCGATGAAGGCCGGACGACGCGCGTCCCTCGCCCTCGCCTCGCCGCCACGCAGCGTCGCGCGGTGCCACGCGTGTGGGCGGCGCGTCGGCCTATATATGCCGCGCCCCGGCGCGCTCGGTCACTCACACTCCCCCTCCGCCGTCGCTCCTTCCCCTCCGTCGTCGCTCCTTCCTCCCTCTCCTCTCCTCCAATGGCCGAACGTTTCCCAGGTGACGGCGCGGCGGCGAACGGCTTCGGGCGCCGCCATCTCCATGAAGACGAGGCTCGCCTCCTCTACGAGGCTGAGTACCCGGTCCCGCCGGACATGCGGGTGCCCGGGGCGTGGAGGATCAGCGCCGGCAGCGTGCCGGTGCCCCCGGTACCCTCCGGCGCGGTGCGGCGCGCGGAGATCGCCCGCATCGGTCGAATCGCCTCTGCGGCGAGGATGCGCCCATGATCGCGCCCGACAGCTCGCTGTGGGAGCCCTACTTCCGTCGCCGTCACGCCCAGCAACTCGAGGCCACCAACGGCGTCGTGCCCTCCGGCAGGCAAAACTCCACCGGCCGGCATCGATGGTGGGGCGTGCCAGGGCGCATGCTGGACGCCGTCCTCGAGTACATCGAGGGCGGCAACACGCCGCGCCTCGACTACCCAGCCACCCCTTCCTTTTCACGCCGGGGAAGCTCGACGGACCCGAGGCACATGGAGACCGGGGTCCTCCTCTTCGTCCGGCGGCTCGCCTCGCCTCCGCCCGTCAAGACGGAGCCCAGAGACACGCTGTGGCGCGCGCACTCGAGCTCCGGCGTCCGTATCGGCGCCCCGTCAAGCCGGAGCCCCGCCGGCCGCTTTGTCCTCATCGAGCCCAAGCCGGAGCCCAGCCTCGTCGAGCCCAAAAAGGAGCCCGCCTCCCGCGAGTACGAGGAGATAGCCCGCGGCTTCTCCGGCGAGGACGCCATGCGGTGGGCGCGGAGGACTACCTCCGCGAGAGCGGTCCGGCAGTGCCGGGCCTGGAGGAAATCACCGCCCAAGCGCTGGCGCGAGGACAACACGGCGTCGTGATCCTCGACAGCGGCGACGACGACGACGTCCCGAGCCTTCCAACCCGCCGCGCCAACCGGGAGGGTGCAGCGAGGGGCGGCGGCGAAGCGGCGACGACGACGACGACGACGACGACGGCGGCGATATGGGGCGGCGACTACATCGCGGTTCTACAGCCTCCTCGGCATGTAGACGTGTTGGGCGGCGAGCTGGCGGCGAGGAGACGGCGGATTAGCCCGCCGGTTTTTTGTAAAATATGTCTATGTTTGAGCGAAGTCACGAAGTTTGCTATGTTTATGTCGTGTTTGCGCCCGTGTTTGTGCCGTTTTCAAATTTTTGAAATACCGTGGGCGCCATGACCGGGGCATCACGCCCAGTCGCCGTTAAGCGCGGTGCGCCCCGAGGCGATTTTTAGCCCTCCCAGGGGGCCAACGGCTGGAGATGCCCTAAGCACATGCGGCAATCCAGATTCTAATATAAAAAACCTAACTCTCATTATGATCTCTCTAGCATTCAAGCACAAATCAACTACAAAAAACCCTAACTCTGAAATGGGGTTCCCCATTCAATCAAAAACCCTAACAAGCAGAAGGGGGTGCTGTATTCAATCAAAAATCTACTATAAAAAACCTATCTACTCAATCTTCTGCTTATCAACTAGAACTATGAAAGGAGGGAAACGAGAAGCATTACCACATCCACCACCTACTTGTCTCTCGCCTCCGCACCTACATCCAGTGCACCGCCAGACGCCGTCACCACCAGGTCCGACACGACGGAGTCCGAGCCCACCACCCCCTACTCCACCAGATCCGCCGCTGCAGCGACCGATCCACCGACTACGGGTGCAACATCTCCCGCACCGCCGACGGCGGCCACTTCTTGGACGGCATCTGTCGTGGTGTTCGTGGCCTCGACCACAACTCCGTGCGCAGCGGCGGCAGCGCCACGACCTTGCTCCATCGAAGCCTAAGATAACCCGCCGGAGAGAGGTAGGCGGTGGGGTTGAGCGAGTAGGTGCGGTGGCAGGGCGATGGAGACGACGGGGAGATGATGCGGCAAGGAGGGAGGGAGGGAGTAAGCCGATTTGGGGGGAAATGGTGGGGGGATGCGGCCGGTGGTGGTTCCCCCCTCTTATAGGATGGGACGTTTTTGGAAGTTTTCATGTGTGGCGTGGCCCGTGGCTAGCCCACGACCGCCGCACGTGACAAGGGGCACGTGACAAGGGAAAACGAAACGCCCATATACAATACATGTATACCCTCAGCATACAAAAGTAATTGGGCCGGTACGGCCTCGTACAGGGCTTTGCACGCGCTCTACACGGGCATAAAAAAGACGATCGTGCCCCTCTTCACGAATCGTTTTTGACAGATCTCAGCTGTCCTTGTGTTTCACGCGCCGAGCGTTCATTCCAGGGGGGAGCACCAGAGTAGAAACGAGCTACTACATTTAGAGAGAAGTCGACACTAGCTAGTAAGCAAATGAAGGAATCATTAATTACACAACATCGTCATGAACATATGTAGAGAGAAGTGACCTCTCTTTCTCCGTTCTTGGTCGAACAACAAGTTTTCGTTATATCTATCCGACGCTACAACATATATACAATATAACATCTCTTACGATCCCTGACATCATGCACCAAAATCCATTTGCACTTCCTGATGATATTCTCCATTTTTAGGTATGATGTGGTCAAGAAAGAATCCCGTCAATTCTCTTGAATTGCTCGTATGCAATCATGTGCTAGGAGTTGATCCCGCATCTGCCAGATCTAATTTAAAGAAGGGGGTCAATACATATATATATATATATATAAATGAAACTCAATACAATTGATGGTAATAAAATAAAATTGTGAATTTTGTCTGCCACGGATCGAGAGTAATAGTAGTAGTTCGCAGATTCTAATAATGACAATGGAGGTGCGCCTTTTGCCAGCGGGCAATGGTGGAGGGGCGCTACAGATTCCTGAGTAGTCTTCCTTTTAGTTTGGGTGTGTCTCCCCTTCTTCCCTCCACAACTCACCACAATGCTATGCTTCTCCACTAGGTTGCACTTATATCTTCAACATTGCTACTGATTTTTCCTCCTCAACAATCTCAACTCCACCTAGTTGTTATCAGTTCTAATTCTGTTCTTCGTTATTCATTTGTTGCAAGTATTGTCATTACAATGGAATCTATTGATTTGTTGAATTCTTGGACAATTGCTACTTCCTGCATAGCATAATATGAGAGCGTTTTTGACACTAGTGTAGTCTGTCAAAAACGATCTTATATTATGGAACGGATGGAGTACATTACTGGGATGTTGCCTGAAGCATGATTATGGACAATGATGCACCTTAAGCTGGGCATGCTGGTACAAGGTCATCTAAGATACTAGGGATAGCGCCACGGATATAGCCGTCCTAATCTGTCCTAGATTCAGAATCTGGAGCAGACATAGGGAACACAAAACCTGTTACTTGATTTACTAGACCATGATGACATTGATAAGTCTACCATATATGTCAAGGTCAGATCTTTGCCAATGCAATCGTCCTCAATGGAATGAAGAGACGCCACCGATAACCGGGTTAAAGAGTCCCATTCAGATTCAAATTTGGGACAACGTGTCATCTGACTGCGTTTTCACCTCATATGCGTGTTGATAACCCGTAGCACAAAAAAAGGGTATTAAAAGGCCGGTTAGCAAAACTTCTACTGTCCTTTGCCCCTTTGTAAACTTAGTGTATTGTTTTCTTTTGTAGGAGTATATCTCACTTCTTTGGCTGCACCTGATAGAAATAGATCTCTTGAACCGAGATATCAGCCACATAAAATGGTGTGTCCTATCTAATCGATATCTACATGGCTATGTCTCCACACTTTCTAAAACAAACAAATAAAGCTAATTTTCCAACATTTATTATCAAATAACTGAGGTTGTCCTCCTAGCAAGATAAATTTAAATCTCATCACTCTATATGTTGTTTAGCTTGCAAGACTTTCTTTACTAACAATTATTGTTAATGCAAATTTTCTTTTAGTTCATACAAATTTAACTTTCATGTCCACGTCTCCACATGTTTATAGATATATTCCTACCATTTTATCGTCAAAATTATGATGGGCCTTTCTTCGGAGTGAAGAAGAAGACTAGCTAAGCTAGTGCAGCCAATCATGGATGCAGTCAAAGATTCACTTAGTCTTTGCCAAACAAAACAATATTCACTTAGTCAAAAGATTTGATTCTGACCAGAACAAAAACATGGGTTGGTAGAAGTTTGTTACTACAGTAGTAGTGATTGGCACACAAGGAGGTGTTAACGTGTAAGGAACAATGGGACATGAAGTTCTCCACGACGACGTCGAAGCAGGCTAGTAGTACAAAACTGTCTCTTTCACCTCAACCACCTTGTACGGATCTCTGCCTACCCTATATATCCACCTGTCCCTTCATAGGTTTTCTTTATTTTTTGCGTGGAACTGAAGGGCTTTATTCAAAAATCTGCGCTCCAATGGTGTCTGCCATCAGGCAAGTCACCAAGAACCTACGGGAGAGAGCATCCAGCAGTCTGTCACCTCAAGTGTGCAGGCATTTTTCGCACACAAGTGGGCAGGAATATTCGAATGCCTCTTTACATGATGGATAGTAAAAGAAATAAAGCTATCTGCTAACCCTTCAATATCTAAAAGCACTGGAGCTATCAGAGAGCGCGAAGAACGGCGCGAGTTCCAAAGATCGACCACATCTTGACTATCTGTCTCCAACTGCACTCGCTCAAAGCCACAAAACTTTGCGAAGACTACACCTTCGCGGAGGGCTAGAGCCTCCGCGACAAGTGGATCAGTGATGCCATGAACCGGCTTGCACCAGGCACCGAGGAAAGTTGAAGATGAATGAGCAACTCCTCCCACACCTGCGAGTCTGGCTTCCATGGAAATACCTGCATCAACATTGATCTTTATGAAACCTTCATCAGCAGGCCGCCAACCGTGTCCAGGCAGAATCTTAGCTTGGTCCATAGGTAATTCGAGGATCGCCAGTGCCTCTCTGGTTCTCCTCATTGATTCCACTGGATCCAAGCTTTGCTTGTCATGAGTGACATTATTCCTAGACGTCCAGATCGCCCACATCACCGTAACAATCTTTGCGCGATCGGCTTAATCAAATCTGGTGTCACATAAAATGTCCATCGACCAAGTCGAGGGGTGAAGCTCCGGTAGCTTAATACTCAGCCACTCCCTCGCTTCCCTCCAAAACATCTTTGCAGGCGTGCATTTTATCAATGCATGATACAAATCTTCATCTGCATCAAGGCAGACTTTGCAACATGCCAACTGAGTAATGTGTCTGTGCTTCAGAGTGCTCTCAACAGGTAGGATTTTCCGTAGCACTCGCCACCAAAACACACGAACTTTTGGCACGACCTTGAGCTTCCAAAGTCTGGACCAACACTGTTTTTGATTCTCTGAAGATTCTGTAACCGTCCCTTCCCCTAGAGCTGAATGCTCGTTCTGGTTCACGAGAGCGCGGTACGCGGATTTTACAGTGTAGTTTCCGGACTTTTCAGCAGCCCAAGCCCATGAATCCACCCCTCCTCCAACCCCCAAAGGGATGTTAAGAATAGCGTCAGCTTCTGGGGCTATAAAATTTTGTCTCGCCAATTCGATCTTCCATGATCTCATCTCAGTATCAATCAGATCTGCGATAGAAGGAACATTAGCATTACCAATTTGAAGTGACGGCCGCAATGAGAGGAGACCTGGTATCCAACTATCATTCCATGTGGACACAGATGAACCATCTCCAATTCTTCTCACCAAGCCAGTTTCCAAGGCCTGCCGCCCTGCAACTATTGCCCTCCAAGTGGCTGACGCATGTTTAGGTACTGTTGCGTCCATGAATTCACTTGTTGGAAAGTATTTTCCCTTCAAAACGCGCGCGCACAAGGATTCTGGGTTCGTTATAAGCTTCCAGCCGTGTTTGCCCAGGAGAGCTAGGTTGAACAAATCCAACTTCCTGAACCCCATCCCGCCCACATTCTTTGGTTTGGTCAGAGACTCCCAATCGATCCAGTGGAGAGACCTGCGATCCACTGAGCTGCTCCACCAATATCTAGCCATGTTTGAAGAGAAGCTCTTGTATATCTTCTTCGTTAGCTTAAAGCAACTCATCGAGAAGGATGGGATTGCCTGTGCAATAGCTTTGAGGCGTACTTCCCTTCCTGCACATGAAATAAGCCTTTCAGTACCTCCTTGCAACTTGCCTCTGATTCGTTCACAGAGATACTCAAAAGTTCCGCTGTTGATCCGTCCTGTAGCCATTGGGAGTCCCAAGTAGCGTTCATTAAAGGCCTCTACTGAAATACCCAACATTGCTTTGAGCTCTTGTCGGCTGGTATCAGGTGTGTTTGGGCTGAAGTAAATGGAGCTTTTATCACGATTAACACACTGTCCCGAACAATCGCCATAGATCCTCAACACCTCATTCAGCCTGAGGGCACTTGTCACATCTGCTTTCAGAAAAATAAGACTGTCATCGGCAAAAAGCAAATGATTAACCCAAGGAGAAAGAGGGCTAACACGTATTCCTCTGTCCACATTCACTCCCCCAAAGAACTTGAGGAGTGATGTAAAACCCTCTGCACAGAGGAGAAAAAGAAACGGGGAACTGGGGTCTCCCTGTCGGAGCCCTCTCGATGGTGTGAAGAAAGGTAGAAGTTGCCCATTCACCCGAATTGTGAACCTCACAGAAGTTACACACTACATGATCAAACTGACGAATTGAGAACTGAACCCCAAACGTAGCATGATAGCTTCCAAAAAATGCCACTCCACCCGATCGTACGCCTTCATCATATCCAACTTTACTGCACACACACAATTTTTGCCTTTCTTGCGCCGTCTCATTGCGTGCACACTTTCGTAAGCGATCAAAACATTATCAGTGATGAGACGTCCGGGAACGAATGCACTCTGTTCTTCACTTATTATCTCCCCCATAAAGCACCTCAGCCTGTTGGTGATGCACTTAGAAGCAATCTTGTACAATACAGAACATAGTGATATGGGTCGATATTGAGCAATGCGTTGCGGGTGTCTCACCTTTGGGATCAAAGTTATTGAAGTGTCATTCAGACCCACTGGTAGTACACCCCATTCAAAAAACCTAGTACGGCAGGAATTATATCATCTCTCAGTAATGACGCCGTTGAAAAAAGCCCGCCGTAAAGCCGTCCACACCCGGTGCTTTGGACGGTGCCATTTGGAATAGCACAGTCCTGACCTCCTCTGCTGCGTACGGTTTGTCAAGTTCCACGTTCATTTGATCAGTCACCTTGGGAGGGACAAAAGCTAGTAGCTCATCCATCGGCTTAAACCCTTGGCTGGTGTATAACCTTTGGTAAAAACCTTGGACTTCAGTATAGTTCTGCTCCGGAGTTTGGCATATGGAGCCATCCACCCTTTCCAATCTTTCTATTTTGTTCATCCTCTTCCTCTGTGCTGCTTGGGCATGGAAGTAACCCGTGTTTCGATCTCCCTCTCGCAGCCAAGGAACTCTAGATCTCTGGCGCATCCAGATCTCTTCCTGCCGGAGTGCCTCCCTAAGTTGCTTGGCGACAGCAAGTTCTTCCTCGTCTGGGCCTCGTCTAGATGGCCGGCGACGAAGTCGATGAAGTTTGTCCCGGAGTTTCCGTACTCTGCAGGTAAGGCACTCGAACTCTCGCGCCCCCCATGTTGCAAGTGAAGACTGCATGCTCGTCAGGGCATTCATAACTCCTTGTAACCCATTCAGGCCAGCTCCTTTTTGCCACTCCCGAAATACAAGTGAGTCGTACTCCGAGTGGGTTTGCCATACATCCTCATATTTGAACTGCCTCGTCCTTCCTTCTCGTGGCTCCTCCACACTTTCTCGCAGGTCGACCAAGATGAAACAATGATCGGACTCCGTTGTACTGATGTGGCGAACCAAAGTATTTGGGAATAGCTGGGTAAGTTGGGGGTTTCCAACCCCCCTATCGAGTCTAGCTTTGACATTTAACTCGCCTCTCTGCCCATTATCCCATGTGTGCTCCACTCCTGACCAGCCAAGATCAATGAGTGAGCAATCATCCAGTGCCTCTCTGAACGCCCTCATTTGCCACTCCGGACGTGCAGCTCGAGAGAAGTGCTCAGATGAGAACATCGTTTCGTTAAAATCTCCAACACACAGCCACGCTTCTGACGAGTCTTGAAGAGTGTACGCAGGAACCTCCAACTTTGGCGTCTATCTTCCACCCTTGGAGCTCCATAAAAGCCAGTAACTCTCCACTCCAAAGAGCTTCGAGCTTTTGGCCTCACCATCACATCGATATGTGCCGAGCTATAGTTTTTCAGATTCACCTCAACCTCGGCCGACCAAAACATACCGATCCCACCACTCAGCCCGTTACTGTTCACTGCAAAGCAGCCTGCAAAACCCAACTGATTTTGCAGCCTCTCTACCCTCTTTGCTGAAATCTTAGTCTCCATCAGGAATAGGAGACTGGGCACTTCTTGCTTCGTTATGTTACGAAGCTCGCGAACTGCCTCCGGGTTCCCAAGCCCGCGGCAGTTCCATCTTAGACACTTCATTGGCTCCGGCAGGGCTGCGCCGCAGCCTTTGCCGATGTACCTCAATTGTTGGGTGTCGGTTTCTTCTTCTTTGGCTCTCGCAACAGATCTTCCTCCTGCTCCTCCCTCACCTCCTGCACCCCACCTGGGACAAGTAAGCTGTTTGTGTCACCACCTTCAGTGTGCGGGGTATTAGCGAGTAGAGGGAGTTCAACCCTCCTGTAAACTTGTTTCTGCACCTGGGGTCCCCCTTTACGTTTATTCTGATTTCCATTGCTCTTCATGGGGGACGTAACTTCAGCTGCATCCTTCGCTTCAGTAGTTGATTGCCTTGTTACTGTTTCCCTAGTCTGCGCTGGATTTTGCTCCCTGTGTGAACCTTCTCCTGAAGCATTTTTCCTCCTTTCGTCTGGGGCTCTCAGACCTTTCCCGAAGGGTAGATCACCGTTAGCGTCTCTGGCTCCAGGCGTCAGGCAGTATAGATCCGAGTGGCCTAACCGACCACAGGAAAAGCAGAAGTGAGGTACATTTTCATACAAGATGTCATATAGATCCATGCACTTCCTCCTTCTAGACTCGATCAGGATCCACCTCCTTAGGGGTTTGTCCACATCCACTGTGACCCTAGCCCTAAGGTATCCCACATTATGATCAAACATGATCTCTGTGGCCTTTTTATCTATTTGGCCTGCAATCGCAGCACTCCACTTTTCATCAAGAAGATTAAAGGGTAAATTCATAACTCTAGCCCAAAGCTGTAGCTTGTCAAATTTCAACTCCGAGGGTCTCATGCACTCATCAAACTCTGAAAGTATCACAGCATGTTTGCTGACATGGCACGGCGAGCCCTCCCAAACACGATCCCTGTCCTTCTTCATGGCAAAATCTGCCACAAAGGTATTGTCTCCCACAGATCTGATTCCCAAACCTTTTGGATTGCCCCAGGCTGGGCGGAGGGCGTTGGTGATCGTTTGGATATGAAGAACGTTCCTGTGAAGCACCTTACCCGCCAGCATCCACTTCTCCTGCTCATCTTCCTCCAGATCGTCCACTACCAGCGGGGTCGCTTCCTCCTCGGTGATCTCCAACTTCCCCATTGCCTCAGCCAGTTTCGCCCGTGCCGCCCTAGGGGACAGGGGCTCCTTCTCCTTGCCTGCGCCAGAAGTCGTTGCCATCTTCTGCCCGGCCGAAATCGCGCCCCGACGGTAGATCCGCCGTGCGCCGCCGCAGTTCCACCCTAAACCCTAATCCCCTTTCGCAAGGCACCGGGTTTTCCGGGGGAAGAGAATATCCGGTAGGTTTTCTTTATAGCTCGACCCAATTATCCTAGTACTATTATCTAGCTAATTCAGTTTACATTCCAAAAGGAGTAGATTACAGTAGAAAATTTTTATTTTTATTTTTTTCTGTGCTTCGGTAGTTAGATTAGTAGGTACTTAATTTTCCTGGAAAAAGATTCATTCAAGGTAATTTCAAAGGTTCTGGTCCGCCGTACACTGCCAGAAGACGCTACAAGATGTACTATACAATTAAATTTCAGAAAAAAGAAAAAGGCATACCGAACCTTGCGTAACCCGTGTGCTTTCTTTGGTTCTTATTATAGTACTCCCTCCGTCCGAAAATACTTGTCAGAGAAATGCATAAAATTGAATGTATCTAGAACTAAAATACATCTAGATACATCCATTCCTCTGACGAGTATTTCCGGACGGAGGAAGTACTATAAAAGATGATTGGCTTTGTACACAAAATGGGTCTGATCTGGCTACATGCATACGTGTGCGCAAGCAACACGTACGCAGGGCTAGCATATGCACTATTGTCTTTCCTAATAGCTATATGTAAGTTGACTGAATTTATAATTTAAATAAGTCAATTTTGTATGAGGAGGAACGGTTGGTAGAGGAAGAAGAAATAAGGATGACCGTTTGATATTAATCTAATGGCCCAGAAAATCAACTTACCCAAAAATGATTTTTCAGACAGCTTATGTGAAACAGGGTTGGAATCTTACTCATAAACTAAACAAAGATTAAAAGATCAAACATGAATTCATATGTACTTTAGGTACAGGGTACGGTGCAACCAACAAGCGGTGTTCAACTCTTTTTTACAATTGCCAGCTATGCATCGTGCAACTCTATTTGATGAACTTTCAAAACAAACTCACGTTGTCATGCCAAATATGGAAAATTTCCTCGCCAATATCTAATGCATGGCAATAGCCACCCGCAAAACCATTCGCTTCCGAGAAAAGTCCATATCGACATTCTATGCTGCCCAACCATGGCATGACTTTGGCCATGGTAGAATCACTCTCGGCTTCAGATGATGATCTTGTTCCCCCGTAAAACAGCTTCCTAACAATTGATAATACCCTGTGAATCCCGTTGTCAGGTATACAAGAGAGTCGATAAGTTTTTTTCAATAACATCATGCATGCAGTAAACAGTCTGCAAGAAAAAAACAATGTTTTACAGAAAAATTAAAAGACAACATAGGATGAGAGAGGTCCTATTCGAAGAGTACGTCGGCATTTGTACTGACAGAAAATCTTCCCGGTTTTATGCTCCAACCAGGTAAACACGATTGTAAAAAGGTCATGTCCTCCAGCCTCCACGGGATAGACAATTTATGGGACCAGCATACACACACATGAATAACCAGCCCGGGAGAGAATGAAACATTCTTTTCGTTAGAGCATCTCCAACAAACGCTCAATTTAACCGCGCGCTAAAAAAAATTTACAGCGCCAAAATAGCGTTTAGCGCGCCGGACGACTGAGTATCTCCAACAGATGCCCAAAAATATACTGCCCAGCTAGCAACAGTAGCAATTCCAACAGGCGCCCAAAAATAACCATGCGCACCCGTACCTAGCTCGCCTCGCCGTGGCCGTGGCCGTGCCGCCCGTGCCCGTGGTCGCGCTCCGCCTCGTCGTGGCCGTGCTGCCCGTGGCCGTGGCCGCGCTCCTCCCAGCCCGCCACCGCCGTGGCCGTGGCCGTGGCCGCGCCCGCCTCCCGCTTCGTGGCGTGTCGCGCATGCACGCCATACCCGCGCGCTGCCGCTTCGTGGTCGTGGTTGCGCCCGCTGCCGCCTGTTCGTGGCGTGGCAGCGCCGCTTCCGCCCGCCGGCCGCCGCGGCGCGCAGCCGCGCCCGCCATTGCCGTGGCGGGCACGCGCGCCGCGCCCTCGCTTCGTGGACATGGCGCGGCCGCCCGCGCCACCCAGCCTGCCGCTTCGTGGCGTGGCCGCGCCCGCCCGCCGCCGCCGTCGCGGCGCTGCGCTCCAGCGCCAGCGCCCGCCCGCCACCATCAGGCTGGCTTGCGCTGCGCTCCTCCCAGCCCGCCAGCCCGTAGCCGTGGCGCGCTGCGGTGCCGCTTCGTGGCGGGCAGGGCCGCCCTCCTGCCCCCGCCGTCGTGGTCGGGTTCGCGCTGCGCTCCTCGGCCTGCCGCCGCCGTGGCCTTGGCGCGCTGCGCTCTCCCCCGCCGCCCGCCCGCCGTGGCGTGGCGCCGCTCCGCCCGCCCGTGGCGGGCGAGCTGGCACGCGCATGCGAGGAGGCCAACGGCGGCTGCGGGCGCACGGGGCGCTTTCCATGCGCGTGAAAAGTTCAGCGCGCTGGAGCTCGAGCGCTAAACATACGGCTTGCGATCCAGTTTTGTCCGGCGCGCTGAAGGCTTTTTACAGCGTGCTCTATTATGAAGCGTCTGCTGGAGTGCTACTTTCAACTCCGCGTGCACTAAACTTGCGATTTTTTGGGCGCGTCGCTAATATTGGGCGTCTGTTGGAGATGCTCTTAAACAGTGTCGCCAAGTAGAGCTTCTGTTGGAAGGCACAACACGTATATCATGCGTCCATCAATTGCCAGATGCGCCAAATAGCCAGCAACACCATCACCTTGACACCGGCAGGACGTGCCGTTAGCCATGACACCAAGCAACCCACTCCGGTCCAGTACTCCAGCACTCCTCAACTGTTCAGCGTCCAGATCTTCATCGCAAATGGACATGCCACCAACTCACGATAGGAATCATGGTCTCCGGTTGCCGGATGATGATGCCGACGTTTGCCAGCCGCCGCGGATATCGCAGGTTGCCGAGGCTTTTCATGCGGCGGTCTTCATTTTCCACTATCGATTTTCCGAGGAGCACACCCACTCCACCAAGTCCGTTGCCAACCCCCTCTGTTTTTATCCTGAGCTGGCCGGTGCATGCACGCATGATGGCAAGGCTACTTGCCACAGCCCAGAGGCAAGCATGCATGATGCCACGCCGGGTAGCATGCATGATGCCCAAACGTCGCACGACAAACGTCCAGATCGTAAGGCACGAGAAATGGCACCAACAAAGGTGTGCGAATTATTCACATGGTATGTATACGTAAAGTTGGGTACATACAATAATTTCAAGATCTCAAAGTAGAGCGACGTGTAAAAGGAACGGTTTGCGGCGGCTTAGACGCAGCAATCAACACGAGACACTAGGCTTAGCTAGCTAGAGAGAGACTGAGATCGAGATTACACTTGCTCTCGTAAGATAGCAGAATCCATGCTACTTACCGACCAGCGCTCGACACGTACACGTTCATATTCACATACACATGTAGTAGTATAGGAGTAGTAATTAACGAAGAGCAAATTAATCACGCGCGAACGTACATGCATGCAGATTGCAGAGTATACGCATGCATGGCAGCAGTGTGTGTGTACGTCCTTAATTAACTGCATGCGTATATGTGCTACAGCTCGAGGCGAGCCAGCTCGTCGGCGAACACCTTCCTGAACGCCGGCATGCTCTCGGGCTCCAGCGACAGCACCAGCGCGAGGGCGCCGTCCTTGCCCGGCGCGTTCATCACGTACACGAAGCCGCTGTAGTACATGAGCGCCGGCCCCATGAACGCCGGCGCGCCCCACCCGAAGTCGGCGTCGGAGAGCGTCATGCCCATCCAGCTGATGGCGCGGAGGTGCGCGCGCGAGATGCCGCTGCGCGGCAGGTTCATCGTGTCCACCCCTTCCAGGTAGTCCACCAGCGACCTCGCGTGGTCGCCGCCCTGGCTCGTCGCCGCGCGCGCCAGCCTCGCGGCGTGGACCAGCGGGCTGGACACCACCTCCTCCACAGTGGCCGACACGGACGTGCGGATCACGGCGTTGCCGAAGTACCCCGCCGGGAGCTGCGGGTCCAGGCGCGCGCGCATGTCCACCATGGAGTAGAGCCGCGTCTCGGCCGACGGCGGGAGCGCGCGGGCGCGGCACACGCACTGCCACACCAGGGCCACCACGGCGCGGAACGTGGACGCGCCGAGGCACCGTGCCTTGAGCGCGCCCACCTGGCCCTTGCTCATCGTGACGATGGCGCTCGCGTACGTGGAGGCCGACACGGGGTCCACCGGCTCCGGCTCCGGCTTGTACTCCGGGTGGTCGTATAGCACCGCCCGCGACTGCGGCGGGCGCGCGGCGAGGAGCGTGTGGTCGAAGCACGGCGGCACGGTGGGCGCGCCTCCGCCGCGGGAGATGCTCGCCCACGTCTCGAAAAAGTGGGCGGCGCCGCGCGCGTCGACGATCGAGTGGTGCATCGCCTGGCCGAGCACCAGGCCGCCGCACCGGAGGCGCGTGATCTGCACGAACAGCAGGGCGCAGGGCGGGTTGGGCGCCGGCGTGGGCGGCACGAGCAGGTTCCGCATCTCGTCGCACGGCACGAACTCGTTCATCAGCTCCTCGAGCGCGTAGTGCTCGGAGCGGGCGGTGACGAACACCACGCCCTCGTCGGTGCAGTCCACCTGGACGCGGCCGGTGCCGTCGAGGCCCAGACGGCCGGCAAGCGGGTAGAAGGCGACCAGCGCCCTGGCGAGGCTATCCCTCATGGCATCGGCGGCGAAGAAGCCCGGGTCGCCGTTGGGGCGGAAGAAGTAGACCGTGGGGGTGTAGCCTCTCCTCCCGGCGAGGTCGAGGTTGGAGAGCCAGATGCTGCCCCCCGGCGTCGGCTCGGCCGGGACGACCAGCTCCGACGACAGCACCTCCACCATCGCCATTGCCAACCGAGCTGACCGAGCTAGCTAGTGTGTAGTGACGTTGGAAGTTGGCAGTTGGCAGTCGGCGTTGTGATTTCTACGAGCGTTCCGCCAGGTTTAAATAGAAGAAGGAAGGCGCCATGGAGGTCATGGCGCTCGCGCGCGGTTGGTGGCATTTGCGCTGTACACTAGAGCCACGCGGCCGTGTAAAATCGATGACTGGTAAAGACGGCCGGCAAGGTAAAGCAGATAGCTGGGAGCTCCGAACGACATGATTAGGCGTGTCTCTCTCAGTCTCCAGCGGTAAATTAAGAATGAAGAGGACGACTGGACACTGGAGAGTACACACGTTTTCTCCTGACTTCTCCGCCAGTGCGCACTTTCTACATCGCCGTATCATATGGAATTCAGAGCTCGTGGAATTAATGGGGGGGTCGTTCTCTTCCTTTATTACAGGAAAGTTTAGGGAAGACGACTGAAATTTCATTGGACAAGGGTTGGTAATTTGCACAACGGTGTTTCTCGCATGGAGATTCGTGCAAATTTTTCCTTTTAGTTTTTTCTTTCTTCTTCTTATAAGTTACATCGCTTGATTGAGACTTGGTTAAGATTTGTGTCAAGATTCGCTCAGTTCGCTCGCTGCCCAGAACGATTCTGCAACGATGACCTGGCAGGTAAAAAATAGCGCGTTATACAAGATAACGCCGTCCGTGAAAATATGTTATTGCGTACGGCTCCCCTAACCCTAGGCGGATAGGACAGACTCTCCCCTCTAGGCTTCGCCGGTGAGCCCATGGATTCGCCTCCCCTGTGCTTGCCGCTTCGGCAGCCGATGGCGGAGAGGGAAATTCATGTGCCTCCACTCCGGTTAGTAGGTTATGTCAGGTTTTTAGTCCTAGCAGGTGCGATGCTCGGGTGGATGGCGGCACTTCTTCTTGGAGTTCATCTTCAAAGCAACGATCCACCTCGAGTGTTCGTCTTGACGTAATCAACGGAGCTCCGGCATAGATTTCTGTCGTCTCCTTAGGGCGGTGAGGTCTGAATTTCTCGTCAGGTGGCGAGATTTGGTGTCAGGTGCTTCAAATCTATGCAAGGGTTCAATGACAACGATTGCGGCTCTAGGGCTGTAGTCCTTAGGGACATGTGCATGAAGACTTTCCAGCTGCCACCGACAGGGTCAAGCCGGCTCCGGTAAGGGAGCGGTGCACCGGTGGCTCGTTCTGGCGGCCATAACACGAAGACTTCCCGTCTATCATCGACAAGGTCAAGTGGGCTCCAGTAAAGGAATAGCGACAACGGTGCATCGCCGGCTCGTTCTGGAGGCAGTAGCACGAAGGCTTCCCGGTTGTTTCAACAAGGTCAAGCCGGCTCCGGTAAGGGAGCAGCGACAGTTGCACTCGGCGGGTCATTCTGGCGGCAGTAGTGGTCGTTCGTTGGTCTTGGAATCTCAGTGTAATTTTTATTATGTTTGACATGGTTTGCACTTTCAGTGAACTTTTATTATAGATCCGATCTTTTTCGCAAAAAATGTCCCGGTCCTCAGACCCCCCCATATTGCGACATGATATGTGGGAGCAGATTTGTGGAAAGCAAGTGCGGGGACACCGTGTCCCTCGCGCGTGCTTTTTCTGTTGGCCTTTGATTTTCAAACTTTCATATCTTTTGAATAAAAAGTTCAAATTAAGTTTTGTTTTTATATTCATGTTTCTCGTGATGACGACTTTCAAATAAGATCCATTTTGAATAGACTTTGACAAATTTTGAAAATAAATGTTAAGTTCCAACTCTCGAAACTTAGTACAAGCGATTGATAAAATCACGACTTTTGCATCTACGATCGAAAAAAATAACTTCAAATTTTATCTATGAAACTTGATAAGAACGAGCAAAATTGCTTCAGATGAAAAATCGTAAGTTTCAATGATTGAAACTTAAAACTTATTGAATACATGCCCCGGCGAATTTCTACATGGTATGCTGATATGATATGAATATGATATAAGAGCATCTACAGCTGGAGTAGGCAAATCCGGGGCTTCAAACGCCCGCGGACGCGTCCGGACGTGTCCGCAGACACTGACCGGTCAAGCCTCAAATTTGCTCTTCTGCATCAAGATACCTCATACTAGAAATCTGAAGTCCATACAAAAGCATGCAAAGAAAAAAAATCCTACGTACTACGTATATCAACTAGCCTAGTCCTCGTCGGAGATGTTCACTATCTCTGTGCCCGGCGCCGGGTACATGGACGGCAGCCGCATCACTGGCTCCTGCGGCCCTTCTGCAGCGGCCTCCGCATTAACCTCGTCGAAGAGGGTGTCGGTCGCTGTCCGTTCCTGCCGGATGAACCGCCGGTTGGCCTCCACATACGCCTCATCCTGGATTGACTCCAGGATGGCCTGCTGCTCAGCCATCTCGTCCACTTGGGCGACGTCGAACTCCGCCTCCTGCTCCGGCTTCTCCGTATCCTCGTTGTCCTCTAGATCCGCCACCTCCATTGGAGCCGGCTGCTTCTCCTTTCCCTTCTCCTCCTCTTTGCCCTCCTCTGGCTCCGGCGAGTCCAGAGGCAGCCCAGCAGCGACGCGGGTGGGGAGCGCGGCGCACCTCGCCCGGGTCTCCTGCTCAATCTGGTACCGGCGCTCCGGCATGAGCATAGCATAGGTGGTTATCTTCTTCCGGACCATGGCAAAGCCGGAGAGCGTGGGAAGAGCGTCGAAGTGGGAGAGAGGAGGCGGATGGGCTCGGGCTGGTGGCCCGGAGAGGAAGGAGGTGGATGGGCTAGCGTTATGGGACGTCGGCCGGCTTAAATAGCCGGATTCGGCCTCGGGCGGTGAGCTGGACCGGCGCCACACCGCGTTCACACCCCCACCCGAGGAGACGTCCAACGGACCGTCGGGTTCATGAGAGATTTCGCGTGGGATATGGAGTGTGTTGGCCAGGCTGGGCGTTTGAGGAGCCCATTTTGGTCGAATTTTCGTGACCAGCTTTTCGCCCGGACGTTTAAGGCGGGTTTGAGGTGTGCGACTGTAGATGCTTTAATATAGTTTGCTATGGCCAGATTTATCAATTCGACATTAACGATGGAACAAGATAGTTGCTTCGTGACAGGTTAGATTTCTTTTCCGTATTGCGACATCAACATGATATGATGTACGTACGCTAGCTTCTATGGTCAGATTTCCTTAGGCTACATGCATAAGATCCTGGTAATTAACTAAGATTATTATTATTATTATTTTCCCTTTTACCCGTTTTGCCTTTTGAATCAAAACACTCTGTCAACCCATCAGTACTGGTTGTCTAAAGCAAGCTGCCCAAGTGTCCAGTCATGATTTTGCTCCATGGTTGGGCTTCTCTCTTCCCTTTTCCTTCTGATTTTGTTATGTAAAAAAGGGTCTGTCAAGCTCGATCTGTCTATAGTACCAACAATGTTACATAAGGACATTTCTCAAAGCTCCGATATATGTCTGTGTTATGGTGTCTATATCATTTATGTCAACTTCTACTATCCAATAGGGACCCAACGATCTGTGAAGTGGTCAGGATGTTTGTTTTCCGGTAAATCTGAAACAAACGTGAGGAGCTTTGTCAGAGTCGGGACATCTACTTGACCAACCTGTTGAACGTGACATATCTTCTCTTTCTAATCTTATCTTCTCTAGCCTTGTATAGCTAACTCCTAGAGATATGGTAGGATTAGTTTCCTTGTCACGCAAGACATCCTGTGTATATAATGTAACCTACTCCATGGAATACAATGAGTTGCACCAAATAATCTCTCTACATGGTATCAGTTTTACCGCGATCTACCATCGCTTCCGCACCCCCCTGCCGCCGCGACTAGCCCTAGCCGCCGCCAAGAACTAATCCCCGCCCATGACTACCCCACCCCGCCGCCGAACTAATCTCCCCTGCCATGACCACCCCAGCCGCCGCCGCAACCAATCCTCCTGCCGCCGCCGTCGCTACCCCTACGTAGCCACCGCCGCCGCCTTCTTCTCATCTACCCAACCGCCGCCGCCAACGCCGCTTCTACCCGTCGCCCTCCTCCTTTCATCCAAAACCCTAAACCATCTACTATCTCCATGGCCAAGCTCGCTGCTTCCGACGCCGGCTCTTTCTCTGGTGCCACCTTCACCTCCGATCGCCTCAATGAGATCCACATCAAGGACCACGTCCCTGTCATCCTCGACCTCGACTCACCGTCCTACAACGCATGGCGCCGATTGGCGCTCTCGTTCGCTCTTACCGTCTCATCGAGCACGTTGACGGGAGCGTTGACTACCGCGACATGAAGGACGACGACGAGTGGCTCGCGGTGGATGCCTGCATCGTCAAGTGGCTCTTCCTCACCATCTCCGGCAACCTCTTCAACATGGTGAACACCCGCGATCCATCGGCACATGCCATGTGGACACGCCTGTGTGATCTCTTCCTCGACAATCAACTGCAGCGCCGCGTTTTTCTTCAAGGGGAGTTCTTCACTATGCAGCAAAACGATCTTTCGATCGACGAGTACTGCACGCGGCTGAAGGTTCTCGCCGACGAGTTACGCGACGTCGGCATGGCCATTGATGACTCGGTCCTCCTCACCAACCTCCTCCGCGGCCTCCACCCCGACCTTGGCCAGTCTGCCGCCAATCTCTCCCTCCTCACGCCTACGTACGCGAAGGCGGTTACCTACCTCCGCATGGAGGAAAACGCCTCCGTCACACTACTCGGCGGCGGCTCACGCCGCTCTTCACGTCGCCCTCGCCGCCGCCACGGCTCTCTCCAACCCAGCCGGGGCGCGCGCCCCGCTCTGCCCGCCACCCGCGCTGCGACTTCCAACGGCCATAGCGAAGGGTCGTGGGGCCGGGCCGAACTCCAACACGACGCCACGCCCTCCTGCGCCCAGCGCGCCGCCTCCGCCTCTCTCGGGTATAACCCATGGACGGGCGTCGTGCATGCCTACTCCATGCCCGTTCCCGGCCCCCCAGCCCCGGGCATCCTCGGGCCACGACCAAGTACCCCTCAGGCGCTGCTCACCGCCCCGGTCCCCGCTGCTCATGAGCTGCCATGCCTTCTCGGTGGCTCGTCGGCCTATGGAGGCTCCTCTGCATACAGCGGCGCGCCGGGTTCTGGTGCTTATGGCGGTGCCCTTCCGGTCTATGACCCGGCGCTCCTCGCTGCTCTTCATGCCGCCCCCTCGCCGAGCACCTACAACGGAGGTGGCGATTGGTACATGGACACCGGCGCCGCTGCACACATGGCCTCCAACCCCGGTATCTTATCCCGTTCCGCTCCCTACCCTTTCTCCTCCCGGATCATGGTTGGTGATGGTAGCTCTCTTCCCATCACGCACCATGGTTCATCATCTCTTCCGTTATCTTCTTCCTCTCTAACTCTCAATAACGTTCTTGTTTCACCATCCTTAATTAAAAATCTTTGTTCGATTAAAACTCTTACTCGTGAAAATCCATCACCGTTGAGTTTGACGCTCTCGGTTTTTCTATTAAGGATGCTCGCTCCCGGAGGGTTCTGCACCGATGTGACTCTCCCGATGATCTCTACCCATGCGGCGCCTCTACTACCAGTGGTCCGGTTGCTCTCCATGCCGACGTCTCTCTTTGGCATGCTCGTCTCGGTCATCCCGGCGCCGACGCTCTTCATAAAATTTTGAGCACTTTTTCCTTTTCATGTAATAAATCAGCGGCTCACACTTGTCATGCTTGCCGCATAGGAAAACACGTTCGTTTACCTTTTTCTTCCTCTTCATCAATAGCAACTTTTCCATTTGATGTTATTCATTGTGATGTTTGGACATCCCCAGTGCCCAGCAATTCGGGTTTATCATATTACCTTGTGATTTTAGATGACTTTTCACACTTCACTTGGACTTTTCCGTTACGCCGCAAATCCGATGTTGCATCCACCCTTCACTCTTTCTATGCCTATGTCACCACCCACTTTCATCGCACCATTGCTCATCTTCAAACCGATAACGGAAAAGAATTTTATAACCTCGCCATTCGTCACCTTCTATCCATGCATGGCACCATCTTCCGCTTAACTTGTCCATACATCGCCACAACAAAGCGGTCGTGCGAACGTGTTCTCCGCACCCTCAATGAGAGTGTCCGTGCCTTGCTCTTTCACGCACACATGCCACCTCGCTTTTGGCGGACGACTCGCCACCGCCACTCTCCTTCTCAACCTCCGCCGTGTAAACCACGCTGAACTATACTCCTCACCATCTTCTGCTCGGGTCTCCGCCATCATATGATGATCTTCACGTCTTTGGTTGCTTGTGCTATCCCAATATCACCGCCACGGCACCACACAAGCTCGCACCCCGCTCTCTTGCTTGTGTCTTTCTCGCTATCAACCCAACACCAAAGGCTTTCGCTGCACGACCGGTCTCTCGCCGCGTGTTCGTCTCCGGCATGTTTACTTTGTGACGGCTGTTTTTCCTTTGAGCAGGTTTCAATCGCCGACAGCCCCGACCGTGGATGCTCCTCCTCGGCGGTCTCGGGAGCACTTGCGCTCTCATCGCGCGCCGCCTTCTCCTTTGGCGGGCCCCTCTGCCCTCGGCGAGTCTCCATCGCCGGCTCGAGGGAGCGGTGTTGCCTCGGCTGCGGCAGCGGGTCCATCCGTAGCCACCTCACCGGTGTCTTCACGGTCACCGCGACCTCGCTTCGCGGCCCGTCGCCGCCGTTGGTACAGCCACTGCGGCATCGCCGATAGCCCGTCACCGCCACCAACGCTGCCACCGCCATCGCTGCGTCTCCACGGTCACCATGACCTCGCTTTCGCGGCTCCGTCGCCGCTGTTCGTCCCGCCACATGCGGGTTCGCCGATAACCTCGTCGCCCGTCACCGCCCGCGGTCCCTGCGGTCTCGCCCGCAGCGCGTCGCCGCCACCGCGGCCTCGTCTTCATCACCCGACGCCTCGGTGGTCCCTTCCCCCGAGGTTGTGGTTCCACCTCGACGGCGGTCTCGGCCACCACCACCGCCACCTCACCATTCCATGGTGACACGCGCCAAGGACGGGATCCGGCAACCGAACCCTCGTTACCACAACCTCAGTGTCACGGTCGTCTCCCCCGTGCCGCGCTCGGTGCGATCTGCATTGAGCGACCCGCATTGGCTTGCTGCCATGCGCTCTGAGTTTGATGCCCTCGTCGCCAACCGGACTTGGACGTTGGTTCCCCGTCCCCCCGGTGCTAACATTATTACTGGCAAGTGGGTATTTCGGCACAAGTTTCTTCCGGATGGCTCATTGGACAGGTACAAGGCCCGCTGGGTTGTTCGTGGCTTTGCGCAATGTGCAGGTGTTGATTTTTCAGAGACATTCTCTCCGGTTGTTAAACCAGCCACGATCGCGTCGTTCTTCACTTTCGCCGCCTCTCGTCATTGGCACGTTCATCAGCTCGACATCAACAACGCCTTTCTTTATGGTCATCTTCAGAACGTGTTTTATGTCGCAGCCCACCGGTTTTGTTGATCCCACTAGACCTGATGATGTTTGCCTACTCTCACGGTCTCTCTATGGTCCAAGCGGGCTCCTCGTGCTTGGTATCACCGCATTGCAGCATTTCTCACTGCCCTTGGTTTTCGCAGCACCACCTCGGACACGTCGCTCTTTGTGCTTCATCGAGCTGATCATGTCGCCATGCTTCTCTTGTATGTTGGCGACATTGTCATCACCGCCTCGCTTCGATATACTTCACGACATCATCGATCGTCTTGGTTCGAGTTTCGGTTGAAGGACTTGGGCGCTCTGCATTTCTTTCTCGGCATTAATGTGCGGCGTGATGCTTCCGGATTTTTCTTCACCAAGGACAGTATGCACTTGATCTCTGGACCGTCTTGGTATGATCGATTGCAAGCCTCGCTGCCACTCCTGCCGAGGCCAAGCGAAGCTTTCGCTCTCGCTGGTCACCCCGCTGAGATGCCGCTCTATACCGCAGATTGTTGGTGCTCTTGATATCTCACGCTCACCCGCGGACATTGGTTTGCGTTCAGCAGGTTTGCTTGCATATGCACTCGCCCGTGATGTTCATCGGTCCTTGGTTAAGCGCATTCTTGGTATATTCGTGGCACACCAACTTTTGGTCTTCGCCTTCATGCTTCTTCCTCCACCGAGCTGCTCGCTTACATCGATGCGGATTGGGCTGGCTGTCCCGACACTCGACGGTCCACATCGGGATATTGTGTTTTCTTCGGTGATTCTCTCATATCTTGGTCCTCAGCGGCAGCCCACCGTCTCCCTTTCGAGTGCGAGGCCGAGTACCGTCTTTGTTGCCAATGTTGTTGCCGAGACATGTTGGCTTCGTCGATTACTTGGTGAACTTCGGTTTCCATCCCGAAAGCCACGGTGGTTTCTTGTGATAATGTTTCGCTACCTATCTTGCGGCCAATCCAAAGCAGCACAAGCGCACCAAGCACATTGAACTTGATGTTCACCGTCGCGAGAAGGTCCAGTTAGGTCAACCGTGTTCTTCATGTACGAACACCCGGCAGTTTGCCGACATTATGACCAAGGGCTTCAACCGCTGCATTCCAGAGTTTCGTTCAGTCTTTGCATCGCCGACGCCGCGCTTCGATCATGGGGTGTTGAACGTGACATATCTTCTCTTTCTAATCTTATCTTCTCTAGCCTTGTATAGCTAACTCCTAGAGATATGGTAGGATTAGTTTCCTTGTCACGCAAGACATCCTGTGTATATAATGTAACCTACTCCATGGAATACAATGAGTTGCACCAAATAATCTCTCTACACAACCAAAAGCCTCCTCGTGACTCTCTTTTCTCTCTCTTCATAGTTCATATGCATTGTCCTCCTCTTCTCTCTCTCTCTCCTTCCAACCAGACACCACAAATCTCGCCGTATGCATGGCCTCCCTCTTCTCTCTCCTCCCAACCAGGTTAATTTATGATTAGCTTTGGATGGCTCCTTCTACATCATGTTAACAGACCACGTCCGGACATATATCGGAGCCATTTGCGGGCCAGCTTTGAAGATTGCCCTAAAGGTCTTCTCAGATGTGAAGTTAGGTAGTAGCTCTTAGTACGAATTACGCCATATTCTGTATCTTCATCGGTCGATGGGTTGCTTGGCGATGACGGCAACAAATGTAGTGGTAGTAGAATAACAGAGAACCTGTAGAAAACAGAAGCACCAAACGTGCGTGTCTACCTCGTGTCAATGCAGTCAATAGTTTCTGGGTTTGGTGAGAGTCGGTACGCCTATTTATAATTTTATACGTACAATCATGTAAACGTGGACGTATACGCTCATGGATGGCCTATCGTACATATATATAACTGATGGGACTTGTACAGTTATTAGCTGACATGTACAGTTATCGAATGTGAGAAACTGTCTATTGCTAGCTAGAGAGAGAAACTAACGGTCGTTTTCGTTTCTTTGCAGTAGGTAGCTTGCCCTAATCCGGGCTTTGTGATGGACTTCTTGGCGCTTGTTAATTCCGTAGTGGATGATGAGCGTGCGTTTCAGTTGGTACGGTCTCCGTGCAGTACTAAAACAAAAACGGTAGTTAATGAGCTGACGCGCCTTCAAGCTAATAATATCGTTTCGACAGCAATAGTCATCTTGAGCGGGCGTCCACTGCTTCAGATGGCAACACATATATAGACACGGACACGTAAAAAAGGGCTGATAATATCGATCGATATCAGACACGGGTTTCAGCTAAGTGCACATACGTTCGGCTGTCGCGCGCATGCGGTGATGTTTTCCCGTGGGCTCGTCACGCTTTGCTTGCATGGCACGAGAGGTGCAACTTCACATCAACTATACGTAGTACTCCTACTTGATTTTTTTTTTCGTAGATAACCCTGTGAAAAGGTGTATTTCCTTGCATCAAAATCCTGTTGAAATCACAAGGTGACGCGTTGGTGTCGTCAGTAACACGTATGGCGTCCTAGTAGCGAACGTGGTCTCTTTTTCTTACGAGACGGCAAACCAAACCCTAGGTGGTAGCTACCTGGAAATACATGGACACATCAGCTAGGCATGCGTATGCATGCATGCATGGGCCCCGTCCCGGCCGGTTGGTGGAGTTGCTAGCTCCGCTCGCGTCAGTCCGTTTACCGGGCGGACGCGACAGGCGCGCACCAGACCCCACTCAGGGCATGTACATTGGTTTAGACACCTGCTGTCTATACTGAACCTCCACATCACCTATAGACAGCCGCAAAAACATCTTTTACAATGGGTTGTCTTTTAGGCTATCTGTAGCACTACAAATTACCAAATTAAGTTGATCAGTTTAAAATTACTCTAAACTTAATCATCTTCGGCTGCCCTGAACACGGCATCCACCAGTCATCCAGACGAAGACGACACCATTATGGCAGTCCGGCACGATGCTCATCCCAGGGACACCAGTGATTGAGATGAACTCAGAAATTACCCTAGTTGATAGGCACGCACACATAGACGCGAACATCCATTGCTCCTGAACGCAGAACATGCAAAGTGATGGATCCTTTGATATGTGCAGCCTTCACGTAAGCTAGCTAGATACAGATCGCTATCACTTGATCGATCTACGATTAATTGATGAGCCAGATCCGTACTCGCCGGCTTGCAGAGTTGCGGTGGATCGGTCCATCCAAGCAGCGCGGCAGCCGGCCGGTACGGAGGATTGGAAGGCTAGATACACAGATAAAGGAGTTAGTTGCAGACGGCTGCGATACAACGCTAGAAAGCTGTCGGTACCGACCAAAATTGTAGCGCTACAGACGATCTGCAATTCTACCGACGGGCTCCCTCTCTCTCTTGGCCCTCTCTCTTCCACGTCATAAAAAGTCCGAGTTGGCGGCTCTTATAGACAGCTGAGTCATTACTGTTGTACATGCCCTCACGCGCGCCGGCCGGTCGATCCAGACGCCATGCCACACGCACGGACACCCCGGTCAAAAACCATGGCACCATGTCCCGGCTGCACGCCACCCTCCGCTGCTTTCGTGCCATATATACCTGGAATATGGTTCGCATGCCTGCCTTTCCCTGGTCAAATTCTAGGGACCTAAGTATGATATGCCACCCCACCAGAAGCAAAGAGAATGCCTTTGTGCGGCGGCCAGGGAGGAAAAGGCTTTGTGCATGCATGGTCTCTAGATCCCGCCCCGTGGGGTTTTTTTTTAGAAAAGAAGAATCATCTCCAACCTCTGCATTAGAACGATGCATGCGGCCTTATTGTTAAGCAAAATATTTGAATTTCCCGCAAAAGAAAAGCAAAGTATTCGAAAGGTTCTGCACTCTAGTATAAGCTCAGTCTGAGCTAAAAAGATTAAAAATCGTAAACGCTGCCGCAACAAGCATAAATAGGACTTGCCGCAAAAAAAGAGCATAAATAGGACTAGATGATTAGACACCTAGCCTATTATTGAACTGTCATCCAAATCGGTTGTAGATATCCCGAGCTATCATCTTTGTTACGGAACCAAGTGTTACTGACGGATCCAAGTAACTGACAACGCGTTAATATCCCGAGCTATCCAGTAAACAAAGGCTCTATGACTTCCGCATGAGTGAATAAGGATTATGTACGAATCCAAGTGAATATCCCGTCCCGTAGACGGGGGTTGGTGGATACTACCTGTCGCTGTGATGAGCCATGGACCGAATCATGGCAAATACGCTGTTTAGTTAGTTGGTTATTATTAAATCTGGCCGGACTCCGACCAGATCGCTCTTTCCACGATGGCGACGTACGCGCAGAGTGCTGGACTATAGTAGTGCTACGTACTCCCCTCGTCCACTAAAGTTGTATTAAGGTTGAGATATTTATTTTGGAACGGAGGGAGCGTACGGAGCAAGATGTGAGACGTCGTCGTTGGAGTATGTGTTTGGAGCACATATACGCCATGAACGTCACACTCACGTAAACTACGTACCAAGTACGTGAAATAAATTTGAAGATTCTAAAAAAAGTATAACCCATGGTGGGTAGATGGGAATCTTTAAGCTTGTGCGAAAGTTCCATGGTCAGACTCAGTTACTCACTGGCATCACGAAGAGAACAGGCAAAATTTCGACCGGTATCTATATCTATCCCTACTAATAAAGCAATTAGTGCTTCTGGTGGTACGTCGTCGCTGTTTTTACGAAAAAGTCCCTGTATTTTAGAGTATTCAACCCGCAGTCCATATAATAAAGTCAATCGAATCGGTATGGACGAGAAAGAAAAAAAAACTGCCTCCCGATCTAGCTCGTACGCCGCCGCATCGTGCTCTGCTCCTCCCCGAGGCCGCTCCCTCGATCTGGACGAGCAGGTCCCGAGCGCCTCGGCCTGCTCCTCACGCCGGCGTCCCGTGCCACTGCCGCCGACCTCCAGCCGTTGTCCATTACCCTCTCCCGCACACTCTATCTCTCTTCTTCTCCCTTCCTTTTCTCTCTCTCTCAAATCTTGTCTCTGTCAGGAACGACAGCGCCATGGATCCCGATGTGGAGCTCCACCGCAGCCTGATCTGACCGAGGGGGTCGCGCTGCGTTCGGGCGCCGCATCAGGTGGCGGCGGTGAGGTGGGAGGGGAGCACGGGGACGGGCGCGCGGAGACGAAGGAGGAGAAAATGGAGTGGCGGGGAGGCTACGCTCGGGGGCCGCATCAGGCGGCGACAGCGAAGCGGGAGGTGCGCACGGAGACGAAGGACCCGAGAATGGAGGCGTCCGGGAGCGAGGACTTCGCCGGCGTCAAAGCCACTACCAGACGGGACGCGCAGGCGCGCGAGGGGTGCATTGCTCCTTCCTGGTGCGGCGCACGAGGGAATGAGGTGGGGATCGAGCTGCCGGCACACCACCCGCCGTTCGCCCCTGCTCCACACTTTGTTGGAACTCCATCTGTCGGTTCTACACTTAGGTATTCACTGAAGCAAACATTGTAATTTCCTGATATATCTTAATGATTGTTGAAGCCAAACTCGCATCTCATCTGCTTTTTAATTGCGCCCTATCCCGATCTGAAAACAAATTTACTTTCTGGAACTGATGGTCTGAAGTGGTGTCTTATACATGGTTAGATAATGTAGTGGGGAATTTTTCTGATGTACAAGCTATATATCAGAAAAGGTTGCGCTTGGAATGATCTGTCCCGGTTATTAGTGTATGTGGTCATGTATTTCCTGTAGATCAAATATCTATTTGTAATTTTGGATCAGTATATTTGCTTTGAAAGTCAGAATTGCATTTACTGTTTTTCTTTTTGGCGCAAAAAGTAGTTAGTGTTAAACATATGTTAGACAGATCTACTTACCAATGCCAATTTGTCTGGAGATCTGATGTTTTTTGTACACTTTTGTGGCTGAAAACCTGAAACGATTTGTGTAACTGATAGGTCTGTTGCTTTACTTCTACACTGCTTAATTAACCTGCGATTAATTTTGATATTTGATTTTTGGCAAGAATCATCGTACTATAGATTATTGATCATGCATGAAACGTTTTGAAGGAAACGAATCTACATTTGCATGCTCGATTTGAAGACTTGTCAGCTGGGTGAAGAAGCTTTCTGACAAACATCCAAATCACTCTAATAGGCCCAAGTTGAGCATATGTTAGATGGTCTGGATGACATGGATGGTGCCGAGGATGTCCCTTTTGATGAGCTCATAGGCATGCAAGGCTTAGAATTTCACTTGGTTGAGAATGCAATTACAGTAAGGATCTCTTCTTTGTCTTATTTTAGATAGACAAATGTGTTTCCTTCATGTTTACATCATTACATGTATCTGATGTTGTTTCATTTGATTTTCTTAAGATATGTATTACATACAAGTCTGATGGATTCAAGAGAATGAAGAGTGAAGAATACTATACTATAAATACGTCAACTACAGATAACCCTCCCAACTACAATGTTGCACCTGACAACCTCCTACTCGATGAGGCCAAGCTATCTACAGGGGACCATGCCGCTGGACGTTCCTAAGAGGTATGGACCTAAGGATGGCCTTGCTTGCACTATATTGTAGCAATATAATCCGTAATACATGCAGTTTGCTTTCTCCCTTTGTCCCATGGACTCTGAATATGATATCCACCGTCCTTTGTAGGTTCATTAGTTTATTTTTTGTTGATGCAAAAATTAATATGTAGTTGTAACCGCAGGTGTGCTGCTAGATGACCTTCTTGCTACTGAAACAACAAATGCTTGTAACTGCAGCTCCTGCTAATACGCAAGCTGGAGGAGCACCGGGCATATTTGCTACGATGATGAACAAACAGGCAAAGGACTGCAGAAACAACAGCTGATGGAGCTGTGGTTCTTGGAAACCCAGTTGCTCCTCCTGTTAATGGGGATGTGTATACGGATATCAACCCTGAGAATGTTGTGGTCCAGTGACACCGAGGTTTGCATTATTTCTGTCCTAGACTTGTGCAGACCATCTTTCTATGGATGGTCTTCTGTTCATATTAAATGTGAGCTACCGCGTACTGAGATGTGTTTCGAACTTATTTTGTGTGTGTGTGCAGAAGATAGTGCAAATGTGCTAATTATTTGGTTGAAGCATCTGCTGCAGAGGTTGAGGTAATTAGTGCTACTTTAGCTGCTATAAAGGCCAGACAAGTTGGAGATGAGATGGGCATTTTATCATATTGCTTTGCCTGTAATAGCCAAAATTGATTGATTTAGTTTCACACAACATAGATAATTATGTCGTCAGGTTCAGTTTTACTTATGAAAGTTGAACTTTTCTTATCTTGTTAGATTTCCTCTTTGTAAGTTCTAGGACTTTAGTTAATTGAATATCTTAAGGCCTGCATGCCAGAGCTTTCTAGAAGGTAACACTTGATGCAAATTCTGTTCCTACTATTCTTACCTGATACTACCTGGACGACCTTCAAGCATCAATAACTTAATCCTTTTAGGTTTTGTACTTCTTTCTCCAGTACAGACATAATATTGTTTGGTGCTTCCCAATATTTGGACGTGAAAGTAGAGAAGCTTTACATTTCAAGAAATATTAGATTATCAATAAGAAAATATGGTCCAAGCCGGACTACTACTTCTAAATGTTTTGTTTTTCACCAAAGGGGATATTTTACTTCTCCTAATCATGGTCGCCGTGTAACCCGATGATGGTAGGATTGTAAATAACTACATCCTCTTTTGGCATGGCAAAAAAAATACATCCTACCCATTTGATGATTTGCAACTGCAGCTGAACAATAATGAAAAAAAAAGTACATGCTTTACATAATGTACCTACAACAACAATGGGTTGCCCCACCAGACATCACCAGAGGACTGAGAAGGAAAACGACGCTTACTCAGTCAGGTTCTATTGGCCGTTGTAGCATTAGCATGATGAAGATTCTGGAACAGTGCACGACATGTCCAAGCCGAAGGTCTTCCCTTAGTGTGAAGCACCTGAGCTGGCATCGAGCAATATCCCCTGAATATTATTTCATTGTGTTCTTTCTAGGTATACAACCATATCAGCTGCACCAAGGAGCTCCATGCACGGCGGTACTACTTCCCACAAAACCTATTATAAACAGTATGCTAACTACCAGGACTGTGTAGATTCATGGAAGAGCTTTGTGCAAAAAATTAGGAGAAAGAGAAACATAAGAGACATTTCAGCAAGTTTACTTATGGAGGCAAAAAATAATTCTACTTATCACTGTAATACAACTTGTAATAAACGAGAAAAGACGTGTGATATTATTTTTTTCTCCCGTTGCAACGCACGGGCATTTGTGCTAGTCTATATATAATTAGTGATCTCAGTGATCAAAATCACTGTGCATCTGAGCTTTTCACTGGCTGTCATTTACGCGTTGTGCTTTGCAATTAACTTTGACAGTGTTATATATTAATTTTTTGGTTAGCTAGCTATCGATACTACTTAATTACAAGTCTTCCTCTTGTGTGCCAAAGGTTGGTGAGAAAATGTGAGTACTGGACAGCTCTGTCTTAATTTACTGGTAGCTTCTTGCTTAAAGATACTAGCAGTGTACATCAGAGGGCGTGGCTCCCTTCGAAGGCGTCAATATTGTCGGCATTTGATGGGTGACAGTACACCTATCTTATACGTGAGGCTATCAGTATTTGTGCACTCATTGTAGTACGACGGTATTCAGACGTCCTTATGACTCATGATGATGCATGCATGTTCCTTTGCTACATAGCATGCATAATATCCGCGTTCAAGTTTCTGTATCTTTGAGGCCAATAGTCAATGGTGTAATAGATTTGTTTGATAAAGTTTATACAATAGCACTGCTCCTAGAATTATTATGGAATATAGGGTATGTTTGGCTTGCAGCTTAAGGTTGCCACATCTAATCTTAGTCGTGCCACAGCATATTAGTCATGTGTTTGGTTCATTGCTACACTTGTCGCTTGGCACACTTTTCTGGCTACATGGTCCACATGTCATAGATTTAATTTTTTTGCCAAATCTTGCCATACTTGTGGTGGCCATTTTACTAGCCACACTTTGTCTAAGCTTAATTGTGACAAAGTTAGGAACCAAACAGGCCCATATAGTTTCATAATATAATCTTTGAAAGGACTGACAACCATTTTAGCTTAGCTTGGTCAAGAACATCAATTCAAACCCTAAAGCATTGTTTATTGCGGAACGGATGGAGTATCTGATAGCAATATAGTGTCAAAAGTTGATCAAGAACATCCATTCACAACCTAAAACGTAGTTTATTCATTTCAGGATGAATGGAGTATCTTACAAGGAAGGGATTCGTAGCACACAGGTGCGGGGGCACGGAACCCCCTTTTTCTTTTGACTTTTGTTTTTTAATCTTTTGAACCAAAAGTCCAGATTAAATTTTGTTTTAATATTCATGTTTATGGTGACGAGGGCTTTCATCTGAGTTCCATGTTGAATACATTTTGACGAGTTTTTAATTTTTCTTTGAGATTCAACTTCTGAAACTTGATACGAGCGACCAACAAAATCGGAACTTTGAGAATCTATGACCAACAAAATCGTAAGTTTAAGTTTAAACTCTGAAACTTGGGGCGAGCGATCGTCAAAATTATAAGTTTCAAAAGTTGAGACTGACAAAATCGTAAGTAGAATCTGCGACCGACAAATCATAAGTTTTAAGATTTAACTCTGAAACTTGGCACGAGCGATCATCAAAATGTAAGTTTCAGATGTTGCGACCGACAAAATCATCAGTTTTAGAAACTAAAACTTAAAATTTGGTGTGCCCTCATGTGGGGTCCAGTGACTTTGAATACCGTGAGACAATCAGGCAGCTGGCACGGCTGGGCAGGTGCGTGCTCCTACGAATTTCCACCAATGTGGAACTTTTTAGAGTATAAGAGGTGAAACTTCGGTAATTGCCTTTGGCTCTTGCTTAACTTTATCATTGGCATGTACTCCTACTTCCTGATCGAGACCTACTTATCATCGTAGAGACCTACTTATCATGTATCGATCGACTTTGTTCCTTTTTTATGGCAATAATTTCTGATCATAAAATTCATGTACTTTCAAACAACTTTTTCATTGAAGACAAAATTTGAAAAGTATGGACGTCCATGTAAGTATATCAAACTGAAGGCACAATCAAGTTGTGCTACCGATGTCGAGCTAATTCGTTGTGCTACCGATCTCAACGGCGGATCTGGCCTTGACTCATGTCGAGCTAATTCGTTGTGCTACCGATCTCAATCGCCTTCGGCGGGGCACTGCTCCTGGACTTGATCTGCAACGCGAGGATGTCTGGGGCGCTGGCCCTAGGCTTGGTGGTGGTGGCCTTCTTCTTCGTCGGAGTTGGTCGGCTGACTGGCTGTGCTTGCATGGTCATGCAGTGACCGGCGGCTTGGCCGGTCGGCGGCGGCGGAACTTGGCCGGTGGCAGCGGCAAAGTTTTGTCTGGATCCCGGGGCGGCGGCCCTGGAGGGTGGAGGCCGGTGAAGCTCGGGCTTCCCGCGGCGGCATGGCGTAGTGCAGTCCATGTCCAAGGCGGATCTGTGACGGTGATCTGTTATGGATTAGTTCGGATCAGAGACGGCGACGAGCGTGCGGGATCCTTCTCGGCGGCTCTCGCGGCTTGGTGACGCGGGGTGGGAGCCCTCCTCCTAGGTTCCAGTGGTGGCACACTCAGGCAGTGACCGGTTGTAACACCCCGGATGTAACTTTCCATATTCGTAACTCCAACTCTTGCCTTTTCCGAAGATGCGATATGTTATTTCCTTCGTGGTTGGGTTTTTGTCTTCGTTTGGCTTTTTGTTCATGTCATGCATTCATCATTGCATCATTTGCATTGCATCATGTCATCATGCAACCCTTTTAAAAACTCATCTAAATAAAATCATATGGATCTTCGGTCCATTTAAATCGAGGGAAATGCACATGGTGATTTCTCTTTATAACATATTAAAGCCTCTCAATATTATTAGGGAGCTATTATAAAATTATTCCATTTATTTGGAAATCACCATAACACACTTGCAAATTATCCCAATGGCTTTGTTATCTTAATTCTTGGTCTCCATCCTTGCCATATATTCCTTCATCACTTTCCCGAGCTCCACCAAAATCCTCAACATTTTTGGACACTTCTAAATCCTAGTCCTTGTTCAAACCATTTGAATTAAATTCAAATGACTTTGAATTTAATACTTGCAATCTTGCCCACTCCATTTTTCTTGGGTCAAGCTCATTTTTATGAGTCCGGAAAAATTACCCCTATGCCCAAATTCTTGTCCACTCTTTTCTTTTCTCTCCCTTTCTTTCTTTGCTTTTCTGTTTTTGGAAGAGATTTGAAGAAGGGAGGGGAAGACCAGCCGTAGCCCACTACCCAACCAGCTAGACCAAGCCGGCCCAGCCAGCCCATCTAACCAGCTCGATAACCCTAGCCGCACGGAGACCTCCGCTCGATCTCTCCCTCTCGTCCTCCCACACCGCCGCCACTCACACGCTTCACGCAGGAGAGGAGCGCCCGCGCCCGATCCCCATGGCGCCCGTGGCCCTCGACGCTCGCTGTAGCTGCAGCTCCTTCTCCAGCCTCGTCAGATTCCAGTGCAGCCTGGTGCCTCCTCCTCCTTTGCTCCCGGACGCATCCAGCCGCCCGCAGCCGTCTTCGTCCGCGCCCACAGGAGCCAGTAGTTGCAGCCCCGAGTCCTCTGCTTCTTCCCTGCCGGCGTCCGAGGCCGCAGCCTCCCCTGCCGCGGCCACCTTTCCTCGCCCTTCCATCTTCGCCGCTGCGCCAGCTCGCCTCTGCTCCGCGCCGCTCCTACTCTACCATGGCCTTGCTCCTTCAGCATCGCGCCTGCACCCATCGTCGCCTTCCTCCGCCTCGAGTGGCTCCCTGCCGCACCGCCACCGACCCTCGCCTGCGGACCCGACCAGGCGGGCGGTCGGCCGGAGCGACCCATCGACCCGTTGCCTCCCGCGTCTCCCCATCGCACGCCGGCGACCATCAAGAGCTCTGCCGCTCCCCGAGCTCCCCCATCTCGCCTCGGACCTTGCGCTGCTCCGCCCTCGACCTCCCGCGGTGCCTGCTGCTGGCCATCCCCATGACCAGAGCCATGTCCCGCTTCGCCCGTTGACCGCGTCTTCCTCGTCCACTTGGGTCACAACCAGTTCCGCGAGCACCACATTTCCTCGCTGCCTTCGTGCACCTCCGACTGCTTCCCGCTGCACCACCGGCCTGTTGACTCCCTCATGGTCCGCCAAGACTTGTTGCCGTCGCCGTGACCCCCCACAAGACATTTCAGGGACACGCCAAGTAGATTTCAGGGACACGCCAAGTACATCTACAGACGCACCAGACGTCTACGAAACGTGTACGACTACGTGGGCTCAAAATACCCTACGGATACGACAAGTTCGACTACATGGATACGACAAGTTCCTCTCCGAAACGTGTACCACTACCGTCGACCCGAACATCTACAAACGTGTACGATTATCGTCGTCATGTACCACTACTTCCACTACCGTCGCCCCGAAGACGTTGGATTCGTCAAGTACCTCTCTGAAACGAACGTGTACGACTACTTCCACTACGACCAGTGTACCACTACTTCCCTCAACGAACTCGAACCGCTCCGAAAACGCACGCTTCGAAGGTATAACCCCGAGATGACCGCCCGTGTACGAATGCATGTTGTATGAGATGCTCATGTTTGGACCATGTCCCGAATTGATCCTTGCACATTCCTCCTCGTTTGCAATGCCGTCGACCCGTGGGAACCCGATAACCGGGATCACCCCATCACCTTTTGCATGACACACTCATCCACACACTTCTCTCTTGCATCGGTATCTCAATCGAGTTACCGGGACCGGAATGTTGCCGTGGCACCATTTCCGTTTTGCCGCCGTGGCACCCTTTTTGTTCCGCCATGGTGACCAAATGCTTCATAACATACTCATGTCAACATTTTCATAAATTGCATAAAACTTGCATATGTCATCCGCATCATGGTAACAACAATTTAAATGCTTAAAATTGTTGTTGCATTAAATTGCTAAATAACATGAGGATTTATCGGAATTGTTGTTTGATGTTTCCGGCCTCATTTAAACTTGCCTAAATAGTTAGTTTAATTATGCTTCACCTCTTGCCATGTTAACCAACATTTAACCGGACATGCATCATAGTTGATTGTGCATTATGCCATGTTTATGCTTGTGTGTTTACCATGTTGTTTGTTTCTTTCCGGTGTTGCTTCTTAGTTCCGGTAATGTTGCGATTGTGAGGATTCGTTCGACTACTCCCGTTCATCTTCTTCATGGACTCGTTCTTCTTCCTAGCGGGATTTCAGGCAAGATGACCGCTACCCTGGATCTCACTACTATCATTGCTATGCTAGTTGCTTCGTTCTATCCCTTTGCTGTGCTACTTATCATTTGCTCGTCAAGCCTCCCAAATTGCCATGACCTCTAACCTTTGACACCATTCCTAGCAAACCGTTGTTTGGCTATGTTACCGCTTTGCTCAGCCCCTCTTATAGCGTTGCTAGTTGCAGGTGAAGTTGAAGATTGGGTGGACAGGGTTATGTTGGGATATCACAATATCTCTTATATTATTAATGCATCTATATATTTTGGTAAAGGGTGGAAGGCTCGGCCTTATGCCCGTGTTTTGTTCCACTCTTGCCGCCTAGTTTCATCATACCGGTGTTATGTTCCCGGATTTTGCGTTCCTAACGCGTCGGGTGATTTATGGGACCCCCCCGACAGTTCGCTTTGAATAAGACTCCTCCAGCAAGGCCCAACATTGGTTTTACCATTTGCCTCACCTATTATCTTTTTCCCTTGGGAGTCGCGCATCCAAAGGGTCATCTTTATTTTAGCCCCCCGGGCCAATGCTTGTCTAAGTGTTGGTCCAAACTAGAGCCACTTGCAGCGCCACCTCGGGGAAACTTGAGGGCTGGTTCTAGTTGTACGTAGTGCTCATCCGGTCATGGCTCGAGACGAGATCTGCTGGCTACTATCGGGATGTCGGCATGCCGGGAGGTCTTGCTGGTCTTGTTTTACCATTGTCGAAATGTCTTGTAAACCGGGATTCCGAGACTGATCGGGTCTTCCTGGGAGAAGGTCTATTCCTTTGTTGATCGCGAGAGCTTGTCATGGGCTAAGTTGGGACACCCCTGCAGGGTTTAAACTTTCGAGAACCGTGCCCGCGGTTATGTGGCAGATGGGAATTTGTTAATGTCCGGTTGTAGATAACTTGACACCAGATCCGAATTAAAATGCATCAACCGCGTGTGTAGCCGTGATGGTCTCTTCTCGGCGGAGTCCGGGAAGTGAACACGGTCTTTGGGTTATGTTTGACGTAAGTAGGAGTTCAGGATCACCTCTTGATCATTGCTAGCTTCACGACCGTTCCTTTGTTTCTCTTCTCGCTCTCATTTGCGTATGTTAGCCACCATATCATGCTTAGTCGCTGCTGCAACCTCACCACTTTACCCCTTCCTTTCCCATTAAGCTTTGCTAGTCTTGATACCCATGGTAATGGGATTGCTGAGTCCTCGTGGCTCACGATTACTACAACAACGATTGCGCAGTGCAGGTTATTCGATGATCATGACGCGAGAGCGATGCTTGCTTGCGTTGAGTTCTTCTTCCGCTTCTTCGATCGGGGATAGGTTCGGTCGGCACTGGGCTAGCAGATGTGGATATTGTTTGAGTTTCATTTATGATTCATCCGCAATGGATGTTGTTCTTGTATGTTGTATTGTTGTATTCGTGTGGCATTGTATGCCTCTTGTATGTATCCCCATCTATTATGTAATGTTGATGTAATGATATCCACCTTGCAAAAGTGTTCCAATATGCGGGTCTATCCTTGGTGGGACCTTCGAGTTCCTTTTGGATAGGGTCGCATATTGGGCGTGACACCGGTGCGCCAGGGGTCCCACGGTGGCACTGTTGCTGCGGTTGGTCTCCGGATCTAGGCGGCTGGATCTGGGGCTTTGAAGGCGGTTGAGACGGTGCACAGGTTGTTGGGTGGATATCTTGGGACGGATCCGGGTGAAAACCTGATCTTCGGTTGATGGCCGGAGGCGATGATGACGATGCCCTTATCATCGTTTCCTTCATGAAGGCATCATCGAGGTGAAGCTCCCAACTCCACTCAATACCTCCGGGGGAAACCCTAGATCAGCTGATCGGATGTTGGCAGCAATCATGTGTCGTAACCCCCTTGGGGGCGGCATTCTTGGAGGTGCACTCGGCTTCGCGGGACCAGCGGACGGCTTCTTTGGTGGAGCGGTGTTTCATCCATAAATTGATGGCGACGGATCTGGACGGCATGGTGCAGTGCAGATTCGGAGTTCGATGTGGGAGGATGGACTCGCGCAGGAGGACGACACTGTCTGGCGTCATGGTGGCGTCGATGGCTGAGAGACCTGGCACGATAGATGCAACAATACAACTCTGAAGATGGACTCGTGGCAGGTGGCTGCGGGGGCCCTATACCCGGCAGGTGTCCTGGTTGAGGAGTGCGCCAGACTGGTAGGTGCCCCATACCAGGCAGGCGTCCTGATTGGGACCTCAGGTCTTAGATGTGTAGGTTTGGCTGCGATGTCTGTTTGGTATTAGGCCCAGACTATCAGCGCCCCTTCATCAATTGGATAGGTGTAGCGACAGTTGTTGCTTAGACGGTGGCTTCAGTCCTACTGTTGTATGACTTTGTTAGGTCTTGTGAGAATAATTAATAAAGTGGCCGCATGCATCGCCCAGATGCAGAGGCCAGGGGTCATCCTCCTTTTCTAAAAAAAGTAATGTTATTTATGAGACGGATGTAAAAGCTTTGTCTTATCTCATTAATTAAGAAGGAGCAAAACAATGATTTTGAGGTTACAAGAATAGAAGGGATCGCTCTCCCGGTACTAAGTTGCCCAAAAATCTAGCCCCGGCAACTATCCATGTTTTGCCCTCATCCCTAATCGTTGCCTCCACTCTCATGGGTAGGGAGGCCTCGGCAGGGAACACTAGTTTGGCCGTTCACAATGTGAGTACCAATCAATTCCCGCCTTTCATTTTAAGGGGTTATTTTAGATCAACTTGCTAAACGAAAATAACCGCGCTCCCCTAGGGTTCCTGTCGTGGGATTGAGTCTGACAGTAAGAGTAGGGGGTACGTAGGAGGATGCAGTGTCCTAGCTACGGCGAGGTTATACACACAAGTTTACGAGTTCAGGCCCCTCTTGGAGGAGGTAATAGCCCTACGTCTCGGTGCCACAGAGGATTGCCGACTGGATATGTGTGAAAGTTACAGGGGGTGCGAACCCCTCTGGCAGAGGAGGGGGTGTCTTATATAGAGTGCGCCAGGCCCCTCGCAGCCCTCGGCTACACATAGTTCAGTGTGAGTTAAGACTAGGATGTTACTGGTAACACCTGCTATTAATGATCTTTATGGCGACGGAGTGAATGCCTAACCGTTGCCATCCTGGGTGACTTTAGGCCTCCTGTACTCCAAGTGATTCTTTATATGGTCGAGTGATGTTACCATCGAGTGGAATTGGGGTATCCGAGTGGAATCTCTCGTCGATTGGATTGCACTTCAAGGTGATTTCAGTTGGTATCTTCTCTTAGACTTTGTATGTTTTGACTCTAGGGCAGTGTCCTTGGGTAGGGTGTCTAGGTCAGGCCTAAGACCCTACCCTAGGTACATGTCATCATCACTAGCCCCCGAATGGATTGAGGACCGAGTGAAGGAGAGTTGAAGTTGGTTCCAACTCCATTCAATGCTTCAAAGGCATTTCTTCAAGGTCCTGGAAGCATACTGGTACTTTAACCCTGCATCAGTCGCCTTGATCGAGTCTGGCTTTTGAGATCACTGAGTGAATTATGTTGCTTATCTTCGAGTATATTGGAATGTGATATCTTTGGCGTGATTGACTTCTCTGCGGTTCCTAGATCTCGCGGGATTCGAAATTTGGAGAAGCGCGCGGGACGGCGCGTGGCGCAGTAAGCGGAGTTAAAATAGACAAGGACTCCTCGATCCTCGCGCCGCTTTTTCTGCCACGTATCGAGCATGCATCTGTTACGGGATGCGACTGGATCACGCGGGCCCATAGGCTAGCCACTCGGAAGTGGGACCATAATGGGCGTCGCTGCCGATGCAAGGCACTATTCCCTTCATTCACCCCTTTTCTCTCCGCTTCTCTACATTGTGATACGTCTCTAACGTATCTATAATTTATTATTGTTCCACGCTATTATATTATCTGTTTTGGATGTTTAATGGGCTTTATTATGCACTTTTATATTATTTTTGGGACTAACCTATTAACCGGAGGCCCAGTGCAAATTGCTGCTTTTTTGGCCTATTTCAGTGTTTCGCAGAAAAGGAATATCAAATGGAGTCCAAAGGGAATGAAACCTTCAGGAGAGTCATTTTTGGAACAAACGCAATCCAGGAGACTTGGAGTGGACGTCAAGGAAGCAATGAGGCGGCCACAAGGTAGGAGGGCATGCCCTCCCCACCCTCATGGGCCCCTCGTGGCTCCACCGACATACCTCTTTCGTCTATATATACTCATATACCCGAAAACATCCAGGAGCACCACGAAACCCTATTTCCACCACCGCAACCTTATGTACCCGTGAGATCCCATCTTGGGGCCTTTTCCGGCGCTCCGCCAGAGGGGGAATCGATCACGGAGGCCTTCTACATCAACACCATAGCCTCTCCGATGATGTGCGAGTAGTCCACCACAGACCTTCGAGTCCATATTTATTAGCTAGATGGATTCTTCTCTCTCTTTGATTCTCAATACAAAGTTCTCCTCGATCTTCTTGGAGATCTATTCGATGTAATACTTTTTGCGGTGTGTTTGTCGAGATCCAATGAATTGTTGGTTTATGATCAAGATTATCTATGAACAATATTTGATTCTTCTCTGAATTCTTATATGCATGATTTGATATCTTTGCAAGTCTCTTCGAATTATCAGTTTGGTTTGGCCTACTAGATTGATCTTTCTTGCAATGGGAGAAGTGCTTAGCTGTGGGTTCAATCTTTCGGTGTCCTTTCCCTGTGACATCAGGTGCAGCAAGGCACGTATTGTATTGTTGCCATCGAGGATAAAAAGATGGGGTTTATATCATATTGCTTGAGTTTATCCCTCTTCATCATGTCATCTTGCTTAATGCGTTACCCTGTTCTTATGAACTTAATACTCTAGATGCATGCTGGATAGGGTCGATGTGTGGAGTAATAGTAGTAGATGCATAATCGTTTTGATCCACTTGTCACAGACGTGATGCCTATATACATGATCATGCCTAGATATTCTCATAACTATGCACTTTTCTATCAATTGCTCGATAGTAATTTGTTCAGCCACCGTAAGATATGCTATCTTGGGAGAAGCCACTAGTGAAACCTATGGCCCCGGGTCTCTTTTCCATGATATTATATCTATTTTATTTACATTGCATCTTGTTTACTATTGTGCAATCTTTACTTTTCAATCTATACAACAAAAATACCAAAAATATTTATCTTATTATCTCTATCAGATCTCACTTTTGCAAGTCGCCGTGAAGGGATTGACAATCCCTTTATCGCATTGGTTGCAAGGTTCTTATTTGTTTGTGCAGGTACAAGGCGACTTGCGTGTAACCTCCTACTGGATTCATACCTTAGTTCTTAAAAATTGAGGGAACTATGCTACTTGTTGCATCACCCTTTCGTCTTCAAGGGAAAACCAACGCATGCTCAAGAGGTAGCAAGAAGGATTTTTGGCACCGTTGCCGGGGAGGCTTATGCCAAGACAAGTCAAGATTTGATCTCTTGACAACTCGTCGATTTCTGGTATCGTTGCCGGAAAGATCTACGCACAAGTCATAACATACCAAGTACCCATCACAAACTCTTTTCTCTTGCATTACATTATTTGCCATTTACCTCTCGTTTTCCTCTCCCCCACTTCACCCTTGCCGTTTTATTCACCCTTTTTCCGTTCGTCTCTTTTTTCTTGCTTCTTGTGTGCTTGTGTGTTGGATTGTTTGTCGCTATGGCTCAAGGTAATACTAAATTGTGTGATTTTTCCAATACCAACAACAATGATTTTCTTAGCACTCCGATTGCTTCTATTACCGATGCTGAATCTTACGAAATTAATGCTACTTTATTGAATCTTGTCATGAAAGATCAATTCTTTGGCCTTCTTAGTGAAGATGCCGCTACACATCTAAACAACTTTGTTGATTTGTGCGATATGCAAAAGAAGAGAGATGTGGATAATGATATTGTTAAATTGAAGTTATTTCCGTTTTCACTTAGAGATCGTGCTAAAATTTGGTTATCTTCTTTGCCTAAAAATAGTATTGATTCATTGAGTAAGTGCAAAGATGCTTTTATCTCTAAGTATCTTCCTCCCGCTAAGATCATCTCTCTTAGAAACGATATTATGAATTTTAAGCAATTTGATCATGAGCATGTTGCACAAGCTTGGGAGAGGATGAAACTAATGATACGTAGTTGCCCTGCACATGGTTTGAATTTATGGATGATTATACAAAAATTTTATGCCGGATTGAATTTTGCTTCTAGAAATCTTTTAGATTCGGCCGCGGGAGGCACTTTTAGGGAAATCACTTTAGGGGAAGCCACTAAACTCCTAGATAATATTATGGTTAATTGTTCTCAATGGCACACCAAAAGATCTACTAGTAAAAAGGTTCATGCAATTGAAGAGATTAATGTTTTGAGTGGAAAGATGGATGAACTTATGAAATTGTTTGCTAATAAGAGTGTTTCTTCTGATCCTAATGATATACCCCTATCCACTTTGATTGAGAATAATAATGAATCTATGGATGTGAATTTTGTTGGTAGGAACAATTTTGGTAACAAAGCATATGGAGGAAACTTTAATTCTAGGACGTTCCCTAGTAATTCCTCTAATAATTATGGTAATTCCTACAACAATTCTTATGGAAATTTCAATAAGATGCCCTCTGATTTTGAGACTAGTGTTAAAGAATTTATGATTTCACAAAAGAATTTCAATGCTTTGCTTGAAGAAAAATTGCCTAAGGTTGATGAGTTGGCTAGGAACGTGGATAGAATTTCTCTTGAAGTTGATTCTTTGAAACTTAGATGTATTCCACCTAAGCATGGTATGAATGAGTCTTTCAAAGCCATGAGAATTTCCATTGATGAGTGCAAAGAAAGAACCGCTAGGATGCGTGCTAAAAAGGATTGCTTTGTGAAAACGTGTTCTTCTAGTTTTCATGATAATAAGGATGAAGATCTGAAAGTGATTGATGTGTCTCCTATTAAATCTTTGTTTTCTAATATGAATCAACTTTAGCTAAAAGGCGTCCCAATGATTCGGAGTTTTTAGATCTTGATGCGAAAATTGGTACAAGTGGGATTGAAGAGGTCAAAACTTTACATAGCAATGAACCGACTATTTTGGATTTCAAGGAATTAAATTATGATAATTTCTCTTTGATAGATTGTATTTCCTTGTTGCAATCTGTGCTAAATTCTCCTCATGCTTATAGTCAAAATAAAGCTTTTACCAAACATATCGTTGATGCTTTAATGCAATCTTATGAAGAAAAACTTGAATTAGAAGTTTCTATCCCTAGAAAACTTTATGATGAGTGGGACCTACTATTAAAATTAATATTAAAAATCATGAATGCTATGCTTTGTGTGATTTGGGTGCTAGTGTTTCCACGATTCCTAAAACTTTGTGTGATATGCTAGGTTCCATGAATTTGATGATTGTTCTTTAAATTTGCATCTTGCGGATTCCACCATTAAGAAACCTATGGGAAGGATTAATGATGTGCTTATTGTTGCAAATAGGAATTATGTACCCATAGATTTCATTGTCCTTGATATAGTAATCCTTCATGTCCTATTATTCTTATTAGACCTTTCCTTAGAACGATTGGTGCAATTATTGATATGAAAGAAGGAAATGTTAGATTCCAATTTCCATTAAGGAAAGGCATGGAGCACTTTCCTAGGAAGAAAATTGAATTACCTTATGAACCTATTATGAGAGCCACTTATGAATTGAATACCAAAGATGGTAATACCTAGATCTATTCTTGTTTTTATGCCTAGCTAGGGGCGTTAAACGATAGCGCTTGTCGGGACGCAACCCATTTTTATTTTTGATCTTTAATTTTTGTTCCTGTTTAGTAATAAATAATTCATCTAGCCTCTGGTTAGATGTGGTTTTGTGTTTTAGTTAGTGTTTGTGCCAAGTAAAACCTTTAGGATAACCTACGGTGATAGTTAATTTGATCTTGCTGAAAAAACAGAAACTTTTGCACACACGAGATTTGTTTTCATAAATAACAGAAACGTGATTTTGAGATAATTATTTTTGCAGAAGATTTATAAACAAATTACCTAGGACTTCCTAATTTTGTAGAATATTTGAGGTTCCAGAAGTATTCGAGAATTACAGATTGCTACAGACTGTCATCTTTTTGACAGATTCTGTTTTTCGTGTGTTGTTTACTTATTTTGATGAATCTATGGCTAGTATCGGGGGGTATGAACCATAGAGAAGTTGGAATACAGTAGGTTTAACCCCAATATAAATAAATAATGAGTTCATTACAGTACCTTAAAGTGGTAGTTTGTTTTCTTGCACTAATGGAGCTCATGAGATTTTCTGTTGAGTTTTGTGTTGTGAAGTTTTCAAGTTTCGGGTAAAGATTTGATGGATTTTGGAATAAGGAGTGGAAAGAGCCTAAGCTTGGGGATGCCCAAGGCACCCAAAGGTAAAATCCAAGGACAACCAAAAGCCTAAGCTTGGGGATGCCCCGGAAGGCATCCCGTCTTTCATCTTCGTCTATCGGTAACTTTACTTGAGGCTATATTTTTATTCACCACATGATATGTGTTTTGCTTGGAGCGTCTTCTATAATTTGAGTCTTTGATTTTTAGTTTATCACAATCATCCTTGCTGTACACACCTTTTGGAGAGACACACATGAATCAGAATTTAGAATACTCTATGTGCTTCATTTATATCTTTTGAGCTAGACAATTTTGCTCTAGTGCTTCACTTATACCTTTTTAGAGCACGCTTGTGGTTTTATTTTGTAGAAATTATTGATCTCTCATGCTTCACTTATATTATTTTGAGAGTCTTTTAGAACATCATGGTAATTTGCTTTGGTTATAAAATTAGTCCTAATATGAAGGGCATCCAAGTTGGGTAAAATAAAAACTTTCATATAGAGTGCATTAAACACTATGATAAATTTGATACTTGACAATTGTTTTAGGATATAAAGGTGGTAATGTTAGAGTCATGCTAGTTGGGTAATTATGAAATTGAGAAATACTTGTGTTAAAGTTGGCAAGTCCTGTAGCGTGCACGTATGGTGAACGTTGTGTGACAAATTTGAAGCATGGGGTGTTCTTTGATTGCCCTCCTTATGAGTGGGGGTCGGGATCGCGCGATGGTTAACTCCTACCAACCCTTCCCCTAGGAGCATGCGTAGTAGTACTTTGCTTCGAGGGCTAATAAACTTTTGCAATAAGTATATGAGTTCTTTATGACTAATGTGAGTCCATGGATTATACGCACTCTTACCCTTCCGCAATTTGCTAGCCTCTACGGTACCATGCATTGCCCTTTCTCACCTTGAGAGTTGGTGCAAACTTCGCCGGTGCATCCAAACCCCGTGATACGATACGCTCTATCACACATAAACCTCCTTATCTTCCTCAAAATAGACACCATACCTACCTATTATGGCATTTCCATAGCCATTCCGAGATATATTGCCATGCAACTTTCCACCGTTCCGTTTATTATGAAACGCTCCATCATTGTCATATTGCTTTGCATGATCATGTAGTTGACATCGTATTTGTGGCAAAGCCACCTTTATAATTCTTTCATACATGTCGCTCTTGATTCATTGCATATCCAGGTACACCGCCGGAGGCATTCACATAGAGTCATATTTTGTCCTAAGTATTGAGTTGTAAATAAATATAAGTGTGATGATTTCCATTATTAGAGCATTGTCCCATGTGAGGAAAGGATGATGGAGACTATGATTCCCCCACAAGTCGGGATGAGACTTCGGACGAAAAAAAGAGAAAAAAAATAAAAAAAAGGAAAAAAGTGGCCAAAGAAGCCCAAATGAAAAAATGAGAGAAAAAGAGAGAAGGGACAATGTTACTATCCTTTTCCACACTTGTGCTTCAAATAGCACCATGATCTTCATGATAGAGAGTTTCTTATTTTGTCACTTTCATATACTAGTGGGAATTTTTCATTATAGAACTTGGCTTGTATATTCCAATGATGGGATTCCTCAAAATGCCCTAGGTCTTCGTGAGCAAGCAAGTTGGATGCACACCCACTTAGTTTCTTTTTGATGAGCTTTCATACATTTATAACTCTAGTGCATCAGTTGCATGGCAATCCCTACTCCTCGTATTGACATCAATTGATGAGCATCTCCATGGCCCGTTGATTAGCCGCGTCAATGCGAGACTTTCTCCTTTTTTGTTTTCTCACATAATCCCTATCATCATACTCTACTCCACCCATAGTGCTATGTCCATGACTTACGCTCATGTATTGCGTGAGGGTTGAAAAGGCCGAAGCGCGTTAAAAAGTATGAACCGATTGCTTGGCTGAAACCGGGGCTGTGCATGATGGGAGCATTTTGTGTGACGAAAATGAAGCATGGCCAAACTATATGATTTTGTAGGGATAAGCTTTCTTTGGCTATGTTATTTTGATAAGACATAAACTGCTTGGTTAGCATGCTTGAAGTATTACTATTTTTACGTCAATATTAAACTTTTATCTTGAATATTTTGGATCAAACATTGCCACAATAAAGAGAATTAAATTGAAAATTATGTTAGGTGGCATTCCACATCAAAAATTCTGTTTTTATCATTTACCTACTCGAGGACGAGCAAAAATTAAGCTTGGGGATGCTTGATACGTCTCCAACGTATCTATAATTTTTTATTGTTCCATGCTATTATATTATCTGTTTTGGAAGTTTAATGGGCTTTATTATGCACTTTTATATTATTTTTGGGACTAACCTATTAACCGGAGGCCAAGTGCAAATTGCTGTTTTTTTTGCCTATTTCAGTGTTTCGCAGAAAAGGAATATCAAATGGAGTCCAAACGGAATGAAACCTTCGGAAGAGTCATTTTTGGAACAAACGCAATCCAGGAGATTTGGAGTGGACGTCAAGGAAGCAACGAGGCTGCCACGAGGTAGGAGGGTGCGCCCAGGGGGGTAGGCGCGCCCCCACCCTCGTGGCCCCTCATGGCTCCACCGACCTGCTTCTTTCGCCTATATATACTCATATACCCCGAAAACATCCAGGAGCACCACGAAACCCTATTTCCACCGCCGCAACCTTCTGTACCAGTGAGATCCCATCTTGGGGCCTTTTCCTGTGCTCCACCAGAGGGGAATCAATCACGGAGGGCTTCTACATCAACACCATAGCCTCTCCGATAATGTGTGAGTAGTTTACCACAGACTTTTGGGTCCATAGTTATTAGCTATCTCTTTTTGATTCTCAATACAAATTTCTCCTCGATCTTCTTGGAGATCTATTCGATGTAATACTTTCTGCGGTATGTTGTGTCGAGATCCGATGAATTGTGGATTTATGATCAAGATTATCTATGAACAATATTTGATTCTTCTCTGAATTCTTATATGTATGATTTGATATCTTTGCAAGTCTCTTCGAATTATCAGTTTGGTTTGGCCTACTAGATTGATCTTTCTTGCAATGGGAGAAGTGCTTAGCTTTGGGTTCAATTGTGCGGTGTCCTATCCCAGTGATAGCAGGGGCAACAAGGCACGTATTGTATTGTTGCCATTGAGGATAAAAAGATGGGGTTTATATCATATTGCTTGAGTTTATCCCTCTACATCATGTCATCTTGCTTAATGCATTACTCTGTTCTTATGAACTTAATACTCTAGATGCATGCTAGATAGCGGTCGATATTTGGAGAAATAGTAGTAGATGCAGAATCGTTTTGATCTACTTGTCACGGACGTGATGCCTATATACATGATCATGCCTAGATATTCTCATAATTATGCGCTTTTCTATCAATTGCTCGACAGTAAACTGTTCACCCACCATAAGATATGCTATCTTGAGAGAAGCCACTAGTGAAACCTATGGCCCCCGGGTCTCTTTTCCATCATATTATATATCTTTTATTTACATTGCATCTCATTTACTATTTTGTTGTCTTTACTTTTCAATCTATACAACACAAATACCAAAAATATTTATCTTATTATCTCTATTAGATCTCACTTTTGCAAGTGGCCGTGAAGGGATTGACAACCCCTTTATCACGTTGTTGCAAGGTTCTTATTTGGTTGTGCAAGTACAAGGCAACTTGCATGTAACCTCCTACTGGATTGATACGTTGGTTCTCAAAAACTGAGGGAAATACTTATGCTACTTTGCTGCATCACCCTTTCCACTTCAAGGGAAAACCAACGCATGCTCAAGAGGTAGCACTGATACGTCTCCAACGTATCTATAATTTTTGATTGTTCCATGCTATTACATTACCCATTTTGGATGCTTATGGGCTTTACTTTACACTTTTATATCATTTTTGGGACTAACCTACTAACCGGAGGCCCAGCCCGAATTGTTGTTTTTTTTGCCTATTTCAGTGTTTCGTAGAAAAGGAATATCAAACGGAGTCCAAATGGAATGAAACCTTCGGGAGCGATCTTTTTGGAAGAAACGCAATCCAGGAGACTTGGAGTGGACGTCCAGAAGCAGCCGAGGCGGCCACGAGGTGCCAGGCGCGCCATAGGGGGGTGGGCGCGCCCCCACACTCGTGGGCCCCTCGTGGCTCCCATGACCGACTTCCTTAGCCTATATATACCTACGTACCCCGAAAACATCCAGGAGCACCACGAAACCCTATCTCCACCGCCGCAACCTTCTGTATCCGCGAGATCCCATATTGGAGCCTTCGCCGGTGCTCCGCCGGAGGGGGAATCAATCATGGACGGCTTCTACATCAACACCATAGCCTCTCCGATGAGTTGTGAGTAATTTACCACAGACCTTTGGGTCCATAGTTATTAGCTAGATGGCTTATTCTCTCTCTTTGAATCTCAATACAAAGTTCTCCTCGGTCTTCTTGGATATCTATTCGATGTAACTCTTTTTGCGGTGTGTTTGTCGAGATCCGATGAATTGTGGGTTTATGATCAAGTTTATCTATGAGAAATATTTGAATCTCCTCTGAATTCTTTTATGTATGATTGGCTATCTTTGCAAGTCTCTTTGAATTATCAATTTGCTTTTACCTACTAGATTGATCTTTCTTGCAATGGGAGAAGTGCTTAGCTTTGGGTTCAATCTTGCGGTGTCCTTTCCCAGTGACAGCAGGGGCAGCAAGGCACTTATTGTATTGTTGCCATCGAGGATAAAAAGATGGGGTTTATATCATATTGCTTGAGTTTATCCCTCAACATCATGTCATCTTTCTTAATGCGTTACTCTGTTCTTATGAACTTAATACTCTAGATGCATGCTGGATAGCGGTCGATGTGTGGAGTAGTAGTAGTAGATGCAGAATCGTTTCGATCTACTTGTCGCGGACGTGATGCCTATATACATGATCATGCCTAGATATTGTCATAACTATGCACTTTTCTATCAATTGCTCGATAGTAATTTGTTCACCCATCGTAATACTTATGCTATCTTGAGAGAAGCCACTAGTGAAACCTATGGCCCCCGGGTCTATCTTTGATCATATAAGTTTCCGATCTACCTTATTTTGCAATCTTTACTTTCCAATCTATATTATAAAAATACCAAAAATAATTATATTATCTTATTATCTCTATCAGATGTCACTTCCGCAAGTGGCTGTGAAGGGACTGACAACCCCTTTATCGCGTTGGTTGTGAGGTTCTTGTTTGTTTGTGCAGGTACGAGGGACTTGCGTGGAGCCTCCAACTGGATTGATACCTTGGTTCTCAAAAACAGAGGGAAATACTTATGCTACTTTGCTGCATCATCGTTTCCTCTTCAAGGGAAAACCAACGCAGTGCTCAAGAGGTAGCAAGAAGGATTTCTGGCGCCGTTGCCGGGGAGGTCTTCTCTCAAGTCAAGACATACCAAGTACCCATCACAAACTCTTCTCCCTCGCATTACATTTTTTGCCATTTGCCTCTCGTTTTCCTCTCCCCCACTTCACCCTTGCCGTTTTATTTGCCCTCTCTTTCCCATTCGCCTCTTTTTCGCTTGCCTAGGTCTTGTGTGCTCGTGTGTTAGACCGTTTATTTTGTCATCACTGCTAGTCCCCTATCATCGTTAATACTCCCTCTCATGAAGTTCTTAATTTTAAACAAAGGGACGGAGAAAATCTAAGAGATGCTTGGCATATAATTTGCAATGCTCAAAATAGATCTACTAGGAAGCAATCTACTTACGTTCTTCTTCGCAATTTTTATGTAGGCATTACTCCTTGGAATAGATTCATTCTTGACACCATTTCCGGAGGGAATTTTTTGGGTAGCCATACTTTTGATGCTTATAATGCTATGTTAGATTTGTCTGGTCCACCACCTCTTTTGGTTAATGGAACTATTTTAACTTTAGAACATGTGATGCAAAGGCTTGAAATTATTGAAAATAAAGTTGCCACTTTTGAGTTAATTGAAAATTTGGATAAAAAGATCCACAACCAAATTTCCCAATATGGATCTAATGTTGGAGTTATTCTGAATTTTTTTAAAGAGAAGGAACCTATAGTTAACGAAAGAATAGATCAAGATTCTACAAGAATCGGTAAACTTGAGGATATTTTTACCAACTTAGAGTCTGCCTTTTCATCCATAAAAAATACTCCAACTCCTTCTACCAAAATTGCCAAATTAATGTATGTTCCTAAAAATAAGGGTGAATCTTCTAGTAAGGAAAATGCGGATCTCAAATCAATAAGTGTTCATCCCAACTTTTTCGCTTTCATTAAGGAACCTTTTGCTACATACGAATCTCTTGATTTCATGCCTAGGAGTTTAATCATTATTAAAAATAAAGAAACTCCTAAGGGTTATAAGTGTTCTGTTGAAGAATTGAATACCAAAGATGGCAATACTTAGATTTATTCTCGCTTTTATGCCTAGCTAGGGGCGTTAGACGATAGCACTTGTTCAGAGGCAACCCAATTTTATTTTTGTTCCTTGATTTTTGTTCCTATTTAGTAATAAATAATTTATCTAGCCTCTGTGTTCCTATTTACATGTGGTTTTATGTTTTAAGTAGTGTTTGTGCCAAGTAAAACCTATAGGATCATCTTGGGTGAAAGTTAATTTGATCTTGCTGAAAACAGAAACTTTTGCACGCACGAGAATAATTTTAATAAATATAGAAAACGTGATTTTTAGTTGATTAATTTTGTAGTAGATCAATAGACAAATTGCCTAGGACTTCCTATTTTTGTAGGATGTTTAGAGTTCCATAAGTATACAAAAGTTACAGATTACTACAGACTGTTCTGTTTTTGACAGATTCTGTTTTTCGTGTGTTGTTTGCTTATTTTGATGAATCTATGGCTAGTATCGGGGGGTATGAACCATAGAGAAGTTGGAATACATTAGGTTTAACACCAATATAAATAAATAATGAGTTCATTACAGTACCTTAAGTGGTGGTTTTTATTTCTTGCACTAACGGAGCTCATGAGATTTCCTGTTGAGTTTTGTGTTGTGAAGTTTTCAAGTTTTCGGTAAAGATTTCATGGACTATGGAATAAGGAGTGGCAAGAGCCTAAGCTTGGGGATTCCCATGGCACCCCAAGATAATTCAAGGACAAACAAAAGCCTAATCTTGGGGATGCCCCGGAAGGCATCCCCTCTTTCGTCTTCGTCTATCGCTAACTTTACATGGAGCTATATTTTTTTCGCCACATGATATGTGTTTTGCTTGGATCGTCTTGCATGATATGAGTCTTCGCCTTTTAGTTTACAACATTCATCCTTGCTGTACACACCTTTTGGGGGAGACACATGATTCAGAATTTATTAGAATACTCTATGCGCTTCACTTATATCTTTTGAGCTAGAAAATTTTGCTCTAGTGTTTCACTTATATCTTTTTAGAGCACGGCGGTGGTTTTATTTTGTAGAAATTATTGATCTCTCATGCTTCACTTATATTATTTTGAGAGTCTTTTAGAACAGTTTTGCTATGGTTATAAAATTGGTCCTAATATGATGGGCATCCAAGTTGGGAATAATAAAAACTAGCATAAAAAGTGCATTAAACACTATGGTCAATTTGGTGCTTGATAATTGTTTTGAGATATAAAGGTGGTAATGTTAGAGTCATGCTAGTTGGGTAATTATGAAATTGAGAAATACTTGTGTTAAAGTTGGCAAGTCTCGTAGCATGCACGTATGGTAAAAGTTGTGTGACAAATTTGTTGGGGGTGCTCTTTTGATTGCCTTCCTTATGTGTGGAGGTCGGGATCGCGCGATGGTTAACCCGTACCAACCCTTCCCCTAGGAGCATGCGTAGTATTACTTTGCTTCAAGGGCTAATAAACTCTTGCAATAAGTATATGAGTTCTTTATGACTAATGTGAGTCCATGGATTATACGCACTCTCACCCTTCCACCATTGCTAGCCTCTATTATGCCGTGCAACTTTCGCCGGTATCATACACCCACCATTTACCTTCCTCAAAACAGCCACCATATCTACCTATTATGGCATTTCCATAGCCATTCTGAAATATATTGCCGTGCGACTTTCCACCGTTCCATTTATTATGACACGCTCCATCATTGTCATATTGCTTTTGCATGATCATGTAGTTCACATCGTATTTGTGGCACGGCCACCTTCATAATTCTTTCATACATGTCACTCTTGATTCATTGCATATCCCGGTACAGAGCTGGGGGCATTCACATATAGTCATATTGTGTTCTAAGTATTGAGTAATTCTTTAGTTGTAAATCAATAAAAGTGTGATGATCTTCATTATTAGAGCATTGTCCCAAGTGAGGAATGGAGACTATGATTCCCCCACAAGTCGGGATGAGACTTCGGACTTTATAAAAATAAAAGAGGCTAAAGAAGCCCAAATAAAAAAGAGAGGCCAAAGAAGCCCAAAAAAATGATGAGAGAAAAGAGAGAAGGGACAACGTTACTACCCTTTTTCCACACTTGTGCTTCAAAGTAGCACCATGATCTTCATGATAGAGAGTCTCCTATGTTGTCACTCTCATATACTAGTGGGAATTTTGTTGGAAATATGCCCTAGAGGCAATAATAAAATGGTTATTATTATATTTCCTTGTTCATGATAATTGTCTATTCTTCATGCTATAATTGTATTAACTGAAACCGTAATACATGTGTGAATACATAGACCACAACATGTCCCTAGTGAGCCTCTAGTTGACTAGCTCGTTGATCAATAGATGTTTATGGTTTCCTGCCAATGGACATAGGATGTCATTGATAACGGGATCACATCATGAGGAGAATGATGTGATGGACAAGACCCAATCCTAAGCATAACACAAGATCGTGTAGTTCGTTTGCTAAAGCTTTTCTAATGTCAAGTATCATTTCCTTAGACCATGAGATTGTGCAACTCCCGGATACCGTAGGAATGCTTTGGGTGTGCCAAACGTCACAACATAACAGGGTGTCTATAAAGGTGCACTACGGGTATCTCCGAAAGTGTCTGTTGGGTTGGCACGAATCGAGACTGGGATTTGTCACTCTGTGTGACGAAGAGGTATCTCTGGGCCCACTCGGTAATGCATCATCATAATGAGCTCAATGTGACTAAGTAGTTAGTCATGGGATCATGCATTACGGAACGAGTAAAGTGACTTGCCGGTAACAAGATTGAACGAGGTATTGGGATACCGACGATCAAATCTCGGGCAAGTAACGTACCGATTGACAAAGGGAATTGTATACGGGATTGCTTGAATCCTTGACATCGTGGTTCATCCGATGAGATCATCGTGGAACATGTGGGAGCCAACATGGGTATCCAGACCCCGCTATTTGTTATTGGCCAGAGAGCTGTCTTGGTCATGTCTGCATGATTCCCGAACCCGTAGGGTCTACACACTTAAGGTTCGGTCACGCTAGAGTTGTTATGGGAATTAGTGTGCAGTTACCGAATAAGGCTTAGGTGCGACAAGTGTCGGAGTGGAGGACAGGTACCTCTTCAAGTCCTGCAGCGCAGCCTCCGCTTCGAGTCCATTTCATTGACCTGCCTTTTTCAAAATTTTGAAAATGGCGGTGCGCCAGCAGACTTAGAGATAAACTCGCCGAGAGCAGCCACGCAACCGGCAAGTCTTCGTACATCCTTGACGCGCTTTGGTGCTTCGATCTGCTCAATGGCCTTGATCTTGTCGGGGTTGGCTTCAATTCCCCGCTGAGACACGAAGAACCCGAGAAGCTTGCCGGAGGGGACTCCAAACACACACTTCTCGGGGTTAAGCTTGAGGTTGATCTTGCGCAGATTTGTAAAAGTTTCATCTAAGTCTTGAACCAGAGTTGCCCTGTCCTTGCTCTTGACCACTATGTCATCCATGTAGGCTTCCACATTTCTGTGCAGCTGTGGCTCAAAAGCGTCATGGACTACCCTTGCAAATGTTGAACCAGCATTCTTTAATCCAAAAGGCATCCGTACGAAACAGTATGTGCCACATGGAGTGATGAATGCGGTCTTCTCCTCATCCTCTTCTACCATGAAGATCTGATGGTATCCTGAATATGCGTCAAGAAATGAAAGCAAGTCACATCCGGCCGTGGAGTCAACAATCTGGTCAATGCGCGGCAAGGGAAATGGGTCTTTGGGACAAGATTTATTAACATCGGTAAAGTCGATACAAAGCCTCCATTTCCGCTTGCCTTTTGCGACAACTACTGGATTGGCCAACCACGAGGATGGAGCACTCGACAAGGCCTGTTGCTTCCAACTTCTTGATTTCTTCTGCGATGAATTCTTGGCGCTCCACTGCATGTTTCCTGACTTTCTGCTTGACGGGCCGCGCATGAGGACAGACGGCAAGATGGTGCTCAATTACTTCCACAGAACACCGGGATGTCGACGGTTGCCATGCAAACACGCCGACATTCGCCCATGAGAAAGCAATGAGCGCTTTCCTATTTAGGGTCGAGAGTGGCACCGATGGTGAAGGTACCACCGGCCGCCCTCCTTGGCGGACACCTTCTTGGTCTCTGGTGGAGCTGCCTTCGCCTTCTTACACTTGCCGGTGGAGCTCGATGGTGCATCCTCGACGGTAGCGCAACACTCCGAAGAGGTGCGCTTGCCGGAGTGGGCATCAGAGCTCTTGCCGGACTTGGTCTTCTTCTTCCCCCCAGGAGCTTCAGCGGCAAGTGACTTGCGATCTGCTGCGGCTGCTGCTTCCCGGTAAATCTTGTCAGTGCAGATAAGGGCATCCTTCTTGTCGCCAGGGACAGAGATGACACTTATCGGGCTTGGCATCTTCAGCATGTTGTATGCATAGTGAGAGGCTGCCATGAACTTGGCGAGCGCTGGACGGCCAAGTATCCCATTGTAAGGCAATGGAAAATCAGCAACGTCAAAAGTGACCCTCTCAGTCCTGAAGTTCAGCTCGCTGCCGAATGTGACCAGCAACGTGATCTTTCCCTTCAGCTTGCTCCTTCCCGGATTGATTCCTTGAAATGTACCGGTCTCTTCGAGCTCGCTGTCAGGGATCTGGAGTTTCTGGAGTACCGCGGAGGAGATCAGGTTCAAGCCGGCTCCGCCGTCAACTAGCATCTTTGTGACCTTGAGGTTGCGGATAGTTGGTGAAACCAACATCGGCAAGCACCCGACCGCAGTTATGCGATCAGGGTGGTCCTCAATATCAAAGATGATAGGCATGCTGGACCATTTCAGAGGCTTGCGTGACTCGATGGGTGGTTCTGCCGCATTGACTTCCCGCACCCACTGTTTGAGCTGGCGGTGTGAAGTATGCAGAGAAGCACCGCCGTTAACGCATAGGACCTCTGTGGCTTTCTGAAACTCCTGCTCATCGGCCTCGTCATCATCCATATCTTCATCATCGTCGTCATCTTCACCCTTGTCGCAGCCGCGGGGAGGTCTGTCTCCTTGCCGCTGCTTGGCCTTGCCGCGGCGTCCTCCCCGGCCGGGACGTTTCTTGCCGGATCCCGTAGTACCTTCTTGGGTCTTCTCCTTGTCGCGTCGCTCGTACTCAGCTTTCTGCTGCTCGACAAGCTGCTCGACCTTCTTGCAGCTCTGGAGATCATGGCCCTTGGTGCGGTGGATCTTGCAGTACTGCTTGTCGAAGCCGCCCTGCTTGTCGGCGACCGCCACAGCCTCGCCGGGGCTACCAGCTTTGGCTTTCTCGGCGCCACCTCCGTTGCCGGACTGGTCAACAACTAGCACGTCTTTGCCTTTCCTCTTCCTGTTGTTCCGCCGCCGGTTTCTCTTTGCCGGGGCAGCATCCTCACTGTCAGATCCTCTTGCTTCTACATTCTCTCCGGGGAGTCTCCTCCCTTCTTCAGCACGTGCACACTTGTCGGCCAGGGCATATAGCTCACTGACGTCTCTGATCTTGCACATCGCCATCTCCTCCCGCATCCTGTGGTTACGCACGTTCTGATGGAACGCGCTGATGACCACGGGAGGGTGGACATCTGGGATTGTGTGCTGTGCACGGCTGAATCTCTGAGTGTACTTGCGCAGGGACTCTCCTTCCTTCTGGACGAGTATGTGAAGGTCGCTCTCCTGGCCATGAGGTTTGTGGCCGCCTGTAAAGGCGCCAACAAACTGATGGCACAGATCTGCCCAGGAGGATATGGAGTTGTCCGGCAAGTGCATGAGCCAGGATCTGACATTGGGCCTGAGCACCAGCGGGAAGTAGTTGGCAAGGATCTTGTCATCCGGTCTCCCAGCAGCTTGCACCGCAATGGTGTAGATGCTGAGGAACTCCGACGGATGCGTCTTGCCGTCATACTTCTCCGATACGTCTGGCTTGAAATTCTTCGTGCTGGGCCACTGGACTTGCCGCAGCTCACGAGTGAACGCAGGGCAACCTACCGCGTACGGCAAGTCGCCTGGTTTCCCTGGCGCATGCATGTCGACAGTGGGCCCAGCGCGCTGGTCGGATTGACGCCGCGCTTCTCTTCGGTGCTTGATGCGAGTACGAGCATCTTCTTGCTGCCGTTCTTGAAGAACTTGGCGCTGATCGCGACGAGCTCGAGGATCTGATGGCGCGGTGGAGTCAGTGTCGAAGTTGACCCGGCGAGTCGGCGATCTTGGCCTTCGGGGTGGAGAGTGCACGGTGGTTGCACCCCCACCGGTCTTGTCGCCATCGGCTCGTGCCTGGCATTCTTGCCGCGGCTTCGATGTACTCGGTTGTCGAGGAGTGTCGCCGTTGGCAAAGCCGATGAGACTCTGAATGGTGGCCCTCCAATCATCGATCTTGTCCGCCGTTGGAGGGTAATCCAGGAGCAGTTGAGCTCGGGCCAATGCTTCTTCTGGAGTCTTCGGTGGCGGTGGCGAACGGTGCGAGGAGCGGGATATGCATATACTCCCAACTGGGTTGGAAGGAGCAGTATCCCGTCCAGGCGACCGTGTCTTGCTCGTGCCTGCATGTTGGCGTGCATGCTGGTCTTGAGCGCCTTGAGATCCACCAGCTCGATCCTGGTCCAACGAGCGTATGGTACCGCGAGTACCATGACGCTGTCGGTCCCGTGCCTCCTGAGACGGGCGCGGTGCATGCACGGACTCCGAGGTCTGCGCCGCCTTGTCCTTGGACCTGGCAGCACCATGAGCTCCCTCGTTGACACCCGTTCCTCCGCCGGCGTCTACCCCACCACCCGTTTGCTCCAGTGGTGGTGGAATCAACGTGGACGGAGCAGCCACCTTTGAAGCCTTCTTCTTCGGTGGCATGTCGATGAAGATGATGAAGATCTAGCTCGCGTGAACGCCGGATCAGGTTCACGCAACCTCAACGCCCCCTACCTAGCACGCCAAAGATGTCGTGGGAACGAACACCTATGGGACCGGAGCCCCTTTCGGTCCGGCGGGGGACGGAGATCGCACGAAGAGCAGATCGAGGCGAAGCACACGAGCGATTTACCCAGCTTCGGAGCTCTCCGGAGAGATAATACTCCTACTGCTGCTTGTCTGATTGTATTGAGTTCTTGCTTGAGAGCGTGAGTGTTTTCTGGTTTCGAATGCTTCGAACCCCCCCTACGTTGCGCATGGGCCTCCTTTTATATGCTAAAGGGGTCACCGACAGGTGGCAACGTAGGCGAGGGCAAAAATGGAAAAGGAGTGGTTGGTACAACTACTTGTACAGTGTATCCTACCTAACCCTGACGGCAGGGGACAAAGGTATTAAATGCCTGTCTGCGTCGCCCAAACAGTGCAAGAAAAGGACCGTCAGGGGCGCCATCGCTTGCCACGATGGCCATCTTGTCATCTCCGCTTGCCACCTCGCACCGCTAGCTGCACAGCCTCTTGCCACGCGTGCCTAGGAAGGTCTCAGGGCGACACGTCGGTGGATGTGCTGGAGCGTGGGTGCAGAGTGGTAGCTTGCCGCGGCAAGCGCCTTGTCGCGGTCATTGTCTTGTCGCGCCCGGAAGCTTGTCACTCGCCGGGTCTTGCCGGGATGCGCGGCGCGTCGCGGCAAGTTCCTTGAGATGCCTTGGTTGGCCCTCCCGGCAAGCTCCTCTTGCCGGGGCCTTGTCTTCTTGTCTTGAACACTTTGTTCTTGAATGGCTCCAAAGGAACCACGGAGGACCTTGGCGGTCACCCGGCAAGCCTTGCCGCGGGACGCTGCGACTGCCCGTGCACAAGTTCGGGATACTAAGGTACCCCTACTTTAGTACACCGACAGACTCCCCCGACCGCATTCTTGCAACGCTTCCGCATCGCGATCTTCAAGGGTATGAAGATGCACTCCCCTCTCTCTCGTTGCTAGTTACTCCATAGATTGATCTTGGAGATGCGTAGAAAATTTTGAATTTCTGCTACATTCCCCAACAGTGGCATCATGAGCTAGGTCTATTGCGTAGATTCTATGCACGAGTAGAACACAAGTTGTTGTGGTCATTGATTTTGTTCAATATGATTACTGTTACTAGTCCTATCTTGTTTCAACGGTATTGTGGGATGAAGCGGCCCAGACCGACCTTACATGTACACTTACGTGAGATAGGTTCCACCGACTAACATGCACTTGTTGCATAAGGTGGCTAGAGGGTGCCAGTCTCTCCCACTTTAGTCGGATTGGATTCGATGAAAAGGGTCCTTATGAAGGGTAAATAGCAATTGGCATATCATGTTGTGGTTTTGGCGTAGGTAAGAAACGTTCTTGCTAGAAAACCCGTAACAGCCACGTAAAAACTTGCAACAACAATTAGAGGACGTCTAACTTGTTTTTGCAGCATATGCCGTGTGATGTGATATGGCCAAGAAGGATGTGATGAATGAAATATATGTGATATATGAGATTGATCATATTCTTGTAATAGGAATCACGACTTGCATGTCGATGAGTATGACAACCGGCAGGAGCCATAGGAGTTGTCTTTATTTATTGTATGACCTGCGTGTCACTGAATAACGCCATGTAATTACTTTACTTCATTGCTAAACCGTTAGCCATAGTAGTAGAAGTAATAGTTGGCGAGACAACTTTATGGAGACACAATGATGGAGATCATGGTGTCATGCCGGTGATGATGATGATCATGGAGCCCCGAAGATGGAGATCAAAAGGAGCAAAATGATATTGGCCATATCATGTCACTATTTGATTGCATGTGATGTTTATCATGTTTATGCATCTTATTTGCTTAGAACGATGGTAGTAAATAAGATGATCCCTCATAATAATTTCAAGAAAGTGTTCCCCCTAACTATGCACCATTGCAAAAGTTCATTGTTTCGAAGCACCACGTGATGATCGGGTGTGATAGATTCTAACGTTCACATACAATGGGTGTAAGCCAGATTTACACACGGGAAACACTTAGGTTGACTTGACGAGCCTAGCATGTACGGACATGGCCTCGAACACAAGAGACCGAAGGTCGAACATGAGTCATATAGTGGATATGATCAACATGAAGATGTTCACCGATGATGACTAGTCCGTCTCACGTGATGATCGGACACGGCCTAGTTGACTCGGATCATGTGTCACTTAGATGACTAGAGGGATGTCTATCTCGAGTGGGAGTTCATAAGATGAACTTAATTATCCCGAACATAGTCAAAAGGTTTTTGCAAATTATGTCGTGGCTCGCGCTTTATTTCTACTGTTTTAAATATGTTCCTAGAGAAAATTTAGTTGAAAGTTGATAGTAGCAATTATGCGGACCGAGTCCGTAAACTGAGGATTATCCTCATTGCTGCGTAGAAGGCTTATGTCCTTAATGCACCGCTCAGTGTGCTGAACCTCGAACGTCGTCTGTGGATGTTGTGAACATCTGACATACACGTTTTGATGACTACATGATAGTTCAGTAATGTTAAACGGTTTAGAATTGAGGCACCGAAGACGATTTCGAAATGGCGCGGAACATATGAGATGTTTCGAGGGCTGAAATTGGGATTTCAGGCTCGTGCCCACGTCAAGAGGTATAAGACCTCCGACGAGTTTCTTAGCCTGCAAACTAGGGGAGAAAAGCTCAATTGTTGAGCTTGTGCTCAGATTGTCTGAGTACAACAATCACTTGAATCAAGTGGGAGTTAATCTTCCAGATGAGATAGTGATGTTTCTCCAAAGTCATTGCCACCAAGCTGGTAGAGCTTCGTGATGAACAATAACATATCAGGGATAGATATGATGATCCTTGAAATATTCGCGATGTTTGACGCCACGAAAGTAGAAATCAAGAAGGAGCATCAATTGTTGATGGTTAGTGAAACCACTAGTTTCAAGAAGGGCAAGGGAAAGAAGGATACTTCATGAAACGGCAAATCGCTTGCTGCTCTAGTGAAGAAACCCAAGGTTGAACCCAAACCCGAGACTAAGTGCTTCAGTAATGAGGGAACAGTAATCAAGCAGTAACTACCCTAGATACTTGGTAGATGAGAAGGTGGCAAGGTCGAGAGAAGTATATTGGATATACATTATATTGATGTGTACTTTACTAGTACTCCTAGTAGCACCATGGTAATAGATACCGGTTCAGTTGCTAAGTGTTAGTAACTCGAAATAAAAGGCTACGGAATAAACGGAGACTAGCTAAAGGTGAGATGATGATATGGTTTGGAAGTATTTCCAAGGTTGATGTGATCAAGCATCGCATACTCCCTCTACCATCGAGATTGGTGTTAAACCTAAATAATTGTTATTTGGTGTTTGCGTTGAGCATAGACATGATTGGATTATGTTTATCGCAATACGGTTATTCATTTAAGGAGAATAATGGTTACTCTGTTTATTTGAATAATACCTTCAATGGTCTTGCACCTAAAATGAATGGTTTATTGAATCTCGATCGTAGTGATACACATGTTCATGCCAAAAGATATAAGATAGTAATGATATAGTGCCACCTACTTGTGGCACTGCCATTTGAGTCATATTGGTATAAAACGCATGAAGAAGCTCCATGTTGATGGATCTTTGGACTCACTCGTTTTTGAAAAGATTGAGACATGTGAACCATGTCTATTGGTATATACGCATGAAGACAATCCATGCAGATGGACCGTTTGGACTCACTTGATTTTGAATCACTTGAGACATGCAAATCATACCACATGGGCAAGATGACTGAAAGCCTCGTTTTCAGTAAAATGAAACAAGAAAGCAACTTGTTGGAAGTAATACATGTCCAATGAGTGCTGAGGCACGCAGTGGATATTGTTATGTTCTTACTTCACAGATGATTTGAGTAGATACTGAGTATATTTACTTGATGAAACACAAGTCTGAATTATTGAATGGTTCAAGTAATTTTAGAGTGAAGTTGAAGATCGTCGTGACAAGAGGATAAAATGTCTATGATATGATCATAGAGATGAATATCCGAGTTATGAGTTTGGTACACAATTGAGACATTGTGGAAATTGTTTCACAACTAACACTGCCTGGAACACCATAGTGTGATGGTGTGTTCGAACATCATAGATGCACCCCATTGGATATGGGGCATACCATGATGTCTCTTATCGAATTACCACTATCGTTCATGGGTTAGGCATTAGAGACAACCACATTCACTTTAAATAGGGCACCACATAATTCCGTTGAGATGACACCGTATGAACTATGGTTTAGAGAAACCTAAGTCGTTTCTTGAAAGTTTGGGGCTGCGATGCTTATGTGAAAAAAGTTTCATCCTGATAAGCTCGAACCCAAAGAGGATAAATACATCTTCATAGGACGCCCAAAAACAGTTGGGTATACCTCCTATTTCAGATCCGGAAGCAAAAGTGATTGTTTCTAGTAACGGGTCCTTTCTCGACAAAAGTTTCTCTCGAAAGAATTGAGTGGGAGGATGGTGGAGACTTGATATGGTTATTGAACCGTCACTATAACTAGTGTGTAGCACGGCACAGGAAGTTGTTCCTGTGGCACCTACACCAATTGAAGTGGAAGCTGATGATAATGATCATGAAGCCTCAGATCAAGTCACTGCTGAACCTCGTAGGACGACAAGGATGCGTACTGCTTCAGAGTGGTATGGTAATCCTGTCTTGGAGGTCATGTTGCTAGACAACAATGAACCTACGAGTTATGGAGAAGCGATGGTGGGCCCGGATTCGACAAATGGCTCAAGGCCATAAAATCCGAGAGAAGATCCATGTATAAAACAAAGTGTAGACTTTGGAAGAACTACTTGATGGTCATAAGGTTGTTGGGTACAGATGGATTTTAAAAGGGAAGATAGACAATGATGGTAAGTGTCACCATAAACAAAGCTCGACTTGTCGCTGAGATGTTTTTCCGACAAGTTCAAGGAGTTGACTACGATGATACTTTCTCACTCGTAGCGATGCTAAGAGTCTGTTAGAATTATATTAGTAGCTACTGCATTATTTATGAAATCTTGCAGATAGGATGTCAAAATATAGTTTCCTCGACGATTTTCTTGAGGAAAGGTTGTATCTGATGCAACCAGAAGGTTTTGACAATCCTAAAAGATGCTAACAAGTATGCAAAGCTCCAGCAATCCTTCTAAGGACTGGAGTAAGCATCTCGGAGTTGGAATATACGCTTTGATGAGATGATGAAATATTTTGGATTTATACAAAGTTTATGAGAAACTTGTATTTCCAAAGAAGTGAGTGGGAGCACTATAGAATTTCTGATGAGTATATGTTGTTGACATATTGTTGATCAGAAATGATGTAGAGTTTCTGGAAAGCATATAGGGTTATTTGAAAAGTGTTTTTCAATGGAAAACCTAGATTAAGCTGCTTGAACATTGAGCATCAAGATCTATAAGGATAGATCCAGATAGCTTGATAGTACTTTCAAACGAACACATACCGTGACAAGATTTTGAAGGAGTTCAAAATAGATCGGCAAAGAAGGAGTTCTTGGCTGTGTTATAAGGTGTGAGTATTGAGTAAGACTCAAGATCTGACCACGGCAGAAGAGAGAGAAAGGATGAAGGTCGTCCCCTATGCTTTAGACGTAGGCTCCACAGTATGCTATGTTGTGTACCGCACCTAAAGTGTGCCTTGCCATGAGTCAGGCAAGAGGTATGGATCACAGGATAGTGGTCAAGGTTATCCTTAGTAACTAGTGGACTAAGGAATTTTCTCGATTATGGAGGTGGTAAAAGAGTTTGTCGTAAAGGGTTACGCCAATGCAAACTTTGACACTAATCTGGATGACTCTGAGTAGTAGACCAGATTCGTATAGTAGAGCAATTATTTGGAATAGTTCCAAATTGCGCGTGCTAGCTGCATCTAGGAGATGACATAGAGATTTGTAAAGCACACACGGATCTGAAAGATTCAAACCCGTTGACTAATAACCTCTCTCAAGCGAGATATGGTTAAACCCAATGGGTGTTGATTCATTGCGATCACATAGTGATGTGAACTAGATTATTGACTCTAGTGCAAGTGGGAGACTGTTGGAAATATGCCCTAGAGGCAATACTAAAATGGTTATTATTATATTTCCTTGTTCATGATAATTGTCTATTGTTCATGCTATAATTGTATTAACTGAAACCGTAATACATGTGTGAATACATAGACCACAACATGTCCCTAGTGAGCCTCTAGTTGACTAGCTCGTTGATCAATAGATGGTTATGGTTTCTCGACCATGGACATAGGATGTCATTGATAACGGATCACATCATTAGGAGAATGATGTGATGGACAAGACCCAATCCTAAGCATAGCACAAGATCGTAGTTCGCTTGCTAAAGCTTTTGTAATGTCAAGTATCATTTCCTTAGACCATGAGATTGTGGAACTCCCGGATACCGTAGGAATGCTTTGGTGTGCCAAACGTCACAACGTAACTGGGTGGCTATAAAGGTGCACGACGGGTATCTCCGAAAGTGTCTGCTGGGTTGGCACGAATCGAGACTGGGATTTGTCACTCTGTGTGACGAAGAGGTATCTCTGGGCCCACTCGGTAATGCATCATCATAATGAGCTCAATGTGACTAAGTAGTTAGTCACGGGATCATGCATTCCGGAACGAGTAAAGTGACTTGCCGGTAACGAGATTTAACGAGGTATTGGGATACCGACGATCGAATCTCGGGCAAGTAACGTACCGATTGACAAACGGAATTGTATACGGGATTGCTTGAATCCTTGACATCGTGGTTCATTTGATGACATCATCATGGAACATGTGGGAGCCAACATGGGTATCCAGATCCCGTTGTTTGTTATTGGCCAGATAGCTGTCTCGGTCATGTCTGCATGATTCCCAAACCCGTAGGGTCTACACACTTAAGGTTCGGTCACGCTAGAGTTGTTATGGGAATTAGTGTGCAGTTACCGAATGAGGCTTAGGTGCGACAAGTGTCGGAGTGGAGGACAGGTACCTCTTCAAGTCCTGCAGCGCAGCCTCCGCTTCCGGAGTCCATTTCATTGGACCTGCCTTTTTCAAAATTTTGAAAAATGGCAGGGTGCGCTCAGCAGACTTAGAGATAAACCTGCTGAGAGCAGCCACGCAACCGGCAAGTCTTCGTACATCCTTGACGCGCTTTGGTGCTTCGATCTACTCAATGGCCTTGATCTTGTCGGGTTGGCTTCAATTCCCCGCCGAGATGAAGAACCCGAGAAGCTTGCCGGAGGGGACTCCAAACACACACTTCTCGGGGTTAAGCTTGAGGTTGATCTTGCGCAGATTTGTAAAAGTTTCATCTAAGTCTTGAACCAGAGTTGCCTGTCCTTGCTCTTGACCACTATGTCATCCATGTAGGCTTCCACATTTACGTGCAACGTGGCTCAAAAGCGCCATGGACTACCCTTGCAAATGTTGAACCAGCATTCTTTAATCCAAAAGGCATCCGTGCGAAACAAAGATGTGCCACATGGAGTGATGAATGCGGTCTTCTCCTCATCCTCTTCTACCATGAAGATCTGATGGTATCCTGAATATGCGTCAAGAAATGAAAGCAAGTCACATCCGGCCGTGGAGTCAACAATCTGGTCAATGCGCGGCAAGGGAAATGGGTCTTTGGGACAAGATTTATTAACATCGGTAAAGTCGATACAAAGCCTCCATTTCCCATTTGCCTTGCGCACAACTACAGGATTGGCCAACCACGTAGGATGGAGCACTCCTCTGACAAGGCCTGCTGCTTCCAACTTCTTGATTTCTTCTGCGATGAATTCTTGGCGCTCCACTGCTTGTTTCCTGACTTTCTGCTTGACGGGCCGCGCATGAGGACAGACGGCAAGATGGTGCTCAATTATTTTCCTGGGAACACCGGGGATGTCAGACGGTTGCCATGCAAACACGTCGACATTCGCCCGCAGGAAAGCAATGAGCGCGCTTTCCTATTTAGGGTCGAGAGTGGCACTGATGGTGAAGGTACCACCAGTGCCGTCCTCCTTGGCGGACACCTTCTTGGTCTCTGGTGGAGCTGCCTTCGCCTTCTTACACTTGCCTGTGGAGCTCGATGGTGCATCCTCGACGGTAGCGCAACACTCCGAAGAGGTGCGCTTGCCGGAGTGGGCATCAGAGCTCTTGCCGGACTTGGTCTTCTTCTTCCCCCCAGGAGCTTCAGCGGCAAGTGACTTGCGATCTGCTGCGGCTGCTGCTTCCCGGTAAATCTTGTCAGTGCAGATAAGGGCATCCTTCTTGTCGCCAGGGACAGAGATGACACTTATCGGGCTTGGCATCTTCAGCATGTTGTATGCATAGTGAGAGGCTGCCATGAACTTGGCGAGCGCTGGACGGCCGAGTATCCCATTGTAAGGCAATGGAAAATCAGCAATGTCAAAAGTGACCCTCTCAGTCCTGAAGTTCAGCTCGCTGCCGAATGTGACCAGCAACGTGATCTTTCCCTTCAGCTTGCTCCTTCCCGGATTGATTCCTTGAAATGTACCGTCTCTTGAGCTCACCGTCGAGGATCCGGAGTTTCGAGTACCGCGGAGGAGATCAGGTTCAAGCCGGCTCCGCCATCAACTAGCATCTTTGTGACCTTGAGGTTGCGGATAGTTGGTGAAACCAACATCGGCAAGCACCGACCGCAGATTATGCGATCGGGTGGTCCTCAATATCAAAGATGATAGGCATGCCGGACCATTTCGAGGCTTGCGTGACTCGATGGGTGGTTCTCGCGCATTGACTTCCCGCACCCATCGCTTGAGCTGGCGGTGTGAAGTATGCGAGAAGCACCGCCGTTAACGCATAGGACCTCTCGTGGCTTTCAAACTCCTGCTCATCGGCCTCGCCATCATCCATATCTTCATCATCGTCGTCATCTTCACCCTTGTCGCAGCCGCGGGGAGGTCTGTCTCCTTGCCGCTGCTTGGCCTTGCCGCGGCGTCCTCCCCGGCCGGGACGTTTCTTGCCGGATCCCGTAGTACCTTCTTGGGTCTTCTCCTTGTCGCGTCGCTCGTACTCAGCTTTCTGCTGCTCGACAAGCTGCTCGACCTTCTTGCAGCTCTGGAGATCATGGCCCTTGGTGCGGTGGATCTTGCAGTACTGCTTGTCGAAGCCGCCCTGCTTGTCGGCGACCGCCACAGCCTCGCCGGGGCTACCAGCTTTGGCTTTCTCGGCGCCACCTCCGTTGCCGGACTGGTCAACAACTAGCACGTCTTTGCCTTTCCTCTTCCTGTTGTTCCGCCGCCGGTTTCTCTTTGCCGGGGCAGCATCCTCACTGTCAGATCCTCTTGCTTCTACATTCTCTCCGGGGAGTCTCCTCCCTTCTTCAGCACGTGCACACTTGTCGGCCAGGGCATATAGCTCACTGACGTCTCTGATCTTGCACATCGCCATCTCCTCCCGCATCCTGTGGTTACGCACGTTCTGATGGAACGCGCTGATGACCACGGGAGGGTGGACATCTGGGATTGTGTGTCAGTACACGGCTGAATCTCCGAGTGTACTTGCGCAGGACTCTCCTTCCTACGGACGAGTATGTGAAGGTCGCTCTCCTGGCTATGAGGTTTGTGGTCATCAGAAGGCGCCAACAAACCGATGGCACAGATCTGCCCAGAGGATATGGAGTTGTCCGCAAGTGCATGAGCCAGATCGACATTGGGCTCGAGCACCGCGGAAGTAGTTGGCAAGGATCTTGTCATCCGGTCTCCCAAAGCAGCTTGCACCGCAATGGTGTAGATGCTTGAGGAACTCCGACGGATGCGCCTTGCCGCCATACTTCTCCGACACGCCCGGCTTGAAATTCTTCGTCTTTGGGCCATCGACTTGCCGCAGCTCACGAGTGAACGCAGGGCAACCTATCGCGACGGCAAGTCGCTGGTTTCGGGCGCATGCATGTCGACAGTGGGCCCAGCCGCTGGTCGGATTGACGCCGCTTCTCTTCGGTGCTTGATGCGAGTACGAGCATCTTCTTGCTGCCGTTTTGAAGAACTTGGCGCTGATCGCGACGAGCTCGAGGATCTGATGGCGCGGTGGAGTCGATGTCGGTTGACCCGGCGAGTCGGCGATCTTGGCCTTCGGGTGGAGAGTGCACGGTGGTTGCACCCCACCGGTCTTGTCGCCATCGCTCGTGCTCGCATTCTTGCCGCGGCTTCGATGTACTCGGTTGTCGAGGAGTGTCGCCGTGGCAAAGCCGATGAGACTCGAATGGTGGCCTCCAATCATCGATCTTGTCCGCCGTTGAGGGTAATCCAGAGCGATTGAGCTCGGGCCAATGCTTCTTCCGAGTCTTCGTGGCGGTGGCGAACGGTGCGAGGAGCGGATATGCATATACTCCCAACCGGGTTGGAAGGAGCAGATCCCGCCCAGCGACCGTGTCTTGCTCGTGCTCGCATGTTGGCGTGCATGCTGGTCTTGAGCGCTTTGAGATCCACCAGCTCGATCTGGTCCAACGAGCGTATGGTACCGCGAGTACCATGACGCTGCCGGTCCTGCGCCTCTGAGACGGGCGCGGTGCATGCACGGACTCGAGGTCTCGCGCCGCCTTGTCCTTGGACCCGCAGCACCATGAGCTCCCTCGTTGACACCCGCTCCTCCGCTGGCGTCTACCCCACCACCCGCTTGCTCGGTGGTGGTGGAATCAACGTGGGCGGAGCAGCCACCTTGAAGCCTTCTTCTTGGTGGCATGTCGATGAAGATGATGAAGATCTAGCTCGCGTGAACGCCGGATCAGGTTCACGCAACCTCAACGCCCCCTACCTAGCACGCCAAAGAGGTCGTGGGAACGAACACCTATGGGATCGGAGCCCCTTTCGGTCCGGCGGGGGGCGGAGATCGCACGAAGAGCAGATCGAGGCGAAGCACACGAGCGATTTACCCAGCTTCGGAGCTCTCCGGAGAGATAATACTCCTACTGCTGCTTGTCTGATTGTATTGAGTTCTTGCTTGAGAGCGTGAGTGTTTTCTGGTTTCGAATGCTTCGAACCCCCCCTACGTTGCGCATGGGCCTCCTTTTATATGCTAAAGGGGTCACCGACAGGTGGCAACGTAGGCGAGGGCAAAAATGGAAAAGGAGTGGTTGGTACAACTACTTGTATAGTGTATCCTACCTAACCCTGACGGCAGGGGACAAAGGTATTAAATGCCTGTCTGCGTCGCCCAAACAGTGCAAGAAAAGGACCGTCAGGGGCGCCATCGCTTGCCACGATGGCCATCTTGTCATCTCCGCTACACCTCGACCGCTAGCTGCACAGCCTCTTGCCACGCGTGCCTAGGAAGGTCTCGTATGACACGCTGGTGGATGTCTTTGGAGCGTGGGTGCAGAGTGGTAGCTTGCCGCGGCAAGCGCCTTGTCGCGGTCATTGTCTTGTCGCGCCCGGAAGCTTGTCACTCGCCGGGTCTTGCCGGGATGCGCGGCGCGTCGCGGCAAGTTCCTTGAGATGCCTTGGTTGGCCCTCCCGGCAAGCTCCTCTTGCCGGGGCCTTGTCTTCTTGTCTTGAACACTTTGTTCTTGAATGGCTCCAAAGGAACCACGGAGGACCTTGGCGGTCACCCGGCAAGCCTTGCCGCGGGACGCTACGACTGCCCGTGTACAAGTTCGGGATACTAAGGTACCCCTACTTTAGTACACCGACAGACTCCCCCGACCGCATTCTTGCAACGCTTCCGCATCGCGATCTTCAAGGGTATGAAGATGCACTCCCCTCTCTCTCGTTGCTAGTTACTCCATAGATTGATCTTGGATATGCGTAGAAAATTTTGAATTTCTGCTACATTCCCCAACAGTGGCATCATGAGCTAGGTCTATTGCGTAGATTCTATGCACGAGTAGAACACAAGTTGTTGTGGTCATTGATTTTGTTCAATATGATTACTGTTACTAGTCCTATCTTGTTTCAACGGTATTGTGGGATGAAGCGCCTGCACCGACCTTACATGTACACTTACGTGAGATAGGTTCCACCGACTGACATGCACTTGTTGCATAAGGTGGCTAGAGGGTGCCAGTCTCTCCCACTTTAGTCGGATTGGATTCGATGAAAAGGGTCCTTATGAAGGGTAAATAGCAATTGGCATATCATGTTGTGGTTTTGGCGTAGGTAAGAAATGTTCTTGCTAGAAAACCCGTAACAGCCACGTAAAAACTTGCAACAACAATTAGAGGACGTCTAACTTGTTTTTGCAGCATATGCCGTGTGATGTGATATGGCCAAGAAGGATGTGATGAATGAAATATATGTGATATATGAGATTGATCATATTCTTGTAATAGGAATCACGACTTGCATGTCGATGAGTATGACAACCGGCAGGAGCCATAGGAGTTGTCTTTATTTATTGTATGACCTGCGTGTCACTGAATAACGCCATGTAATTACTTTACTTCATTGCTAAACCGTTAGCCATAGTAGTAGAAGTAATAGTTGGCGAGACAACTTTATGGAGACACAATGATGGAGATCATGGTGTCATGCCGGTGATGATGATGATCATGGAGCCCCGAAGATGGAGATCAAAAGGAGCAAAATGATATTGGCCATATCATGTCACTATTTGATTGCATGTGATGTTTATCATGTTTATGCATCTTATTTGCTTAGAACGATGGTAGTAAATAAGATGATCCCTCATAATAATTTCAAGAAAGTGTTCCCCCTAACTATGCACCGTTGCAAAAGTTCATTGTTTCGAAGCACCACGTGATGATCGGGTGTGATAGATTCTAACGTTCACATACAATGGGTGTAAGCCAGATTTACACACGGGAAACACTTAGGTTGACTTGACGAGCCTAGCATGTACGCACATGGCCTCGGAACACAAGAGACCGAAAGGTCGAACATGAGTCATATAGTGGATATGATCAACATGAAGATGTTCACCGATGATGACTAGTCCGTCTCACGTGATGATCGGACACGGCCTAGTTGACTCGGATCATGTGTCACTTAGATGACTAGAGGGATGTCTATCTGAGTGGGAGTTCATAAGATGAACTTAATTATCCTGAACATAGTCAAAAGGTTTTTGCAAATTATGTCGTGGCTCGCGCTTTATTTCTACTGTTTTAGATATGTTCCTAGAGAAAATTTAGTTGAAAGTTGATAGTAGCAATTATGCGGACCGAGTCCGTAAACTGAGGATTATCCTCATTGCTGCGTAGAAGGCTTATGTCCTTAATGCACCGCTCAGTGTGCTGAACCTCGAACGTCGTCTGTGGATGTTGTGAACATCTGACATACACGTTTTGATGACTACATGATAGTTCAGTAATGTTAAACGGTTTAGAATTGAGGCACCGAAGACGATTTCGAAATGTCGCGGAACATATGAGATGTTTCGAGGGCTGAAATTGGGATTTCAGGCTCGTGCCCACGTCAAGAGGTATAAGACCTCCGACGAGTTTCTTAGCCTGCAAACTAGGGGAGAAAAGCTCAATTGTTGAGCTTGTGCTCGATTGTCTCGAGTACAACAATCACTTGAATCAAGTGGGAGTTAATCTTCCAGATGAGATAGTGATGTTTCTCCAAAGTCATTGCCACCAAGCTGGTAGAGCTTCGTGATGAACTATAACATATCAGGGATAGATATGATGATCCTTGAAATATTCGCGATGTTTGACGCCACGAAAGTAGAAATCAAGAAGGAGCATCAATTGTTGATGGTTAGTGAAACCACTAGTTTCAAGAAGGGCAAGGGAAAGAAGGGATACTTCATGAAACGGCAAATCAGTTGCTGCTCTAGTGAAGAAACCCAAGGTTGAACCCAAACCCGAGACTAAGTGCTTCTGTAATGAGGGGAACGGTAACTGAAGCAGAACTACCCTAGATACTTGGTAGATGAGAAGGCTGGCAAGGTCGAGAGAAGTATATTGGATATACATTATATTGATGTGTACTTTACTAGTACTCCTAGTAGCACCATGGTAATAGATACCGTTCGGTTGCTAAGTGTTAGTAACTCAAATAAAAGGCTACGGAATAAACGGAGACTAGCTAAAGGTGAGATGATGATATGGTTTGGAAGTATTTCCAAGGTTGATGTGATCAAGCATCGCATACTCCCTCTACCATCGAGATTGGTGTTAAACCTAAATAATTGTTATTTGGTGTTTGCGTTGAGCATAGACATGATTGGATTATGTTTATCGCAATACGGTTATTCATTTAAGGAGAATAATGGTTACTCTGTTTATTTGAATAATACCTTCAATGGTCTTGCACCTAAAATGAATGGTTTATTGAATCTCGATCGTAGTGATACACATGTTCATGCCAAAAGATATAAGATAGTAATGATATAGCGCCACCTACTTGTGGCACTGCCATTTGAGTCATATTGGTATAAAACGCATGAAGAAGCTCCATGTTGATGGATCTTTGGACTCACTCGTTTTTGAAAAGATTGAGACATGTGAACCATGTCTATTGGTATATACGCATGAAGAAACTCCATGCAGATGGACCGTTTGGACTCACTTGATTTTGTATCACTTGAGACATGCAAATCATACCACATGGGCAAGATGACTGAAAGCCTCGTTTTCAGTAAAATGAAACAAGAAAGCAACTTGTTGGAAGTAATACATGTCCAATGAGTGCTGAGGCACGCAGTGGATATTGTTATGTTCTTACTTCACAGATGATTTGAGTAGATACTGAGTATATTTACTTGATGAAACACAAGTCTGAATTATTGAATGGTTCAAGTAATTTTAGAGTGAAGTTGAAGATCGTCGTGACAAGAGGATAAAATGTCTATGATATGATCATAGAGATGAATATCCGAGTTGCGAGTTTGGTACACAATTGAGACATTGTGGAAATTGTTTCACAACTAACACTGCCTGGAACACCATAGTGTGATGGTGTGTTCGAACATCATAGATGCACCCCATTGGATATGGGGCATACCATGATGTCTCTTATCGAATTACCACTATCGTTCATGGGTTAGGAATTAGAGACAACCACATTCACTTTAAATAGGGCACCACATAATTCCGTTGAGATGACACCGTATGAACTATGGTTTAGAGAAACCTAAGCTGTCGTTTCTTGAAAGTTTGGGGCTGCGATGCTTATGTGAAAAAAGTTTCATCCTGATAAGCTCGAACCCAAAGAGGATAAATACATCTTCATAGGACGCCCAAAAACAGTTGGGTATACCTCCTATTTCAGATCCGGAAGCAAAAGTGATTGTTTCTAGTAACGGGTCCTTTCTCGACAAAAGTTTCTCTCGAAAGAATTGAGTGGGAGGATGGTGGAGACTTGATATGGTTATTGAACCGTCACTATAACTAGTGTGTAGCACGCACAGAAGTTGTTCTGTGGCACCTACACCAATTGAAGTGGAAGCTGATGATAATGATCATGAAGCCTCGATCAAGTCATTCTGAACCTCGTGGGGCGACAAGGATGCGTCGCTTGAGTGGTACGGTAATCCTGTCTTGGAGGTCATGTTGCTAGACAACAATGAACCTACGAGTTATGGAGAAGCGATGGTGGGCCCGGATTCCGACAAATGGCTCGAGGCCATAAAATCCGAGAGAAGATCCATGTATAAAACAAAGTGTAGACTTTGGAAGAACTACTTGATGGTCATAAGGTTGTTGGGTACAGATGGATTTTAAAAGGGAAGATAGACAATGATGGTAAGTGTCACCATAAACAAAGCTCGACTTGTCGCTGAGATGTTTTTCCGACAAGTTCAAGGAGTTGACTACGATGATACTTTCTCACTCGTAGCGATGCTAAGAGTCTGTTAGAATTATATTAGTAGCTACTGCATTATTTATGAAATCTTGCAGATAGGATGTCAAAATATAGTTTCCTCGACGATTTTCTTGAGGAAAGGTTGTATCTGATGCAACCAGAAGGTTTTGACAATCCTAAAAGATGCTAACAAGTATGCAAAGCTCCAGCAATCCTTCTAAGGACCGGAGTAAGCATCTCGGAGTTGGAATATACGCTTTGATGAGATGATGAAATATTTTGGATTTATACAAAGTTTATGAGAAACTTGTATTTCCAAAGAAGTGAGTGGGAGCACTATAGAATTTCTGATGAGTATATGTTGTTGACATATTGTTGATCGAAATGATGTAGAGTTTCGAAAGCATATAGGGTTATTTGAAAAGTGTTTTCAATGGAAAACCTAGATTAAGCTGCTTGAACATTGAGCATCAAGATCTATAAGGATAGATCCGATAGCTTGATAGTACTTTCAAACGAACACATACTGTGACAAGATTTTGAAGGAGTTCAAAATAGATCGGCAAAGAAGGAGTTCTTGGCTGTGTTATAAGGTGTGAGTATTGAGTAAGACTCAAGATCTGACCACGGCAGAAGAGAGAGAAAGGATGAAGGTCGTCCCCTATGCTTTAGACGTAGGCTCCACAGTATGCTATGTTGTGTACCGCACCTAAAGTGTGCCTTGCCATGAGTCAGGCAAGAGGTATGGATCACAGGATAGTGGTCAAGGTTATCCTTAGTAACTAGTGGACTAAGGAATTTTCTCGATTATGGAGGTGGTAAAAGAGTTTGTCGTAAAGGGTTACGCCAATGCAAACTTTGACACTAACTGGATGACTCGAGTAGTAGACCAGATTCGTATAGTAGAGCAATTATTTGGAATAGTTCCAAATTGCGCGTGCTAGCTGCATCTAGGAGATGACATAGAGATTTGTAAAGCACACACGGATCTGAAAGATTCAAACCCGTTGACTAATAACCTCTCTCACAGCGAGATATGGTTAAACCCAATGGGTGTTGGATTCATTATGATCACATAGTGATGTGAACTAGATTATTGACTCTAGTGCAAGCGGAGACTGTTGGAAATATGCCCTAGAGGCAATACTAAAATGGTTATTATTATATTTCCTTGTTCATGATAATTGTCTATTGTTCATGCTATAATTGTATTAATCGAAACCGTAATACATGTGTGAATACATAGACCACAACATGTCCCTAGTGAGCCTCTAGTTGACTAGCTCGTTGATCAATAGATGGTTATGGTTTCTGACCATGGACATAGGATGTCATTGATAACGGATCACATCATTAGGAGAATGATGTGATGGACAAGACCCAATCCTAAGCATAGCACAAGATCGTAGTTCGCTTGCTAAAGCTTTTGTAATGTCAAGTATCATTTCCTTAGACCATGAGATTGTGGAACTCCGGATACCGTAGGAATGCTTTGGTGTGCCAAACGTCACAACGCAAATCGGGTGGCTATAAAGGTGCACGACGGTATCTCCGAAAGTGTCTGCGGGTTGGCACGAATCGAGATCGGATTTGTCACTCGTGTGACGAAGAGGTATCTCTGGGCCCACTCGGTAATGCATCATCATAATGAGCTCAATGTGACTAAGTAGTTAGTCACGGGATCATGCATTCCGGAACGAGTAAAGTGACTTGCCGGTAACGAGATTTAACGAGGTATTGGGATACCGACGATCGAATCTCGGGCAAGTAACGTACCGATTGACAAACGGAATTGTATACGGGATTGCTTGAATCCTTGACATCGTGGTTCATTTGATGACATCATCATGGAACATGTGGGAGCCAACATGGGTATCCAGATCCCGCTGTTTGTTATTGGCCAGATAGCTGTCTCGGTCATGTCTGCATGATTTCCGAACCCGTAGGGTCTACACACTTAAGGTTCGGTCACGCTAGAGTTGTTATGGGAATTAGTGTGCAGTTACCGAATGAGGTTTAGGTGCGACAAGTGTCGGAGTGGAGGACAGGTACCTCTTCAAGTCCTGCAGCGCAGCCTCCGCTTCCGGAGTCCATTTCATTGGACCTGCCTTTTTCAAAATTTTGAAAAATGGCAGGGTGCGCTCAGCAGACTTAGAGATAAACCTGCTGAGAGCAGCCACGCAACCGGCAAGTCTTCGTACATCCTTGACGCGCTTTGGTGCTTCGATCTACTCAATGGCCTTGATCTTGTCGGGGTTGGCTTCAATTCCCCGCTGAGACACGAAGAACCCGAGAAGCTTGCCGGAGGGGACTCCAAACACACACTTCTCGGGGTTAAGCTTGAGGTTGATCTTGCGCAGATTTGTAAAAGTTTCATCTAAGTCTTGAACCAGAGTTGCCCTGTCCTTGCTCTTGACCACTATGTCATCCATGTAGGCTTCCACATTTCTGTGCAGCTGTGGCTCAAAAGCGTCATGGACTACCCTTGCAAATGTTGAACCAGCATTCTTTAATCCAAAAGGCATCCGTACGAAACAGTATGTGCCACATGGAGTGATGAATGCGGTCTTCTCCTCATCCTCTTCTACCATGAAGATCTGATGGTATCCTGAATATGCGTCAAGAAATGAAACCAAGTCACATCCGGCCGTGGAGTCAACAATCTGGTCAATGCGCGGCAAGGGAAATGGGTCTTTGGGACAAGATTTATTAACATCGGTAAAGTCGATACAAAGCCTCCATTTCCCGTTTGCCTTGCGCACAACTACAGGATTGGCCAACCACGTAGGATGGAGCACTCCTCTGACAAGGCCTGCTGCTTCCAACTTCTTGATTTCTTCTGCGATGAATTCTTGGCGCTCCACTGCTTGTTTCCTGACTTTCTGCTTGACGGGCGCGATGAGGACAGACGGCAAGATGGTGCTCAATTACTTTCACAGGAACACGGGGATGTCAGACGGTTGCCATGCAAACACGTCGACATTCGCCCGCAGGAAAGCAATGAGCGCGCTTTCCTATTTAGGGTCGAGAGTGGCACTGATGGTGAAGGTACCACCAGTGCCGTCCTCCTTGGCGGACACCTTCTTGGTCTCTGGTGGAGCTGCCTTCGTCTTCTTACACTTGCCGGTGGAGCTCGATGGTGCATCCTCGACGGTAGCGCAACACTCCGAAGAGGTGCGCTTGCCGGAGTGGGCATCAGAGCTCTTGCCGGACTTGGTCTTCTTCTTCCCCCCAGGAGCTTCAGCGGCAAGTGACTTGCGATCTGCTGCGGCTGCTGCTTCCCGGTAAATCTTGTCAGTGCAGATAAGGGCATCCTTCTTGTCGCCAGGGACAGAGATGACACTTATCGGGCTTGGCATCTTCAGCATGTTGTATGCATAGTGAGAGGCTGCCATGAACTTGGCGAGCGCTGGACGGCCGAGTATCCCATTGTAAGGCAATGGAAAATCAGCAATGTCAAAAGTGACCCTCTCAGTCCTGAAGTTCAGCTCGCTGCCGAATGTGACCAGCAACGTGATCTTTCCCTTCAGCTTGCTCCTTCCCGGATTGATTCCTTGAAATGTACCGGTCTCTTCGAGCTCGCTGTCAGGGATCTGGAGTTTCTGGAGTACCGCGGAGGAGATCAGGTTCAAGCCGGCTCCGCCGTCAACTAGCATCTTTGTGACCTTGAGGTTGCGGATAGTTGGTGAAACCAACATCGGCAAGCACCCGACCGCAGTTATGCGATCAGGGTGGTCCTCAATATCAAAGATGATAGGCATGCTGGACCATTTCAGAGGCTTGCGTGACTCGATGGGTGGTTCTGCCGCATTGACTTCCCGCACCCACCGCTTGAGCTGGCGGTGTGAAGTATGCGAGAAAGCACCGCCGTTAACGCATAGGACCTCGTGGCTTTCAAACTCCTGCTCATCGGCCTCGCCATCATCCATATCTTCATCATCGTCGTCATCTTCACCCTTGTCGCAGCCGCGGGGAGGTCTGTCTCCTTGCCGCTGCTTGGCCTTGCCGCGGCGTCCTCCCCGGCCGGGACGTTTCTTGCCGGATCCCGTAGTACCTTCTTGGGTCTTCTCCTTGTCGCGTCGCTCGACTCAGCTTTCTGCTGCTCGACAAGCTGCTCGACCTTCTTGCAGCTCTGGAGATCATGGCCCTTGGTGCGGTGGATCTTGCAGTACTGCTTGTCGAAGCCGCCCTGCTTGTCGGCGACCGCCACAGCCTCGCCGGGGCTACCAGCTTTGGCTTTCTCGGCGCCACCTCCGTTGCCGGACTGGTCAACAACTAGCACGTCTTTGCCTTTCCTCTTCCTGTTGTTCCGCCGCCGGTTTCTCTTTGCCGGGGCAGCATCCTCACTGTCAGATCCTCTTGCTTCTACATTCTCTCCGGGGAGTCTCCTCCTTCTTCAAAGACGCACACTTGTCGGCCGGGCATATAGCTCATCGACGCCTCGATCTTGCACATCGCCATCTCCTCCCGCATCTCGTGGTTACGCACGCTCGATGGAACGCGCCGATGACCACGGAGGGTGGACATCTGGGATTGTGTCTTGTACACGGCTGAATCTCCGAGTGTACTTGCGCAGGACTCTCCTTCCTTCGGGCGAGTATGTGAAGGTCGCTCTCCTGCTATGAGGTTTGTGGTCACTGTAAAGGCGCCAACAAACCGATGGCACAGATCTGCCCAGGAGGATATGGAGTTGTCCGGCAAGTGCATGAGCCAGGATCTGACATTGGGCCTGAGCACCAGCGGGAAGTAGTTGGCAAGGATCTTGTCGTCCGGTCCCCCAGCAGCTTGCACCACAATGGTGTAGATGCTGAGGAACTCCGACGGATGCGTCTTGCCGTCATACTTCTCCGATACGTCTGGCTTGAAATTCTTCGTGCTGGGCCACTGGACTTGCCGCAGCTCACGAGTGAACGCAGGGCAACCTACCGTGTACGGCAAGTCGCCTGGTTTCCCTGGCGCATGCATGTCGACAGTGGGCCCAGCGTGCTGGTCGGATTGACGCCGCGCTTCTCTTCGGTGCTTGATGCGAGTACGAGCATCTTCTTGCTGCCGTTCTTGAAGAACTTGGCGCTGATCGCGACGAGCTCGAGGATCTGATGGCGCGGTGGAGTCGATGTCGAGGTTGACCCGCGAGTCGGCGATCTTGGCCTTCGGGTGGAGAGTGCACGGTGGTTGCACCCCACGGTCTTGTCGCCATCGGCTCGTGCTCGCATTCTTGCCGCGCTTCGGATGTACTCGGTTGTCGAGGAGTGCCGCCGGCAAAGCCGATGAGACTCGAATGGTGGCCTCCAATCATCGATCTTGTTCGCCGTTGAGGGTAATCCAGAGCGATTGAGCTCGGGCCAATGCTTCTTCCGAGTCTTCGGTGGCGGTGGCGAACGGTGCGAGGAGCGGATATGCATATACTCCCAACCGGGTTGGAAGGAGCGAGATCCCGCCCAGCGACCGTGTCTTGCTCGTGCTCGCATGTTGGCGTGCATGCTGGTCTTGAGCGCCTTTGAGATCCACCAGCTCGATCTCTGGTCCAACGAGCGATGGTACCGCGAGTACCATGACGCTGCCGGTCCCGTGCCTCCCGAGACGGGCGCGGTGCATGCACGGACTCCGAGGTCTGCGCCGCTTGTCCTTGGACCCGCAGCACCATGAGCTCCCTCGTTGACACCCGCTCCTCCGCTGGCGTCTACCCCACCACCCGCTTGCTCGGTGGTGGTGGAATCAACGTGGGCGGAGCAGCCACCTTTGAAGCCTTCTTCTTGGTGGCATGTCGATGAAGATGATGAAGATCTAGCTCGCGTGAACGCCGGATCAGGTTCACGCAACCTCAACGCCCCCTACCTAGCACGCCAAAGATGTCGTGGGAACGAACACCTATGGGACCGGAGCCCTTTCGTCCGGCGAAGCGGAGATCGCCGAAGAGCGATCGAGGCGGCTAAGCACGAGCGATTTACCCAGCGGAGCTCTCCGGAGAGATAATACTCCTACCGCTGCTTGTCCGATTGTATTGAGTTCTTGCTTGAGAGCGTGAGTGTTTTCGGTTTGAATGCTTGAACCCCCCCACGCTATGCATGGGCCTCCTTTTATATGCTAAAGGGTCACCGACAGTGGCAACGTGGCGAGGGCAAAATGGAAAAGGAGTGGTTGGTACAACTACTTGTACAAAGTATCCTACCTAACCCTGACGGCAGGGGACAAAGGTATTAAATGCCTGTCTGCGTCGCCCAAACAGTGCAAGAAAAGGACCGTCAGGGGCGCCATCGCTTGCCACGATGGCCATCTTGTCATCTCCGCTTGCCACCTCGCACCGCTAGCTGCACAGCCTCTTGCCACGCGTGCCTAGGAAGGTCTCGGCGACACGTCGGTGGATGTGCTGGAGCGTGGGTGCAGAGTGGTAGCTTGCCGCGGCAAGCGCCTTGTCGCGGTCATTGTCTTGTCGCGCCCGGAAGCTTGTCACTCGCCGGGTCTTGCCGGGATGCGCGGCGCGTCGCGGCAAGTTCCTTGAGATGCCTTGGTTGGCCCTCCCGGCAAGCTCCTCTTGCCGGGGCCTTGTCTTCTTGTCTTGAACACTTTGTTCTTGAATGGCTCCAAAGGAACCACGGAGGACCTTGGCGGTCACCCGGCAAGCCTTGCCGCGGGACGCTGCGACTGCCCGTGCACAAGTTCGGGATACTAAGGTACCCCTACTTTAGTACAATCGGCAGACTCCCCGACCGCATTCTTGCAACGCTTCCGCATCGCGATCTTCAAGGGTATGAAGATGCACTCCCCTCTCTCTCGTTGCTAGTTACTCCATAGATTGATCTTGGAGATGCGTAGAAAATTTTGAATTTCTGCTACATTCCCCAACAGTGGCATCATGAGCTAGGTCTATTGCGTAGATTCTATGCACGAGTAGAACACAAGTTGTTGTGGTCATTGATTTTGTTCAATATGATTACTGTTACTAGTCCTATCTTGTTTCAACGGTATTGTGGGATGAAGCGGCCCAGACCGACCTTACATGTACACTTACGTGAGATAGGTTCCACCGACTGACATGCACTTGTTGCATAAGGTGGCTAGAGGGTGCCAGTCTCTCCCACTTTAGTCGGATTGGATTCGATGAAAAGGGTCCTTATGAAGGGTAAATAGCAATTGGCATATCATGTTGTGGTTTTGGCGTAGGTAAGAAACGTTCTTGCTAGAAAACCCGTAACAGCCACGTAAAAACTTGCGACAACAATTAGAGGACGTCTAACTTGTTTTTGCAGCATATGCCGTGTGATGTGATATGGCCAAGAAGGATGTGATGAATGAAATATATGTGATATATGAGATTGATCATATTCTTGTAATAGGAATCACGACTTGCATGTCGATGAGTATGACAACCGGCAGGAGCCATAGGAGTTGTCTTTATTTATTGTATGACCTGCGTGTCACTGAATAACGCCATGTAATTACTTTACTTCATTGCTAAACCGTTAGCCATAGTAGTAGAAGTAATAGTTGGCGAGACAACTTTATGGAGACACAATGATGGAGATCATGGTGTCATGCGGTGATGATGATGATCATGGAGCCCCGAAGATGGAGATCAAAAGGAGCAAAATGATATTGGCCATATCATGTCACTATTTGATTGCATGTGATGTTTATCATGTTTATGCATCTTATTTGCTTAGAACGATGGTAGTAAATAAGATGATCCCTCATAATAATTTCAAGAAAGTGTTCCCCCTAACTATGCACCGTTGCAAAAGTTCATTGTTTCGAAGCACCACGTGATGATCGGGTGTGATAGATTCTAACGTTCACATACAATGGGTGTAAGCCAGATTTACACACGGGAAACACTTAGGTTGACTTGACGAGCCTAGCATGTACAGACATGGCCTCGGAACACAAGAGACCGAAAGGTCGAACATGAGTCATATAGTGGATATGATCAACATGAAGATGTTCACCGATGATGACTAGTCCGTCTCACGTGATGATCGGACACGGCCTAGTTGACTCGGATCATGTGTCACTTAGATGACTAGAGGGATGTCTATCTGAGTGGGAGTTCATAAGATGAACTTAATTATCCTGAACATAGTCAAAAGGTTTTTGCAAATTATGTCGTGGCTCGCGCTTTATTTCTACTGTTTTAGATATGTTCCTAGAGAAAATTTAGTTGAAAGTTGATAGTAGCAATTATGCGGACCGAGTCCGTGGCCGAGGATTATCCTCATTGCTGCGTAGAAGGCTTATGTCCTTAATGCACCGCCGGTGTGTTGAACCTCGAACGTCGTCGTGGATGTTGTGAACATCGACATACACGCTTTGATGACTACATGATAGTTCAAGAATGTTAAACGGTTTAGAATTGAGGCAATCAAGACGATTTGAAATGGCGCGAACATATGAGATGTTTCGAGGGCTGAATTGGGATTTCAGCTCGTGCCCACGTCAAGAGGTATAAGACCTCCGACGAGTTTCTTAGCCTGCAAACTAGGGGAGAAAAGCTCAATTGTTGAGCTTGTGCTCAGATTGTCTGAGTACAACAATCACTTGAATCAAGTGGGAGTTAATCTTCCAGATGAGATAGTGATGTTTCTCCAAAGTCATTGCCACCAAGCTGGTAGAGCTTCGTGATGAACTATAACATATCAGGGATAGATATGATGATCCTTGAAATATTCGCGATGTTTGACGCCACGAAAGTAGAAATCAAGAAGGAGCATCAATTGTTGATGGTTAGTGAAACCACTAGTTTCAAGAAGGGCAAGGGAAAGAAGGGATACTTCATGAAACGGCAAATCAGTTGCTGCTCTAGTGAAGAAACCCAAGGTTGAACCCAAACCCGAGACTAAGTGCTTCGTAATGAGGGAACGGCTAATCAAGAACTACCCTAGATACTTGGTAGATGAGAAGGTGGCAAGGTCGATGTATATATTGGATATACATTATATTGATGTGTACTTTACTAGTACTCCTAGTAGCACCATGGTAATAGATACCGTTCGGTTGCTAAGTGTTAGTAACTCAAATAAAAGGCTACGGAATAAACGGAGACTAGCTAAAGGTGAGATGATGATATGGTTTGGAAGTATTTCCAAGGTTGATGTGATCAAGCATCGCATACTCCCTCTACCATCGAGATTGGTGTTAAACCTAAATAATTGTTATTTGGTGTTTGCATTGAGCATAGACATGATTGGATTATGTTTATCGCAATACAGGTTATTCATTTAAGGAGAATAATGGTTACTCTGCTTATTTGAATAATACCTTCAATGGTCTTGCACCTAAAATGAATGGTTTATTGAATCTCGATCGTAGTGATACACATGTTCATGCCAAAAGATATAAGATAGTAATGATATAGTGCCACCTACTTGTGGCAATCGCCATTTGAGTCATATTGGTATAAAAGCATGAAGAAGCTCCATGTTGATGGATCTTTGGACTCACTCGTTTTGAAAAGATTGAGACATGTGAACCATGTCTATTGGTATATACGCATGAAGAAACTCCATGCAGATGGACCGTTTGGACTCACTTGATTTTGAATCACTTGAGACATGCAAATCATACCACATGGGCAAGATGACTGAAAGCCTCGTTTTCAGTAAAATGAAACAAGAAAGCAACTTGTTGGAAGTAATACATGTCCAATGAGTGCTGAGGCACGCAGTGGATATTGTTATGTTCTTACTTCACAGATGATTTGAGTAGATACTGAGTATATTTACTTGATGAAACACAAGTCTGAATTATTGAATGGTTCAAGTAATTTTAGAGTGAAGTTGAAGTTCGTCGTGACAAGAGGATAAAATGTCTATGATATGATCATAGAGATGAATATCCGAGTTGCGAGTTTGGTACACAATTGAGACATTGTGGAAATTGTTTCACAACTAACACTGCTCGAACACCATAGTGTGATGGTGTGTTCGAACATCATAGATGCACCCCATTGGATATGGGGCATACCATGATGTCTCTTATCGAATTACCACTATCGTTCATGGGTTAGGCATTAGAGACAACCACATTCACTTTAAATAGGGCACCACGTAATTCCGTTGAGATGACACCGTATGAACTATGGTTTAGAGAAACCTAAGCTGTCGTTTCTTGAAAGTTTGGGGCTGCGATGCTTATGTGAAAAAAGTTTCATCCTGATAAGCTCGAACCCAAAGAGGATAAATACATCTTCATAGGACGCCCAAAAACAGTTGGGTATACCTCCTATTTCAGATCCGGAAGCAAAAGTGATTGTTTCTAGTAACGGGTCCTTTCTCGACAAAAGTTTCTCTCGAAAGAATTGAGTGGGAGGATGGTGGAGACTTGATATGGTTATTGAACCGTCACTATAACTAGTGTGTAGCACGGCACAGGAAGTTGTTCCTGTGGCACCTACACCAATTGAAGTGGAAGCTGATGATAATGATCATGAAGCCTCAGATCAAGTCACTGCTGAACCTCGTAGGACGACAAGGATGCGTACTGCTTCAGAGTGGTACGGTAATCCTGTCTTGGAGGTCATGTTGCTAGACAACAATGAACCTACGAGTTATGGAGAAGCGATGGTGGGCCCGGATTCCGACAAATGGCTCGAGGCCATAAAATCCGAGAGAAGATCCATGTATAAAACAAAGTGTAGACTTTGGAAGAACTACTTGATGGTCATAAGGTTGTTGGGTACAGATGGATTTTAAAAGGGAAGATAGACAATGATGGTAAGTGTCACCATAAACAAAGCTCGACTTGTCGCTGAGATGTTTTTCCGACAAGTTCAAGGAGTTGACTATGATGATACTTTCTCACTCGTAGCGATGCTAAGAGTCTGTTAGAATTATATTAGTAGCTACTGCATTATTTATGAAATCTTGCAGATAGGATGTCAAAATATAGTTTCCTCGACGATTTTCTTGAGGAAAGGTTGTATCTGATGCAACCAGAAGGTTTTGACAATCCTAAAAGATGCTAACAAGTATGCAAAGCTCCAGCAATCCTTCTAAGGACTGGAGTAAGCATCTCGGAGTTGGAATATACGCTTTGATGAGATGATGAAATATTTTGGATTTATACAAAGTTTATGAGAAACTTGTATTTCCAAAGAAGTGAGTGGGAGCACTATAGAATTTCTGATGAGTATATGTTGTTGACATATTGTTGATCAGAAATGATGTAGAGTTTCTGGAAAGCATATAGGGTTATTTGAAAAGTGTTTTTCAATGGAAAACCTAGATTAAGCTGCTTGAACATTGAGCATCAAGATCTATAAGGATAGATCCAGATAGCTTGATAGTACTTTCAAACGAACACATACCGTGACAAGATTTTGAAGGAGTTCAAAATAGATCGGCAAAGAAGGAGTTCTTGGCTGTGTTATAAGGTGTGAGTATTGAGTAAGACTCAAGATCTGACCACGGCAGAAGAGAGAGAAAGGATGAAGGTCGTCCCCTATGCTTTAGACGTAGGCTCCACAGTATGCTATGATGTGTACCGCACCTAAAGTGTGCCTTGCCATGAGTCAGGCAAGAGGTATGGATCATAGGATAGTGGTCAAGGTTATCCTTAGTAACTAGTGGACTAAGGAATTTTCTCGATTATGGAGGTGGTAAAAGAGTTTGTCGTAAAGGGTTACGCCAATGCAAACTTTGACACTAATCTGGATGACTCTGAGTAGTAGACCAGATTCGTATAGTAGAGCAATTATTTGGAATAGTTCCAAATTGCGCGTGCTAGCTGCATCTAGGAGATGACATAGAGATTTGTAAAGCACACACGGATCTGAAAGATTCAAACCCGTTGACTAATAACCTCTCTCACAAGCGAGATATGGTTAAACCCAATGGGTGTTGGATTCATTGCGATCACATAGTGATGTGAACTAGATTATTGACTCTAGTGCAAGTGGGAGACTGTTGGAAATATGCCCTAGAGGCAATACTAAAATGGTTATTATTATATTTCCTTGTTCATGATAATTGTCTATTGTTCATGCTATAATTGTATTAACTGGAAACCGTAATACATGTGTGAATACATAGACCACAACATGTCCCTAGTGAGCCTCTAGTTGACTAGCTCGTTGATCAATAGATGGTTATGGTTTCCTGACCATGGACATAGGATGTCATTGATAACGGGATCACATCATTAGGAGAATGATGTGATGGACAAGACCCAATCCTAAGCATAGCACAAGATCGTGTAGTTCGTTTGCTAAAGCTTTTGTAATGTCAAGTATCATTTCCTTAGACCATGAGATTGTGGAACTCCCGGATACCATAGGAATGCTTTGGGTGTGCCAAACGTCACAACGTAACTGGGTGGCTATAAAGGTGCACGACGGGTATCTCCGAAAGTGTCTGTTGGGTTGGCACGAATCGAGACTGGGATTTGTCACTCTGTGTGACGAAGAGGTATCTCTGGGCCCACTCGGTAATGCATCATCATAATGAGCTCAATGTGACTAAGTAGTTAGTCACGGGATCATGCATTCCGGAACGAGTAAAGTGACTTGCCGGTAACGAGATTTAACGAGGTATTGGGATACCGACGATCGAATCTCGGGCAAGTAACGTACCGATTGACAAACGGAATTGTATACGGGATTGCTTGAATCCTTGACATCGTGGTTCATTTGATGACATCATCGTGGAACATGTGGGAGCCAACATGGGTATCCAGATCCCGCTGTTTGTTATTGGCCAGATAGCTGTCTCGGTCATGTCTGCATGATTCCCGAACCCGTAGGTTCTACACACTTAAGGTTCGGTCACGCTAGAGTTGTTATGGGAATTAGTGTGCAGTTACCGAATGTTGTTCGGAGTCCCGGATGAGATCCCAAACGTCACGAGGAGTTCCGGAATGGTCCAGAGGTAAAGATTTATATATGGGAAGTCCTATTTTGGCCACCAGAAAATGTTCGGGACTTTTCGGTATTGTACCGGGAAGGTTCTAGAAGGTTCAGGAGTGGGGCCCACCTGCATGGGGGGACCCACATGAACGTGGGTAGTGGGGGCAAGGCCCCACACCCCTGGTCAAGGTGCACCAAGATCCCCCCTTACAAGGAATAAGATCATATCCCGAAGGGATAAGATCAAGATCCCTAAAAAAGGGGGATAACAATCGGTGGGGAAGGAAATGATGGGATTTCTTTCCTCCCACATTTGCCAACGCCCCAATGGACTTGGAGGGCAAGAAAACATCCCCCTCCACCCCTATATATAGTGGGGAGGCGCATGGGAGCTTCACCCTTCCCCTGGCGCAGCCCTCTCCCTCCCCAACACCTCCTCCTCTATAGTAGTGCTTGGCGAAGCTCTACCGGAGAACTGCAAGCTCCACCACCACGCCGTCATGCTGCCGGAGCTCTCCCTTAACTTCTCCTCTCCCCTTGCTGGATCAAGAAGGAGGAGACGTCCCCGGGCTGTACGTGTGTTGAACGCGGAGGCACTGTTGTTCGGTGCTTAGATCGGATTCGGCCGCGATCTGAATCGCTTAGTGAACGACTCCACCGACCGCGTTCTTGCAACGCTTCTGCATCGCGATCTTCAAGGGTATGGAGATGCACTCGCATCTCTCTTGTTGCTATTTACTCCATAGATTGATCTTGGTGATGCGTAGAAAATTTTGAATTTCTGCTACGTTCCCCAACAAATTTTTCATTATAGAACTTGGCTTGTATATTCCAATGATGGACTTCCTCAAAATGCCCTAGGTCTTCGTGAGCAAGCAAGTTGGATGCATAACCACTTAGTTTCTTTTGTTGAGCTTTCATATATTTGTAGCTCTAGTGCATCCGTTGCATGGCAATCCCTACTCACTCACATTGATATCTATTAATGGGCATCTCCATAGCCCGTTGATACGCCTAGTTGATGTGACTATCTTCTCCCTTTTTGTCCTCTTCACAACCACCATCCTATTCCACATATAGTGCTATATCCATGGTTTGCGCTCATGTATTGTGTGAGAGTTGAAAAAGCTGAAGCGCGTTAAAAAGTATGAACCAATTGCTTGGCTGAAACCGGGCTTGTGCATGATGGGAGAATTTAGTGTGATGAAAATGAAGCATAGCCTAACTATATGATTTTGTAGGGATAAGCTTTCTTTGGCTATGCTATTTTGATAAGACATGATTACTTGTTAGTATGCTTGAAGTATTACTATTCTTATGTTAATATGAACTTTTATCTTTAATCATTTGGATCTGAACATTCATGCCACAATAAAAAAATTACATTGAGAAATATGCTAGGTAGCATTCCACATCAAAAATTCTGTTTTTATCATTTAACTACTCGAGGACGAGCAGTAATTAAGCTTGGGGATGCTTGATACGTATCCAACATATCTATAATTTTTGATCGTTCCATGCTATTATATTTCCCATTTTGGATGTTTATGGGATTTACTTTAGCATTTTATATCATTTTTGGGACTAACCTACTAATCGGAGGCCCAACCCGAATTGCTGTTTTTTTTTGCTTATTTCAGAGTTTCGAAGAAAAGGAATATCAAATGGAGTCCAAATGGAATGAAACCTTCGGGAGCGATCTTTTTGGAACAAACGCAATCCAGGAGACTTGGAGTGGACGTCAAGAAGCAGCCGAGGCGGCCACCAGGGTGATAGGCGTGCCCTAGGCGGGTGGGTGCGCCCCTCACCCTTGTGGGCCCCTCGTGGCTCCCCTGACCGACTACCTTTGCCATATATACCTACGCACCTTAAAAACATCAAGGAGCACCACGAAACCCTATTTCCACCACCACAACCTTCTGTATCCGCGAGATCCCATCTTGGAGCCTTCACCGGCGCTCCGCTGGAGGGGGAATCGATCACGGAGGGCTTCTACATCAACACCATAGCCTCTTCGGTGAGTTGTGAGTAGTTTACCACAGACCTTCGGGTCCATAGTTATTAGCTAGATGGCTTTTTCTCTCTCTTTGAATCTCAATACAAAGTTCTCCTCGATCTTCTTGGAGATCTATTCGATGTAACTCTTTTTGTGGTGTGTTTGTCAAGATCTGATGAATTGTGGGTTTATGATGAGGTTTATCTATGAGAAATATTTGAATCCCCTCTGAATTCTTTTTTGTATGATTGGTTATCTTTGCAAGTCTCTTCGAATTATCAGTTTGGTTTGGCCTACTAGATTGTTCTTTCTTGCAATGGGAGAAGTGCTTAGCTTTGGGTTCAATCTTGCGGTGTCCTTTCCCAGTGACAGCAGGGGCAGCAAGGCACATATTGTATTGTTGCCATCGAGGATAAAAAGATGGGGTTTATATGATATTGCTTGAGTTTATCCCTCTACATCATGTCATCTTTCTTAATGCGTTACTCTGTTCTTATGAACTTAATACTCTAGATGCATGTTGGATAGTGGTCGATGTGTGGAGTAATAGTAGGAGATGCAGAATCGTTTTGATCTACTAGTCGCGGACGTGATGCCTATATACACGATGATGCCTAGATATTCTCATAACTATGCACTTTTCTATCAATTGCTCGACAGTAATTTGTTCAGCCATGGTAATACTTATGCTATCTTGAGAGAAGCCACTAGTGAAACCTATGGCCCCCGGGTCTATCTTTAATCATATAAGTTTCCGATCTACTTTAGTTTGCAATCTTTACTTTCCAATCTATATCATAAAAACACCAAAAATATTTATCTTATCTTATTATCTCTATCAGATCTCACTTTCACAAGTGGCCGTGAAGGGATTGACACCCCCTTTATCGCATTGGTTGCGAGGTTCTTGTTGTTTTTGTAGGTACGAGGGACTTGCATGGAGCCTCCTACTGGATTGATACCTTGGTTCTCAAAAACTGAGGGAAATACTTATGCTACTTTGCTGCATCACCCTTTCCTCTTTAAGGGAAAACCAACGCAGTGCTCAAGAGGTAGCAAGCACCTTGCTTCTTCCTGCTCTCCACGCCTCCGCCCATCCCTCTCGAGCCCTACTTGCATGGTAAAGGACAAGACCGCGGCCCTAGAGCTTGTGAAGAAGGCGACGGCGAAGGGCAAGAAGGCGGCAAGGGGGTCATTGTCACGGTCCGGTCTACCGCCCGGCTGGATCCAAGGTGACTGGATCCACTCCATCATCATGAAGGAAGACCTAGAGAATCTTGCCGCCGACAGCCTGATTGCTCATGGGTCCTGGAGGTTGCTAGAGGAGTAATCTGAGCCCCAGTCGTATGAGGGTGAGCGCGTCTTCCTCACCACCCATGTCGACCGAGGTTTCTCCCTGCCCCGCATCCATTCTTTCGGTTTTTTTTGAACTTCTTCAGTGCTCAGATCCACCACTTTCCTCCCAACACAATCTCGTATCTTGCCGCATTTGTTTCAATGTGCGAGAACTTCCTTGGGTGTCAGCCGCACTGGGGTCTGTTCAAACACATTTTCACTTGTCGATCTCAGTTGGTGAAGAAAGCTAACCTAGATGACGAAAAGACGCATGTGATCCAAATGTGCGGGGGGTTAGCGGTCCAAACAAGAGGTAGGAGTACTTCCCCCCCATGACCTTTCTCGAGTCAGTTAGAGGATGGCAGTTGTCGGTGTCAAACCGGCGGATCTCGGGTAGGGGGTCCCGAACTATGCGTCTAGGCGGATGGTAACAGGAGACAAGGGACACGATGTTTTTACCCAGGTTCGGGCCCTCTCGGTGGAGGTAAAACCCTACTCCTTCTTGATTGATATTGATGATATGGGTAGTACAAGAGTAGATCTATTACGAGATCAAGGAGGCTAAACCCTAGAAGCTAGCCTATGGTATGATTGTTGATCGTCCTACGGACTAAAACCCTCCGGTTTATATAGACACCAGAGAGGGCTAGGGTTACACAGAGTCGGTTACGATGGTAGGAGATCTACATATCCGTATCGCCAAGCTTGCCTTCCACGCCAAGGAAAGTCCCATCCGGACACGGGACGAAGTCTTCAATCTTGTATCTTCATAGTCTTGGAGTCCGGCCGACGGTGATAGTTCGGCTATCCGGACACCCCCTAGTCTAGGACTCCCTCGGTAGCCCCTGAACCAGGCTTCAATGACGACGAGTCCGGCGCGCATATTGTCTTCGGCATTGCAAGGCGGCTTCCTCCTCCGAATAATTCATAGAAGATTTTGAACACCAGGATAGTGTCCGGCTCTGCAAAATAAGTTCCACATACCACCGTAGAGAGAATAATATTTACACAAGTTCAATCTGCTGACGTATCTCGTGGCATGACGTCACACCACGGCCAAGCCTTTATTCGAATTGTTTTTACTGTTCAACCTCAGCGCGTTTAGCAAAGCGGTTTCCTTGGCACGTCTTGTCAAAGCAGAGATCGTGTCCCCTTATTCTGGGATTCTCATCAATACGGGCGTGGGTAACCCAACTGCGCCCGTTGGCACGCCCCCTCTATCGAAGGCGAGTCCCAGACGGTCACGGGGAGGGCTCTTGGTATTCAACCTCTTTATAACGAGACCAAGGCCTGCTCCTTTCCTTCAATCTCAATAGAATCCGCCCCTCGCCCCGAGTTCCAACACCCAAGGCTCCAGATTCAGGCGCTTCGGACCTTCGACAATGTTCGGCTCCGACCTACAAGGCCGGTGGATGCCTTCTTCCGTCACGGAAGAAGATGTGCTAAAGCTGAGAGACGCCAGGTATCTAACCGGCAAAATTTCGCATAGGTTGCCTGCCCAAGGAGAAGTTATTCCTACTCCCGAGCCTAGCGAGATTGTGGTGTTCGTGTCTCACTTCCGCCGGGGTCTAGGCTTCCTGACGGACCCTTTCGTGAGGGGGCTCATGTTTTATTATGGGCTGGAATACCATGACTTGGATCCGGAGTCCATCCTCCACATCTCATTGTTCATTGTTATATGCGAAGCCATCCTCCGCACTACCCCTCACTTCGGATTGTGGCTCAAGACCTTCAATGTGGAGCCGAAGATGATCGAGGGGCGGCAGGTAGAGTGCGGAGGGGCTGTTATAAGCAAGAGTGCTGACGCTCCATGGCCCGAGGGATCTTTTCAAGAGGAGCTTGGTTTGTGGCAACAGGAGTGGTTCTACATCACCGCTCCCAGGGGCACCAGATGGGTGGCGCCACCTGCCTTTCGCTCGGGTCCTCCACAAGGGCTAGCGTCATGGGTCAACAAAGGGCTTGACTGGGGGCCGTCCAAGGACGTTCCTCTGCTGCAGGGCCGTCCAACTCCAAGGACGCAATTGTTCTTGAATCTGACTGATACTTGTAACTTGTGCCTTGTAGGTTTTCACCAAAATGTACTCAATGCCGAACGGGGAGTAGCACCAAGAAGGAGTAGAGAGTGATGGTGAAAGCACTGACTTTGAATCTGCAGATGACAGTGAGGACTCTGGTAGCAGTGAGGAAGTCGATTCGCTGCCTCGCTTTGAACGACGTTCCAAACAATTGCAAGACCCTGCGGGAGGACGTGGCAAAGCAGTTCCACCGAGTGCGAAGATTCCAAAGCGCACTCGAACTTCAACCCCATAGCCAACAGAGAAGGCCGTGAAGCAGGACAAAGTTGTTCCACCGAAGCCTCGGAAGGCCCTGCCCAGGATCAAGGTGGTCGTGCCCGTTGCTTCAATGTAAGTGTTTCTATTCCTTGTCTTTCGTTACCAGTGTGCACTTCTTTACTTGCTTGACCAAGTGAAATTTGGGACTCTCAGTGCTGCTACTTCTGCAACATCTATGGATATCGACGAGGAGCGGGATGATGCAGAGACCGCAGACGCGGCCACCTCTCGGGTAGGTATGTTTCCACAGTCATGCTTTTACTCTGTCAACTGTTTTGTTGGGTGACTGAAATCTTACTGTCGAGTGTTTTGCAGTGCCGACAAATGTTATCCAGCTTCCAGATGATGACAATGAGGATGTACCTCAAAGGAGTACAGGGAGAAGGGGCAGAGCTTTGAGTAGGAGGGTACCTGCCAGCAAAGCGCCTCGCCCGACATCCGAGCCTATAGTTCAACAACTTGATGATCCAGTACGGGCTACTGTCTCTTTGGCTGATCCTCTATCGACTGACCAACCCTCGGCGCCGACTGCTCAGACTTCTGGCCCGATTGCACAACCTCAAGCTCCAAACCCACCGGCCACATCATCTGCTCCATCATCCACTCTGTTTGTTGTGCATCACATCTCGGAGGACCAAGTAGAAGCTGCCAAGGAAGCCATGATCCAGGCAGGTCTGGTGATGGACCCACTTAAGGTGGTGTATGACACCAGCAAGGCTGCCTACGACGTCAGCTCTGCCCTCCAAGCCAATGTCCGAGTAAGTGGAATTGTAAGTTGATTTCCGTTTGGCTTTTCCATCTTGATCCTTGCTCTGTTAGGATATGGTACCTGAAAACCGATGCTTTATTATTTGTAAGATGTACGTTTTGGAACCTTTAATGTGCATCTATCATGGGTCTGTGCCTTGCATCTGTACACCCACTGTGTCTCTTTTCGTAGCTGTGTAGCTCTTCCACTCGAGTTTAGACAGGTCATGTTGAGTGAGATCTTGGTCCAATGGGGGCACGCTGAGTGCACCCACTGGGTGTAGTCCAGAGACCGCTGTTGATTCCGGGCAGTCGATGGTGGTCTAAGAACAAATGTTTTTTACTCCTTCCACTCAGGCTGGGCGGACCATGCCAAGTGGGAAATCGAACCAGTGGGGGCATGCTAAGTGAACCCACTGGGTGTAGTCCTCGAGAGTGTTGTCAAATGTTTGATTCGGTGGCAGTCTTAGAACTCTTTTCCCATAGTCAACCTTATCTTACACTTTTTCACTCGAAAGTAACTAGTCTTTTTTCTATTGATTGACTGATCTTGTTGTTGATTGCAGAAATCTTGCGAACTTGGGACCCAGTATGCCGCCTTAGAACAAGAGAAAATCCAACTCAAGCTTGACCTGGATCTGGCCAAGGAGAACCTCAAGAAGGCTCAAGATGAAGTGGAAATCATGGGAGGTAACAACTTGTCGACTGCATGCCTTGTTATCTTTCCTTTCTCATGCTCTTTTGAGAGAGTGAGTGATCCCACTCAAACAGATGTGCGCAGTGAAAACCGTCAACTCCAAGCCCGACTGAGGAATGTTGTTTCTTTAGACAAAATGAAGCAGGCCTTGGAGCAGAAGGACCTTGATCTTGCGGAGGCGTAGAAGACGACGCATGAGAAGGATGAACTGGCTGACATGAAGCTAGCCAAGCTGAAGACTGCTGTTGACGAGGCAAAGAAAGAAGTTGCACAGCTGAAGGAGGAGAAGGTGGTCCTGGCTGACAAAGTGGATGTTCTCACTCGGAAGAGGGATGAATTGGAGGCTTATCTGGGAGGTCTTGACAAGAAGACGTTCCTCATGCTCGAAGGTACTTTTCCTCATTTGACTGGGTTCAAAAAACCTCTTCACCATGTTGCTGCCAATTCATTACCTTTTTTTTTGTGCAGAGTTCTGCCAGAATTTTGAGGAGGAAACCAGGCGGATCGAGACGGGATTAGACCCCATCAATTCTCCTGTCGGAGATGAAGCTGCAATGAACGTGCTGCGACTGGAATCTCGCCTTGCCAGTGTCTTGAACTACATTGCTCGGCTGAAGGTCACACTGACTCGGGTGGACAAGGAGCTGTGGCCAGAGGACAATCTTCAAAATGACCTCGAGTCTCTAATGACTCGCCTCAATGACATCCCTAGTCGAGTGCAAGCTTGGAAGAAGTCAGCTGCTTGTTGTGGAGCCGATATGGCCTTATCACTCATTTGAGTCCATTGCAAGGAGGCTAGGGAGGACAAGCTGAAGGCACTCCAGATGGCTAACACAAAGAAGCTCCAGTTTGAAGACTTTATGGAGACTTTTATCGATGTTGCCACTCGGATCGCCGGCGGTATTGACTTGGACACCTTTGTCGAGCCAGCTAGCCCTCCTCCTGCCGAGTGAAAAACTTGATGATTTGAATACATTTGCCTCGGAAATGCCGAGTGATCATGTAATCGTTAAACTCTATTGGGCCTGACGCCCGAGTACTTTTGCTTGTGGTTCTGAACTTCGCTGGATTTATCCAAACTTGGTTGTTTTATCTGAATGCAGTTTTCTCGCCTCCAATGTGCTTGGATTTTTTAACCTAGGCAAAGTTGGTTCGCAGCTAAGCCCCTGAGTACGGGGTGGAATGGACGTTGTACTTAAGGTGCAGCTCAAAGTGCACCTCGTCGTACTTGCGGATTGCTCTCTGCTACGTCTTGAGCTTGCGTTGGTTTTCCTTGAAGAGGAAAGGGTGATGCAGCAATAGTAGCGTAAGTATTTCCCTCAGTTTTTGAGAACCGAGGTATCAATCCAGTAGGAGGCTCCTCAAAATTCCGACGCACCTACACAAACAAACACATAACTCGCAACCAACGCAATAAAGGGGTTGTCAATCCCTTCACGGCCACTTGCGAAAGTGAGATCTAATAGAGATAGTATGATAACATAAATATATTTTTGGTATTTTATAATATAGATGCAAAAAGTAAAGATGCAAATAAAAGTAGATTGGAAGCAAATATGATAAGAGATAGACCTGGGGGCCATAGGTTTCACTAGTGGCTTCTCTCAAGATAGCATAAGTATTACGGTGGGTGAAAAAATTACTGTCGAGCAATTGATAGAAAAGCGAATAATTATGAGATTATCTAGGCATGATCATGTATATAGGCATCACGTCCGCAACAAGTAGACCGACTCCTGCCTGCATCTACTACTATTACTCCACACATCGACCGACTCCTGCCTGCATCTAGAGTATTAAGTTCATAAAGAACAGAGTCACACATTAAGCAGGATGACATGATGTAGAGGGATAAACTCAAGCAATATGATATAAAACCCATCTTTTTATCCTCGATGGCAACAATACAATACGTGCCTTGCAACCCTTTACATCATCAAGTAAGGACACCGCAAGATTGAACCCAAAGCTAAGCACTTCTCCCATGGCAAGAAAGATCAATCTAGTAGGCCAAACCAAACTGATAATTCAAAGCGACTTGCAAACATAACTTGATCATAAACCCATAATTCATAGGAGATTGAAATATTTCTCATAGATAAACTTGATCATAAACCCACAATTCATCGGATCTCGACAAACACACCGCAA